>CM053573.1:38556263-38810433 GCA_028646485.1 Cryptoprocta ferox
CTCTGTGAAGTATTTATCCCCCCCTTTTTGATTAAATTGGGTGTTTCTTTTTCTGTAGTCTCATAGATTCTTTCCAAATTAATACAATAAATAAACTTAATGTACTTTATTCTAGCTATTGGTTTATATACCTGCCCCTCTATCCTGCAAACCCCATTAATTCATGGAGTATGTTTTATTTGTGATTATTTTCTCTATCCTTCCTTGTAGGGCACTTTGTATGCAGTAAGTATTGAAACAAGGCTATTGTCAGAAAAAAGCAAATCATCAGCTGAATAATGATACAGCATTAATGACATTGTGTTTATGTTCAAGTCCCTGTGTCCCAAACTTGAAACAATTTGGATTACTTCTTATTATGTTAAAAATCATCTGTGGCCTCAAAAATAATTATGATTATACTTTATATGATCATGTAACTTCCACATAGAGAATTTCTAGTGTTGTAAGTCAATCCTTCATGTTGAGACACCAAACTTTGAAAGAAAGTTTAGGTTGTCAACCTTTAATAATAGGGTTTTTTTGATAAAGCTTTGCAGTGATTATCCCTACTCCCTCATTTTACAAGGCACATTTGAAAGTATTTTATCACTATTGGACCACTAAATGACTGCTTACAGCAAGGTCATATAGAAACTGTATCTGTTAGTGCAAAATAGTGTGCAACTGGATGCAACAACATTTTCTCAAGAGGCCAAATGGAACTTTCTTATTAAAACTTTTACTGAAGTTATTGCATGGGTAATGTATCATTGTGCGTGGAAACGCAGTCCCAAGAGAGTTGTGGATTACTAAACTTCTCAGTCAACTCTAAGTGTTACAAAGTGGTTGTAAGTTAATGTGTGTGGTGACCATAAATATTGTTTGGCTACTCAACAGCAGATACAGGAAAAGGTAAAATGTTCTGCCTTTTAGTAAAATTTTGCAATGACATTGACCCATGTCACAACAACTTTCCTTTTATATTTAGACTTGAATGTGGACTCTACAGAGTTCACAACATGAGAATCTAAATTACTGAGAAACTCTTATCAAACCACATTCAAATGTGTACATTATAAGGCTACAATGATGAAAACATGATGGTATTTGTATAGATAAAGAGAAATATAAATAGACCTATGTGACAGAATAGTTCAGAAATAGATCCTACTTTAAATTTGAGGTTGACATATGATAGGGGTAGTAAGATAAATCTGTGGACAAAGGATCCATTTTTAGAAAACTTTGTTAAAAAATGCACTTATATCTCTAAAAAAGGCTAAGTACTAGATTAAGTAAGTTAAATGCTAAAATGTCAAAGATGAAATTATAAGTCAAATAGATAAGCTTGTAAAATAATATCTTTTGAACTTGGAGTATTGAAAATTTCTTGAGCTGGACTCCAAAACCATAAAGAAAAAATGAAGATATTTGACTAGATAATATGTAAGACTTCTTTATACTAAAGGGTGTTAACAAATAGGTAACAGAATGGAAGATATATGTCATTCTATAATCTATAAAGGATTAATATCTGGTAAGAAGGTATATTTCTATGGAGCGGGAAGAAATAGACAAGAGAGCTCAATGTACTTTACTTTGTTCCATAATCTTTGAAAGTGACTAAAAACATTAATTCATTTAATCAAAGCAAAATTATGAGGTAGAAAATATTATTTGGTCCCTTTTAAATTAAAGGAAATTAATACACAAAAAATTTATATAACTTGTCCAAAATCCCACTGTTTTTTAACTGATAGATCTGGGATTCGAACTCAGATAATCAGTTCTAAAATTGGTCCACTACTCATCAAGAGGAAAACCAAGAGAAAAGTGAGCAGAGGATATAAATAAGAACATAGAGAAGAGGGCACCTGATAACTGAGGAGACACAGATCTTTTTCCTAACCAGAATCTCCATGGCTCTTCCAAGTAACTTACTAATGCACTAGATCCATACAAAGGACTGCAAGTTCTCCTAGTGATAGAGCCTCTGGTACACAAACTCTACAAATTGCCTGACTACTGAGGTCACGATGTTTCTCTCATTGACAAAGCTATCCCTCCAGTTTGAAAGCAAGGCCTGCTAAATCCCACTCTCTGGAGCTCCTGCTCCAATTTGCCTTCTACAAGAGGCATAACTTAAAACAAACCAGGCAAACATCATATGCATCTGGACCAACTTATAGTTGGAAGATGTATTTGACATCATTAAGGAGACAAAAGTTGGAACTGATTGCCATAGACTCACTTGTAAAATATGGAGCTGCTCCAAACAAATATCTTCCTGGACCAGATAGAACACATATTAGCAAGCATCTGATTGACAATATTTGCCAGGCACTGAAATTTCCCTACTTACTAAAATTTACCAGTGGGATTCAATTTATGTCTGTCACTGCCTTAGGCCTCCAAGCATGGCATTTGGTGGTTCTTGTCACCATCATACATGGGCAGAAAATACCATTGAGCAATGGGATGACTCTCAAAGACTATTTACAACAGCCTCTCTTGCAATGACTTCTGCTGTCCATGGGTGATTGAATTAAACAGTTGAACATTGCCTTGCACTGTGAGGATTTTCTACCTGGATGAAACTCAGGCCTCTGACCATCAGACATGGGAACGAAGAATGAAAGTCCATATGATAAATCAGTATCTTTGTATTTCTATACAACATTATTAGGAGTTTTATATATTTTTATATATTTAAAAGAAGTATACCATATTTCTGCATTTTGCTCTTTTAACCTAGCACATCTTGGAGATCATTCCATTTTAGTCTATGAAGAGACTCTCCTTTTTTCTCTTTTCTTTTCCTTTTAATGCGACAGAATTCCACATTTTTGTTTGATTTGTAGGAGGAACTTTTGCATCTCAGCATTTATTCTTCCTTCCCCTTTATTCATATACACCTTGGCCCTTGGTGAATAGATGGGGATTTGCACTGCACGGATTGAGGATGACTGGATAAACATACTATAAGTGATTTTGGGTCTTCTTGCTCCCAGGATAGTAGCATATCATCCCCTGGGAGATGTGTGTCTCCATCTCTCAGAAGTGACAGATATCAGTATCATTTTCTTTCTTTCTTTCCCTATACATTCCCTTCCCACTGCAGTTCTCATTTTTCTTCACAGTTCATCATGGTAGGCAGAATGGTGACTATAAGTTTTCTGCTGAGTGTATGACTGCAGAGGAACGACAAGCATTCTAGGTGTTTCCCACAGAACAATTAATGCATGAACACATCTGACCTTGGGATAATGGGGAAAGGTGGTCATAATGATCTTTCTCCTTTCCCATTACAAATATGACCAGCCTCAACAGTCACCTATGACTGTCTCAGTAGGTGGCTTATGGTGATGTTGCAAAGAGTCCCTGAATCCTGACTAAGATGTGGGGGGCATGTCAGATCCCATTCTCTTTCCTACACAATTCCTAGTGATTCCTAGACAATCATGCCTTCATAAGGGCTGTTACAGCCTTGTTATCCTGTTTGCCTTGGTCTTTCACCTTCATGTTTCATCACCCACACAAATTACATCACCCTTTCCTCGTTTGAAGAATGATATACATCTCCTAATGTCTTGGCTCTTTAAAAATTGCAACTATTCCACATAGCAGAGTTTACTGCAAAAGCCATGGTTACAATTTTCTCTACCCTCCTTAATGCAACTGAAAACATTACCACCATCTTAAATAGCAGAAAAGCTTTATGCCCACAGCAGGAGATAATCAATACTGGTTGAATACATGGTTTCATCTCAAAACAAGCAAACTATTAGTACAACACTTTTTGTCCCCTAGGACTTGTTTTCTCTGAAGTAGGCAGACTCTCTCTTGCCTTTCACTGAGATATAATATTGTTTGCTCTCTGGAGGGAGCCATGTGATCCTTCATGATGACTCAAGAATCAGGGATGAGGAGGTACAAGGTGACAGTGTCCACACAGATTTCTTGCACTGTCAGCAGCATTCTTAGGCTAATAATATATGGGCTTTTTTTTAGAGAATATTAAAAAAATAACACTGAGCCATTCCTTTTTTAAAAAATATTTAATGTTTATTTATTTTTCAGAGAGAGAGAGAGAGAGAGAGAGCATGAATGGGGGAGGAGCAGAGAGAGAGACACACAGAATCCGAAGGAGGCTCCAGGCTCCAAGCTGTCAGCACTGAGCCTGACATAGGGCTTGAACTCATGATCCATGAGATCATGACCTGAGCCGAAGTCAGAAGCTTAACTGACTGAGCCACTCAGGCATCCCTCACTAAAGCCATTCTTAATTTGATCCTAGTAGTTTTTTCTTGCTTCCCCAGGTTGGGTTTCACAGCCAAGTGGTTTAGATAATCTCCACAAATCCTTCTAATGAGAATTTTAGTAATTTTGTTGCCTCCATTATTATAGAATATCATTTCCATGATTTTCAAGAGAAGCTAGAAGCTTCCCTGAAGTTCAATTAATTTTCTGATGGGAAAATTTTTGTTTAACCAGTTCTCCTCCTAAGGACCAGTAGGTGAGTGAGAAGATGCAGGGCCATCAGCTGGATAGATGGGTAGATGGATGGATGGATGGCCCAAGCAGCTTCCCACTCAGCTAGCCTAGTAATCAACTGGCTCAGTACAAGTGTCTGCAAAGTCTCCATCTAACACTAGCACTGGGAATAGAATTCCTGTAGACTCAGGAAGTCAAAATATTCCTTTCATCAGTAAGGACACCTCCAAGAATGGAAGGTCAAGATCTTCTGATTCTCAACATTATGTAATTAACCAGGTGCTTCCTGTCTCCTCCCAATTTCCCAGTAAACACGTGACGAAGGAGGTTAGTGGAATTTTTTGGAGCACAAACTACAATGTGCCAGCTACATTATGCCCAGCTCTACTAGGCCAGTGGTCTAGTAAGGACTCAGGGGACTGCATATAATCAACTTCTGCATAAGAACTTCTCCAATAAACCTGTTTCATTCTTGTATGTACTTTATACCTGTTATGAGGCTAATCTATTAATACACAGAGGGAGAGATGCTCAAGTTTACCAGTAATCAGGAAAGAAACAACAATGAGGAAATTGAAAACAAACAATAGAAATTTGAAGCAACAATGAGAACACTGAAAACTAGTAGGACCTGGCCAAGGATATGAGAAAAGATGAAAGCTCAGGTACTTCATGGGGAACGTGAAATTGCTACTCTCAATTTCTCAATATGCTTTGAATGTTAGTTGGCATATAACCAACAGGCATTCCTGTTCTTGGGATGTAACCCAAAGGAACTCTCACACTGGTCAAAAGAAACAGTGAATGAGGATGTTTTTTTACAGCATTTTTGAGAGAGAGAGAGAGAGAGAGAGAGAGAAACAAAGGAAGCTAAATTTGTGCCCATCTCCATGGCACTGCATGAACACTATGTGATATAAGCATAACATTGAATGGATAAAATGAATAGATTATATTTATAGGTAAAACACTGATAAATTTAAAGAATATAAAATATGATGAATGAAAAAACAAGAATCAAATCAAAATTATAGCACAAGTTGTTTAATTAAAGATACATATTTGAATAGGCACTTCGCACCAGAGGTGTGCATTTTCAAATGTGAAAAGACACACAATTTCATTAATCATCAGAGAAAAGCAAATTAGAACTCTACATGTACCATAACATACTCCACAAAATGGCTAATATGAGAAAAGACAGGAAATGTCCATTGTTACCAACCACACGAACAACTGCAATTCTCCCAAACTGTCCTGAGAGTGTGAATTGGTTATAACACTTTTAGAGAAACATTTGATAGTATCTAATATGTTGAACATAATGCGTACTCCAAGACCAGTAATTTCTGTTCTAGGTAGATGACCAATACAAATACATTCATGTGTTCACCAAAAGGCATGTACAAAAATGTTCCCAGCAGCATGAATCAGAAAAGCAAAAACCTAGAAGCTACCCAGATGTTCATCAAAAGTAGAACGATATGCTAGACACTGTCAGTGCCCTGACCCCATACCCGGGACCTTACTGTTGTAATTGCACACTAGACTGACTTCCAGTTGCCAGCGTCTGTAACTCATTGCCGAGGCCTTTCTCTAGTGGTTGGATTTCATTGTGTCATGGGCATAACAGGAAGTAAGTGCCAGAGAATGAAGGTCTCATGGAGCAGCCTGGAGCCAGTGACTGTTGTGTGTATGTATAAATACCTCAGTCTGTTCTCCTTCTGGGTTAACTCTGGGAGATGAATTCTACATCAGCTTCCAGAGTTTTCCAGTAGGATTAATCTCTAGTTAGCTGTTGGGATAGCTTGCTTGACGATAACTCTTTCACTGCTTCACTTCCTCCCTTTCCATCTAGAGTCTCCTGCTATCACTCCAGTCCTTATAATTATTATTGCTCCAACATAAGCTACTTTTGTGAGGGTAGTGGTAATTATAAGGACAATGGAGGTTATTGGTGGTTCTTAAGTCCTTTTGATTCATGGAAGGAAGGAACTAATGAAACCAAATCAGCCAGCTATCAGCTCAGGGCACGGTGTGAGCGCCAGAAGGCTTTGACAGTGGTATGTAAAACACCCTCATCTCTTGTAGCCAGAGAACAGGCTGTGCTAAAACTGAGACCCAGGATCAAATTTTGAGAATAACACAGTTTCCAAGGAAACTGACTTTATAATCGTGACAAGACTTTCATGCTTCATTCAGGGCTCTGATAGAGAAAGTGAGTGGCCCTGAGACCCAGGTTGGGAGCAGTTTGGTGTGTTTGAGAACCTAGAACTTCCAAATTTCTCTGAAACCTCTGGATAGTATAGGTGACCTAATCACTTTAGCTAGAAGATAACCACTTCTCTTGCCTGTACACTGTGCAAATAATGCATCTGGGGTGATGCCAGATGCCTCTTACCCTTCTCAAAATCTGCCTCCATGTTTTCTCATTGCTTTGGGGCCAATATCAGCATGACGCAAGTGGTTGTCCTCAACTTCACCATCGCCACAAACTCTGGCCCAAGAAATAATTATCTTTCAGCAGGGTTATTGCAAAAGCTTCCAAACGGGCTTATTTCTATCACCCTTCCTTCTCCACCATCTCTGCCTAATATGCCAGTCCAAATATCAGCTCATGGCTCTGCTCTTCTCAAAATATGTCAGTGGTGTCTTACTTCACTTGGGATACAACTCAAAATGCTTACAATGGACTCTAGTTCTCTGACCTCAGTCTTATTTCCAACCACAATGGCTTTCTTGTGGTTCTTCAAACAAGCCAAGATCTCACCCCAGTCCTACAGCTGCTCTACCTTCTGCCAAAAATGCTGTTCTTTAGGATATTCACATGGTTTCCCTCTCTTATCTCTTTCAAGTGTTCTTTGAAATGTTCCCTTTTAAGTGCAAACTGTTCTTACCACCTTATTAAAATTAATACTCCCTCTCTCCTGGGACACCCTATGCAACTTGCCCGCTTTATATTTTTTCTCCATATCTCTTTCTTTCTACTAGTTTGTAAGCTCTGTGTGCAAAGCTGTGTTGATCTGTTTTATTCCCTTATGCCCCCCTAGTACTTTACATACAGTAGGTGCACAGTCCATAAGCGTTGAAAGAATTAATACATAAAGCATGAAACAAAGGAAGAAAGAAAAAAGAGAATAATAAAAACAATGATAACAATGATGGCACCTATGTTATTACTGAAGTCCCACTAGGTGCCATATAATAAAATTAATACATTAATCTTATACATAAACCTTACATCCATTTCACAGATGAGGAAACTAAGTCTGTGGTATATTCAGTAAGAAGTTTAAGATTATGCAGCAAGAGGAGGGTAATGAGGATTAGATAGGTCTGCCTGACTCACATCTCAGTGTTCTTTCTGTATCTCAATATAGCCTTCATCAACTACATTCTTTTTTAGCCATTTGATATTTTAATTGAGAAACATAGAGACATATTGATAAGCAATATATAAATCAACCCAACTGCAATAATAGGCATTGGTTAAGAGCACAGGTTCTGATTTGGGACCAGATGAGCTCACATCCCAGCTTTAGCAAGTACTGGTTAAGTCGCATTGGGCATTTTTGTCCATATCTTTGTGGCTCAGCTCTCACATCCATAAAAAGGGGGATAACAATAATACCTCCCTTATCAGTTTTTTTATAAGAATGAAGTGAACAAATAAATAACACTTAGAATTATGATTTTATAAGCATGTGTTACGGTCTCTTATATAACATAGCTTTTAAAAGCTTTACAGTGTTTTCACAATGTTTCCATTTAATATTTACAGTAATTCCATGAGGTAGATAAGGAGAATATTTTACCCTTGTGTTAATCTTTGATTTGATGGTCATTTATCATTTAATATTTGAGATGTCCTGGTGTAGGCTTCAGGCTTATACAGATAAATAAAACATGCTTCCTGTCCTTAAGAACACCTAGCTAAGAAACTAAATAAATACAGTGTAATACATGGATTGATAAAGGTAGCCTGAGGATACTGATAAAAACTGAAACTTACAGTGCTTAAAACAAAACAAAACAAAAACACCTCAAGATTGCCCAAATAATGTCTTCGTACTTTGTATGCAGTGTTTTCCCTTCAAAACACCAGGAGGAATGGTGGATAAATCAATCTTGTAACATGGAAGATATGGGTTCTAAGACTTTTTCTTGCTTCTAGGAAAATTCCCAACCTCTCCCATTGCAGTGAAGGACTAATTTATTCCTCTTTCTCTTGCCTGCCTGGCCTCCAGGCTGGTGAACAAGGTCCCACCATCCTGAAAACACACATAATAATTCTTATTAAAGCACCAAAGTAGTGTAAGAGGATGCTGTGGCCATGCACTCTCATCTGACTGGTTCACAGATTAGGGTAAAGTCAATGTTCCACTGAACTGGGGTTCCGGAAGCCTGCATTTGACCTTGGGCAAAAGATTTCGCCTTTCTGCACTTCGGTAAATGTTAGCTGTCACTATTACCTTTATGGATTCTAGAATGACTTCGATGGGAGCCATATCACAAAGAAGAAAACCAAAACAACGCACTGTATGAGTTAGGGAGTGAGTTCATTTCCATGTTGATTCTCCACCATCTTTTCCATCATGTCAAATTTGGTTTGCTTTTTAAGCTAAAGGAAGTAAGTAACACACTGCTTTGTACAGAGCACAAATTCAAAATATTTGCTCAATAAATGAACTGTCATCCAGACAAAAAAGCATATTAGTAACTCAGTGTTTAGAAAGACACATCTATACATCTTTAGCTCCTTTTAATCAGACGGAGTCTCATCTTTTAGACTCAATTGTAACACCTGCAAGTCCTTTAGCGTGTTCCATTTCTTTGCAAGGCGGCTTTCCCCGCAGAAAGACTGTGTTCTGCCACAGCTGCACCAATTAGTCTCCCTGCCTGAGAAGAGTGACAATAGTGATATTTTTCTGGATGAATGATAGACCTACTGGAGAGTCCACAAATCAAAATGTCAATTTTCTTTTCTCATTCAGTTTCTTTTGTGTTGTGTGTTTGTATGTAATTTCTTCTACAAAAATGCCTTTGGATAGAGATAAAATATCTTTTATTTTCAAGTTTAACTAAATAATAAAGCAGATCTGTTACAGATTTTGACACATTTTAGAATTACAGTTGTGGCCTACAAAGTGTGGCAATTGCATGAATTCCTTGAAAAGAATGATTTAAAAGCACCAGTGGTTCCTAGAAAAAAAGGCAGGCTTTTAAAAGGGTGCCACTAATGCATGCTGTAATAATTATAAGAAACAGAAAATATGGACTTCCAACTCAAGCCCAAAGGCCCAGTAGATGCCAGTTCAAAATATATTTTGTTCTAATTATAACACCATTTCTTACAGTTTCGTCCTAGCTTAAAGATTTTATAGTATTTCAAATTTCTTTAAATTTTATTTAAAAGAAATACATGCTGCACTCAAATGCAATAGGTTGAAAACCAAAATGAAGGTTTTCTATCTATATCTATTCCTCTATTTCTATTAACAATATCTCCAATGACTACTCCAGAAATAGTTTTTTGTTTATATTTTTTGTTCATTTGCTTTTATTTAATTCAGCCATTCAAGAGGATTTTAGATTAACATGCAAATTTTAAGGTGAAATAATGTTAAAAATATCTCCCCCCACAGAAATCTAAGAAAGTATATGACAATCAATGAAAGCACAATGAAGAAAGGAAATAAAAGCATGAATTTACCGCTACAAATTGTGAGATCCAGACAGGTTCCAGATAAAATGATTGCACTATGCTTGAGGGTAGAGTGGCTTGATTTTAGAACATGGTAATACTTTGGCTTTTAGTGTTCACCCAACATTTTCTCTTTCCACATAAAAGCTTAAGAGGCAGAATTCCTAGGTTGAGTTCTCACATAGTTGTAAGATGCATTTTGTCTATGTATTTTGTTCTGACAGTTTGTCTATTCTCTCTATATAAATACATGAAATTCCTACAATGTGTACTATGCCAGATGCTTCTAGGGGAGGAAAGAAAGAGAACAGAATGCTGTACTTAATAAGTCTACCATGTAAAGGTGAGATAATACATATGTCTAATTAACTTTAAATGAGAGCAGGGAACACACTATAAGAGATAATATGCTCTAGCGATCCAGAAGAGGGAAATATATCACTAACAAATGGAGGAAATAGGCAAATTCTTTTAGAAGAGGAGATCATCCGAACTGGGTCTAAGTGACAAGAGATGTTTGGTATGCAGGAAGAAATAGCAGGAATAGGGCATGGCATACGCAAAGGCAAGTTAGTAGCTCTATAGAAAGAGTGTTCTTTTTCTTTTAACTTTTTATTTATTTATTTTGAGAGAGAGAGAGAGAGAGAGAGAGAGAGAGAGAGAGAGAGCATGGGCACATGCACATGGGGGAGGCGTAGAGAGATAGGGGGAGAGAGAATCCCAAGCAGGCTCTGTGGGGGTGGGACAGAGAGAGTAGAAGAAAGAGAATCTGGAGCTTAACTGTCTAAGCCACGGAGGCATCACTAGAAAGTGTTCTGTAGGCCAATTTAACTGGAGTAAGAATAGATGGAAGCCAGTTTGTAGATGTAATGAGGACACAATTGTGGAAACCTGAAAATAATACTTGATCCATCTAGACGTGTCGTGAACAGGTTGTAAAAAAGCTGTGTAAAGTGTAAAATGTCATACAAACTTATGTTACTATTATTGGCTTTTTTCCAAAAGAGTTTTTTAAATGTTTTTTATTTTGAGACAGAGAGAGAGAGAGAGAGAGAGAGAGAGCGAGAGGAGAGAATCTGAAGCAGACTCCATGCTGTCAGTGCAGAGGCTGATGGGGGCTCGATCTCACAAACCATGAGATCATGACCTGAGCTGAAATCAAGAGTCAGGCACTTAACCCACTGAGCCACCCAGGCATCTCTTGGGTCTTTTAACCATAGAAAATATATGGAATGTGATGGTATGGATAATTTTAATCTACCAGGTGGAAGAGTTAATGGTGAAAAACAAGTAATAATGTGATTGCATCTTGGAAAAGAGCTATATAATAGTGTTCATGAAATATGAGAGCCTTCAGAATCCCTGAGTCCTAGACAGTAAGCCTTTGATTATTTTTAAATTTTTCTTTTGAAGAAGAGGAAATGAATATGAAAGAAATAAAATCCAAATATTCAGATAATTAATTTTTTCCTCTATGAAAAAACAGCAATTATTTTAATGTGGTATTTGTGATAAACAGTACTTTTTATTCATTCGCACAGCATGAGCAAGCTTTTAAGAAGTATGATAAGCCACAAAGAATAACTGTATAATAAGCAATCACTTTTATTTTGCATACTGGATGAATACACATAGCACTAATAAAGCACTACAGGGTATATATATCAGAGGGTTTCAACAATGTATTATTGATTTTATGTTTTAAACAATAAGCATTGAGAAATGCATTCCTCTGAGTGTAAGAATGATAGATATTAACAAGTTTACATAATCTACTACTGATAATCCTGTTGCAAACCATTGGAGATTGACTATACGAAAATGAAACATTTCCTAAAAATTCACTGTATAATTCATCAGTTATCACTGAGTCAATTACAATTTCCAAAGAGCGAAAATCTGTGCATGTGGCATTGTCCTGAAGGAGGCATTTCATTCAGGCATTCTGTGCAGAACCATTTGATCAGTCTGGTGTTCAATATGGGGACCAGAATATTTTAACTGCAGTTGACTTTAGGGAAGAAACTCTAAATAAATAGTCCCGGTGTAAACTAAAGCTTTATTTTACTTGTAACTTATATATAAATATTTTAAACAGATGAAAAGAATGCACTCATCCTACAGATTTAATTATGTAGCATTTACTGAGGAAAAAATTAGGTATTTTGATATTTAGATCTAGGTAAATACAATATAGTATACTGGTAAAAAGCATATTTTCAAAGACCAGATTGCCTTAGTTTGGAGCCCATTGCTGCTACCTGATAATTGTGTAATCTTAGACTAAGTTTTTAACCTTTCTATGCCTTAATTTCATTATTTGAAACCTTAGAACTAGAGTTATTGAAAGAATAAAATGAAATATATTGTTTAGAATATGGTGCTGAAGAGAAAGGGAGCGCTTAGTGTTTGTTCGCAGGCATTTTTATTGTACAATAGCTCATTATTATTACTACTTACTTATTCTTTTTTTTTCCCCCCTGGAGCATTGGTGAACATCTTGTATCAGCTGTAATTAAGGAATCTTCTTTCCCTCTGAATCTTCTTCCTTCTTTGCCACATTCTGCACTATCCTTGGAGCTCTGGGACGCCTGGCACCAATCCATGTGTTTTTCTTGGGGAGCTCCCATCATATACATCTCTCTCCAATCCTTCCGTTTGCTTTAATATGAAAACAGTTTGTTACGTCATCAGATTTATAAGTGAATGGGATCTAAGTAGCTAAAACCATGATTGCCACAATGACTTTTTTTAATTCTATGTTTAAAACACTAAAGGGTAATATGCAATTCTCTGTACAATAAGAGAAACTGAAGAGTATCAAGTATAAGAATTCTTATTTTACCAGCCACGTTATTAGAAAGAACAAGCAAACTTTATCTTTGGTCCATTAAAGGAAAGGTCATTGAGCAGCTTTTCATTTTCTTCATTGCATTTTCCTTTTGGTACAAGTGTCAGTTCCAGGCAAGAGCCTATCATTTGTTCTTGCTTTTTTTTTTCTCTTTCAAGATACTTAGGAATCTAAAAATATCATTTTTTTCACTTGGTCATTTCTCAAAAAAGTCACCCTTCTACCCTTTTACCCTTCTACCTTTCTTTATATCCTGTGGACATATTTTTGCTATGTGACTTTTTAGCTGTAGTTGTTCATTTGGAAAAGGGTTAATATCAATTCTTGACCCTGTGAAATAGGGGTGAGATAAAAAGCTATGTGCTTTGATATGAGACACAGTAAAGTCGACTGAGGGAAGCCAAGGAAATCTAATTTGGGGTTCTTGCAAACTTATCAGCTTGCAAACAGCTAATCACATTATAAATGATGCATATGTTTAGGTTTCTACAGTAATTTGTTTATATGAAGAATTCTTATAAGTTGAGCGGAATCTTTTTCAACCTTCAGTGAAATTCTATAATGTACAGATGAAACGCACTTGGTACAAAATTCATATGGTTTAAAAAATAAAACAAAATATTTTTAAATAATATTTCTTCAGAAAAAGACCAAATCTGTATTAAAGAGATGACATTTTTAGTATCTACTTATTTCTTAGTGTTTATTAACTGTACCATGAAGCTGAAAAACTGAGATGAAAATTATCAGCAACACCTTTCTCCAGCATTTCTGAATTTAAGTTAAAATGTTATTGCCAAAATGGTATGGCCACAGTCCTAGAATTACAATTTAAAGCATTTTTAAGTATATTCTAAAGATTTTTTTTAACGTTTATTTATCTTTGAGAGAGAAAGAGAGAGACAGAGCATGAATGGCGAGGGGCAGAGAAAGAGAGAAGGAGACACAGAATCCAAAGCAGACTCCAGGCTCTGAGCTGTGAGCACAGAGCCCAACTCGAGACTTGGACCCAGAACCATGAGATCATGACCTGAGCCCAAGTCAGAGCCTTAACCAACTGAGCCACCAAGGAGCCCCTAGTATATTCTACTTATTCATTCTTTTTTAAAAAATATTTTTACTTATTTACTTATTTTTAACTGTGATAAGAACATGAGATCTACCCTCTTAATAAACTTTTGAGTGCATAATATAGTATTGTTAGCTATAGACACGATGTCATATAGCAAATCTCTAGAACTTACTCAGCTTGCATAACTGAAACTTCATACGTGTCAAATACAAGCTCCTCAGTTTCCCCTGCCCTGAGCCCTGGGCCACCACCATTTCACTGTTTTGATAATAGTATTTGTCCTTCTATGACTGGCTTATTTCACTTCACATACAATCCTCTAGGTTCATAGATATTGTGGCATTTCACAGAATTTTCTTCTGTTTTATGACTGAATAATACTCCCTTGTACATATATACTACATTTTGAAGTCCGTTTATTCGATGATGGACATTTACGTTGTTTTTCTAGGTTGGTTGCTGTGAATGATATTGCAGTAAATGTCGAAATGCAGCTACCTCTTTGAGATCCTCATTTCAATTCTTTTGGATATATATCCAGAAGTGGAATTGCTGGATCATACAGTAATTTTATTTTTAATTATCAAACGGCACAATACCGGCATAAAAACAGACTGAAATATATGAAAAGGTGCTCAGAATTACTAATCATTAGGAAAATGGAAGTCACAACCACAATCTGATACCACCTCAGATCTGTTACAATGCCTATTATTTAAAAAATAATAAAAAATAAATAACAAGCGTTGGTGAGGATGTGAAGAAAGGGAAATTTTGTACACTGTTAGTGGGAATGTAAATGGTATAGCTGTTATGGAAAACAGTATGGAGTTTCCTCAAAAAACTAAAACTAGAAATGTACTTGTTTATTCTTGATAGCACCAAATATTAATTTCTCAGTTCCCAGTGTTGCTCTGCAAAATGTATTACTTACGCTTCTAAACTTAAATCTGCTGTTAATAACATTTATAGACATAAAAGCAAATACATATATACATCCATTTATAAAATATAGTAAGCTTGAAGCAAAATTTACTATAAATCTATAAGTAATTTAAAAGCAGCATTTTGGACAGATTGTTTTAGTGGAAATTATTAAAGCACTTTGCTTTTACTTAGGGGAGTTTGATTTTTTTGTTGTTACTTGCTTGTTTTAATAGAAAGAACTAAGAAGGTGTCACAGAAGCAAATAAAGTATCATTTTAGAAAATATGATTATTGCTAATGCTAGAACATAGTATAAAAACCTTAAATGGTGACACCAGAAGAAATGGATTTTAAAAAGTTAAACAGGCGGCAGGCAGTGTAGTGTATGAAAACAGTATTCAGCCTTTGGTCTATTATTTTAGTTTAACAGGAAAAAAAAAAAAAAAAGAACCGGTGGAAAATGAGCTTCCTACCTGGTTTGCCAACACAGGCAGCAGGAGAATTGGTGCAGTACCTCCTTCCACCAGGTGGGGGGGCGGAAGATTAGCTCCCTGTTTGCTCCAGTCAACACCACCGGCGTGTGCAGTCAGAGGCCAGTGGTGTTGACTGGAACAAGCAGGGAGCTTATCTTCTGTTTTGGTGAAGAGGGTGTGGGTTGGAAGATCACCGGCCGGTTAAGCCTCACGGCAACCATGAAGGAAAGGCTTTTGTTGGCATTTGTAGGCTACAGTAGGGTGGATATATCCAAAACTGGTTTTCTGTTTTGTTAAGTCTCTTCGGGAAACAGTCTTTGCTTGGAGGTTTATTGCTTGTTTGTTTTTGTCTTTGCCTATTGGACGTTCTGGGTTGGAACCCTCTCCAGCACTCTGAAGGCATCAGGAAACGCAAGGGACCAACCACTGTGTTATTTCTCAAGTCTCAAGGTCCCTAGACAATCCACATGCTTGTTTCTGCCTTTCAGAGTCTTATACTTACTTGTTGTGGTACCTCTGGGAGATTTTAACTGTAGCAGGTATAACTCTGGAGAAAAGGGGCTACTCCACTGGGGCTAGAGTGGAACTGCACATTGTTCTTTTCTGTTATATTCATCTCATTGCAGGTATTTTTTCTATTCTTCTCACAAGCTCCTTTAGAAATGCCGATTTCTAAACTATCTTTCCGATCGTGTGGTAATGTCTTCTGAATATGCACCTGAGAATCATGGATAATGGACAAAGCACTACCTAGAAGGAAAGATCCTTGCTCTTTTTTTTTTTTTCCCTGTGGGAAGCAATTTTATAGATTACACTGTAATGATTCAGAGAGAATATGGAACATGACCAGTATCATGCACCTTTAAAGTGACTGAGCCTTAATTTTTAACCAGGCCTGTGAAATTCTGAAACAGTCTTTGTGAGTTTTTTTTCCTCCACTGTGTAGTCTTCCTTGAATGAAATGACAACTTTTCATTTCATTGCTGATCTACCATGGGTTCTTCATATAAGCATCTGTTCCAATCATACTTTTATGCCTAAGTATGCTTAGCACATACTTAAGCATTTAATAGAGTTTTTTTCTTAAATAGGTGCTAACTGGAGCTCCATTAAAATTGTTTAAAATAAAGGAAGTAAAACCTCTTAAAGAGATTAAAGACTACACTAAAAAATAGAAATAAAGAGGAGATAATTGTTTGTAAAAGGACCTTTTTTAATATGAAAAAGAAGGAAAACTTAGAGGCTCTTATACAGAAAAGAAAAAGATTTGCAATAAATGTAAAGTAAGGGCATCTTAACCTGAGACTAGAACATGAAGCGAATTATTAAGTCATCTTCTTTCAGCTTTATCTGCAGTCATCAGTTAAATATGCCAGATGAAGAGTTTGTGATGGAAAGCACTTGCTGGATCAAACCCAAGAATGAAAGGTAAGCTGACAATTTATGACAAATGTTTATCATGTGTTTTTCAACTTAAAGGAAAGGGAAAAAAACCCTAAATATGTCCAGATTGCCAAAAGTTTTGTTTTCTACATAAACAAATATATCAAAGACAAAGAAATGTTTGATATCCATGAAATTTTTTAAACTTTTGTTTAACGAGTAGAATATAAGTACACTTGAAACTCTCAAAACTTCTATTAGCAGCAAAGGGAGAAACAGTGTAACCTTAATTTTCTTTGACTTTCCCCGCAAACAGTGTATAAAACGCAATACCAAAACATTCTTCAAGTGCAGCTTCATCTAAAAACTATTTCCTAAAAGAGATGGGGGTGGGAAGGATGATATAAACATCAGTTCTTAAAAGAATAATGAGTATTTTATGTATCTAGCCAGTTACTCACTTCTAGAAAATTCAGTCATGATCAGCAGAGCAAGAAAACTGCATAACCAAAGCCTAATAGTTAATGTCTCTTGATCTTCAGAATATTTAATTTGGTGAAAATGAAATTGCCCTAAAGTTATTTTATAAATTTTACATATGTTTATAAAATATATTCATATTTATTTTAATTTACAACATGTATATTCTATTTATTTACAAATGTATGTATCTGAATATTTAAAGTAAGTATAATTATAGTAGGGATCCTAGTTAGGCAAGATATAATGTCTGTTTAGACTGGTGTGGAAATTGGTAACACCACTTTTTCCAAGTAATTAGTTGAAACCATTGCTTTCTGTGGGGCCCGAGAAGCTCACTCAAGAGAGGAATGCCTTAAACTACAGCCACAATAAAGATCCTGGCAGAAGGAAGTATATCCAAGGGCTGTGAGAAGGCAGAAATCAAGGGAGGACAGGTTGCTGAAAAGAAACTAGTAATCACAGCCTGGTTAAAGTAAGAGATACAGTTTTCACTCTAAAGAGAAGAAGGAAAAGTGATTAGAGTCAGGAGTCCCACTTGGTTAACAGAGTCTGAAAGTCAGAATGAACTGGGTGTTCATGCCAATATGTTAACAAGTCCTTGAACTTAAACTTTATCTCCTCTAGTATTATGCTTTTCACATAAAAGGAGAGTTACATTTGCCTCGGTTTCCTTAGTTTTTACTATAGCTTTTTGCCTTTTCTTCTGTCCTTTTAAAGAAAGAGGTGGGAGGCAGACATAGTGGTAGAGATGGTCTGAAACAGCATTTATGGTATGTGCTCACAATACACTAGTTTGTTCATGTCGCTGGAACAGAGAGCCCTGTTTATTTCATAATTGAGTGCTATCATTTTAAAAGGAGTCATCAATACTAAATCATGGACATATTTTAGAGTCGGAAGTAATATTGCCTTGCTTAGTTTGCAATTTTTCAAGTTTGACTTCTGTCAAATAAGTAAACGACAGGATCAAAGTTTCCTGGCAATGTAGTTACAGTTGTCATTACTTGTGATATTCCGTAATAACGACACATCAAATATTCTGCTTATGTTTTTCAATTTTATGTATTATAAAACAGCACTTCCTCAAACAGCAAACCTTTTAACCATTAAACTTATAATTAGACAACAAATTTGTCAATTTTAACATGAAAATATTTTTTGCTAAAAAGGACTTTAGAGGCACTTTAGATTTGTATCAGTTTCTATTTTCTTGAAAGTATAGCATCCGTGTAATATATTTTAAATTGGAAATGCTTTTCAGATTTTGGAAACACTTTGAATTTTAATTTCCACTGGTCATTCAGAATGAGTGTCCATCTCCATGAAAAAAGTACATGTTTCATTCTGCCAAAGTTGGTAATTGTGAAACTGAACTCTTTAAAAATTTTTTTAAAATTTTTATTAATTTTTGAGAGAGAGACAGAGCGTCAGCAGGAGAGGGGCAGGGAGAGGAAGACACAGAATCTGAAGCAGGTTCCATGCTCTGAGCTGTCAGTACAGAGCCTGACGTGGCTCCAATGAACCGTGAGATCATGACCTGAGCTGAAGTCTGGCGCTTAACCAACTGAGCCACCCAGGCACCCCTGAACTCCTTTTTTTTTAAATACAGCTGTGCCTTTGGTACCTTGCAGTGAAGGTAGCTAGATTTATAGCAGCTAGTTTGATTAGGCAAAATGTTTTTGGCAAAGCAAAGACTATGATTCAAGGAAAGTTGCTTCTGAAGTGAATGAGGAACACCCTAGAAAATAGTTTTCATTAAAATTATGTGAAAACTGACAATATTTAAACTGTTAATTTGTACAGGCTACTCGTGCTCAAAAAACCTATTAATCACCTATAAGTATTCTTTCCAACATGCATGCCTATTGATAAAATGAAAGAGAGCAAAGAAATAAATGTGGTGAGATTAATGGAGTGAAAAACTGAATCCTAAAAGTCTAAAGAGGAACAAGTGAGTAATCTATTACTCTACTGTCACTCAGGGCCAGAAGAATGTGCCCAACCCAACAAGTTTGAGTGATGGACAGCTGATATTTTTGCTTCCTATTTAAATATAAACAGAGATTTTTAAAAAATGTCTAATATAATTAGAATGTTTAGCACTAATATGAATTTTGAAATTAAGTGACAAAAAAGTCTTATTTTCTTAAAGTCATGTATTCTAGGGGTCTGGGTGGCTCAGTAGGTTAAGCACTTGATTCCTGATATCAGCTCAGTTCTCGATCTCAGGGTTGTGAGTTCAAGCCCTGTGCTAGGTTCCACACTAAGTGTGAAGCCTACTTAAAAAAAATAAATAAATAAAAATTAAAAAGTTAGGTACTCTAACAGGAACATAGGGTGTTCTGGGAGCAGGGTCAAATCTGAGACATTTGGCATTTGAATCTATAGAATATATGGTCTGCTTGAGGTGTTTCAGTCATCCTCTTGAAGTGATAGGTAGCAATTGTTAACTTTAAAGAAATGACACGTAAGAAATGTCTTCTACTTAACATTGTATATGTAAGAGATGTATTTCAGCTGATAGGTGGGCTAAAATGAATTTAAGAAAAATGTTAAAAGGTGAACAGTTTTATTGTCTCTAATGTTCTTTGAAGTACAAAAATTGCATAGTTCTATGATAATCCACCTGCAGTATAAAATACGGGTTTCTGACATTGTAGATATACTTGTCATTATTCATGTCCTGCCACAATTTTAAAGCTCAGATAATCCGATATATAACAGTGTTGGCAAAAAAAGATAGAGTGCCTCTTTTCTTTCCTTTATTCACTGAGATCATTCTAGAATATACAATTGTTTGGCAACACAAATGATAAAAACCAGACATGTTGAGAAATCTATTGGTATGGATAAATCTTATCTTGTTTTCCTCCCTAAACTTGGCAGCTACTTTTGACATCTCTCATGTTAATCCATCAAGGTTAGAGAACAAATCATGGTATATTCAAACACTAAATCTTAATTGATGAGGAATAGCATTTGGGTTCCATGTATTTTTGGAATAAACCACAACATATAGAGAGAGGTTCTTGTGGTGGTGTTTTGTCTTATTTCATATAGCAGTCTGGAAGAACTGTTTATCTGTTCCAAATTAGAAATCAGATAGCTCCTTTTGTTCTTTCTTTTTTAATCATAGAGAGATTTAACATTTCCAAAGATAAGTAAATGAACAGGGAATTAAGTTTGAGCCAACAAAATGAACTTATTTAATAATAGAATTAAGTGAGCCAATAATATATAGCTAGACAGTAATAAAAGGATTTACTGTAGGGAGTGGTTTAGTAGTTATAAGAGTCCTGGAGGAAGTTACTCTTCAAAAGCTGAAAATGTGAGGAAACAAGAAGAGAGACGATATAGCAACTAACAGTGAAATTACGTTTTTTTCCTTCTTAGTATAAATGGGACAGCTTGGTAATCTGTGTGAAAGATCAACTGGTGGCAGTAAGACATGGCGACTTGACCAAGTCAGGTGTGGTCGGAAATTCTCGGCCATTTCTAACGATCAATGCAGGTAGGAAACGTGGGCTGCTAGATATGCAACCAGGATCTCACAGGTCCAAAAAAGGGAATAAAATCCAACCTAACACTGCCTACAGTTTAGCAGTACCTATAATTTAGGCACAGTCTTGGCATATGTGACATATAATATTTTCTCTTTTAAATTAAACTTACCATTGTAACTTTGTGGTAAGTAGGCCTGCTGTATTTCAGAAATTCCCAAGACTGCTTGGAAATGCACATTCTTCAGTGATACCTTACGTGGATGAATGAAATTTCCATAAACAGGTATGCCACAAAAACAACTTTGAGAGTTAGAGGCTGACTGAGAAAAAAAGTCATTCTCCCTCTTTTCATTAAGCTTGGTTTTGTTCAGTTTGCTGTACACTGGGTGGCTTAAACAGCAAACATTTATTCTGACAGTTGTGGAGGCCAGAAGTCCAAGATCAAGGCTCTGGCTGATTCCATGTCTGAGGAGATGGATTCCTGGCTCAAAATGACTGTCTTTTTGCTGTGTCCTCACATGGTGGATGGAGCAAGGGAGCTTCCTGGGTTCTCTTTTATAAAAGCACTAATCTCATTCATGAAGACTCCACTCTCATGACCTAATCAAGTCCTAGAGGCCCTGCCTCCTAATACCATCCCACTGGGGATTTGGATTTAACATACAAATTTTGGGGTACACAAATACCCCCCAAAATCGAGAAGTCTCAATTTAACTCACTTTTCAACACTACGTATCTGCAAAACCACTCTTGAAACCACTAAGTCATTTATATATATATATATATATATATATATATATATATATATATATAAAACACTTATTTTCCAGAAATTTGGTACATGTTCGCTATCCAGATATCTGGAAGTCAGGACAAGTATTTTCAAATGCCACTAATTGAAATTTACCACATCCTAAAGTTCAAACTTTCACCATTGAATCACGAGGCTTGGACAGGTCTTTCTTTGTTTTCTGGTACATTCTATAGTCACACAAGATTTTCCCTCAAAGGTTAACAAACCTGGGAGTGAACTCAGACAAGCTTTGGTTGAACTCATCTTGAGGATTCAGCAATTTCTTTACAAAAATAGGTTGGAACTTGGAAATGTAAGTTATGTGGTTACCTCTGTTAAAATTCCATTTACTGATTGATTTAAAACCTGGAAGACTTTAGCAGAAGATTTTCTCTCTGTGTTTGGACAAATCTCTAGGAAAGATATAATTTAAATCAAATCATTTCAAATCATGATTGAAACCACTAGTCAGGAAGACTCATAATCAATGCTTATGTGAAAAAATGAGTATGTGTAGCTTGACACAACTTCAGTGTATTTTTCTCATAGCTCAGATGTAGATGTTTTGTATTAGGAGGTACACACATTGTAAGGCAGTATATTGTTTTGCATATATTAGAAAACCATGCCTGTGATACACCCATTCATCTCTTAGTGTGTATGTGATATCAACATACTGCCCTTACCTAATGATTATATTTTCTTACTATTTATTTCCTCTCATACATTCTAGGGTAATGGAAAGCAAGGACTTTGCATTATCACTATTCTTGTTATGCAGCTATAAGGTAATAAATATTTGTTGATTGAGACTAATCTTCTTTTCTATGTAATAGCAAGTACCTAGCACTGAAACTATTACCACATCAGTAATTCTTTGACTTTTATTTGTGATTTTTTGATAAGCGACTATTTCTTTCAAAAATAGTGTATCTGAGATCAGAACGTAGTCTTTCTGCTCTGTGCTGTGTCTCTTGTGCCTAGCATGGTTCTCATCACACATTGTTAATAAATAGCTATTGAACAAATGAATAGTTTTAAGGAGTAAATATATTCCCATATCTCCTTTTCTTCATAACTCTTGTCTAAAAAGAAATGGCATAAGAATGTTTTGATGTATTTATAGAGCAGATTTCGGCACTTAGTGATTCTGGTGTTACTTAAATGACATGCTAAGCTTCTATGAAAAAGAGATCTGAAAACAGTGACTTTATAAGACAACGTTTATTTCTCTTTCACCCATCAATATGGATATGACTATTCTGTGGTGACAAGGTTTGCTCTTCTCTGTGGTGTCACTTAGGGACTGGATCTTATAAATACCTCCACTTGATAACCTTTCAGAAACACAAAACATCAGTCATTCCATCAAATGGTTCTTTAAATATGCTACTGGCCAGTGTGAATAAGTGCCTTATGGGTACTGGCCTCTTTGAAAGTTTTTACTTAACCTTTGTTTCAAATTTCCTTGTCAAATATTAATTAATATATAGCTTCTAATTTAGACAATCTTTCCTTAGTCTACAAAGGTAGATGAACTAGGAATAATAAGATTACACTAAAGCCATGTGTACATACCCATATATGACGTGGTATACAAGAGACATTTAAAAAAATTTTTTAAATGTTTATTCTTTTTGAGAGAGACAGAGAGAGAGAGAGCAAGCAGGGGAGGGACAGAGAGAGAGGGAGACACAGAATCTGAAGCAGGCTCCAGGCTCTGAGCTGTCAGCACAGAGTCCAACGCAGGGCTCAAACCCACAGACTGCAAGATCCTGACCTCAGCTGAAGTTGGCCATTTACCAACTGAGGCACCCAGGCACCCCTACAAGAGACATTTTTGAGCAAAATGTTGACAGTGATTATCTCTGGAGGTTGAACTTATAAGAGACATTACCTCTGAGCATTATAAATTTCTGTGAACTTGAATATTAAGAACTTCGTATGACTTTTGTAATCAGAAAAAAATATATTTTAAAGAGGATAAAATTTTTAGGCAATAGTTCTTTATGAGGATGCATATTTTAACCATTTGTGACAGAGCAAAGAAATTGTGCCAAAACACAAAAATCCCAAAGTTTTTGACGTTAAAATTTTACCTTTGAAAAATCACTTAAAACATATGAAAATAATAGTGAAGCCCATATCTTTCAGGAAGCCAGGATGTAATTAATATTTCCAAAGATAGTAAGGTAGAACATGTTAACTTTAAACATTCGAATCTCGAACGGTAATTACCATAAATATGAAAGCTATTTTGGAACTACTATTTGAAAAGAATGAACCATTTAATGAAACTGTAGCCAAACATGTGCCAATTTTTTATAAACCTGATGCAAAAATGATCCCAAAATTTAATCTGAGAAGAACTATGCAAACTTTAATTTCATCTCTATGAGAGTCAGTTTAATCAAGCTTGCCCCTTTGTTTATTCAGCATGGCCTTCACAGTAATGTTCCATGAAATTCCAAAATATTGCATACTTATTTGGTCCAACTAATCATAGCAGTCAGCACAAAAGCTTGCCTTTCCTAAAAAGTTTCTCAAAAACTTTTCAAATAAGTGTCATATGGAGAGAGAGAGAGAGACAGAGACAGAGACAGAGAGAGAGAAAGAGATCTGACAATAAGGATATTGAACAAAGATTAGTAATGAAACTGATAAAGCCTCAAAACCTCAATAGTATTAGAGAAATATTTGCCACTTCTCCTGGAAGACACATTGTGCTTATGAATTTAGTTCAATCAGTGAGTACTTGGACTTCAGCTGAAGTTTTACATGTTACATGTCAAATATCAACTCATATGACTTAAATCTTACTTCTCGAGTTTTACCTAGATGAAATATTAAGACTTGCTGGAATGACAATAAAAACATATATGTTCACTTCAGAACAATATTGCAAAGATTCTAAGGCTTTCTCATTTGTAAAATGTAAAACTAAACTTTTTTATAACATTGATTTTAGTTGTCATGGCAAACATCTGACGGAAGCTACCTCCATTTCAGAGATAAAGAAACTTGTCCACAGTCCTGCTGTCAGAATACAGATGGGATTTGAACCCAGGTGGGGGTCTGGCTCCACCATCCAAACACTAAGCTACCACATAATAAAGCTTGCTATGGACTTGAGTTACTTGTAATATACTAGAATCTCTTCTCTTAGACATCCCTCCAAAATTTTAGTAGTGGTGTGTGTGTAATGTAGCTACTTAGTATAGATCTAATCACAACTACCTTTTTCTCCTCCAAATTATTCAATATTTTGAAGTTCCTATTAATCACTTCTTATATTTCTTCCTAGTTTAATGACCCAAATGTGCATCATTGGGCACTAGTTTTTAGATCACCCCTTTTGATGATTTACTTTTGAGTCTCTATTGTTCTACAAATCTTCTTCTATTCCTTTCTTTTCCTTACAATTAGTTTGTTGAAGAACCCAAGCTCTTTGACTTTTTTAGAGTTTTTCAAAATCTAGATTTCGATGATTGCATGTTCTACTCTTCTCTGTATTTCCTGCCAATGGGAAGATGGATTAAGAATCAAAGTCTCTGGGATCTAATCACTGGCAAATCTAGATGATGCTATGTTCTTTCATCAGGAGGCACATCATATCTGGTTATCTCACTCTTTATGATGTTAGCATCTGTTGCTGCTTAATATCTAGATCGTGTATGTAGAGTTATCTGGAAAAATGGCAATACTTTAAGTTTATAATTTATTTTAAATTATTAGATGGAATGATTCTAGAAAGAGATATTTTTATTCTTCCAATAGTTCATTGGAACTATTGATAGTTCAGTTGATCTAGTAAAGACAATATATTTTCCCTTTAATTATGAGTCCTAAAAATAATAAATTGTTCACCACAAAAGCAAACAATTATATCTCCTCCCCACCCCGTAATATCATGAGAAAGTCTTTGGTTTAAACACAATTGATCAGTTTTGTATTATTGTCTTTCTGACATGCTTTTACTTTCTGTAGGCATGCTATTTTGGTACTTATTCTCTTTTTCCTTATATTAACATTTTATGGATTTTGAGTCACAATCCTTTCCCATTGCTCATTATTATGCGAAATCAATTTTTCTGGATATTTAAATGAAAGCCACTTCAGGGTAGTTTTTCTAACTTAAAAGAGCTTTGTCTTTTACTGTTTTTTTGTAGTTTTCAAAAATATGGTGATTTGATGTCTGAGATTCCCTAACTCTGGTCTGCTCCTTCACTTTCCTCTTTAAAGTCTCTTTTCTTCCCTTCTATATTATCTGCTGTACCTATTTGTTTAAGTTTATTTATTTTCATAGACACAGAGAGAGCGAGAGAGAGGGAGAGAGAGAGAGAAAGTGAGCACGAGATGGGGAAGGGAAGAGAGAGAGAGAGAGAGAGAGAGAGAGAGAGAGGGAGGGAGAGAGAGAATTCCAAGCAGGCTCTGTGTTGTGAACTGTAAGATCATGATCTGACCCAGAATCAAGTGTAGGACACTTAACCAATTAGAGCCACCCAGGTGCCCCCGTTCTACTTATTTAAACAATTTTATTCTCATTAATGTCTTCTCAATGTGCAGCCATGTCCTGGAAAGAAAATTTTGCTGGTCTGTCTCAAAAGTTTATGCTAAGAGCCTGCTCTAGTCTCTTTAGACCTAACTAGAATCCTTACACACACCTGCTAATGAAATTGCATAAAATTCCTTTCAACTGTTGTTGCTCTAAAATCGACACACAATGTCTTCCCTGTGGCTCTTGAGTACTAGTATTAATTCTCATTTCTTTGAAAGTATTTATTATATATATTATGTATTATTGCTTGGTCTCTAACATTCACTTTCTAAGATATATGGTTTAGTTTATTTTCTTTTCATAAATGATGGTCTTTTCAAGTGTCTTAACTTTTTTCTTTACAATATGTCACAAATATCAGCAATTTATTTTGTATTTTGAATACATAACTTAAAAAGAATTGCTGGTCTTTCATTTCTTTACTGTTAAAAACCTCAAGCAGAAATTCCAGGTACATCCAGAGAACCGGAGTTTAAACAGTCTTTATCACATTAGCACCCTAACTTTCAACAGTGGGCTTGAATAATTATTTGTTGAATAAACGTTTGAAATAGATTTGTTGCTATATGTTTAGAACCATACTGACAATTCACTTCACTAACCTCCATTAATTTAATGACTTACTCAAGTTAAAGAACACAGGTAATTAAATGACAAACTATAAAACAGTTCAACATAAAATATTCCATGAAATATAATTATAACTTAAAGTAACAAACTAACTCACATCCTCTACAGTGTATATATAATGCACTAAGTAATAAATGCAAAATTATACTTTTTATGTTGGTAACACCTGTTTTTAAAATTTCAGTTGCCTGTAGTTTGCTTTAACATAGAATGTAAAGAAAAGAAAAGAGCATTGCTATGAATCTGACAAGAGAAAAAGGAGAAACTACAAAACCATAATTTTTCATAAACTCCTCAGAGATAGGTTGCAGAGTAAACAAGCAGTATGATATATAAAGAAAGACAAATTTCTCCAAGAGGTGATGCGGAGTCCCCTCTGACTCACCTTTGGTAGAGTTTAGGAAGATTCTGGGTGTAAGAATTCAGGTAAAATTACTAGTGAAGTGTTCAAGATTGAATGGGAAGTGGTTGTTAGAGTATAGAAACACTGGGAAAAATAGACACAAGGAGTTTTAAATAACTTTAAAAATAATTGAATGTCTAAAGCAAAAATGGTAATAATGTGGGTTTATAGAATATATAAAAGTAAAATGCATGACAGCAATAGCATAAAATAAGAGAGAGAGGAATTAGAAGTACACCATGTAAGCATGTTTCTTTATTTTATACTTGATATGATATAACATCATTCAAAGTTAGACTAATTAAAGATAAATGATGTAAATAATAGTTATAAAAATTGGCCATTATTGGAGATAGCATGAAATCATAAAATAAACTAAGTTAATCCCAAAGCAGGTATATAAGTGGACAAAAAGAATAAAGGAAAAAATAAACTGAATAGAAAACAAATACTGTAATTATAGATTAAATCATGTCACATCAAAAGTTGCATTAAATATGAATGACATAAACATAACAGTTAAAAGATGGAGATTACCAGAATGCATTAAAAAAGCAAGATGCAAGTGTATTCTCCCCACCTCCCAACGACCACAAAAGCAACTTTAAATATAAAGCTATAAATACATATAAACTGAAAGATTGGAAAAAGTTATATCTTGTAAGCACTAATTAACAGAAAATTGTAATAGCTTTATTAAAATTATTTATTTTCAATTTATTATTAGTCAAAATATACTTTAGAAGAAGCAATATTATCAGGAATTAAAAAAAAGAGAGATTACATGGAAGGAAAAGGTCACTCTTTCAAGAAGATACAACGGTAGAGTTTCAAAATTCCTTAAGCGAAAACTGGTAGAACTAAAAGAAGAAATAGACAAATCCACAATCTTAGCTGGAGATTTCGACCCACTTCCTTTATTGTAATGGTAGAACATGAAGACAGAAAATGTACATCTATAAAAACAATGCAAATTATCAAATTGACCAAGTTGTAGAACAATTCAACCATCAACAGAACATGAAACGTTCATTCACTAAGTGACAAAAACTTAACATAGTTAAAAGAATTGAAGCCATAGAGCATGTGTTATGACCTTATATACATTTAACTAGACATGAATAACAGAAAGATAACCAGAAAATACACAAATATTTTGAAATTATGTCTGACACTTATAAATGACCCATGGGTCAAAGCAAAAGTCACATTAGAAATTAGAAAGCATGTTGAATTAAAATAAGACAAAACTTATCAAAATGTATGGTATAAAGATAAAGTAATATATAGAGGATTATGATTACCATGATATTTAGTATGATATTAAAATCCACATATCAGGTTAACACTCTGATTCCTGTTACTCATTCCCCACATCATCTAGCCTATTTTACCGATACATTTTTTCACTTTACAAAGCTTTGTTCCTCTTCTCACTTAATAGAAAGCTATCATTCAATTTCATATTCTAGCTTGAAACCTACCTCTTCAAGTTCTCAGTAAATAATTTTTTTTTGCTTTCCTGTTTGAAAATACTAACTTTGTAAATATTTTAAGGTTGTCAAATGTTGCTGTTTGCCTCTTTGGTTTGAATATAAACATCCTGATGGATGAAATTGGGTGTTCATGTTGTTTTTCGTTTGTTTTTTGTTTTGTTCTGTTTACTTTCCGAAGTTTAAAATATTTAACATACAATTGGTGTTCAATAAATCTTAAGAGAGTCACTGATAAATTGATGTAAACTTTCAGTCACTAAGAAATCAAAGGCTACATTTTAGAAAACATTTCTGTGGAACATCTATTCATCCATCATGCTTATTTTTCTCTTGGTAGTGCAAATTGTAAATGTTTTTCTACTATTAGCATACCTACCTGCACAGTATCCCTCATGAGTTTCCTTTGCTACGGTCTTTTCCCCAAATCTGTCATTATGCTTGCATTGTGCATTCGAATGCATGATGGAAAGCCTGCATGCATTGCGAATAGTGGCATAACGTATCCTTCAGGGTGATAAGTTATGTTTCATGTAATGTCGGTTCCTCTTTCTGAATTCACTCTGTTCTCAGTAGATGTATCTCAAATTAATAGAGCATTAGTCCCTAATCAAGGAAGTATTTAGGAATACAGTTTTTAATTAAAATGAACTATGGGGAGGAATAAATAGTGTTGGACTTTTCGTGTTAATTTGACATAATACATTACTTATGTATCTTTTTGCATTATTAAAGATTAGTGTTGCTAGTGTTGCTGTAAATCCAGCATAAGAATGAAAGCAAATGGAAAGAAGCAGAATCGTAGGACATGTTTTTAAAAAGCTTACAATCACAGGCTGTGATGTAAACCAAATCATGACATATATACTTGTAAGGATCGAAAGCAATTACATAATCAAGCCACCGAATTGCTTACAAGAACACTAGAAGGCAGAGACACTGCCTGTTTGTAATTAGAGACTACGTGATCTCTCTTTGTAGCATCACCCTCTTTGTCATCAGGAAGTTCTTTTACAAGACAGCTTTGATGAACAATAATGTCAGTCTTTTTGTTTTGCTTGTTAAAATATATTCATGTATAGAACTCCAAAAAACATCTACTTCGCATTTTAAGCATGAAATTTAAAAGCCCCTCAAGTTCTAGCCCTAAGGATTTCACAGTTAATGCTTAGACGTTAGCAAAAATTCAGAAGATGTGAAAAACAAACAAAAGACTCACATCTGCCAGATACTGTGAAAAGACACCATCTTATTGAAAGATACGTGAATTAATAGTAAAGATATTACACATTTTCTGTATTTGGAGTCTGTGGTCTTTTTAATCTTCAGATTATAGAAAGAAAATACTTGCTCAACATGAAAATATTATTGGAATTGAGATTGTTCCCTTGATGCTGATTTTTTGTTAGAAGAAAGCTGCATGGAATTTGCAACCCACATATGCTAGGGCATGAGTGATAACGTCTTTGGCAATTATTTCCAGGGTGTGCAGAGGACTGCTTAGGCATGACATGGTGCTCAACAATTGGAAATTTACTTTCAGAAAGAAAGAGAATCCTTTCCCCAAAGATGTGAAACCTCTCTCTTCTATGTAGCAGCCCCTAGAGAGTCTTTGATGAGGCTCAGATCCAGAAGTCAAAAACAAGGAGGGAGAAGTACTGCCCCAGAAGGATAATGTACTCAGCATGCTCCACTTACAAGTTCAAAAAATCAAAGCCAAGATTAATAAGCAAAGAGTAAGACCTACTGGTGATAAGTTCCATAGGCCTTGAAGCAAAAATGGGACAGCCCTGAACAGACCAGTCAGAGGAGGATACAATTGGAAATAAATTATTTTCTGATTCACATTGAGTAAGGAATGATCATCAAGGATTTGTGTGCAGGATGCAAAGACAGATGATAAAATCTATTATAAAATTCATTCTACACAAATAAATATAATATGCCATTTAGATTCTCATTACAGAACTTGGGTCATAAGAGGTTTTACAAAGTTTTTATTGTATTCATAGTTAAAGAATCCTATCTGCACTGTTCTGTATAGCTATCTGGATGGGGGCAGATATCACAAAAATATTTTGGTTATATGAAAATAAAACTAGAGAAACAACACCTCCTGCCCAATTTGACTTTAAGCACATTAGTTTTCCGGTCTGGATACTAGCTCAGGTAAGATTGTGGTTCAAATTACAGAAGCTGAATAAAACTTGCAGCAATGTCAATTAATAGTTGTATGAACTTAAGTAAACAATTTTCTCTAAACTGCACATGGCTCAGGCATAAAATGGAAACAACTGTTACTCATAGGAATTTTGTAAAGATAAAAAGACACTATAGACATTATTGCATCTGGATCAATGCCTGGCACATATCAGCCACTCAGATAGCTAAATATGAAAAATTGTACATAATAGGTGGTACTGTTTCTATAATGTAATCTCTCACAAGTTTCTTCCTAGCACTCACTGTTGTCATTTACATCTACTTGAGTGACTTTTTTTGGTGAATGAATGGTCACTCTGCCATATTGTACTGAAGGTAAACTCAACAGAAACAATTTGAATACCACCCCAGAAAAGCTGATCATGACTTTATTACAACAAGAAACAAGTGCCTCAAGATCTCTGTGTTCAGAAGTTACAATATTAATTGGAAAGCCCAGACAAACCACTGTGTACTATTAGATGCATAAACAGAGTTGTAAGTGTAAAAATGCCTCTACTTACCAAATTTGGAGAGAAGTTGCTGTTATTTATATGGAACTTGGAGTTAATTACATCTGTGATTCAATTTCACTGTTAAAAACATGAATGTCACCTTGGGATTAGTGTTTACAACTGTGCTCTGCAAGAAAAAGCACACAGTGAATGTGGATTAATCATTCCTTGAAAGTCTGAGTGCTCAAAGGGGAAAAATAAATGTGCAAAAAGAAATGATATTTGGAAACAATCTGAAAATGATAAATAACTTAGTAGAGTGTATGAACTCATCTTGAATGTGGCCATTTCTCTGATTTACTTGTACTCAGATATTGTCCTGGATACTGGCTGCAGGCAAAACTGTACCAGGAACTCCTGACCCCCTCATCAAAAATTTCTGCTGTTAAGCCTTTGCTGAAATATGATTTGAGGTCATCATAAATGGATTAGAATAAATGAAAGTATTTTCAGTGCAAGAAGTCTTTATGTAAGAAACAAAAGATGCAGGGGCGCCTGGGTGGCTCAGTTGGTTAAGCTTTCAACTCATAGTTTCAGCTCAGGTCATGATCTCACGGTTTGTGAGATCGAGCCCCACATGGGGCTTCATGCTGGCAGTGCTGGGTTTGCTTGAGATTCTCTCTCCCTCTCTCTGCTTCTCCCCTGCTTGTGTTCTACTGTCTCTCTCTGTCTCTGTCACTGTCTCTCTCTCTCTCTCAAAATAAATAAATTAACTTAATAAAAAGAGGGGGCACCTGGGTGGCTCAGCTGGTTAAGCATCCGACTTCAGCTCAGGTCATGATCTCATGGTCCATGAGTTGGAGCCCTGAGTAGGGCTCTGTGCCGACAGCTCACAGCCTGGAGCCTGCTTCAGATTCTCCCCTCTCCCTGCCCCTCCCCCGCTCACATTCTGTCTCTCTCAAACATAAATAAACATTTTAAAAAAATGAAAGGAAACAAAAGATGCAGGAATTACACAGAGGGCACATCAATATATAAGTTTCCCCCACCCTCCAAAGGTAGAGAACATTCCTATGAAACTTTTCGTAGCCAAAATGGTGTAGAGCAAAGAAGCAGTTACTGTTATTTTTATATGGAAATCTTTTTGACCCCAAAAGTAACCTCTCTTAGCCTTTCCTAATACCATAGGATACATCTTGCTAACAGATGCACACAATGAATTGAGATAAAGCACAGACGCTCACAGCTATGGCAGCTTGATGCTGAGATGCTGAGTGTAGTTCCTGGGAAGAAGCCTGGCAGTGCCCCTCTTGCTGTTAGGGGTACGTGCTGCCTCTGAATGGTATTTGCACATTTTGCCTTTTTTCCACAAAAGCAAAAATTCTCTTTGGATTTCTTCTGGTTAGCAAAAACAGATACAAATGTAGGTCTTCTTAAAAGCAAAGCGGAGTAATGTAAACTTTGGAAAACTGGAGGATACCAGGATGATTCTCCATATTTTTCCTTTTTTATACATTTATATTTTTATATATTTATATTTGTGTATATCTATTGTATTACGTATTTTAAATATTTATATTTTGAGTTAGCATATTTAATAAGTATATGTAATTGTATTTGATACATATTATATTAAAATATTAATATATTTTATCACAGCAAACATATACAATATTTACATATATAATATGTATTGTATATATTTATGTTTTTGTATATTTAATGTATTTTTTTCCATTTGTTTTTTTCTTTTCCATTCCTGTCAGCTATAATAGAAGGCAGGAAGTTTGAAAGCATATTTATGCTCAAGTATTAGGAAAGGTAGAAAAGAATAAAACGAGAATCAAATTGCTACTATAGTCAAAAATTTGAGTACCAGCCTAACCATGGCAAGGAAGTTAGAGGCAATATATTTAGAATTTAAAAATATTAAGTAACTCGCAGTATTCTGCTCATATTCTCCTTTACTGATAATGTGACCCAAGAGTCTACTAAAATTCAGTGACAAAAAATATTTCAAAATGCTTATACACGTGAGCTAGTTTGGTTCAGCATTGAGGATGAGCATAAACTGGTGATTTGTTAAGGTAGCTATCACCTTAGTTTACTGTCAAACCGGCAAGAAGCTGTGCAGAGGACAAACACAAGGTCAAGAATACAGTGAAAAGAATCACTCATCCTGGGGATGCACCAGTAATTCCAGAGGCACAGTGCTATGCTTGTAGTAAGGAATGCATCAGCCCTGAGAAATTCCCAAACAGAAGTTCACCTAACTACAACAGAGGCCAATCCTGGCTGGGCCACAGTTATATAGAGCCACCTTCGGTTTCTCACGTTGAAGCCTGCCCCACCACAGGCTTCAGCGCCACTGGCCTGGGCATGGCGTGTTACCAGGTACAGCAAGCAGGATGCTCCTTCCTCACTGAATATCATTGTTTTCTTTGATAACTCTCCGCTACAAACTTGTGCCCTCCCTCTGTTTGGAAATATGTCAGATATTTTACAAGACTTTATTTTTTACCTGAATATAAAATTTATATGAATTATTATTAAGGTAAATCACCACTAAAAGTTTTTTCTAATAGAAAGTTGTTGTAGATAGTAAAACAGATTCTAGAATATATTCTTTAGCAGAGTAGTATTTTGAAATTATTTCAGTAGTAGGAATAGGAAGGAAATACAAAATACTGTTATATATGTTAGTTTTTAAACTAAATCAAGATTCCTGGCTTCTTCAGAGGAGCTAGAAAGCTAAAAAGAACGTTCTCCCATCTTTTCAACTGAGAGCCAAGCATGCGAACCACGTAGATGACCCCACATCCTTGAAAACACAGTTGTTCCAAAAAGAAAAGGAACACAGTCCCGCTTACCTGGGGCAGATTCTGCCAAACACCGTATGAGCTGGTGAGAAGAATTCAGCTAAAATCTTAACAGATTGCTAAAGGTGAGTGTAGATTAAATGAGAGTTTCAAACTCCTTGGATTAACAAGTACAAACTTCTGGGGGAGGGGGGCTGGGTGGCTCACTTGATTGAGCGTGTGACCTCAGTTCAGGTCATGATCTCCCAGTCTGTGGGTTCACGCCCCATGTTGGGCTCTGTGCTAACAGTTCAGAGCCAGGAGTCTGCTTCGGATTCTTGTGTCTCCCTCTCTCTCTGCCCCTCCCCCGCTCATGCTATCTCTCTCTCTCTCTCTCTCTCTCTCTCTCTCTCTCTCTCAAAAATAAACATTAAAAAAAAGAAGTACAAACTTTCAGTTATCAAATAAATAAGTCATGGAAATGAAAGGTACAGCATAGGGAATATAGTTAATAATATTGTACTAACTTCGTATGGTGACAGATGATAACTGTACTTATCAGGGTGAGCATTTCATAGTGCAGAGAGTTGTCAAATCACCCTGTTGTACCACTGAAACTAATATATGTCAACTATACTTTAAAAAAGCAAAATAAATGATTAAATGGATGAATGCATTTTGCCCTCTACCACTCGAGGTTTCTTCTGTACGGACCTCACCAGGTGCTCATGAGAAACCTTTGAGCAAAACAAGAGTCCTGAGAAAGCATGAGCCCCGGGGGACAGGAATACGAGCTGCTGCTGGAAAGCCCACCTGGATCATCTACCCCTTGGGAACAAAAGCCCTACTGTACTTCAGGGAAGGCAGCAAACAGTGCCATCTGCATGGCAGTGGTGAAAGACCAATGCAGCTGGGGCAAGGAACAGAAAAATATCCTCTCTGGGGGCAGGGATATGAATTAAACGACAATTTAAGATAGGGAGAGCAAAGATCACTAGGGATCTTCACCCTTAAATCCCATACAATGCCTACTTCAGATTGAGGTTAAATCAGTTCAATAGAGAATTTCCTCTCCTCCTGCACCCTATCACAAGGCCAATAAAAGCTGATTAATAAGTAACAATCATCTAGTTTGGGAGAGAGGGACAAGAGAAAGGAGGCACAGTGCCAGGTAAGAATCTGACACCGAGCATGACACAACACTGACAAAAATTCTTTGGTAACACAGTTTCCACCCCAAATACAAGTTAAACTAGAGAAATTTGAAAGCTGTGGTACACTGAAGGCAAACATAGTAATAATATGACCCAAACTCAGTTCAATTCCTGACTAGATTAACACAAACCCCACACTAACATCCTGTCAGAAGCATATGTACGCCCATTTCCAGGCATAAAACTCTTTACATCAGTGTCTTCTGTCTTACACAACAACGTGGATATATCTCAAATGTTTTCTGCTACATGAAAGAAGCTAGGCCTAACAGACTAGATGTTGCATAATTCCATTTGCATCATGTCTAGAAAAGGAAAAACTGTATAGAAAGCGAATAAATCAATAGTTGCCAGGACCTGGAGTTTGGGGAGGAGATATGGGTTAATTTATTCTATATCTTGATGGCATTGTTGTTTTCACAACTGTATATATTTGTCAGAACTTGCAAGATTGCACACCAAAAAAGTGCAAATTTTACTGTTTGAAAATTATACTCTAAAAAAATAAGTGGATGTAATCCTAAGATATATCACAGACTTAAGAACAGACTTTTGTTTTTAAAAAATAGAAATATTACAGTAAATGTACATATAATTTTGAGATAGATCTTTATTTCAAAATTTCAGCATGTGGGGAATAAAAGGTAATTCTTAGAAAAGAGGATATACAAGGTGGTATCCTTTTTGGAGAATCGCAAAGTGCAATTAGCATGTTAATGACTTTGTACAAAGAAAAACTGAAGAATCTTTTGGCGTGTGTACACTTTTTTTAATATAATTTTTTATGTTAATTTACTTTTTGAGAGAGAGAGTGTGTGTGAGCGGGGGAGGGCAGAGAGAGAGGGAGACACAGAATCCAAAGCAGGCTCCAGGCTGTGAGCTGTCAGCACAGAGCCCAATTCAAGGCTTGAACCTACAAACCATGAGATCTTGACCTGAGCTGAGGTGGACGCTTAAGCAACAGAGCCACCCAGGTGCCCTGGCGTGTGTACACTTTTTAAAGGCAATACGTTTGCATGGAACACACGCTGAAAAAGATGATCTACCAGTTGTGAAACTTTGAAGAATTTATTGCTGTATATTGGCTAAACTTTTCAAATAAGCCATTTTAGAGAAATGCAATTTATTTATATAAATTGTCAGTGAAGAAAGCAATATAGGCTCCTCCCTTGACGAATGGGTCGTTGAGTTGAGAGTATTGACCAGTAGCAATGTGTTCTCATTGTTAATACTATGATAGCTATGTGAAAATGACCCTTTGTCCCCCAAACCTTTAGCTCTATCAGCTCTATCTCAGGAAGTTGTGCTAATGAAAGCCCCAGTTGGAAATAACAAACTATCAACGCCAGGCAGGGCTGGCTACATAAAGTGCAGGGTCCAATGTGAAAAATGAAAATGTGGAGGTTTCGTTCGACAAGCAGGAAAGAAAAAAGTGTCCTCAAAACTACTAAAAGAGAAAACTCTTCCCCTTTTTCCACAGTCTCTCTTTCTCACTTTGTTTGGTGTTTTTTATTTGCTATTTAACGTCCTTTCCTTCTGCACAGGATACCCTCCTGGTGAGTGCACATCCTCACACATGTCTCTGAACTCTGACTCCAGACCCCACATAGGCATGTTCACACAACAAGAGAATCGATTTCTCCTTTCCATGGCTGGCCACCCCAATCCGCAGAGGTAGGGCAACCTCAGAGGGATTGCAACACAGAACACCTTGGTCCCTGGTTTGGGAATGGGCAAGAGTTACCTGCCTAACATTCCATGGTTCTGCTAACCATGGATGGAAATGGCCTCTGCCATGCCCACCAGGGAGAGATCCCACCTTACACTGTATAAACTCCTATGATGTGAAACACACAGATTCTCTGCTTCACTCATGGAGCTTCTTGCTCACCATATCATGTCTGGGGCTCAGAAATCGGCATGTTTAAGAAGCTCTGCAAATGATTTTGATGTGCAGCCACATCTGGGAGTAAGGTATTACACTTGTGAATTTGAGGAGGAGAGGCTGGTACAAGGGTGAGTTTGGAGAAGGTCTGACTACATTAAGTTGGTGTCTGAGGTGAAAGTATTTTCTGAATCTTTATTTGGGAGCAGAATTCAGCTGAATTCAGCCATTTAAAAAATGTAAAAAACTTCACACTTTACTTCCTGTAAAAGAAAAAGAATTGGAATGAGGGAGTAATTACGAGAATATTTAGAATTTGTTGTCAGAGAAGTACCTTAAAGGTGAAGTCACATAAATGCTCCTTAGAAGCAAAGTAATCTCATAAGAAGAGAGAAATAATAGCAAATGTATGACATGGAAGAAGCAGATGGGTCTGTTTACTTGAACTGTACAAAAGTAAATGTACATGTCTATATCCATATGAAACCAGATTATTTCCGAAGTAACCGATGAAGGAAAACATTGAAATTTTTCACACACTTTTGTCCGTTATTTCATCATCATTATCTGTAGATAATTAAACAGTTTTACAACATAAAAAAGGATAATACTTTAAAATGTTCAAATACTTTTGACAGAGGAAACAATTTCTTAAGCTTATTATTAATGGCTAAGTAACTTGAACACACAGATAAGTAGCATAATTTGTGTTTTACCAACCTCTACTTCAATTCTTCTTTCATACATCTCACAGGAACATCTATCTGAACAAAATATGATCTTGCTACTATCTTACTATAAATATGACACTGGCTGCCTAGGGCATTCAACAAAATTGTCAGTTGTTTAGCATGGCATTGAAGGACTTTAGAATTTGACTCTTTCATTTCCCACTGTCTCCTCCACCATCAGTTTATAGCTTCCAGGCTCTCGGGACTAAGTTGCTTTGCTTTGTGCCTTCACCACTAGATTAATTTTTATTCTTTGAGGCTGTGCTTAAATATTATTTCTTTGGAAGAGCCTTCTCTGGCCTGTTGTAGACTTCATTAGATACTCTTTTAAAAGAGAAGCAGCAGAAGAGGGAGAAAGGACAACTGTACTGGCATAGGAAAAAGAACCCAGGACAGGTGTCTGGAATGAAGGCTCCTGGGGATCCTGGTTTTGCAACAGTTTTGTCTTTGATCTTAAAAATGCCACTTCATCTCATCTCTTTTGGTAACATCATTGATTAAATGAGAAATATGGACCAGATGACTTGTAAATTACTTTCTAATTCTTATGAATCTTTGCTTCTATGGAGTTAAGAGTGAGGAGAGGGAAAAATGAAACTGAAGACAACATGGAATAGGGTAGCAAAGCAGAGTTTTAGACTTTGGACTTTCTTAAGAGACTGGGGATAGAGAAGAGAAAAGGTCAAAGTATGTACAAGTAGTGAGGCCATGTTGAAAAAAGTGGAAGCTCTCCAACAGGAATAATCCTAACTTCTCTCATCCAAGATGTTTGTGATTCAAAGAAGAGAGAGGATGAAATGGCGGCACATACCGAACAGTCTTGAGAGTGAAGGGTAGTGGAGATAGAAAAAAATCAGAGATGACTTGAACAGCTGCAATGTATTCATGTATCAAATATTTACTGAGCATCAACCAAACAGGATGTTCTGTTCCAGGTTATGGGGGCCACAACAGTGAAGAGAACAGGCAAGTCAACCTTGGACCCTTCCATTATGGATCATCATTAAGATTATCAAACAGTGGTATTGGTTTTACAGCATGAGTTTCTGGAAGGCCCAAATGGCTGAGATTATAATTTGCCTCAACAATGCTCAGCAGCTGGCTATTGGGGGAAGAAGAGGCCAGACATTTTTCCTAAAGATTGGGTGAAGAAATGGTCAGTTCAGAGATGAGGCATTTTAGGATGGTTGTCAGTTTTATTTAAAAGACAGACCTGGTTACTTGGAAAGACAAATGAAGCCTAAATATAAGAAATCAGAGATTGAGGTCAAGATGAGAGTGAAGAGTGAATATTTTCTAGTTATGATATTCAGTTACAAATGACTCAGATTTATGATTTTAAGCAAGCTAAGCATAACAAAAATACATAATATGCAAGGCAAGAGGCCAGCATTCAAAAAGCAATGATATTATAGCTAAATGAAAATTATTAACTCCAGTTGTACACTTGATTACCCTTGAGCAGTTTCAATTGATTTGGGTAAGACTCACATATGAGGAAATCTGAGATTTTATCCTGCATTTTTGGCTCAACTTAGAGTCCTCACACAGACACTGAAGTGTGAGTCCAAGGGATTAGATAACATTTCAGGAGATAGTTTTTGAGTTGTTGGTTTCTTTATGTTTATAAAAATATTCTCGATGGTGATGAGAAAAACAAAGAAAAATTAACTTGGAAATATAATAGAAATGTGCTAACTTAAAAAAATAATAGATGAAAAAGAAATAGTTTTAAACATTTAATCTCTTGAATGTCAGTTGTTAAGGGCTTGGAACTTTTTATATGATCTGACGATAAATTAAGTGCAGCGGAACTCCCAGGATTTATCAGTGCATTTAAAAGCATGAATTGACAATTTGTGTTAATTAGTTGTTGTATTTAATCCTGAGAGATGGATATTTTTAGGTTCCCCAAACAATAATGATTCACTCAGAGAAAAAGAAAGTGAAAGGGATAGAACACTTGATTAGTTTTGCAACGGAAATTACTTTTAGCGAAGCACAATTAAATTATAATACAGAAAAAAAATCATTCCAAGACATGTTCTTTTCACTTAAAAGGATTGGTTTGCTGTATATTTTTGGTTCTATAAATTCTTACTGAAAGTAATTCTCAGTCTTCCAATTTTTGTTGTTGTTGTTGTTGAAAGTGTTACTGGATACCAAGCTGAAGCATCAATGACTTGATTAAAACTAGACTGAGGGTTGTTGTAAGAGGAAGTCATTTGATTATTCCTCCTGAAATGGTGGCAAATTTTAATGTATGCAGGGTGTTATGGACAGGGTATCCCATACATGTATATAGGTATTTGCTTTTGTGGAAGCTGGAAAATTGAGGCAGTTATCTAATTAGTCATGACAAGAGTGACTGATAAATATGGCTTGGCATACAAGCCAAGCAGGGTCTTCACTGAACACTTGAACTGGTGCACAGAATCACTTAATGGAAGTGAATCCTGTTGGAACAAAAGCTGCACTGCTGAAAACTGAAATTGTTTTGAGTTGCATGCAATAAGATTTCTTGAAGATATTTTGCTAGTAAATTCAATGTTATTCTTGAGGTTCTTAAAGGGAAAAATAAAATACATAGAAAAAAATCTGCGTCTGTGTTTACATGCAACGTCTATTAATTGATACCTGTTCTTGGCTCAGTTGTTATAAATTTATTTTGATGGCGTGATATTTAAGAAACTTCCACATACCTGACTATGCTCCATATCAGAGCCCCTGGATGATGAAACACTGAGTTGTTGTGCAGCTATGAATTAATTCTTGGACAGATTTTTCTGCTTTACTACCTCTTTTGTCGGTGCCAAAAATAATTGCTGATTTTGCCAAGTTGTGTCTTTATCACTTGTCAAAGATCTCAGTGCACTGTCATGTGGCATCTACGGTAAGCATGCATTTATCGCTGCCTTTACTTTTCTCACCACACTATGCTCATGAAGCTTATTTCATTGGCCTTTGTCCTCTGTTGTAGGAGATGATTATTTTGCTCTCGTTTGCTTCTTCAAATGTGAATTTTTAAAGCCACATAAGAATTGGAAACCAGAAAGGCAGTCTATTTTGACTGCCACTTAGCCATCTTTGGCTGTTCAAGCACATCAAACTACAACCAAAGCAAAGAAAAAAGATGAGAGAAAGTGAATTCTGGACAAGATCCAGAGCGTTTTCTGCCTAAGGCTCCAAGAGACAATGTTGGACACTCCTGTGATTCACATCCTGGAAGTATTGATTCAGTGCAACTGGTAAATATTAAGTGTATGCTTTTGTGGATTAAATCTTAGCTCTTATTCCAACACTACTTAATAATCATTTGGACTGGCTTGTTTGGGAAAACGTTTAAATAAAACACAGCACCATATGCAAAGATAAAAACCTCAGAATCAGTAGTGTTTTTCTTTCCTAGTGTCAGATTTTAAAGGGCTTTATTTAAATTTATATTTGCAAATGTAATGAAAATATAAATATATTTTATACTATCATTTTGTGGAAATACATCAGGTTTTTCCAGTTATTTTCTGTATCCACACCATTACAAAGTATAATATATGAAATGGCATCCCTAGCTTTGTAGTATTCTGGGATTCAAACCTAAGAATTCTGGAGTGAAAATCACTTATTTACCCTAAATAATAGTAAAATGTTTAAGTCACTTTGATTATACATTCCAAAGAGGTATAGAAATAAATAATATACTTACTTTAGCTTCTGCTATTTTTTCAGGTCATTAATTTTTAATTATCTAAGATGTTCAGTCACTCTAAAGGACTTAAAAATATATTTTATATCTGGGTAATTGGTAATATCAAAAGGGCTCTTCTGCGTTAAAATTCAGTAGGTGAGATGAGATATGTTCTCTTTTACATACTAAGATAGGGCATTTTTTCCCATTATATGCGATGAAAGAAAATATTGAAATTGCTCTTTTACTTCTGTTTATAAACACAGTAGATTGATACAGTTGATTTTTATGAAGAGTACATCTCAAGTATTGAAATCTATAACTGAAATAAGTAAGCAATCACTCAGAAGGTAGTTTTGGATGAGAAATGACAAACCAGAATCGGAACCAAAGCTTACCTGATTTTGATGAATACATTTTGAGGGTTTGCTCTATTCACCTCACAGAACATGGACAGAAGTGGAGGATTTGCACAAGTCCTATGGAGAGGACTATTAGAGAAGGTGCCTGGGCTGAGGGATTTCACCTGGGGTGTGCCAAAACCAACCACACACACCCAGTGCCTTGGCTGCACCTATTGAGATAGAATCATTGACAATGAACCATAGAAAGTATAAACAAATAATAGTTTTAAAAACAAAAAGCTACATAGATATACATATACATGTTTGTGCATGTGCATGTATACACATACCTGTGCACGCCCACACACACAGATGTACAATTTTGTGAGTGGCATCACTGTGATACATAGTAATGCTTGATTTCTTTTCTTTGTTTGAATTGGAACTATTTGAAACTTCTCATTTTGCGGATTTGTGGTGGCTTCCCACTTGGAAAAGAGGGATGGGAGATAAAGAAGCCCAACCCTAGATTCTGATTTCTAGAAGGTGTTCTCCAAGGATACTAGCTCCACCGTCAGCATTGTTCTCTTTGTTCATCACTATCACCTTTGGAGACTGGAGAGCTTTTGCAGTCTCCTTCCTGCTCTTAGGCCCAAAGGTTGTTTTAAGCTTTGGACACTAAAATAGTTTTTGGTCCAGGTTTGTGGTTTCTTTGGAAATAAAACCCTTTCAAAACTAGGACACTTTGAAGTTATTTCCTGCCATCCAGCTTCATGTGCCAGTAGCCACATCCAAGTTTTTTCTACACATAATTCTCAAGCATGATTTCTTTCTTTTATTCTCATCCTCATTTCTCTCTTTCTCTCTTCCCCTCTTGTCCCCTCTTCTCTTTTCTCCTCCTTTTTAATAGAAGACAATTTAAGGCTATTAAAAAAGGTAGTCTTGGGTGAGCAGGTAACACCCTTAAATCTGATCATCTGATCATTGCTGCAAGATTCAGTACTTGAATCAATTGAGAAATATTAGTGGGCCTTTGGCACTCAAATCATTTTTTTCAGTTGTATCTATTACTTGACCTGTAACGATCTTCTTTTCCAAACTGCAAAGCCCTTGATCTCATCATGAAAGCCAGTCAATCACTGTCCAGACTTCATCTCTGTCTTCTACTATGTTTTTGGAGGCAACAAAGAGTAACCAATGCACACTCTGACCCTTTCCAGACACTTTCTCTAAAATCACTTGTCTAGTTGTCACGTGATCTTACTCCTAAGGTATCTTGGGCCTCCATTGTATAAATGTTTAACATGGCAGAGCAGAGGGCTCCAATCATAAGGCCTCCATATCTGTGTCCTCACCACCTGCCACCAAACCATTAAGTCAATTTTACACATTTACATTTTCTTGTACCAATTTATGTTTTATGGTAGTTAATGCTACTTGGTAAACATCAGCTTTGTTATTTCAGTGAACTGGTAAAATGGAAATTAGTTACCATGCGTGTAGCATTCAGGTGATGGCAGGAAAGGGGTGGGGGTTTTGTTTTACACAGTCACTCAGTGACTCAGCCTCCTTCATCTCCTGGAGTCTCAGTGTTTTGCTGGATTCTCTGCATCTGGCTGACAGATGGGGAGGTACGTAATGACAATGCATGGGGGCTTTTTATGACCCAAGACTAGAAATGACACATAGTGAGAAATGCTTGCCCATTTCTGTTGGCCAAAATGCGGGCCGAGTCTCACTGAAAGGAAGTCTATGTATCCAGGGGAAGAAAAATGAATGGATGGTCTAAGGAGGTAGTGTCTCCTGGAAGTAAGAATTAAGCTTCATGTTTCTTTATTGGAGTTTGAATTATCGGAAAAACTTCTAAGTCAGAGATTTGTGAAAAATTATTTTTTTCTTAAAAAGACAAAGTATTTCCTTGCCTATGGATTCATTTTTCATCATAGCAATTTCTTAATCGCTTAAAACAAAGAGGTCAACAAATTATACACCACGGTTTGACTGCTTATTTTTGTAAATAAAATTTCATTAGGGGCCCCTGGGTGGCTCAGTCGGTTAAGCATCTGACTTTGGCTCAGGTCATGATCTCATGGTTCATGAGTTCAAGCCCTGAGTGGGGCTCTGTGCTGACAGCTCAGAGCCTGGAGCCTCCTTCGGATTCTGCGTCTCCCTCTCTCTCTGTCCCTCCCCCAGTCATGCTCTGTCTCTCTGTCCTTCAAAAATAAATAAACATTAAAAATTTAAAAAAAGTTTCATTAGATCAGACCCATTCCCTTTTGTTTACATATTGTCTACGACCACTTTTAAACTACAATGACAGCATTGAGTAGTTCCAACATGGAAACCTTGTGGTCCACAAGCCTAAAATATTTACTTTAAGAAAAGCTTGTGGATCCCTGATTTAGAAAGTCCAAAATTAGCTTTGCATATACCACTGCTTAGGACAGTGAATGAAAAGTGTGGTTCTTTCCATAGATGACTTTTTCATTGATCTCAAGCCAACCTCAGTAATACTTTTTAAGGAAGCAAATGATGATTTACTTTCTTTTTAACTTGACAACACCACTTTCAATTCTTAAGCATTGGATAATTAGATGTTTCATGTAGGAAATAACATTTAATTATAAAATCAATGAGATTTTGGCAAACTCCCAGACAGGAACTTCATTTCTATATCTTTTTCCATTTGATTAAGATGCAATAAAACAGAAAGATATTATCAAAATCCACATTAGAAAACTTCAAAATAGAAATGATGATCAATGTTTGGACAATGATAACTCTGGATTGTTTGATATATCAGGAGTAGTCTGTGAATTAGAAGTTTATTTTGTGAGTAGATTTAATGATAATACTCGGTTTGCATTGAACTTCATTTTCCCTTAATTTTCATGATTGTGATGTGTATACATCATCCCTAATTTATAATTCTAAAAATTGACAGACCAATGCCTCTACATAGGTAAGCTTATTTGAGAACTAGAAAAAAGGCATCTGACATTGGATTCATTATGGTTTCCACTGTGATCCAGCTATTTTTTAATTAACTGGTCATGGGGGTTTAGTTAATTTCCCAAATAGCCACAACTTTTCAACATGTTGTTTTACTCTTTGATAAAAAAAAACAAAAACAAAAAAAAAAAAACCTCTGTCTTCACACTGAACTAGGGGCTTTACAAGTATTATCTCATTTACTCTTTAACAACATTTAACTTGTGCATTAGTATCATTATTATCTGAAGAAAAAGTGGATTTGAAGAAGGTCAGTAACTTGTTTAAGCATACATAGAGGGAAAAAAAGGTTCTTACATCTACCACTTTTATTGGCTATAGTTTTTTTTTGCACGGACAAGTGTTTTGAAGGAAACAGGAAAGTGTGATGGATAGGCAAGTAAAGTAGGAGGAAACTTACCACATAGGGTGGCTGTAAAAAGCCTCTCTGAAAAGTGATATTTATGTTGAGACCTAAAGTGAGCAGTCAGCCATAAGAAACTCAACAAGTTCTTTCACAAGAGAAGTAATACCAAGTGTAATGACCTTAAAAACAAATAAGCTGTGTTTTGCATTCTAATGAACAATATACTAGTTTCTATTCCTCTTTCCTTCTGTTAAGCATACCCACTAAGTTTTTACTTCTAGAAATCGTACTTTTTTATCATAAAATAGTCATCTGTCTCATTTTTAGATGTCATATATGTGGTAAAATTCTTTATTGCTTCATCTGTTTTGGTTTTGAACATTTTAATCCAAGTTGTAATGAAGTTTGTTTCTGATAACCCCAAAATCTTGATCATTGGTGGTTTATTTCTATTGTCTATTTTTTCTCTTCATTTTTGATAATATATTTCTGTCTCTTATCATGCCTGGTAATTTTTAATTGAGTGTCAACCATTGTGTGTAAAAATTGCAGAGACTCTGAATGTCATTATTTTTCTTCAGAGAAGATTTCATATTCATCTATTAGGGAAGTAGCACATGAATGGAACACCTTGATCTAATTTCAGACTGAGATTTTTCTAAACTGGTGTCAGGCTTTCCCAGGGTTGGTCTACTTCTACTTCGTCCTTTGTCCTAATGGATTTGTATCTCACTGTTCTCAACTGGGCCCTCAAGGACTCCTCCTTTTTGGTGGACACCCTAGTACTGTCAGATTGTTAAATTCTTATAGTACTTTAGTCTGGATCAACCATTTTTTTTCTAATTTCTTGTTTTTTTACTCATTCATGCAAAGATTAAGAGTTTTGCACAGACTTAAGGGAAAATATATCAAATGACACATCTCTTCATGATTCCTTTTTCTTTCAACTTAGCCCCTCAAATTCCTGCTGCCATGGTGGTCATAACCTCTCACATTTTTCCCTTCCTACTTCAGCGAGTGGGCCATACACTTTACGATGAGTTAAGGTCCAACCTCTGTGTTCTGGTCCTGGAAATTTGAAAATCTCTAAAGTGGAAAAAAATCAGTGGTAAATGGAAGGCTTTTTTTCATTGCATTTCCCTTATCTTCAGAATCATGGCCCCTAAAATCCTGGCCTCCTTGTCTACTCCAAGACTCCTTCAAACTGTTATTTGCTTGTTTGTTTTAATTTTAGTCAGCTTTAATGGTTTCTTGACAGAAGAGTCTAATACAAGTTAATCATAGACAGCAGCAGAAGACAGAAAGGTCACCCTGAGTTTGAATTTCTGTCTACAGTAATAAATATGTTTACCTAGGCATTTAAAAATATCTCAATATAGGTTTTCTTTCCTTGAATGGGGATACTGATAGTTTATGAGACTGTTATGATGATTTAAACATACACACATGCACACACACACTTATAGCAAAGCACTTGGTATGTAATAATGGAGCAAGGAATGTTGGTTCTTTCCTGTCCTTCTGCTGTTTTATTCAAAGGTCATATTTTTGACTATTCATTGGTCCATATTTATCTGTACGATGACATTTCCATGATATATGTAATAAATTTTGAATGAAGACAGAGAAGAAATAAATATGCAGAAAGTATAACATGCATGAGTATATTCCAAGAAAATACTTTTCATCTGCATAACATGTACCTTCCCAAACATTGAATTTTTCATGAATTTGTATTATGTTGTTTTTATTATGAGATACTTAGAATAATATAATTTAACATTAAATAAAACCAGAACAAACACATGAGAGAAAACATAATAAAATGACCTAACTTTATTTTACTAAGATATTCAATACTTGATAAAGAGAAAGAGATATGCATTGCATTTCTATGTGCTAAGATCTATAAAAACTGGGTGAAATGATGTAAACTAAATTTTGTGAAAATATAAGTATATTTTAAGAGCTTTTGTAGTGTTTGCTGCCTTGTAATTCAAATAATATTGCTAATGTTTTGCGGTTCACATGAGTATTTTTATATTTATATTTAATAAAGTCACTATTGATAGAATTCTATAATGAGTGATAATCATCTCTTTATTTGCTCTTTCTCATCGTGAATTCCCAAAATACAGTGCTGTAGATATATTTTCAGTGTAGCTGATTACTTATCATTCCACCTTTCCAGGGCTTGCAGCCTAGCAGATCAATGAGAAACTCATTGCCTTGAAAGAGATTAGCTGATAGGTTTGTCATCGGAACCATTCGCTCTAGTCAAGAAATGTGTAAAATTAATAGATCGCTCTCAAAATTCCATCTAAGAATTGAACAGTTTAAACATTATATTCTCTATTTTCTTTAGAAAGGATATGAACTAAATATAAATCCAAGCGTTAATTTAATAGAAAGGAATTGAGGAAATCAGAAGCCACAGAGAAGAAAAGCAACTCAGATACAGGTCAAAAGTTCACCTTTCCTAATAGACAATGGGTATTAAGTCAAGTCATCATTGGGATTGATCAAATTAGGCCAGTCACCCTAGATGTGACCACACAGTTCTACCAAGCCTCAAGTTGCTGAAGGTTTACTATAATAACCCAGAAGAAGGGGGTGGTCTGATGTTCATAGAGGCATAACAAATAAGCCCAATAGCAGCAGTTTTCAGAATTTTGTATTTCTCATATACCAGTAAAATCATAAAGAAGTTTTTAGACTGATATGTGTTTATTTTGTTGAAGAAGGAAAATCATTTTAAGGAAATAAAAAAGACACTAAAAATATGTTCAACCATATTTATTTCAGAAAAAAATAAGGACTTAAAAATTTTTTAATGTTTTTCTTTATTTTTGAGAGAGAGAAAGACAGCATGAGCAGAGGAGGGCCAGAGAGAGAGGGAGACACAAAATCCGAAGACAGATTCCAGGCTCTGAGCTAGCTGTTAGCACAGAGCCTGACGCGGGACTCAAACCCACAAACCGTGAGATCATGACCTGAGCCGAAGTCGGACGTTTAACCGACTGAGCCACCCAGGGGCCCCAATAAGTACATTTTTAAAGAACATAATATAAAGAAGAAGCAACCTAAAAAACAGACTGTTAAGGAAAAAAATAGTAAACTAGCTGGCAATCTTACATGTACATTCATACACACACACACGCACACACACACACACAGGTGCATCTATAGTACATTGTCATTATTTTAATTTTGAGGACTCTGAAACAAGGGCAGAGAGCTGCCTAACCCAGAGAACTAGCTTGACAGATTAGCTATAATAGGATCTTTAGAGTCTCCTTTGGAGAAAAGGGGTGTTCTCATGTTATTATTTCATTTAACTCTCTTTACCACTGTTAAACTTTTGATGCATGACTTCTCCACTGAATCCTTTCAAGTTACTATTCTAGCATGAGACAGTGCTTTTTTTATTTTGTTTCTATTTGACATTGAGCATTAAATGTTGATTGGTCTTTTAAACTGGTTGGTCTTTTAACCAGTTTCTATGATGGTATAAGGCAAATAAAGGGCTGCTGCCATGCTCACATTAGAAGTTGCTGTGTTATAAACATATATTTTATACTTTAGGAAATTATTCCATAGATTAACACCTGTGAGCAAACATTCATTAGAAAAAGTGCTGGATTCTAAATCTGTCTCAATTTGACCTTCATTTAGCATCTGTAAAATGATGATATTAATTTTTGTTGTTTTTGTTGTTGGTGGTGGGGTATTGAAATGTTTGAATTAGTTGCCAATATATTCAACTAATTTGAATTAGTTGCCTGGTCTATGAAATAGGAATGATGATGGCACCTCTCTCACAAATACCGCTCATTTGGAAATAGATGGAATGGTTTGCATATGGTGTTGTGAGGCTCAATGAGCTGTTGGTATCAAGTAATGAGTGTAGTTCTGGCACGTAATCAACGCTCCACTGACGATGAAGACTGACCATGCTCAGCACCATGTCTCAACTCGAAGGACCAGCGTGTCCCCTTTTCTCTGGTTTCTAAGGTTGGGCACCTGACCCATCAGTCTCTGGGTTTCAGCGTTTGCTAAGTTGGTTGGCAGTACTGAAAAAGAGTATAAGGTGGGCAGTGGGTAGTCAGTGAGCACCCTCCTGCTGCACATCTGCAGACAGAATGGACAGAGTTGGGATTTTTTCTTCCTTTGCTTGGACATGGGGCAGAATCTGTATAGAGTATGACCAAAAACTGACCAAAAACTGTAACAGATTTAGGGACGGCTGGGGGTTCAGTCCGACTTTGGCTCAGGTCATAATTTCTCAGTCTGTGAGTTTGAGCCCCGTGTCAGGCTCTGTGCTAACAACTCAGAGCCTGGAGCCCACTTCGGATTCTGTGTTTCCCTGTCTCTGTCCCTCCCCCACTTGTTCTCTCTCTCTATCAAAAATAAAAAAACATTAAAAAAAGTTTTTATTAAACTGTAACAGATTTAAAAAAATCAACATAACCAAGGCTATATTTTCTGACTGTAATGCTGGCTTAGAAATAAATTTACATATGCTATGTATATATAATATTTACATTATATAGTTAAACATAGACTATTATATATATTATATTATATTTGTATATATCATATATATATATATTTATACACATTACTTATATACAAAGTCATATGTCTGAAACCCAAAGCAACCATATTAGTAAACATTTAGGTTAAGAAAGAAATGATAAAAGACTATATAAGGTATTTATAAATATTCCAATATCGTTTTAAAAGAATTCTTGAAAATATCATATTAAAATTTATGTATAGGGACAAAGATCCATAGAGAGTTGAATCAATATCCAAAAATAAGAGAAAGTAAGAAAACCACAGAGTGATTATCCATCTTATCAGATGTTTATAAAACTCACTACACATCTATCATTTTAAAACAATGAACACTGTCCTGGTGATAGACAAAGACATGCAGAAAAAAACAGAGAGGACAGGTTCAGAGTGCTGTGCGAGAAGAGAAATATGAGATACAAGCACCAGTCATTGGAAATAGATGGAGTGTTTTGTATGTGGGCCAACGCCGGTGCACTAATTGGAGCAAAGGGAAGCTCATTAAAAAAAACAAAAACCCAAAACCAAATGTCAACTATGGTGGATTAAGAGAAAACAAAGTTATAAAAGTAAAAGATGGGCACAAAGGAGAATAATTTTGTCCATTTGTGTTATTGAAAGTTTTTCTTAACAAGAACCCAAAACAAATAATACAAAGTTGGATTTTGTTACATAAAAATATTTTTACTATAAAGGTTATTAACTAATATTTTTTAATAAATTTCACCATACAAGATTTTTGCATGAATGGAACAAGTAGGTATTAGGAATATCTAGAAATACTAGGTATATATACATACTATCTAGAATACTAAAGGAATTTGTAAAATAAACAGTAACAAAACCAAATACAGGAAAACATATTAGAAAAATAAAGTTAATAGTTAATAGTTAAAATAGGCAAAAAGTTAAATGACTAAGTGACACACTTAGGAGGCAGCTCTGAATGGCTAACAAATATTTACAGAAGCTCTATGAATAAGTGGGGCTGTGCAATTAAAACAATGAGGAGTACATGCTCCATGCCCTCTAGCTCAGATTAGCAAAAACCTTCATGTTGATCAGTACTAATTATTGGTGAGAATGTGGTAAAAAATATTCAGTGTTGGTGCTGTAGAGACTGGAATGGTCCTTCTACAGAAATGTACAATTATTAATGAGATTAATATTCATATAGTCAACACTCATTCTTTGTAAATTAACAGTCACAGGATCCATAAGGGGACTCTTTCAGGACACTCTTGGCAGCACTGATTGTAGTATCAGGGATCTGAAGACAATTTAGGTGTTCATCACTATGAAAATTACTGTGTAAATTGCTGTGTGGACATTTTTCAGCAGTAGCCATAGCTTTTCCCTGGGTCTTGCTCTTCACTAGGGCTTATTTCTGTGGCCCTAATTCCTACAGAGAGGTTCTTGACATGGTCTTGGAACCTGCTAGATTTCCCTGATTTCTAGATTCTGATAAATACCATCCCTTTCCTAGTCTTATTCCTGCCCTAAGAGGGGTGTAGTGATCTCCTGCTTGCTAATGCTCTCCTCCTGCTAATCTCTGGTTTGTTTCACTATCCTCATTTTTCTTCTCAACTTTTCTACCATGTGTCTAATTCTGTATGTTGAATTTTTTATCTGAAATACTAGACTGGTTTTCTGATTGGAATCTGACTGATAAGGTATTTGGGCTGATCCCAGGAAACGGACCCTAAAATGTAATACTGAAACTGAGGGGCTCATCTGATGCACCTTTAACATGGTGATAACTTCCTTGCAGATGGCAATTGAAATTATAGTAATCCATGAAATGCAGAAGCATTAAGAGTACAGGGGCTTGAGGTGAAACCCTGGTTGAAAGCAACTATTTGGAGGATTAAGAAATGGCTTCATGTAACCATGATGGAAATGGTTCTGGCTACAAGGACTACAGCTGTTTCTACCCCCACTCCCACCCCCCTTTTTTTAAACATTTATTTTAGAGAGAAAGAGAGAAAGAGACAGAGTGCGAGCAGGGGAGGGGCAGAGAGAGGGAGACACAGAATCCGAAGCAGGCTCCAAGCTCTGAGCTGTCAGCACAGAGCCCAGCAGGGTAGGGCCTCTGGAACTTCTGAACTTGGAGATCATGACCTGAGCTGAAATTGGACGCTTAACCAACTGAGCCACGTAGATGCCCTGGACGACAGCAGTTTCTAACAGTAATGGGGAGCTTACAGAAAGAAAAGAAGCTCAAGGGTATATTATCCTTACTGCTCTTGGTCACTCTGGTATTCAGAGACTTTAATTATTAGCACATTCCAGAGACCATTACACAGGTCAGTTATATTGATACTCAGTTTGTTCCTGAGGAGCATCAAGGAACAAGTATCCAAATGCTTTAATGAGATACTTACTACATGGTGTCAGAGATTGGGAGATAAAAACCACACTTAGGTCCTTGCCACTGAGATGACATTTCCACAGGCCTCCTAGGCTGGGGCATATTGAGCTATTTCCTCTAAAGGGAAAGATCATGTTACCTTTTGGGGGAAACATGCCATATTTAGTGTGCCACTTCAAAGAATTTACTGAATAACATGAAGGCTTTCTTTTGTGTCCTAATTCTGATTGCTTCAGCATCTGTTGTTTGGCTTATCCCCCATAAAGCAATTTTCTCATACGAAACTCCCTCTGAAACACAAGATGGCTTCTATATCCTTGAGTAGCCATTGCCTTATACAATACAGACACAAAGACATAATCCTTATAAAGTAGTGAGTTTCTATGTGGCTGATAAAACTAAAGACAGTATCAGAGTAGAAGAGGAAACTATAAAACAACGCAGAAGATGGAGCTTCAAGAGAATGTGTTATAAAAGAAAGAGTATGACTCTGATCATGTTAAGTGATGAGGAAAAAGCTATATTCACAAAACCAAGATTCTGTGACCCACTCTTGGTCGCAAATTAGCGCTAAAACCCTGATCTCTTGACTTGAAAGCTATTTCAAGAACCCTTGCTACTATGCTATGCTTGCTTCCATGTTTTAATTTTTATTCTATACTTTTAGAGAGCCTCCATCAGGGGGGAAAATAAGGATATAGATGAAAATGCATACTATGAAGAAATGAGTTCTGAGAGTGGAAATTGTACACTTGAAGGAGGATGGTTAGTATGAGAATTTCCATTAAAAACACTGTGCTGCATTTTTCACCCAAAGCTCTGTGGTTTATTTTTCTGTCTTTGGGAATTTCACAAACAACTTGTAAAGTTCTAGCCAAACGTTTGAGGTTTGCCTTTCCATAAGTGTATGGAACAAGCCAAAGGCTGCAACCGTAGCCAAACGAAACAATGGAAACCACAAGACCTGCTGGCCTGGCTCCTCTCTCCTCTGCTTGATTTTGAGCCCCTGGAGAGGAAACCACCTGAGTCGCATTTGTGTATGGTTAGGGCTCTTGAGAACTAAGGCTTCTGACTAATAGTTCTTGCTTAATTTGAAATAAAGGGATCAAAGTCTTGCATCCTAAGGAACAGTAGAAAACAGTTTTTTTCTACCACCCCTGTTTTTTTTCTTTTTTAAATCATTGCCTTAATTGCAAACATTGAAAAGGAATCTCCTCATAGGTGCATGTTGCCAGGGTGTACTTCTATTTTCAGGAGTTCTGGAGGGCATAGTGATGCACATACCTTCTCAGAAAACCCTTTAAATGAATGTAATCCATTGGGCCCCACCAGCTGGCGTGATGGACTGTATACTGCTTGAGAAGAGAGTTAACATGTTTTAAAATCACTGTATCATTCACTAGTAAATTAAACATCCAGGATATTATTCAGCAAAAGATTACTTTTAACTACCTAGGTCAATTTATGTACTAGACAGGGCTGTGTCATACACTCCATTTGTCTTCCTTGTCACTAGCCTTTTACTGCCATGCCCTTCTTCAGGCCTAACCCTTATTACATTATAGTGCAAATTCAATTTAAGACTTACTATGCAATATAATGTCTGGAGCCTGTTAGCTGGAATTATTTAAACTTTTACTGCCTTGGTTTCATTATCTACTTGATTCTTCATAGGATTGTTGTGACATTCAATGAATGAAGGCACACAAAATGCTTATAACAGTGCCTGGTACATTGGATATGTTCAATAAATATTTGCTACTGCTAGTAGTGATAGCAGCAGCAGTAGTAACAGTAGTAGTAGTAACAGTAGTAATAGTAAATTACTATTTACTAAATTTGTTAAACTTCAAGTGGTTTACTAAATTCCAGTAGGATGTTAGGTGTTGGAAAATGAAAAAAATGGGAAATTCTGAGAAGCCTTAAGCAGCATAATTAAAACTTTTAATTGACAGCATTTGATAACATCCCGCCTTCCTCTCCAGTGTCACTTGCGTTTTTATGGAGATCAAACACTAAAGATAAATAAAGTCTCTAGCTGATGCTTCTTGCATTTAGTTGAAGAGAATTCTTGGACAGCTGGGTACTTTTACTCACTAACCTCTTCAATTATTCATTTATTCTTTCAGCAATTATTGAGTGATCTGATGTTCCTGTGGGTGTGAGGTAGGGTAATTCTTGTTGCTGTAACAAAGTTCAAAATTTCAGTGGCTTAACAGAATACAAGTTTAGTTTTGATTTTAAATACAGATATTCCTGTACACACGCAGCTTTCCTCTAGGTGCTGGTTCAGAGACCCAGCTCCCTTCCATCTTGTGGATCCACTATCCCCCAGAGCCTCCAAGTTCTATGTTTCTCATCATAAGATGGAGGAGAAAGGAGATAATAAGGTAGCCTTGTTGAACAATTGCTTTGTTCTGGAAATGCCAAATACCCCATCTATTTGACAAGACTCCAAGAGGACTTGGGAAATAAGGACTTTGCTTGGGTAGCTCCTTTTAAAACACAACTCTATTATACAGAAGATGGAGAACAACTTTTGTTGTATGTTTATCCATTTCTTCCGTACAAGGATACAGGGATAAATCTAAGACTTGCTCTGATTTATCAAGGGAATAGTGGAGACACAGGCTGGAAATAAAGAGATGCAGACCCTCATTATGCCTGGGAGGTCAAGCAATGCTCTAGAGAGGAAGTGGATACCACAATTGCATGGTGAATGAGCAGAGTTCACTGACTCAAAAGGAAAAGTATCATATTAGAAATGTAGAGACTATGATTTGCAGAGGTACTGAACCAAGTAACTCCACAAGTGTGGATAGCTGACTGAGAGATAAGGAATATATTAAATTGAATTATGCTTTGTAGAGGACATAAACTAAAAACTTTACCCTGAAAAAAGGGTTTAATATATTTGAAGATATTAGAGGCTCTGAAGCTAGCTGACAGATGAAGAAACATAAGTGGAGAGGGATAGAGAGGTAGATTATGCAGGAAATTTACAGGAGTTTTGGTATTTCACCTCTTATATGTTCACCCATCCTTTATGCATGTGATTTTTGCCCTTCTTTGTGTGTTTCCTAATACAAACAAAACAAAAACAAAATAGATTAAAAGTCTTATGAGCTTTTGGAGAATTATAAATTACTTTTTTCTTTTAGAAGTTATATGGCAAAACAATAAGAATAATGAGAGTCAACGTAACATGTAGGGTGCTATAATATAAATGGCACAATAAGTTTCCACCATGCTGAACTCAAAGTAACAGATTGAAACACACACACACACACACACACACACACACACACAGACAATCTATTACATGGGGAACAAAATCAATTAGGAATTGAATATAAAGAAAAGGACATTTAGCCCTACTTGTGTTTCTTCTGATCTCTTTCTTCCCTTACATATCCCTTAGTTAATGTCCCAGTAATTGTAAATCCTCTAGGAGACTTAGCTTACATACGAGTAACCACCATCCGCACAATATTTTCTGGGAACTTGGCTGCCATTTTGGTTCATCAAATATGTGGGGACTATTTTCAAAGATTCTAGGCTGTCCAGTGCCAAGCTATCCCTGGCCTAGCAGCTTACCCTTGATTCTTAAGTAGTTTCTTTCTAGAGAAACTTAATCTGCATGTTTCTAATCCATTTAAAATTAGATAATCAAAATATAGTTTTGTTAAGAGCTATCCAAAATCCTTGTGAGAGAGTTTCCTCATTTTTTCCCAAATGAAGATGTCTAATTTGTTAAACTTCAAGTGGTTCACAAAGCTAGAAACCCCTGAGAAAGGGATTTTAAAACTTGGCAGTCTCTAATCTGTTATCCCTAAGGCATATAGTAGGTGCTTTGGAAGTTTCTTTTTGAATGTGTTTTTAGAACATTCCTTGGAGTTCATTCATGTAAGGCTGAGTTCCTTCCTTTCCACCAACCCACAATTTTCCCATTTGGAATATTTCCTGAATTTAAAGTAAGCTACACAGGTGAAATGTCATGATGGCTTCACAGAGACACAGTTTGGGACACGTATTTGCAATTTTCAATTCAAGATAATCCTATGTACTTCTTGAAGCAAGGTTGTGTTCAAAAATCACTTCCTGACACAAGAATTCTGAATTTCATCGTGTCTTCCTTGATGTCAGCTATCAGAGTCAATCTTATTTTAAGACAACCCTTTTTGAATCTCCATTTTATGTATTTTTCTTACAGAAACCTAGAGAAATTACCCAATCACCATATACATGCTACATTAATTATAATTAAGTTATTGTATTTGATGTTATATAATTTCTTAGTTTATTGGTATTATTCTCAAGTAAAAATAGAAGGCTAAATATTTATATCAACATTACCTCAGATGAATTGCATGATTGTCTATTCCTAATCCCATTTATTCACTGATAAATTGGCTTGCTTTAATGTTCAAAAATAATTTAGGTTCTATGGTGAAAACTGAGATGAATATGACAAAAGAAATTAACATGCAAGCTCAACTTAATTATCCAAGTGTGTTGTGTCAACATGGGCTCCAAATCTTTAATGCTTATTCAAGGAAATCCATAGCATTTCATATAATTATTACTGATATGTATTTTTAGATTATTTAAGAGGTTTTATGTCTCATGAAAAGTTGATATAATTTCATGACACTTTCAGTCTAGAGTGACAAATAAATGTTTGGGTCATATGTCAGTCCTGCTGATCATACAGCCTTATCTTCTTCTAGCCTCTTATCCACTCTCTACTCTGATCAGCATTGTTCCTTTCATCCCTATTTCTCTAGCTTCCCCACCCTAGGCTGGGTCTATTGGTCCTGCTCTGGTAGCCCTTATTAACATGAATACATTTACATTACAATTACATTTGCATTTTCATTCATCTTATACAAAAAATCCTACCAAGGCTTTTCAGTTTGTCTCTCTATATCACTGTCCACCTCTTCTCAGTCTCTTAATTTGGCTCCTCCAATACCTAAGTTTCATTAGTTTCGTTCTTTATGACAACTTAATCAAGCAGGCATTATTTTCCTTAGTTTAGAAGTGATGAATTTTAAGATGCTTTCGTACTACACAAATAATAAATTGCAAGGCTAAGATTTGAATCCAACTCTATCTGCCTCCCAAGCAAGAATTTTCCAATATATGCTTTGCCTTCAAAGTTTGAAGTCTGACATGGTCAGGCTGGCTCCAGGGCTTGCCTTGTTTTGTTTCCCTACTAAAGACATCAAGGCATCTGCTAGCTTTCTTTTTGTCTTCTTGCCTATCTGAGTTCCAGTCATTCAATCTCTTATGTTTCATCCCCCTGTATACCTGGTATGGAGTAGCACAAGTTCAAGTTCAAGTTTGCCACTTTTTTTTGTGTTGTTTGGAGACTTTACTGCAAATCACAATAGGAAACTAAAAGGCTTAACTGTGGGATTGATACAAAGGTGGAAAAACCATACCAAGTTCTTCATAAATCCATATCACCTGCTTACTTCTAAATTAGTAGTCATATTTTAATGCCAAGACACTGTAATCTATTTGTTCTCTTGCACAAAGGAGAAACTTAAATGTGCTTAATAATTGCATGATATCTCTTATATTTGTTTCCACAAAGCTTTACAACCAAATGCTCCATCAATAAAAGTTATGAAGTTTTAGCCATTTATAATTAACAAGAGAAAAGTCAAGTATAATTAATCTTTGCCAACTCTCTCAGCTCTCCTGTATACTTTAGTTCTATCACTTTGGAAATCATTGAGACTTAGGTGTGATTGTAACTAATACATTCCCATACATGTCTAACACCTCTTCTTAGCAACCCCAGACTTCCTTATGCACAATCATTCTGGAAAGTGTAGATTTATTCCCGTCTGAGCGTTTTCAAAAAGGTGCAAACTGAAGTGTAAATGGCATTCATCTCACCAAATCAATTGGAATGTAGCTGCTGTTAAGGTGGTTAAAAAAAAAAAACAAAACAAAACAAAAAGAGGATATATTGCCTCTCTAAGTGATAAAGATTTTGAAAACAAAATATCTAGGCACTGACATCAAATGGAGACTTAGTTCAGGCAGTTTAATTTGCATCTTTAATTTGGAAACAGTCATCATTTTAGTGTGAGTTAAAGATAAAGCTTGGAAATCTGAATAAAAAATGACATAGGTCGCTCCCAATGTAGTGTATTCCTGCTTCAGGAATGTGTGCTTCTAGAAGAGAGGTAAATGGGGCTTTGCTCAGGTGACAAATCCTCTCTGTTCTGTCATGCATGTAAGCACAATCTAAGACTAGCTGTGAGGGTAATTTCATTTTCAAATAATTTATTCATTAAACAATATCTTCCTCATCTTATGAAGACCCAATGAGCATAAGAAAGAGAAAGGAAAAACATCAATGCTTCTATTAGAAACTACAATCAATCTCATTGATTTAAAAAGTAAATTGCAACTCGACCCCCTCCTACCCTTCCAGATTGAGTCTCTTAAATGAAAAAACTGGGATTTAAGCATCTTTGTTACTCTTGTGCTTCTCACAGTAATGACACACACACACAACAGAAATGCAATAAATTGTTGTAATAAACTACAGACATAAATATTGCTGCTGTTCAGACATATTAGAGGATCAATAAGATGGTAAAAACATGGAGCAGCTTAATAGTCTACTTTTACAAGGTTTGAAGTTGAAATTAATTGTTTTCTTATTAGTCAGAGTTGGATTTTTTAAACGGCTAAGCAGTGGGTTAATTTTGACAGGTAAGTTTTATAGTTTGGATACACATTAAACATTTGGTTTTAATTGAGGTCTTCTCTCCCCGCCCCCGCCCCAGCCCACCCAAAAGCTTCCTAATAAGAATATGTTTATATCTGTATGTATATTCCCTGTCACCATTTGCTGATGCAGTATTTAATTTCTTTCATTTATGGCCTAAATATAATCTGCCAATTGAAAAAGAGTTCACTAAGTATGAAAAAATATATTTTCCAGTTTTCCATGAGGAAATCCAAACCTCCGTAGTTCCATTTGGATGTTGCATTTCACTATTTTGTCCCAATTCACTAGTTACAGATGTTTTTGAAAGTGCTGGAAGGCATAAGACCAAGATCTAACAGGAATATGGAAATTAACTCAGTAGGTATCCCAAATTTTATTTCCTCTTAACCTTCATGTTAAACTTGCAAAAACTAATATAACTAGTGGACTCATTCAATTTAGTCTTTTTAATGCATGAAAATAATTGTTTCATTTGCCCGATTTTTAAGTAAAACACACACACACACACACACACACACACACACACACACACAGAGTGAGAAACAGAATAGATTGATTTCTTAACAACTTCTCTTCCAAATCTGGAAGGCAGCAAAAGTCCTAAAACTTTGCATTTCATTTATTGCTGTCTTCATGAGTAGGAGAAGTATATGCTCCAGGAATCCGAGGACGAGGTCATAAAATGTCACTTTCTTAGCATAAGAATAAGTTCATGGTGAAGAGATTATTAATTTATAGAATTAACCCCCCTAAAGAGATGGTTTGTAACTTTGTCATAACTTAAGAGGCTTGTGATTTAATTCATTATATTTAAAGAAATACACCCTCTCAGGAACATGGCATTCTGTATGAAATTGTGAGAAAGTAAAGTAAAAACATTCAGTATTTTTCTAGTATTATTGAAATGAGAACAAGACATTATTTGAGAGGTATCAGCACTTGAGCCATTAGAAAGTTGTATTTTATAGAAAAGCAAAGATAATTTTCCAAGCTCTACCACAGCCTAAATGAAATATCCCTCAAGACCACACAGACCTCTTTGCCTGGATTGCATGCTCAGCATATATTTTTATAGTAAGAAAAAGATGCCACAGTTTGCAAATATAAATATTTCCAGGAACCAGAAAAGAATGTTAAAAAAATTATATTCTATGTGAAAAATTGGTGTTCGATTTCATAAACCAAACTTCTGTTAAAGCATACAACTCAACAAATATTTGTTGATCTAGGCAAATAAATATGAGACATGGTCTCTATACTGAGGAAATTCATAATATAAAAGGATAGACTAGAAGGCGCATATGCAGCACTACTAGTCTTAGCTTGTTGATATCCTGATGGTTTAAATGCACATAATAGAGAATATTGATTCTGCCTAGGTTTGTCCACTGACCGCTTCCTACTTGAGGTGATATTTCAACTTCAATGGATAGTTTTTCTTGATGAGTTAGCACAAATTGATTGAGTTAAATTTCATAACAAGTAGATCATTAAATAAATTGCCTGTCTCTCTTTACTTCAATTTATGCTTTTTAACAATAACACTGTTCATTGAAAATAATTAAAATATGGATATATAACCAAATAATTTTAGGTGGGCCCAAGAAGTGTGACCTACATGGAATTGGGTGTCTTTGAACTATACTTGATTTTACCTTAGTATTTTATTGCAGTCAAGAAAATAGACACAAATGCCTTTGTGTGTACACACATATATGCACATACAAATTCAATGAAAAAAACATTAAAAACTATACAGATTTTCTTGAACTTTTATTTGGAGGAGGTGAAATAAAAATTGTGGGTACACTGCATGTATTTTTTTATATTCCCTTCTAAATTTTCTCTTGTCCCTAATGCTCTTCAAATCTCACATCTTGTCCTCTGTGCTTATTCCCTTAATGTTTCCATTGTCAGGAAGGGAGAAAAGGAGAGGGGAAGGAAGGAAGGAAGAAAGGAAGGAAGGGAGGAAGAAAGGAAAGAAGGAAGGAAGGAAAGTCAACTACATGCCTACCTACCTACCTACCTACATCGACTGTATTTTTTTGTCACACATATTTAAAGTGGAGATACAATTTACATGCGAAAATTCTCATCCTTTTAAAAGTGTACAGTTTGGGGGCACCTGGGTGGCTCAGTCGGTGAAGTGTCTGACTATTGGTTTTGGCTCAAATCATGTTCTTAGGGTTCTTGAGTTTGAGCCCCACTGTCAGGCTCTGTGCTGACAGTGTGGAACCTGCTTGGGATCCTCTCTCTCTCTCTCTCTCTCTCTCTCTTTCAAAATAAACTTAAATAACAATCCCTTTCTAAAATGTTGGAATACATCCAAGACCATAATTTAAAAATTAGTGAGTGTTTGACAATATTCAGACCTTGCCCTTAATTAAAATTTAGACTTCTTTTTGTTAGTCAAGCATGATGTGGGGAGCACATCACATGTGTAATTTCCAAATGATAATAGAAAACAGTCAGCCTAATTTTCCTCTTTATAAATGTCAGCAGGGAATGATAATAATTATATTTTTGTAATACTCATTACATATCAGGAACTGCAGATAAAATATCATTTGTGAATCTCAGAATAATGCTAGAGTAGATAAGTTTTCCTTAGCCGATGAGGAGGCTGACACAATTCCACTGAGAACATCAACAAGAACTTACAGCAAGTTTGTCTGTCTCTAACATCCTCACTTTTCCCGCTATACTAGGATGATTTTACATGAAGCAGTAATGACAATATATTCTGAATGTGTGAGCACAGGCACTCAAAAATAAATTGGCTAACAAAAATATGAACAACAAGCTTTCTAAGGCACCCAAATATCTTCGACCTCTTCATCCCTTCTCTTGCCCATAAAAATGGATACACTTATCTGCATGCTGAAAATAGTCAATTCAGGAATATTCTCTAATTGCTGAATGCCATAATGTCCAAGGCAGCACCCATGATTTTTGCTTGGAAACTTTCAGGTTGTGAAGGAGGAGAAATCTTTCCTAAAGTAACCTTTTAGGGGAAAGTAAGCTTTGAAGATCTGATTTTTTAGAATGCCATTGCATGAATGATCTACCATAGATATTCAAAGCAAAATACTTGAGGGAATGAGTCCGTCAGTGGCCAGGGATGGCAAGTATTGATAAAGGTTTTTTGAAGCATAATAAAATAACTAATGTTAAGCCTTTAAAAAATTACCTAGGGCACTAAACTATAAAATTTTAATATGATGGTACCATTCCACGATTATAAAATTTCTGTGTTGATCTAGCTACACCTTTGGAGTTCATTGGTTACATAGACATTGATCAGAAAGGTACATATAGAAAATTTTATCTATTGTATGTAGATGTAAACTTTCAAACATCCCATGATGTTTAAGACTTTTTCAACCACCACTAAAACAGGATCAGGTAACTACAGGTTAAAACATAAGACAAATGAAACAGGTAGCATGATGAATCCAGAGTGTCACGATATTCCTCGGGGAGAAGATTTCGAATAACATTGAAAATAACTTAGTGTGGATATCTACACTACAACAACTAAGAAAAATATTATCTGCTAATGAGCCATTTCCAATTGAAACTGAGTAATGTAAGAATACTAGATAGAAAATTTTAGAAATAGTTATGTTTTCTAATGCTAACCAGCTAGATATAAAATCATTTTCTTTACTTCAGAATGTGTTGTACTGTACAGAGAATTTACAGTTTTAAGGAGAATGATTGATGTGTTGAATTTGAAAAAGTTCACATAATTTAGTAATATAACCTCCTTTTCTGTTATGATTTGAAGCATTTGCAGCTGTAATGGCCTTTGAGTCCTTGGGATAAAGGACTCAGCCAAAGCCAGGAGTTGCCTATAAAGTTCTCTTTGACAGAAACTGGGATGGAATCCAGGCTCATTTCAGCAATATTTGTGGAGAAGAGGATTGAACTCAATATATTTGACCCAAAAGTGCATTTTTGGGGCTTGCACCATATTTATTAAAGCCTTGCGGCAGAAGTAGAAGTTATTGAATAGCTGAGAGCTGACTTATAAAGACACAGTTCTTAGCAGCCATAGTTTAATTCGACATACTTTTACTGATCACCTACCTGGAGCCGTATCCTAGGCTAGGAACTCACAGTTATATTTAAAAAAAAAAGGGAGGGGGGAAATATCATCCACAGACTGAGACAACTCAAACTCTAGTAAAGAAGGCAGATATAACTAACTATAGCTCAGTATGATAAAAGATTGTAAAAGAGATAAACAGTACAAGTGGGAGTTGTATACTGAAAAAAAATTGGGACTGCATTCACAGGAGACATAGCATTTCAGCCGGGTACAGGAAATGGTGCATGATCAGTGTGTGTGTGTTGGGAGATGAGAGAATGGGGGGCAGGATTACAGCTAAAAAATTAGTAAATTCAGAATATTGTCAAGGAATTAACGTTAGTATTTCATGAAGCAACATTTTGGTTGGATTATAAGATACATATATGTTTAAATGTTTTATTTATTTTTGAGAGAAAGCATGAGTGGGGGAGGGGCAGAAAGAGAGGAGGACAAAGGATCCTAAATGGGCAGCAGTGAGCCTGATGTGGGCTCAGGACTCCAACTCAGGAACCAGTGAGATCATGACCTGAGCCTTAACTGGATGCCCAACTGAGCCATCCAGGCACCCCAATAACTATGTATTTTTAGAGGAAAAAATCAGGGTAAATTATTTGACACATGGTTGAAAAATAGTATATTTGAAATTAAGATTTTCATGTCATTGTCACTGATTCAGTTGTAGTTGGAAATGCAGGCTGGCCATATAAGAAGAAAGATGAGAATTTTGGAAATCAAACAGAGGATGACTAGTCTGTTTCACTACTTGCCAGTCCCACAATCCTGTGTATTAGTTTCCCATTGTTGCTGTAACAAACTGCCACAATCAATGGCATAAAACAATGCAAATTTGTTATCTGACAGTTCTGGAGACCAGAAGTCCAAAATGGATCAATTTATATCTTCTAGAGGTGCTGGGGATTTTTTTTTTTCTTTTTTTGCCAGTTTTAGCTCAGAGAAGCCACCTTTATTCCTTGGCTAGTAGCACTTTATTCCATCTTCAAATCCAAAAACACAGCATTTTCAAATCTCTCTCCTCTCTTACTACTTCTGTCATCCCATCTCTGACTCTGTCCCTTTTTCTTATAAAGACCCTTGTGATTACAATAGGTCTACTCAGATAATTCAGGATCATCTCCCCATATCAAAATCCTTAACTTAATCACACCTGCAAAGCCCTTTTTTGCCATGTAATGGAATATATTTATATTTACTGGGGATTAAGATGTGGACATCTTTGGGGGACCATTATTCAACCTCCCATACTGTGGGAACATTATCTAATTCCCAGACTAACTTTTTCTCATTTGTAAAATAGGAATAATAATAGTACTATTTCACATGGTTGCTCTGGGGCTCAAATGAGAAAAATGATAAAACAGTCACCTTAGTATTCAATAAAAATTATAATAACCTGTCATTGCTGTTAATGGTGTTATCATTTTGAGGGCTCTGAATGCCAGTGAGTTTTACCCACTTTATTTGGCAACATAAATATGACCCTTTTAGGAGGAAGGGTTATGCTATCAGTACTTGATATGTCATAACATTGAATGTCATAAGGTTTTTGTAGAGAGATTGAAGACATAGGGGGCTCTCAGAAAAGGAGGAATAGTATCAATATTCAAACGGACTATAGGACAAACTATAAATATTTGCAATATATGTGATAGGTGTGGAATCATTGAGATTTTTTGAGGCCCTGAAAGTTAATAGGAAATGGTTTTATTGCAATAGAAATCTGGGGAGGAATGTGATAAACATTTTCTAAGAAAGGATCACTGGTTAAAAACAAATGTTTGAAATGTATATTCTAAATCAATAGTAAACAAATAAAAACAAAACACTAAAATGGTTAATTGACAGACATTATTTTAAGGTAATCTTCATTGTTTAGGAGCATTTGTCGATGAGTGTGGAGGGTAAACTGACAGTTACAACCTTATGGAACACTTGACAGATGTGTACCAAGAGCTTTAAAATAGTCCCAGTCTGGGTCGCTTGAGTGGCTCGGTTGGTTAAGCGTCCAACTTCAGCTCAGGTCATGATCTCATAGTTTGTGGGTTCAAGTCCCACATTGGGCCCTGTGCTGAAAGTTCAGAGCCTGAAGTCTGCTTCAGATTCTGTATCTCCCTCTCTCTCAGCCCCTCCCCCCACTGGCACTCTGCCTGTCTCTGTCTCTCTCAAAAATAAACATTAAAAATTTTTTTTAAAATAGAAAAGATAAAATAGTCCCAGTCTTTGACCAATAACTGAGGACACTCTGGTGTTGAAAATATTTTTATGCAAAATTGTTTGTTTGTTTTTGTTTTTTGTTTTTGTTTTTTTTTTTCTTGTTAAAGCAAGAACACAATAAACATTAAATTCCAATGTGGATTATACAATGGACCACCATGCACAAATGACAAAGCAGGTTCTAAAAGTCAGTAAGATATTCACACCTATTGGGACCATAACAGGTAATTTGCTGGAGACAGAGAGAAAGATAAAATAAGATTTCCTAGAGAGAACTCTACCGTGTTCCCCACCTTGAACCCATGAAAACTGTTGGACAGTTGGACCTACCTTTTATTTCAACTGGAAGAGGAACACCAGTGGCACCACAGGGAGAGCTTAATATTATTTCCCTGTCATTAGTGGAATACGGTGAATGACTATGGCCCATGAGATCTAGAGGATGAAGGGTGTAATGGCTATTTTGGTGACAGAGAGAGAGGTGTTCTGCATTAAATTAAGCCTACAGTATTAGAATTTGTTCAAATAAGAAATGCTTGAGTTTTTGCTATGATCCACAAATGGGCCAAGAGAAAGAAAGAACTATTAAGGGTCAAAATATCGAGTAAAGTCTCTTTAATGGGTAATGAGACCTCACCTTTTGGAAGCTGGAGGGGAGTTGGCCATATTCACAGGGGTTAATAAGAAAGTAGAGACAACTGAGAGGCACATTATACAAAATGCAGTATAACTTGCTCAGTGGTGGCCCCTGGTAAATTTAGAAACATATTCACAAAAGCATAGCCTTTAAACATCTGTCAGGTCTTGAAAGTTCCAAGTTAGCTTATAAAAATGCCAAGCAAGTTAAAATGTCTTGCTTTCCTTACCTCTTTTTTCTTTTTCTACTGCAACCCCAGAGGAGAAACAAATAGAACAAAATAAAACAAACAAATAAGCAAACAATGAAAAACATTCAGGAACTCTGAGAAGGAAGATGTTCAGAAAAGAGAAAAACGCCAATCCTCTTCTATTCCTGAAGTCTGGTGTTCTGTCTATATCGAACAAATTTTGAAAAAGTTGAGAATATTCATCTTTGAAAGAAGTTCAAAGTTTCTATTATTACCTGAAGCTAAATGCATTTAATTGATGAATTGAGATTGCATTCAGTGATTTAAAGTTGTAATAAGACTTTCTCTTACTTAAAAATGATTTCAAAAACTTTAAATGTGGTTTTAGAGGGAGAGTGGGAGAAAACACAAGGCAGCTGCTTTTTATTACACTCTGGTTATTCAATGTACTTATTATACATACATGTAAATTGACTCAAACCATCATTAATATTAATAAAAACTGGAAAATAGTCTAAATATTCAACAACAAGAGAGGTTAAATAAATGATGAGATAATCATATATAGAAGTTTATGTGGTTTTTAAAGACTATTCTTTTATCATAAAATCTTGGACAACTGTTGCACAATGTATCTTTTTATTTTAATATACAATTAATGTAAATTATTTACCAGAGAGGAGTGTGGTAATATTTTCCATTGTGCTGGAGTGGTATGTCAATTTGGGCTAAATTGAAGAGAACTGATACTGCCCAGTAGGCTAAATACCTAAATTTTATGCCTTAAATTTATAATATTTTGAGGAGGGAAGTACATTTAAATATATAAATTCAAATGACAATTATCCTATTACTTCCCTATGAATTTTGTCAGGACAATCACTGAGAAAATTTACTCAGATTATTACAAAGGATAATAAAATAGTAGTGATTTTGATACTGCAATTTTTAAATACTTAGTATCTAGTTGAAATAAAAATACAGTCTTGTAATATGAAAGAGAAACAATATCTGTGATCACTGAACAGTCCCTTCTCTTTCAGGGAATACTCTTCAAAGGAGTTACTAAAAAAGAAAGATTCATTCTTTCTTTCAACACATATTTATTGAGTGTCTATTATGAACCAACAAATAGGCCAATTTCTAGAAATAATATAGGGAACCTAACATACATTCTTGGTCTAGTAAGAGAGCTAGATCTTAATCAAGTAATTACTAATGCCTGTAGAATCAACACTATGAGAGTGCCATTAAAGATAGCATGAGGTTTTCAGAGATCATATACTAGATTGCTTCTCTGTCTTTTGGCTAAAATCAAGTGTAAGAGGTCATATATTAGAAAAGCTTCAATGAGTAAGTGCCAATTCATCAGGTTTTTACATCAGAGAAGTGGAAAGAAGAGCATTGGGGGCCGAGAAAATTGGATGTCCAAAGGCCATGATAGGAAGGAACTTTACAAAGTGAAAAAGGGTAGGTGACTAGACATTTAACACAAGAGGAAATGTGTTATAAAAGATAGTAAGCAGACCACACAGGACTGAATAGGTCATTTTGAAGTTTTAAATTTTGCAGTGGCAAACACTTTGGTTATTTAACATTGCTTTTAGGTTGAATATTTTCTTTCAAAAGATAAAGGCAGTAAAGACATGAACTCAAAGTGTTGAAGATTCCTTAGGGAAGTCTGGCAATGAAAGGAAGGAACTAGGGCAGTAGCTGGAAGGTACTGTCAGTGTGATGAGAAGTATTTTCAATTGGCAGAGACATCAGTAGACTTCCAAGCCAATGGGACTTGTGGCTAAAGATACAGAAAGCATCTTAAAAATTTTACCATCCATTTTCACACCCACCAAAACCAAGAACAAAACAACGAATTTTTCAAGAACAAGTACAGAACAAGTCTATCCTTAATGAAACAAGTACATCAATGTGATATTTTGATATTCATCAATGTGTTTTTTATTACCAGAATTCTATTTTGCTCCCTTCTTTTCTTCCCATTTAAGGACACAGTTATGCGAGTCTAGGAATATGAACCCAAGAAACAGAAGTTGAACAGTGGAACAACAGACAAAAAGTTCTTGATTTTTGAGCTCAAAAATTGTCACCTGAAACTCATAACAGATAATAATTTGAAAATATTTGATTTGTCAGAGATTTCTTTTTTAATTACAAAATATTTTGAAGCAAGGAGAACAGAATATGTATAGAATAAATACAGATTTGGGAATAATGGATACGTATGTAGGTGTCAGTTGTCCCACGAACTGGACAAAGATCCCATGAGTAGAAGAGAAAGGCTTAGAGGGGCAGGTTTTGGGAAGGAACTAGTTCTAGAGAAAGAACGTGAAGAAGGCAGACATCTTGGGGTAAATCTGAAGGAGGAAGAAACTCATAAACCGTTTTCATTTGAACCTTCATGACATCAGACTTTTAGATGTTCTTCTGTACCAGCAGTCTGGTGATAGGATAAATTATACATATAAAAACCTCCAGATGGGGCGCCTGGGTGGCTCAGTCGGTTAAGCGTCTGACTTCGGCTCAGGTCATGATCTCACATTCTGTGGGTTTGAGCCCCGCATCGGGCTCTGTGGTGACAGCTCAGAGCCTGGAGCTTGCTTCCGATTCTGTGTCTCCCTCTTTCTCTGCTCCTCCCCCGCTCACTCTCTGTCTCTCTGTCTCTCTCTCAAAATAAAAAAATAAAGGCATAAAACAAAAACCCTCCGGAGAACATATGGGAGAGGTGTTCTTACAAAGAGTCACATGTCACCAGAGGATTTATGAGAAAGCAGTCCTATTTTCTCTTGCCTTGGGAAAGATATAGATGTTTGAGTATAAACTGCCAGGGATCATGAAGGGCAGAAGCTGTTTCAAAACTGGTTTGGTTGTCAGGTGCTAGCAGATATCTATGCAGTATTATCGTTAAGACACATTCAAGACAGTGATGGGACTGTTAACCTCAACAGATACCAGAATCAACAAATTCTAAATCACGTGGTTTTACCTTTTCTAGATTCAAGCTGGATACATAAGTCTGGAGGAACTTGAATGGCACTCTGGGGAAAAGAAGGAGGGGGATCAGTGAAAAATATTGGTTGAATCCTGAAATAATGAATACAGCTAAAAGTAACTCGATTAATTTTTATAACCAACTTTGGACTTGAAATATAAATTCTTACAGAAAATAAAGCTGTTTTTATGGAACATCTGAATTTTGTTACTTCCAAAAGTTGTGCTCACTCCATAGGGAATCAGCTACAATTCAAAATTATAAGTCACAAAGTGTATCTTGTGATCTAGAATGTTAGAGATTGAAAGTTGATTCATATTTTCCCAGACCTTGAGTAGAGAAAAAAAAAATTAATGAAAGTTGCTGTCAAAGATAGGATAAAAGCAAAGGGATCTAGCCAAGTTTTAAGCCAAAAATAAAGCCAGAGATGTATGTTTGGAAAACCAAGTCATATCACTGAAAGGTGGTGATGGAGATCTGAAAGGTAAATCACATTGGCATTTCATTATTAATTATTTACAAACTAACGCACTAGCTGAAGGAGACTTCTGAAAGTAACACAAAGAAAAGGGTGATGTATGAGGATACAATAATCAAGAAATTGGAATGTAACAGACATAATGGTTGCTGCAAACTGAGTGAAGATGTGCTTTGGGATAGGGAAAATGGCATATTTAGTGAAATCCTACAGGCAACAATCCCATACCAAAACCAAAGTGTACCAACTCCTCTCCCTGCCTTCCCCAACTGACATTACTCCCTCTGGATTATACCATTATCAAATAGACAGGTTACTCCATTCAAAACTAAAAGTCAATAAAGGAACCTACATAAGACTTAACCATAGATTGTACACCCCCTATTCTCATGTTCCCTGATAGAAGGCCTGTGAGTTTACATATCTGCTGTCAATAAATCAGGAAATCCCTCTAGAGTTACAGGTATCCCATTAAGAGAAGCATCACCTTGAACAAAGGGAAAAGAATTAATCTGCTCTATATACTCAAAGGTAAATTTTGAGCAATTGAACTATTTTTGTCTTATGGAACATATAAATTATGCAATTTGTTGAGTTATTCTTTATATATAATTTGAATTCTGTATTTAAACCATTTTTGCATTTTTATATTCTTGGGGAAAAGCTCAAATCATTTATATGATTGAGAAAGAGCAAATTAATAAAAAGTATTGCCATATGCACATTGAGGATTTTTGGAAGTATAGTTGACATATGATGTTACATTAGTTTCAGGTATACAACATAGTGATTGGACAATTCTATACATTCCACTAGGCTCACTGTGCTAAGTGTAATATTTTTTTATTCTTTAATACTCTGTAAGAAGGATGTATTTTTCATAATGTGAAAAGTTTCATATGAAAAACAAAGTTTAGATGGAAAGTTTTTGGTCAAAAGTATATTTGCAATATATATATATATATATATATATATATATATATATATATAGCCCCCGATCTCAGGGTCTTTAAAAGTTTCTCACTCATACAACTTATCCAGCACATATCAGCAGGGTCTTCTTTTTGCTGTTGCTAATGGATCCAGGGTAATGGATACTTTATTTAAAGTACTCTCCACTATCATTGCAGTAGGAAAAGAGTAGCGGCAGAGTAAAACATGCAATGGCCTGAAGAGCTCCCATCCAGAATTTGCACATAACACTTCTCTTCACACTTAACTGACCAAGGGAAATCACACTGCATGGCCTACCTTCAGAGAACGCAGGAAACAGCATTCCTACCATGTACCTGGAAGCAAGTAAGACTGAAAATATTTCAAAATACTAATGATAGCCTCCAAAATGTTAATGATTATTTTCACTAAAATGGTAAAAAGGGTTAAGGAGGAAGAAATGCATGCAAAAACACTATATATAATATATATTATATATATACATTCATATATACACATACATATGTAGTTTTCATATATACATAATGATTTATATAGAATTAGAGACAATAAAGAGGAAAAACAAGAGTGATTCAGGGAGTTTTAGTTATAGTGACTGCAAGAAAAGTGCATTAAGAGAAATATAAGACTCCTGAGAATTGTGTAAAAGATGGTAAGAGATAGATTTATTTTTTTGAGAGAGAGTGTGCAAGCAGAGGATAGGGACAGAGGGGCAAAGGGGGAGAGAGAGAAGATCTTAGCTTCATGCTCAGCACCAAGCTCACTTGAGCTCACCTGGGCCTCCACTAAGGGCTCTGCTCCAGGCTCCATTCCATGACCCTGGGATCATGACCTCAGCAGAACTCAAGAGTTGGACACTTACCCAAATGAACCTCGCAGGTACTCCAGGGACAGATCACTTAATTTTAGACTTACTGAATTCAGTGTAGAACTAACATACAATTAGAAATTCAGCTGTTTCTTAGGAAAGATTTGGAAGTCACTGATTTGGAGAGGTAGCTGAAATTGTGGACTTAGCCAAGATTCCAAAGTGAGAAAGTGCACATAAAAATGGCTGTGGGAAGATTCTTAGAAATTAGCATAATAGAAAGATGGAGGGAAAAGATGCATACATATGAGTAAGGGAAGAGACACTAAGAGGACTGCAAGATAAATGGGATAGTTCAATGTTAGGACAGCCAACAGATATCTGTGGAATGATCTATCATGACAAATGCTGTGAATTTATTCAGTAGAAGGCAGTTGAAGGAAAATAATGTTTTAGGTCAATGAGAATTTCTAAAGAAAGACTTCTAGTAGAGTGGGAAGGACAAATACCAAAAAACAAAGGGTTAACAAGTGCACTGATAGTGAAGAAATAATTGTAGTCCTTGGTTACAGTTCTTTGAAGATGAGGATTATGGAGAAGATAAGAGGTTTTTAGATGAGAGCTACTATAGATGAGTTTAGTAATACATTGGCAAGGAAAATGAACAAAAATAGAAATAGAAATTGTGATGTATAGAAAGGTAGATGATAGAAACTGATGTAACAGTGAAATAAAAATGAAGCACACACACACACACATATAGTCCTTCATGGTCCTTGTCCAAGTTTTAATCAGTCTCTGATAGCTATCAAACATTTATCTAGGCTGTTCCCTTCACTAAATATTTGTTGGCATGAGTGCTAGTCATGTGAACAAATTATAATATAGCCCTTCTTTAACTATTTTCTCTATCAGTAACTGAGAAAGGTATGTGAAAATTTCTGACTATAATTTTGAAATTATTTTTATTATTCTTTGAATTGTTCTCATATAGTTTGAGTTTATTCTATTAGGACATAAACTTATTTTTTCCTCAGCAAAATTAATTGTGGTTCTCAGCAATTTTTTAAAAGTTTATTTATTTATTTTGAGATAGAGAGAGAGAACAGGGGAGGGGCCAAGAGAGGGTGAGAGAGACTCCCAAGCAGGCTCTACACTGTCAGCACAGAGTCTGACGTGGGCCTCAGACTCACAAACTGCAAGATCATGGCCTGAGCCTAAATCAAGAGTCAGACACTTAACCAACTGAGCCACCCAGGTGCCCCAGTTCTCAGCAGTTTTACTATGATATGCATGAATGAAGCTTTCTTTTTGTTTATCCTGTTTGGAACTAGTCTCATTTTTTAAATCCAGGGTTTCATGTCTTTCATCAGTTTGGAAAATGCTTAGCCATTATTTGTTTGAATAATGTTTCTATTCTACTGTCTCTGATTTCCTTTTGAGATTCTGTTTTTATACAGATTTCTTCTTCTCTATTCTCTATGTCTCTGACTTTCCGTTTTGTATTTTCCCCTTTTATTTCTCTTTGTTTCATTCTGGATCTTTGCTTATTTCAGTTTACTAATTTTTCTCTTCAGCTCCGTCTGTTTATTATATTTTTTCAGTTCTGATTTCCATTTCTTTCATTTTGTATTTCCAATTTCCTGATAAAATTTCCCATCTTCTCACTTACTTCCTCGAATGTCTCAGGAGTAGCCAAAGATCGTGCTCGATAACTCTGTTGTTTATAACTATTTTACATCTAGTATTTCTCTTGACCATTTTTGAATGGAGAAAGAATCTGAGATCTAAAATAATTACTTGAAGCTGAAATACATTTCTGCAAGGACCTTTTTTCCTCAGTTCATTTTTAGAATATCGGTCTTTATAGTCCCATTCCAGAGCAGGTAGTTATTACTCTCTACTTTGTGAGCTCTGAACTCATCAGCCTCCTAAATACCTTTTTTTTTTCCTGAAATTCAAAGACATTTTAAGGGAAAATTAGCCGCAAATGCTGGATTCACATCTCTGATTTTCTGTGTTCCTCTGAATCTTGGCTCTGTTATTTTCCCTGGCCTTTTTAGGTCTCTAAGTACATTTTTTTCAAGTGTATATTTATATGTATATATAAATTCAAGTGTATATATTATATATTTTCTTCAAATATATATATTTTATTCAAGTGTATATATTATGTATATCATATATATCATATATATATATATTTTGTAATGTCAAGTTTTCTCACTGTCTTCAGTAAGGTGATTGTTTCTAATTAATCTGTTCAGCCATCAAGAACCAGCAGAACTAAACCCCTCTGCTGAATTTTAAAGAAACATACAGATGTTAGTATCAGCTAGATTGTCAGATATTTTTAGGACAGAAACTCTAATTTATTTGCTGTCATTACCAATTATTTGTATATAAAACAATCAGTAAATATTTAAATTTGAACATTAGCTGTTCTCTTAATTTCAAGTATCTTCATTTAATAAGAAACTTGAGTTTTTTTCTAGATACTCTTGCATACATGGTTCTTCTTTTCGACTTGTAATCATGAGGGGACTTGCTTTTTTTTTTTTTTTTTTTTTGGCAGACTATTTACTTCCTCCAGATTTTTCCTGCAATTATGTCATCACTTACTAATCAAAATTTTCCTGGATTTCAGATTCTGGTTTCCAGCTACCCCTACCCTCATTTTGTCCAGCTACTCAGTAGGCTACTGCTTAGACTAGTCTCCTTCCTACTTCACACCTATTTTTTAAATCTGATAACTAGCCTAAGATCCATTTAGAGTAAAGGTTAGAGACAAGTGTTTATTTCTATAGTATTCTTCTTAAATTCAGAGATCTTAAAATAACTGGCTTGAGAAAAATTTCTAAATAACATAAGGCATTATTCTTATATTTTAGGTTTTATGTTAATTGGTTAGACATCTGAAATCTGATTTCCTTTCTCAAGGCCATTTTTATTTTCGGTTTGCAGAGCATGTCTGAGATTCTGTGAATTTGGGACAGGTTATAACTTGAAATGACAGGCAACACAGTATGATTTAACATTTCAGAAATAAGGATTTATTATTACTGTTGTTTTTTTAACTTACATGCCTTGTGAAACTTGTTAATGAGAAAGTTAATTGTTTGATTGGTTAGTTCCCTGGGGTCTGTGGTCCTTTTTATATTTGTGAACTTGTTTGTTTTAAAAAGCAAAACTAAGAAACTATTGAAAAGTTATAGGTATCCATGAAAAAACTTATTTCAATCTATACTGAATGATGTGTTAACTTGAAATATTATAATATGATAAAAACAAAATATTAACTAGAAAAGACAAACACTGACAAATATATTTTATCACCACAGGAATCACTGAAGGTTTAGAAACAATTTTCTCCTTTAAATAAACAGGTATCACACAGTAGTTTATTAGCAGGATAACCTTTTGAATCATGATTTATTATTACCTGTATCTTTCTTTAAGCCAATCTTTTAAAGAAATGTTTTTGAAATACCTCGCCATTCAACATGATTATAGTAATCAAAGTGATCAGTAGCAGTCTATTATTGCATTATGTGCAGAACCCTTGACTAAATGCAGAGAAACATCTTTTTAAATGTTCTCCTGAAATAATTACTTCACCCTACTTAACATTTTACCTTTCATTGGCTCAAATGGAAATAAGACAATAGAAATGTACATAATGGGATGATTTCAAACTCTTGAAGTATATTCAGCAATTATCTCTGCGTGGTGGGTTAATGTGGTATATTTTCCAAATTAGCCCCCAAGGTGGATTAAAATGAGCAATGAATTATTACATATTTAAGCCCACCCAAATTAATTGTCCAGTACTTTTCATTGGAAAATACAGATTCCAATTGTGTATCAAATTGGAAACATGTGCTTCCTTATGAAACTGCAGGTAAGTACTCCATATATAAGCTCAAAATGGGAAAGAAAAAGTTAATAAGTAATTACTTTACTGATGTCAAAGAGCAAACTCCTTACTGAACTTTGGAATTTTCCTCTTCACTTTGAGATGGATTATCTGAAGCTGGACTGAGGAAATATTGATTAATTTTACCTGGAAGAAGCAAATAATGTACATTTTCTGCTGCAATTTGGAAAGCAGTAATATACCTTTGGACTACTCTAAAATTCAATTATCGATCTGCATAACTAAAATCTCTTCAAATGATTAGATCCATAGAGTGGCAAGCCAAATCAATGATAACTAAAATAAGCAGAATTCTCTGTCACATAGTCATTTTATTTACATAAATCTGTTCTTTAATTGTTGCCTTTGGGAAATTCTTTTACAGATCCAGAGAGGAAATCCTACAGACTAGCTTAGCTATTTCATTTAAACAAAATAAGAAAGACAAATTATGTTTTTCCCACAGAAGAGAGGGAAATGTTTTTTCTTTCTGGTGAGAGTGACCTATCATTTTACTGAGTTGGAGACGTCTTCGTGATCATTCTGTTCCAATGCACCCATTTTTGTAGTTAAATGCACCTACTGAACATCTGTGATTTACTAGCTGATAAACACCATTTCTAATACTGAGTGTGATAAAGGACAGACTGTGCTCGACTGATAGAACATGTTCTTAAATGTCAAAATGAGCTTTAAAAATACACACAGAAGATACTTATCTTTTGTTATAATCTGAGTAAACAGGCATGAGTTTTATAAAAAGTCATAGAAATAAAACAGAGGCAGTGAGACAAAGACAAAATGGTCTATATCAGAGAATTAAAAACCAGCACAAAATAGTCGTCTTTTTAGAAAGATGCTAATTAATAGTCTCTTTTGTTTTTAACCAAATCTGTTTACCTCTGGAGAGAGGGAGCTATAAAAGGAAAACCTCATTGATATTACAATAAACAGAAGGCCTGGAAAGTAGAGATTTGCCAGCTAAGAATATGCATCAATATGCCCAGAAATTGATGTTGGCATAACTGGGGGTAGATCCAAAGACCAGTGCCAGAAGTGCACAATTATAGTAAGATCAGATGAAGGGGTTCATGACGTTCACAAACAGTGAAGAAACGCCTGACCCTTTCCTTGTTGTATCTCCTCTAGCTCGATTTTGCACTTGTGGGCTGGTGAGTACAGTTGATAGAATGAGGGAAGAAGTATGCCCAACAACATATTTGGAGTGAAAAGAGATTTTCAGAGAAGTCTAGAAATCTACACAGGCATTTTGATGAGGACTTTTTCAATGGAATAAAAGCAAATAAAAATATTATCACACATGGTAGTACAAAGGAAAATTCTGTTTTATTTGCTGGTCCTTCATCACACAAGTGAGAAACTATCAAAGGAAAAAAGTAGGTTCAAACAGGAATACAAAGTAAATCTTAGGTTTCTTATCCCTTTTTGTAATTTTAGTAGTTAATAACCTATTTCTCAAAATGGGTCATTGCTTGTATTAGGCTAGAATATGAACTAGGAGTACAGAAATGATTATTATATCTATACATAGATCTTAACTACACATATATCAATTATCTATCTTCTATATATCTATCTATCATCTATCTATCATCTATCTAAATATTTGGTCAGTTACCACAATCAGGCAATCAGTTTATTTTTCTTTTAGCCTTTATGTTTTTAAAATTTTTAAATGTTTATTTATTTTTCAGAGAGAGAGAGAGGCCAAGTGGGAGAGGGGCAGAGAGGGAGAGAGAGAAAATCCCAAGCAGTCTCCGTACTCTCAGTGCAGAACTGGACATCGGGCTCCAACACGCGAACCGCGAGATCATGACCTGAGCTGAAATCAACAGTCAGATGCTTAACCCCCTGAGCCACACAGGCGCCCCGACTTTTAGCCTTTATTTAAACAGAAGTGATGTGTACTATGAATATGGCAATAGGGTGTCTTTTATTGAAGTATGATTTACATTCCTTAAAAAGCACAGATGCTTCAGTACTACATATTTTGATAAATGTATAAACCCACATAACACCAACCCCAATCAAACTGTATAACATCTCAATACCTCAGATATTTCTTTACTTTCTCTCTCCATTAAATCCCCCTTGCCTAACTCTATATACAACTATTTTCATTTTCATCATTATAGATTTGTTTTTGCTGTTTTAGAACTTCTAATAAAGGGGATAATACAGTATATATACTTTTGTGTTTGGACTCTATTGTTCAACATAATGTTTTGAGATTTACTAATTACTTGTGTGTTACAGTAAGCAGTTCTTTTTATTGATGACTATTGCTAAGTATTATATGAACTTACCACTGGCAAGTGTTTTTCTTGCAGGGCACTTTTCCCCCAATGTATTAGACTGACAATGAGGAGACCTGAGTTCTAATCCCATCTTTATCACTCACCCATTTTGCGAATTCATGCATGTCTGTTCATCAAGCTAGACCTCATCCTCATCTATCCAATTAAAGAGAGTGCTAAATGATCTCTGAATCTATTTCAGCTCATATATTCTATGTTTTCTTGTTCCTGGCTTTTAATAACTGAATATCAATTTACTAAAGAACTATTTCTAAATTATTAGCAGATGCATTAATCTTAATTTAGTGACTGTCATCTACAACTCAATTGCTAAACAACAAAGTTATTATTTCTTCTTTTCCTAAGATTAGCTTTTCAGTATTACTCTAAAGGGAGGAGAATAAATGGTGTGCATCCGATAATAACTCCTAAACTTATCTTTCATTACTTTGGTGCAATACTTTTAGTTCTTGCTAAACCACTTTGATAAAACTGCAATGTACTTCATCCATCTCTGTCAAAATTCCCAATATCTTTTAAAGATACATTTCAATTGTCACATTTTCTATAAATTTTCTCTAAGCCGTGAAGTGAGGAGTGAGTGAATCTCTTTCACCTTTGAAATATTATTGCATTTTATATCATTCTTTTCCCATTTTAACCATTTGCTTGCTCAGTCATTCATTCATTCAAGCACTATTTCATGTGTCTAGCCTCTAATAAGTGTAAGGGATACAAGAATGAACAGAAAAAGATAAAGTCTCAACTCTCCTGAGCTTACAGTGTAGTATGGCCATCATGAAACAACTATGCTCAGTTACAAATAGCTAGTACTCTGAAAAAAAAATTACTGATACCACTATGCTGCATAACAATAAGATCTGTTCTAGTCTTGGGTGGATCAGGGGAGATTCTATGACAATAAGATCTTGAAATTCAAGTCTGAAGATAAGATTTAAGCATCTGAAGGTGTGTGTGTGTGTGTGTGTGTGTGTGTGCATGTGTGTTGATAGTGGCGGATGGTGTAGACAGAGTGAACTGATTTCCTGCCACAGTAACCTGTATTAGAAGGCAACCCAACACAGTTTAGAAATCCATAAGATTTTGGGGTGCCTGAGTTGCTCACTTAGTTGAGCTGATTTCCTGCCACAGTAACCTGTATTAGAAGGCAACACAACACAGTTCAGAAATCCACAAGATTTTGGGATGCCTGAGTTGCTCACTTGGTTGAGCATCCGACTCTTGGTTTTGGCTCAGGTCATGACCTCACGGTTCATGGGTTCAAGCTCCATGTCTGCACTGGTGGTGCAGAGTCTGCTTGGGATTTTCCTTCTCTCCCTCTCTCTCTCTCTGGCCCTCCCACACTTGTGCTGTCTCTGTCTTTCTCAAATAATAAATAAATAAACTTAACAATAAAAGAAATCCACATGATTTTGAAAAGTAAGGATGAGAAAACTATGAGAAGAATCTAGAACAGGTAGGCAACTACAAGACCTTTCATAATATTAGAAACTCTTTCTAAGGTTTTGATTTTTACTTTACGAGCTTTTCATAGGGTTTTAAACAGATCAGATACATAGGTTTAGAAGAGAGTTTTGGACTGAATATGCACATGAGGAAGTCATTGGCTGATGGATGACAAATGCAGTTGTCTGTGTTGATGAGAAGCCCATGTTAAGTGTTAAGTATTAAGAGTAAGAAGAGGTGTCAATTCTGAGACTTCAGAATCTCCCAAAATAAACATACATTTATTTTGCATGTTTAAATGTATTATAGATATTTGTAGAAGTAACTCATTAGCTCCTTTTAAATTTTAAGATAATGTAACAGAATTAAAATTTTTAAAAGTGTAAAGATTTAGATCTAAGCAGTCTTGGGTTCATATTAAGACTTTTTTTTACTGGCTGTGTGACCTTGGGCAATGTACTTAATTCTTATTTTTCTCTCTTATTTTCTTCTTAAAATGCAGATAATAATAACTCTACTTTGGGAGTCTTAAGAATCAGATGATTCTTATATGGAACAGAGAAAATAATGCCATGCACATTCTATGCACTGATACATGTTAGTTTCTTTTGTGTTCCAATTTCTAACAACACAAGGCAGAGCATGGATCTTTAAAGAAAATATTTGTTTCTTAAATATAGGAAACAAAACAGATGAACATGGATAGGGGAAGAGGCAAACCATAAATCCAACTTTCAACTATACAGAATAAACTGAGGGTTTCTGGAGGGAGGTTGGGCAGGGGGGTGGGCTAAATGAGTGATAGGCATTAAGGAGAGCACTTGCTGTGCTGAGCACTGGATATTAAATATAAGTGATGAATCATTAGACTTTACACCTGAAACTAATGTTTTACTATATACTTTTTGTTTGTTTGTTGTTTGTTTGTTTGTTTGTTTTAGAGAGAAACAGAACACAAGCAGGGGAGAGAGGTAGGACAGAAATGGAATCTTAAGCAGGCTTCCAGAGGAGCTCCTCAGCAAGGAGCCCAATGAGGGGCTTGATCCCACAAACCTGAGCTGAAATCAGGATCCCACAAACGACATGAGCTGAAATCAGGAGCCAAACACTCAGTCAACTGAGCCACCCAGACACCCCTACACTATATGTTAACTAACTGGAACTTAAGTAAAAATTATAAAAAAGTAAAAAAGTAAAGTAAGTATTTTATAAATAAGCATTGAATAAATGAGACCCATAATGAAGTAACAGAAGATGGACTCATGAAAAAAAGACACAAGCGAACACAAAATGATTATAAAAATTATCAGATTAGTGTATGAATTCATTTTTTCTTTTAATCTTAATTATAATGTGCTATATATTAATACAGCATGACCCATAATTAACTGTATTGTTCTAAGTTTATACATCAGCCCTGATTTCCCCCAAGGTCTTTGTTGCTTCTCTGGTTCTTATTGAGTTAAGAACTATTAAGGGTCTAAGAGTTTACCCTGATTGCAAACTAGTAAGCAAGCCTGGTATGGATTCACATACACATACTGACAAAAGAACACAAACACTCTGGGTCAAAGTCACAGGCAACTTATTACTCTCTGCAGAAAACCTGCAGCCAGAGCAATCAATACCTTGCATTAGTACTTCATGCCCACGTTCCCACCGGGTAATTCTAGGAGGGCCAGATGTTTTAGAGGCACATGGGAGAGGTTGCACCACAGATGACAAATCGCACAATTAGAAGATGGGAAGATTTTTGGGGCGCCTGGGTGGCTCAGTCGGTTAAGCATCCGACTTCAGCTCAGGTCATAGTCTCAGGGTTCGTGGGTTTGGCCCCGCGTCGGGCTCTGTGCTGACAGCTCCAGCCTGCTTCAGATTCTGTCTCCTTCTCTCTTTGCCCCTCCCCATTCATGATCTGTCTCTCTCTGTCTCTCAATAATAAATAGATGTAAAAAAAATGTTAAAAAAAGATAAAAAAAAGAAGACAGGAAGATTTTATATGGCTACTGGCATATCTGCTCTTCCTCCTTTCCAAAAAATAAATAAATTATTTCTTATCTTGGAATGTAATGAAATGTTTCCAGAATAGAAAAGGCAACTTACTACTCTACAATACCCTGGAGTCTCTATCTTTAGGGAGACACTAGCTTCCAAAGGATGTATCAAACATGTCTTTGTTCCAAAGGCCAAAATGAGGGAGAAATCGAAGAAATCCATAGGGGATTGTTGTCTAACAGGTTTATTTTGGCCCAGAGAGGCGCCAGGTAGCAACCCCACTCTTCCAGTTGTTGGAAAGCCATGGCTGCCATCACTTCACCTTGTTTTCCGGCTCACCCTTTTTGTTTACCTTCTAAAACAAGGAGGGCGGCATTTCCTCTTCTGTGCATTCTGAGGTGGGTTGATGGCAGCTGCAGTGTCTGCAGTTGAGATGCTGGACACATTACAGGTCTGGCCATCTTAGCAATAACACAACTCAGACGGGTAGCCACCTTTGACCCAATGAAAGACTTAAAAGAGAAAAATTCACAGGGCACCTGGGAGACTCAGTCACTTAAGCTCTCTGTTCAGGTCATGATCTCAATGTTCTCAGGAGATCAAGCCCCATGTTGGGCTCTGCACTGACAGAGCAGAGCATGCTTGGGATTCTCTCCCTCTCCACCGCTCCCCTGCTCTTGCGTGCTCTCTCACAAAATAAATAAACTTAAAAGAAGAGAGAGAGTGGGGTTCCTGGGTGACTCAGTCTGTTAAGCATCTGATTCGTCTCAAGGCATGATCTCACAGCTCATGAGTTCAGGCCCCGTGTCAGGCTCTGTGCTGACAGCTCAGAGCCCAGAGCCCACTTCAGATTCTGTGTCCCTCTCTCTCTCTCTGCCCCTCCCCAGCTCACATTCTGTCTCTCTCTCTCTCTCTCTTTCTCTCTCCTTAAAAAATAAATAAACATTAAAAAACAAAAATTAAAAAGAGAGAGAGAGAGAGAGTGAAGAAATCAGCCGATCATTTTTTGACCCTTCCACTTCATAGATAGACTCTTTCTGGAAGCAGTGGTTGTCTACGACCTCTCAGGAGTCATCCTAGTAACTGAGAAGCCAGCTGTGTTTCTCAGTAATGACAGATCCTAGTATTTGCATTTTCCTTTTTCCCTGTCTCACTTCCATTGTCTGTCTTTTTTATTCTTTCTTCCCCTGCCCCCTCCCCACAATAAACCATTAATGTATGGTCTTTGCCATGGACTTGTTTTTTTCACTAACCCAGGCCAGCATGTATAACATACTGGAGTTCTGGCTGTGTGTATGTGCTGTGTACATCTTTTCATAGGAAAATAAAAATCTGTAGCACAAAATGAAGGGAAATACTAATGCAGCCATTCATTTAACACACACATTGTCAATCTCAGTCATAACAAAAAGCTCTGAATTAAGTGACATGCCTCTCTCCATTTACATCTTCACTTTATATTTCCCTAAACCAAGTGTGCTACTCTCAAGCCTGGATGTCCAGAGTCTCACAGGACGATCACATGCTCTCAGGATTTCCCTTCAGTTCTCTGTACCTTTCACATTGCCCTACTTCACACCTCTGCATGATGTTCTTATGTATCAGGCTAATTTAAACATGAATGGTCATGAATTCATGCACAAAACTTCCAAAGGAAAAGCTGATTTTGGGAAACAAAATTCAATACAAAGACTTTAGTGTTAAGAATTAGCAGTTATTTTAGGTAGAAAGATAATTTAGTAGATAGATGAGTTATTTACATCTGAAATCACATTATGTAGGCAACGTCCTACTTGGTCTATTTTCACAGTCCTTCCTTGGTATGAAAATATTCAGAAAATCCAAAACGAGCATTTGTGATACTTTGGATAATTTTAATATCGATCTCTCTCTGAATACTAACTTAAGTATGGGCACATTTATTCCTTAATTCTAAATATCATTACCACCCTTTTAACAAATTTTTTATTTTTTAATTTAATAATTTATATATTTTATTTTACTATAATTTTTAACAAATTATGTATATTTTCAACTACTGTCCTCTATATATTGCCATAATTATAATTATTAGTTAAGTAATGTGCTTATGCATTAAGTTCAGTTGTCTGTTAATTAGGTACAACAGTTAAAGTAAGTCAACATAGTGTGCTTTATTGCATATATTCCATAAACAGATAATAGATAACCATACAGTATGTTTTAATGAGGAAAAAGATTATTACAGAATATCTCTGTAAAAAAGGTGGTCAATTAAAAAATAAAACTAGCAACAGTAGCACCATAGGAATGCAGGAAGTAGTAAATATTTCTAGCGATAGTGGGGCCAAGGTAATGTCATATGCTCAGCAAAGTTGTTTTCTTTTTCTGGGACCCATGGAAAAAAAATCAACTATAATTTCTTAGGCCAGATATCAATTATTCTTGGACTTTGTGGCAGATTCCTGGGCAGTGGAATATTTGGCATAAGTAAAGGCATAATTTTTAGCCTTGATCATAAGATGTTTCATTTGGTCATACACTGTTTCTCTCGCTCCTCAATATAGCAGTTTTTGAAGACCTCTAGATAAAAGAGACATAAAATTATATAAACCTCATTCCTCATATTTACCCCGATAGAGAACTTTCCAGAAGAGCCATCCATCTTCATTAGACTATGATATGCCCAGAAAATAAACTTTTATTTTGTTAAGCTACAGATATGTTTGTGTTGTTTTCCCCAGACAACTAGTTTGCTTATCCCAGTATAAGTAGGGTTTCTGTACTATGTGTAGGGAGGAATGGTCAAATTGAAGAGATATTGTCAAAGAAGTATTGACAAGGTAAGGGATATTTCATCTGATGGAGTGAAAAGAAGTGAAGAAAAAGGAGAAATCAGACAGAAATCTACTTCTAAAATATCAGCAGGATAACAGATTCTCTGACTGACATGGAGAGTTTGTGAAGAAAGAGCGCTTAAAAAGTATGTCACTTTTTGTCACCTAACAGGGACTAAGTTCCAGAATCAGAAATTCCCATCTCTGTTGGGTGACAACAAATGATCTATGTGGCCTCTTTAATTAGCGCAAAAAGACTCAATTTAATTCTGGCATATATAGCTTTAAAAAAAAGGATATTCTATGTGTCTGGAGGGAGGGATTAGTCATATTTTTGCTGTAATTAAAATGTAGTAATACATGTAGAGAATATATAATTTCTATTTCCAAATCATAAGCCACAGAACAGAATACACATTGAAAGGAAATTTGGTAATTTTTTGCTTTGTTAAAGAGACAATGTTCTCAGACTAAATAAATCTGACTTTAGCTGACTCAATACTTTAAGGGTGAAATTTTCTGTCATCTGTGAATTTACTTAACTATACTATAATTAAACAAGCATTTATTTTCCATCTTGTCTGTCTTCATTTCAAACTAAATCATCCACTGTATGAAATTGGCAAATTTATTTGATTTCTCTGAGCTTCAGTGAATTTATCTGTAACAAGGATAGTTATCTGTTTACAGGATGAAAACAGGTATTAGAATTATTTACACTTGGAGGAGGGTGGACACATAGGTAGCTCAATCAGTTAAGCATCTGCCTTCAACTCAGGTCATTTCACAGTTGTGAATTCAAGCCCCAATAGGGCTATCTGCTTTCTGCGCAGAGCCCACTTCAGATCTTCTGTACTCCACCCTCTCTCTACTGCTCCCCACTTGTGCTCTCCCTCTTTTTCTCTCTCAAAAAAGAATTATTTACACTTAGAAAAAGGGGGTCCATGATTTTGTATAATATCAATGCAAAATTCAAATATATTATGCATATTTTGTTACCTTGATCAATCAGTCCAATAACATGAATAAAAAAGAAAAAAATTATTTTAGAATTACATGTTCTTAGAGTCTATACTGGTTCATAATGCTCATGTCTTACTTTTCTAAGTGTTAATAAAAGATTTTTACCATGTCAGATTTATTGTCAGTTATATGAATTCACCTTTTAAAAATTGTGACATTTACTTGTTTTGGGTCATGTTTTTCACCATCTCACCAATATCGCTTATTGCCAGAAGTTCACAAGGAAGTTATACAGAGGAGTCTCTCCAGAAAATGCACAGTGTTTATTATCATGTCTTTGATTATAAAACTTTATGAGTAAATGTTTGTTTCTTAACCACACAAAATATCTGTTTCTGGATCTGCTAATTGTTGTCTTCATTCTGGAGCACAGACTGATGGAACAGTCTCTATCTGGGATATTGGTGATACTGTGGCAAATAGATTAAAAAAAATACTTAGGATGCCATGTGCTAGATGTTAAAGTTCCTTCCTAGAAGAGAATTTCACTGGCCAAATTGCAAGTACACTTGTGAGTTACATGGGATGCAATTATGTATGTAGCTTCTATAAGAAGTATATCTGACCAGGAGAATTGATGAATCAGGACAAGGTAATATAATCCACCACAGAAGCTCATGAATGTTAATGAAGAAATTTAATTTAGTTGTGGAACTAAATTTAATTTAGTAATGGAGAAAAGGAAGGAGTAGTGAAAGAACATTAAATACTAATTATGGAATTCTGGCATTTAACCTCACCGAACCTCAGTTGACTTATCTGTAAAATGGAAATTTTAGTCTCCAGCTCCTAGAATCATTGTTAAAACAGAATGTGTTAATAAGACTAAAGTGTATAGAAGTGTATAGCATAGTAACTAGAGCTTCGTTAAGACTCAAATGTTAAATATTATTATCTTTACTTTTACTTCACTATTTTAATGTAAGAGTAAAATAACAAAATATATTTAAATTAGAATCATTAAAAATAAATATATACCTTTTTAGTAGTGTACATGTGCTATGTTTGTTTTCTCCACACCATTCATTTCATCTTCTTCTGGTAACTGACCTCAATTTTCTCCTGGGGAATTATCCCTCCTTTACTCTCTGTTCATACCTTTGGAGGGGCCATCTGATCATCTCCCATCCTCCAGGAGCTTGAGAGGCTCCTAATTTGATTGATCTTGTCATTCCACTGTCCAAAATGATTAGCTTTCCAGTGGGCATATGGCTTAGACCAGGATAATGGGCATCACTTCCTGGGCTTTATTCGAAAATAAATATGAAAGGAAAGCTATCTTCTGCTGAAGTTCAAGTCAGGAAGACAAAAAACTAGAAATGTGTCCCAGGTTTGGGTACCTGAGAAACAGATTTTGAGCAGGGGTATGTTCAGGAAACTTATTGTAGGATACTCTCAGAGTCAATAGAGTAAAGGGAATGTTTTGATTTGTTCAGACTAGTATAACAATACAATCATAGTCGGGTAACTTATAAACAACAGAAATTAATTTCTCATAGTTCTAGAGACTGGGAAGTCCAAGATCAAAGTGCTTGCATATTTGGTGTTGTGCTAGAGCTAGCTTCCTAGTTCACAGATAGCATCTTTTTGCTGTACTTTCACATGGTGAAGGGGGGCAAGAGCTTTTCCTGACCTCTTTTGTTAGGACATTAATCCCATTGATGGGGGCTCCATTTGCATGACCTAATTACTTCCCAAAGGCCTTACTTCCTAATACCATCACCTTGGGAGTTAAAATTTCCACACGTGAATTAGAGGGGGACGTAAACATTCAGACCATAGCAGAGAGTGAAGGAAGTAGAATCAGGCAAAGGGAAGATAGAGTTGGGATGAGTCACAAATGCCTTGGTTGACTCTCCAGAGCTTTAGAACTTTCTAAAGGGCCACTTAAGGCAAGAAGCTAGGGCCTTTATATTCCTTGTTGAGAAGTCGTTGGATGCAGGTGGCCTCCAGGGAAAGGCAATGTGCTTGGGAAGGTGGCTCTCCTTAGTTGAGCTCAACTCCTGGAAAGGGACTCAGTTGCCATGATCAAAGGAGGAATAAATATATTAAACCTGAAAAGATAATCTAATGCAACAGGTTTTCAAGCTTGCTTAGGAATCAAAGTTTCACAGAGGAACATAGCTGAGAGATTAAAAGTGAGCACTAGACACAGTATTTGTGCTCCTGGATCCAGCCACTCCTGAATTACTTACCTTTTAGACTTTTTCATATTATCAATTTAAAAATATCTCATTTATTTTTTTGTTTGTGTGGGTTTTTCCAGTGATTTTTTTTTGTCATCAATTGAGACATCATTCTTTCATATCATCTCCTCTTTCTCAAGGTTTTATCTCATTTTCTTACACCCATACTTTATATTATAGAAGAGGAATATCCTGAATGAAACTAAGCTCAAGAAGACTATCAGAAAACTTGTTCTTTGAAATCTTCTGAAAAAGAGCTACTCATAGATTATAATAGTTAATGGCTTGAGCAAGGTTGTAAAACTAAATTCTGTCTTTCATAGATGGGCATTGTTAAATATATTACTCTTAATGAGAGGGAATAAAGATGGACAATAAACTTCCTGAAAACTAAATGAATTTAGGATGAGGCATTGATTTTTTCGACAATAATGACAATGTTTCCCCATTCATGTACTAAACAATGCTGTTTCTTCAGGTCTGAACGAAAACTCAAATGATTGGGGTCTCCAAGCATTACTTTAAAAAAGAAAAAGAAATTGCTCTAAATATAGTGCATCTCAGAAAGAATGATGTGACTTGATATTTAGAACTGTGTCTCTACTGTGTGCCATGCTTTGTCAGTTAAATGAATTTAGATCTCAATTATTAAAATTGCTTATACAGGGCAATTTATATTACAGTATACAGGGCAAGAAAACTACATAAGCAAATATAATACTTCCTCTACTATGGCTTTGAAAAACCACAATTAATTTCACATTGTCTGTGATCAGTTGATCACTGCTTCATGGCAAAAACTTGAGGTAATGTAAATTGCAATGATAGACCCTACACATTTAGTGCTGTTTGACAAAAGCATTAGAGTAAATCAAATCCTGACTTTAGAAGAAATATTCCAGCTCCAGTGATTTTTATTTTTCATGCAAATGATATCACTTGTTTCAGGAAGCTATTAAAACAAAACAGTGGACAAATTTAGGACCTGGGTAAAAAAGTACATTGTTAACAAGGAATATCATTATAAGCATTCGTTACATCTACTTTACTGATCAGTAGTGAGTCTCAGTGTTACAAATGTCAGTGGTTTTGAAGAGAAAAAATAAACAGCTAAGTATTCGAAAGTGTCTCATTCAGTCTGGTCTACTTCAATAGGCTCAGACCTATAAAGGCTGGAAAGGTTGCAAGTAGGTACTGTATTTAATTTTCCACTTTGGTTAAATGCTTTAGATCGTTGTTCTAGGCATAGAGAAGGTATAGTTGGGGAGCTACATATTATAAAAGTCAAGTTCAGATGTGCTTTCCTAGCCAGATATTTTATCTAGGAAAACATCTTATTTAAAATGAAAGAAAGAAAAGAATAGGTTAAAAAATAACAAATAGTTACATATCAGATGCTGTGTGTCAGGAACTTAGCAAAAGACTTCAGAAATATTAGTTCATTTAATGTGCATTGGAGTTTTAGGAGATGGGTGCTCTTCTCATCCCTCTCCCAAATGACAATGAGGCACATGTGGCACAGTTTAAATAACCTGCCTACGATCCCAAGTGAAGACCCAATGCAGCCTGTATTGAATCCAACACAGAGCTCAGGTTTCTGATCACTATGCTTCGAAAGGCAAGTTCTGTTCTCTTAAATCAAAATGTGAATATTATTTGCCCATATATATATATGAATATATATATATACATTTTAGGTTGTCCTAATCATTTGAGACACCACGATGTGTTATTTGATTGTTTAGTTCCTTTTATCTCAAGTTTTTTGTTTGCTAACTACAGCTAATGTAAGGACTTTGTGCAGAGCACATCTACTCGCCCAGCACTCTGATGGGACTGGGGGCCTCCAAGACAGCCCTTTGTTTATCTTGCCCTCCAGGCTTTTCCTTCTCCCAACTCAATGCCTCCAATCATCTGCTAATAACAATTAGGTGCATGTTTATCATGCATTATATTTTTATATTTAAAAAATATGTTTCTCTATTAGCACTTGAATCCTAAACAGTCACTAATTCCAAGGCAAAGCAGAGGTCTATTCACTAATTACAGTTTCAAATGCTTTCTCTCATTGTTCTTCCTTATTTATTTTTAATTTGTAACTTTATGAGACTACATTTAGATAGGTATATCAATCTAAATTCATTTTCATCATTTATGAAATGATTATTTTGGATTTGTTGCCATCTCAGTCTCTCTTTTTTAATGTATTCTTTGTTTAAGTTTACTTATTTTATTTTTGAGAGAGAGAGAGAGAGAATGAGCGAGCACAAGCAATGGAGGGGCAGAGAGAGAGAGGGAGAGAGAATCCCAAGCAGGCTCTGCACTGTCAGCACGGAGCCCGACACGGGTCTCCAACTCACAAACTGCGAGATCATGGCTTGAGCCGAAATCAAGAGTTGGACACTTTAACTGATTGAGCCACCCAAATGCCCCTCTTTTATGTATTCTTGCTATAAACACCTTTCTTTCTATAACCTATCAACCAATTACTTTTCTTCTTTTCAATTTCCTTTCCTTATAGAACCCAGTGACAATATATCATCTCATATCTGCTCTTCTTAAACACAAATCCACAGCACCAGAAAACATTATCCAAGTTAGTCAAGAGATTTTTTGAAAAACAGCAATAGCCAATTCCTGAAAATTTTATTATTATTATTATTATTATTGATGTCCTTTCACCCCCAACCTGAACAATCCAAAGTTCTCTAATGTACTGAAGTATGGGAGGCAGAGGGGCCTTGAAGCAATGTCCAGGCTACCAAAGCTTGGGAAGTTCAGTCCTATGAATAAGCTGGTGATGACCTTTTCTCTCTCTGTCTCTGTCTGTCTGTCTTCCTCTCTCATTTTAATGCTCTCTCATCTATGCACAGAAAAAATGAGAGCTTTACAAGTCTATCTCTGAACGAGTATCTGAGGTCTTTGATACAGTTTCCCCAAGGAGAAGAATGTTGCCTGAAACTTGTATTAGAGACTGAAAATACAAATTCTGAAGTGTCTAACATGCTTTTGTGTAACATTCTGCAAAGATGTGACTCACTAAATCATTCAGCGGGGACTAATTTTGCAAATCTCAAAGCTTCCCCTTGCATCTTGTGCTAACCTGTCAATATTCTGATATTCCTAACAGCTTGCCTGAAGCAACTAGCACACTCTGGACTTAAGCAGCAATTGCAAAGGACATTTAACTTTTAACTCAATTCTGGAATTCAACTGTCATTTATGTGATTAGTTAGACTGACATTCCTGAATGGTGAGCTCTCGGGATCATCAAAATTTGATTTTCTTTAGGGATAGAACACAGGAGATTATGTTCAGTTTATTAGCTCTGACCCTTTACACTTAGACAATTATCCAGTTTAATTTGGCTTATGGACTACATAATTCATGTGGCCTGGTTATTATGTACTTTTTTTCTTACGCATGCTACTTGAAATGCCTGAATTAGAGATTCTCACTTCCTTCACTACTCCAGAAAGTAGCATCCTGAACGGGAAGCAGAAGGGAAGATAAAAGCAAGAGAGAAAAGATAGTTTTATTTTCAGACCAAGAAAGATTCAGAAAAGTAAAGAAAAAGAGATATGAATTATAAAAAAACATAAAATAATATTTATATTCTTACCTTTAGATCTTATGTTGAATTTTGTCTTAATTCTCAGCTTTGGACCAGAACATAACATTTTAAATTACTAGTCTTTTAAAGTTTTAAAAAACAATATGTCTATTGTAAAACTATATAGTCTAGAATTGCAATTTTTAGTTCAGTTCAATATTAGCCACATATAACTATCTGAATTTAAACATTAGTAAATTATAAAATACAATCACATCTAGAATTTAGTTTTTGGCTGCACTAGCTACATTTCCAGTGTGTAATAAACACATGTTATAGCTAAGTACTTAATAGCCAAAGCTATCATATTGAACAGCACAGAAAAAGAACATTTCCCTCATCTATTGATTGTCCAGTGCTTGCCTACATTGTAGGCGGAACACTTCCAGTAAACCTGATTCTTTCTATCACATGTGTTAGTGCTTCCTCTTTAAGCTTAGCTTGTTGCTCATTACTGAGTCCACCATTTATGGTCCTGAGAGTGACAATGTACCCTTGTCTATGGAGTTAGTCCAAGGAAAATATGGCATGACTGATCTTAAGAGCAAGCACAATGTGCAAGCCTTCTGAAAATTCCCAATTCCAATCCAAACAAATGCCTGATAAGAGGGCAAGGCTGAGAAGCAAAGTTTCTTCCAGATGGATTCAGAATCGGTTTTGAAGACTAGAGCACACGAAAAGAGAGGTGGGAAGAAGGTATATTGGGATTGGAAACCCCAAAACATATATAAATAAAGAGATTAGGGCCTGGCAGTTTAAATTTGTATAAACCAAAAGAACTGTGATCAAGGCAATGCCTTCCAAATCTATACACATGACTTTTCCTAGAAGCAGAGTGACAGTCACCTGATTTCGTGAATTATGTTCTCTGAAGCAGTTGTCAGGATGAGCCATTTGCCTGTGTTGGGTCATTGCTCACAACCACTCTGCTAGCCAACCTATTATTATGCCTTTTTTGTCAGAGAAGGGACTTGAACATTGTTAACATAAAGTAACTTTTTCAAAACCTCATTTTAATAAATACTAAAATTAAGGATTGAAATGCAGGCTTATTGGCTATCAAAATCATGATTTTTGACATCACACATAATATGGTTTTGAGGAATAAAAGAAATTCCTCCGTACTCTGAAATACTTTACACAATTCATTCATGTAATTTAAAATCCATAAGGTATCCATGTCTGGATCAGATCCTGTGGTGGGTTGCATTCTACCTGGCCCATGGTGCAAGTATCACCCACGCCCATAAGTACCACCTATACTCATTATTTTTTTAATATATACTTTTATATTTTTTTGAGAGACAGAGAGAGAAAAAGAGAGAGTGAGGGAGGGGAAGACAGAGAAAGAGAGACAGAAGATCCAAAGAAGTGGGAGCTCAAACTCATGAACAATGAAATCATGACTCAATTTGAAGTCTAGCGCTTAATTAACTGAGCCACCTAGGCACCCCACCACCTGTATTCATTCTTGACAAAAGTCCAGAGTCCTTTGGAAGTCTGTGTTGATTAGAAAGCATACTAATAGCATATCCTAGAGCCCATACTTCATTTGTATGTCCAAATCTTTTGGGGCTCCAATATTCAAAGTAGAGAGGCTTTTGCTATGTAACAATTTTATGACATGAAGGCTAACAAAGTTAGAATTTAATAGTGCAAGAAAAATTGGTTTTAAGGCTTTCTTATTCATAAGAATATAAAAACTGGAGATAATGGGCATAATTACTAGACTATCTTATTGTCTCAAGGGAACTTCCAGTCTTTTGGGAGAGCTATATCCTTATACAATGGAAACTTCCAGTAGGATATATATTTTATTATGTATTTTGAACAGATTTTTCCTTGGTTTTAAAATGAATTGAATTTTTAAAAAATGATTTTTCCAAAAAAAGAAAATTAAAAACGAACTTTTAAGATGAATTTAAATGTTTCTTTAAAAATTGCAGCATTGAATATTCATACCTCCTGTTTTTCCTCTACTTCTCTTCTTTTAGGGTAATCTTCTCAAGTAAAAAAAAAAGAAAAATATAAAATGCCAAAAAAAATGTAAAAATATAAACATTCAGTGTCTAAGACACCTTCTGAAAAGCGATAGGCCTGGAGATACCTGTATTGGATATTTAGCATTCTTTAACACTTTATCTTTTTAGCAAAAAGTTTCATGTATGATAAATGATAGATAGGGATGATAAATAGGACAGGCCTCTATTTTTTGATGGGGGAATAGAAAGGGACCCCCAAAACCCCTGGGAGCTTCCAGAGAACATGTTTATTAGAGAGGGGGAAAAAAAAACCCAGAAACCAGTAGCCCCGATTGCTGATTTGATTTTACTGATTAGCTGTATGAGTAGGGTTAAGTTTCTCTGCGTGTGAAGGTTTAATTCCCTCAGTTGCAAAATGAACAACTTTGAACAGATGCTTCTAAGGTTCTGTCTATTGCATTCTGAAGAGTAAAATGAACAAGAGGAAAATGCCAGCCAGCAAAACACATAAGACTCACTGTAGAATGCCACAGCATTTTCAACTGAGCAAAACAGTGTTTTATGCTGCCTTGACACAGAAATGAAGCCTAGGAAAAGTTCCATCAATACAGACTGATTAAAGATATTAAAGCTGGGAGCATATAACGAGCCATCTTTGTCCTGAAAAGGGGAAAGAGTTACATCATGTGGCACAGAATTCCGTCTCTGGCAAGAGAATAAACTTCTCAGTTTCTACTATCTGGTAAAGAAAGAGGGACTGAGAATTCAAGTAAATTCAGCGAAATTAAGCAAATGTATGTCCAGAGGCAGAAGATTAAGGATTCTTTTTCATCAATGTTTAATTTACTATGACACTCTTTAGTTTAAGTAACTTTCTTAGGGTGCTTGACAGCTGGTTGACTCTACAGCGACATGAGCCAAAGCGATTCCTAAAATAACTACTCTTATGCTATAGCATCTCATCAAGGTTTTGCCAACATGTTTTATGTGACATGGGAAAAGATACAGCCCTCTGTGCAAATCGTGAACCTAAATAAAGACAAAAAATCCTTGACTTCAGGGTTCATGCTGTGTGCATGACTCAGCCCTACCAGCACTGTGAATGTTTTATTACGTGCATTTCTTTGGGTTCTATTTTATGAAAAAAAAATAATTTAAGCAGAAGAAAGTTGGAGTTCTCTCCAATCATAAAACCTAGCACTGCAAATAGCCTTCAGACCCGTTATTGTATTGCTAACATCAAGACACAACATAATTATCTATCTTTCTGACTCTTTCTGTTGGGCCCAGCTGCCTCCAAAGAAAATGGAAATGACACAGTCTTACAGGAAAAGCAAAGCAGGAGAAATCATTTATCTTTCCTAATTTGCAGGCATATCCTAATTTGTATACACTCTGTATTTCTCTTGTGTGGGTTGTTATTACCAATCTTGGATATCTTATATACCTGGTGGGCTGACTGAGTCTGATGCCCCCTCTCCTCAGTCTTAAAGCTATTTCTTCTCCTTAGGAACAGCTAATTCATTTCACACAGGCAAAGTTAAATTTAGCAAAAGGAGCCTTTTCAGAGCTGAGAGTTCTTGCTGATCTGGGAGCCTGTCAAGGTGATTCTATGCCAACTTGGACCTGCCTGGAGTTGAGGCTTCCAATCTTGCCAAATGTTGTGCTTATTTTGTGACAAAGATGAAAGTCACAGTTGGATTTAAAAGGAGGCCATCCAGTTTATTTTATTCTCGTCTCAACTCTCTAAATCTATGTCTGTATGACTGAAGGCTTTGTAAATAAACAGGTGTCCACATGTCCCAGTGTGAACTAACATTTTATGGAGCCAGAGAGGGAGTTGATTTATTTTTAAAAGAAAAGTTATTGTAGTGCTTTTCTTTGGTAACTAGAGGTAATAGTTGTTCTACAGTTTGTTTCCACACATTTCCATAGTAATTTATTACTATCCATACTAACTATTTCCATGGGATTTAGGGTAGAAGTGTTACATAAAAGGTGTATGGGTTTGACATATATCTTAGAGGCTAGACAAGCTCTAGTCAATGTAAGAAATGTTTATAGACTGTTAAGTTTTTCCATAAGTATTGAAGAGAGGCTATCTCCCATATGTATGGTTTCATTTATGGTATGAGAACTATATACTGAAATAGATATGTAAACTCAGGTATGCTCCACCAGAGTGCTTTGCTGCTTTTTTCTCAAATACCTAAAACTACATTTTTTCTCCTGCTGCTGCATAATCAGTAAATAAAAGAAATATTCCTCTTATGAATAATGTCTGATATATTAATGCATGCATATACATGCACAAACATTTATACAAAAACAAATTTTTCTGATTAACTAATTTTCCAAAGTACCTAAGAATTCCATATTTGACATTAGGCATCTTAGGAAGCTGCATTTATAACTGCTTCAGCAAACTGAATGCCAAGTGTCTAATTTGCAACAGCACAATAATTTTGGCATTGAGGGGTACATTCAGGGAGGTTACATCATTTTTACAATTAAATTTAGTTGTTGGCAATGGTGTAATATTTACTGTATGTCAATTTTTAAAGTTTTGAGATATATAATATTTAGTTCTATAGAACTATAGAAAATATCCTATCTTGAATTGTCCTACTAATTATACCATTTAACACATTTAGAACCATATATATGCATTTTAACAATGCATGTGGTCATTTTCCAATGTGTTCATTTCATATAATGTATGCATAAACTTATTACCTAGATATTTAAGGAAATATGCACAAGTAGGTGTCTTTGTCATACATTTCATTTGTTTTGCAGACATTCATATTCCCTGGTTGGAGATTTAGAAATTTTGTTACAGGATGATCAATTATTTAATTTAAATATATAAATTATTTAATTATAAATACAATCACAGCAGGTTTTCAAAATATTGCACAACCAGAAGCCAAAAGACACCAATGTTTCTGGTTTTTTGAAAATACCTTAATAACTCATGTCTTGCAACTTTCATTATTTTAACCTCTTAATTATTTAAATCAATTAATAAATGAATTTAACTCCACAGTACTGCAGTTTTACCCTAAATATACAAAACAACTTTGTTTATGGATCTCCTAACAACTAGGTGACCTAAATGTGCATATTCACATGCCTCGTATTTGGAAGCTATAGGTAAAGAGTAACAGGGTCACAGGGCCACGCGTTTCTTATTCCACAGTTGACTATTTCAGACATTTCACATGGTGCTCATGGGATTCCAATAGCAGCAAGAATATAAGTACTTTTCAAGTCCTTGCTTGTGTCACATTTGTCACTGTCCCACTGGCTAAAGCAAGTCAAATAGCCAAGCACAGACTTGGTGTGGAAGACCCTTACAATGGGTGTGGGTACAGGGAAGGGAGGAAAATTTGTGGTCGTTTTTGCACTGTACCACAAAGATCATTTCTAAAGATTTACATTCTTCTGAAGGGGCCTCCCTTGTTTTGAAGGGAAGAAAAATGAGCATAAATGGCAGCTTGATAGATATAACCAAAATATAAATGTCAAGAAATGTAATAAGTAAATAGAAATGTCAGGGATGAGATGTCACAGCAGAGCAAAACAGTGTGAGGCATCACAGGGTGACTGGATCCCTTGAATGTATTCAGTATATTGTATGTACTTCCTACTATAGCTGCAAAAGATTAACATCTCTTTCTTACTCATACCATCTAAATACAGGATTTTCCAAATGTGGTCTCTGAACCACCACAATGATACTGCAACGGTACCCCCTGAGATTGTTTGCAAGAGTTCTACCTGAGGTGCTTGTGACAAATGCAGCTTCCCAAGTCCCATTCTTAGATATTTTTGACCTGAAAGACTGGGATGGTCCTGAGTTATACGATCTGTAGCAAGCATCCCATGCTATTCTATGAAGAAGAAACACAGGTCTATAGAGCAAGGATATATATAGCAGTCATCCTGAATTCTCAAAACCCAAGGTCAGCATTGAGAGTTACAGTATATCAAATATTACCTTAATAATTAGAAAAGTTAATTTTATTTCCTTGAAAAAAATAGTTCCTTCCATTTCTGGATCAGATACCAATAAGAATTTTATTTAGTTATTTTCTTTATTCTAAAAGCTTCAAGGCATTTCTCCTCCTTCTAGATACCCAGATGTGTAATGAATCCCGTTAACAAAGGAACAAGAATATTATTTACAATTCAAAATTACATTTCAATCTTAAAACTCATAATTTTACAAAAGACTTTGAATACCAACACCAAGAAGGATTATAGAAAGTAAATCATGATATCCTCATATTAAAAGGATCTGCTATTTGTAGTTCATAATTTCCAGAGTTATCTTTTTTTAAAAAACTAGAAAGTGACATTATTCTTCCAAACTCACTTTCTTTCAAGGGAATTTTTCACATACTTGTATCTCATCACTGTTATCTTACAGATAAAAAGCAAATCAGGTAGGTTTTATATACATAATGTCATGGAGCAAATACTGTATTAAAAATAGAAGTCAGATCTTGTGCCTTCCTATAGAGCATTCTTTTGACATCACAACATTTCACGGCACTAGACTAGGTATGAAAATGATCTGAGAAGTCTTCTTTCCTAAGGCTATCCATATGTTGGGGTAGGCTTGGATCCAGTCCTGCCTAGAAGTTGGGGAACTAACTAATGAGTCCTGGTGTTTCCTCCTGCTGACAATTCTATACCATTATAAATCTTTCAGGATATCCAGTTCCCCAAACAGATTCTGAACAATTAAACGTTAATTTGTTGCAGAAGCAGACAGTGCACCCTCACACTATCATAACTTCCAAAATTAAAAGCTTTCTTGTTACCTTATTTACTTATCTAAACATGAGTCTATCAAGATTGAGGTTTCTTCTTGAAATGTAGGGGTGCATGAGCTCTAAGCAGAGTGGGGAGAAGGCAAAAACAGATTGTCTTGAACATCAGGAAAGTGTGTTATCTTGGCCTGTCTGCTCAGCCTGAGGTGCTTTGACACTCCTTTCTAATACACCTAAAAATATCTTTTTTTCCTCCTGCTGCTGCAATTACAAGTATGAAGTCAATCAAGGAGGCATATAATCTATCATCTGAATATATCAATGAGAGGAATCCTCAAACACCTAACAATACTGGCTTTATTGAGGGAAAGCAAACAACAGTACAAAGAAGGAAGCATTTTCCTCAAATCACATGCATGACAAAATTGAAAACAAAAGCAAGCATATCTCTTTACAAAAGAATGCATATAAATTAAGACCATAATTTTATCTGTACTAATATTAAGAAACAAAGAAAATATGTTTGATTCTTGGAAGAATCACATAAAAAATTAATGAAAGATTATGTTTTGAGGACATTAATCATTTACCAAAAATCAACAGCCAAATACATCCACATTTTAAGCATCAAAAGATACACACTGCAAGACACACATTAATTTATTTATTAATTCAAAGTATATCTTTTGAGCACTTATTGTGTGCTAAATACTGCGTTGTGGTAGGATTTCCTTGGGTCCTAGGGACATGATGAGCGGGACGCAATGACAGTTCCCAAAGGCTGAGGGCCAATGGAAACAGGGACATTCCCAAACACCACTGATGGGAACGTGAGGGACGTTTCTCAATGGAAACGTGAACGGTCCCAGAAAGCAAGGGCACAGTGATGGTCCCGGAAAGCAAGGGCACGGTGAACGTCCCCGAAAGCCATGGAGACAAACCAAGAGCTGAGGGCTAATGGCAAACTTTATTAGGAACAGCATCTTATTTTATATCCTCCTTGCAAGCTTGGAGAGCACAGTAAATGTTACAGTGAATATTTTACTCAGAACAGTAGCTACAGATAAAGGAAGGACAGATCAGGAACATCCTGCAACTGCGCGTGGGTATATCTCCGGTGCCATGGTTTCTCGACGCACTTGGCTGATGACCAGGAAGGCTCTGTCCTGCACATCCTCCTGGGACTTCATCAAGTCCCATGTTCCCAGCATTCTGGGAACAGAAGTCCAATAAGGACAATACATACACAAGGACAGTGCTGAGAACAGAGGTCCGATAAAGACAGTTTGTCCCATTTCCCAACACTGCTTAAATGCTGAGACACAGAACCAACATCCCAGAGCTTAGTGGTAGTGGTAGAGGCATATATATTAATGTGATTAAAATTATAAAGAACAATAGAAAGAGGGAGGATACTCAATACTATAACAATGTAATCAGACTCAAGGAAAGATTCAGAGAGAAAGAGATATTTGAGCTGAGATCATTTTGCCCTCTAGAAAAACGATCATCATCCTTCTTATTGTCTGGGTTACTATCTTCTCTATGTTTCCATAGCAAACCATATTGTACAAATCAGGCATAGAACTTGATAAATTGTTTTCTGTTGATTTAACTTACAGATTTGAATGGGAAGTTCATGGAGAAGATAAACCATGAATTTTCAGTGTTTAAAAAAAGTTTATCTATTTTGAGAGAGATATGGGGGGTGGGGGCAAAGAGAGAGAGGGAGACAGAGAAACCCAAGCAGGCTCCACATTCAGTGTGGAACCTGACATGGGGCTAGATCTCTTGACCATGAGATCATGACCTGAGCCAAAATCAAGAGTCAGACCTTTAACCGACCGAACCACCCAGGTATCCCAAGTTTTCAGTCTTTTTATCTTACTTTATTTTTTTAATGCTTACTGATTTTTGGAGAGAGACACAGAGCACAAGCAAGGGAGGGGCAGAGAGAGAGAGGGAAACACAGAATCTGAAGTAGGCTTTCGGCTCTGTGGTGACAGCTACATGGGGCTTGAACTCATGAACCATGAGATCATGACCTGAGCTGAAGTCAGACACTTAACCAACTGAGCCACCCAGGCATCCCACATTTTCAGTCCTTTTAATCTCAGCATATGAAATATGGAAAGACTTCAGTAAATGCCTGTTAAATAAATGAATGACATAAGTTGATTCTTATATATTTGAATATTCATATTTTTAATTTCTGCAAATATGCCTTTATAGATATAATTATTTTATCAACTGGCACCAAAGTTCTTTTTAGGGAAGGAACGTTATTTAGGAAATTAAGCTCCTTTGATGTGGAAAATGAGACCCTGAGGTTTCCTGTGAAAATAAATATCAAAATAAAACTAAAAGATAAATGTCTATGCATAAAAAAAAAGGAAGATGAGGCTTTTGGAAGTGGGAGAGTAGAGAAAGAAGAGGGAATGAAGGTAGAAGGAAACAGGTCAACCATGTATAAATAGTCTGCAAATTAGACAGAAAGATTATCAGGCAGAATTTTGCAGTGACCAAAAATGAATTAAATCACAGGAATGTCTAATAAGTAATTTAAAATCACTTGGATTTGTGTGATGTAAATTCTTCTCTCTTCCCCCAAATTCAGTAAATTCTATAACAAATACAAATATCATGTCTTATTTTTGGAAAACTTAAGCAAAAGTGTCTGAATTTCATTTATATGTCAGTGGAGAAGAGAGAAAAAACATTCATGTAGGATGAAATGCAGTTGAGAGTAAAAGCTCATTAAGAAGACATCAAATTCTCTATACTATGGAGTCATTGGTACTGGACTAACTATCATACAGCAAATAATCATAAAACTGGGCAAAACATATGAAATAAATGCTTTTCTTATACACTCAAAGTATAAACATTTAGCACTCTCTCTGTGCTAGGCACTGTGCAAAGTGTTGACAATAGAGGCACAATTCTGTGACCTCTGGCAGAATGAAACTCACAAAGAAGCTCCATGTGTTCCTGGACCAATTTTTATATCTGCAGTGCATGAACCTAGAAACCAAGAAGGGCAGATTCACCCTACTGAGATAAGATTGGAGTTGGGGACAACTGATGTTTTTTAAAACATTAGTTTTAAAGAAATTTAAATTTAAATTTAAAGAAATTTAAATTTAAGGAAATTTTAAAATTTTTTAACGTTTTATTTGTTTTTGAGAGAGAGAAAGACAACGTGAGCAGGGGAGGGTCACAGAGAGAGGGAGACACAGAATATGAAGACAGGCTCCAGGCTCTGAGCTAGCTGTCAGCACAGAGCCTAACGCGGAGCTCGACCCCAGGAACCGCGAGATCATGACCTGAAGCCAGACGCTCAACCGACTGAGCCATTCAGTCGCCCCTAAATTTAAAGAAATTTAAAGAAAATTGTTCAGGGACAGTCTGAGGTCCTTTATGAATTAGACTACACATATACAGCCTGGCTTACCAGAAAATAGTTTCTTCTGGGTTGAGAATGGAACTGAGTTCCTAGAGTTTAATCAGAACAGGCAGATGTCGGGGTCTGGCCCAGCCCGAATGGAAAGACATCATTAATACCTTATTAGGCATCAGACAGAGACACAAAAAGAAGCTACCTTACGAATAAGGACTACAGTATAGAGTAAACCTTTCTCTATGTCTACCTTAACAAAGCCTAAAATCAAGGCTTGATGAAATCCACCTTTTGGAATTTGAGACCTACCAAATTTGAAGGATTTGAGGAATACTGAAATTTCTACAGACTGATCTTCACAAAACATAAAAACAAGCCTATATAATGGTAATATGATCATCCAGTAATTTTGCTGTTAGGAAACTCAACATTCTTCAGAGCAATGATAGAATTTAATATAACATCCATAATAGCCAGTACATGACCAGAAATATGACACATATTCAGAAAAAAAAAAAAAAACATTCAAGGGAAACTAACCCTGTGATGTTGCAGGTGCTGGATTTAGAAGACAAAAACTGTTAAGAATCCAAATACACTTAAAGAATTAAAATAGAGTCAATAAATTAATGTAACATTTGATCTTGTTGTGTAAACAGATATCTTAGGAGAAAATTAGGAACTATTAAAAGGAATCAAATCAAAATTCTGAAGTGAAAGACACTGGAATTAAAACTTCACTAGATATGTTTAACAGCATATTAGAGATGGTAGAAGAAAGTGTCTGAGGATTTGAGGAATGATCAATAGAAATAATTCAGTTTGAGGAACAGAGAAAAAAATGAGGAAAAAAGTGAACAAAGCCTAAGGACAACATCAATGATTTAGCATACATGTAACTGGAGTCTTGAAATAAGAATAGAAAGCAATGTTACACAAAATAATATCTGACAATGTATATAATATAATTAAAAACACTAATTCTCAGATCAAAGAACTTTAGCAGGTCTCAAGCAGCATAAAGAAAACCACACATACATTAATCATAGCCCAACTGCTAAAAAGCAAGCATAAAAATAACACCAAGAAAGCACAGAAAATAGACACTTTGCATATGGGAAAAAAACATGATGCAAGTTATGACTGACTTCTTTTTAGAAACAATGGAAAGCAAAAGAAAATGGAATACCATCTTTAAATTGTGGAAAAAATAAAAGAAAATTACCCACCCAGAATTTTATATCAAATGAAAATATCATTGAAAAAAGGAAAATGGGGGGTGCCTGGGAGACTCAGTCAGTTGAATGTCTGACTTCAGGTCAGGTCATGATCTCATGGTCTGTGAGTTCAAGCCCCACACCTGGCTCTGTGCTGACAGCTCAGAGCCTGGAGCCTGCTTCCAGTTCTGTATCTCCCTTTCTCTCTACCCCTCCCCTGCTTGTGCTCTGTATCTCTCTCAAAAAAATAAGCATTAAACATATTTTTAAATAAAGAAAAAATGAAAATGAAAAACATATTTTATTTATTGATTGATTTGTTTGTTTATCTTTATATATTTATTTTTTTCCTTAGATAAGAGTAATTATTAAAGAGCACTGGAATGGTGATATAAAATATTGTAATTTTTTTCTCTGTAAAAGAAATTTCCTAAAACACAGCTCTGTGTTTAAACACGTTAACATTATAAAATGAGTTAATAACATATAGAAAAGAAGAAAATATGATAAAATAGCATACATTATATAATTAATAAATAAAAGTATACTATATACATTTTATATGGGTCGTATGGGTCTTGTGATTTTTGAAGTGTCAGGGGTGGTGTATTAACTACGAAATGGGAACTGTTAACTCTGAATAGATTCTTAAAATAAACTTTTTAAAATTTTAGATTATATACAGTACAGAGATTTCCTGCATACTCCACACTAAATTTTTCTTATTACTAACATCTTACATTTCTACGCTTCATTTGTCACAACTAATGAACCGACATTGGTAGGTTGTTATGAACTAAGCTCTATGCTTTATTTGGCTTTTATTAGGTTTTTTTTTCCCACCAATATCCTTTTCCATTCCAGGATTCTATCCAGAATATCACATTACATGTATTCAGTATGCCTCCTCAGTTTCCTCTGGTCTATGACAATTTCTCAGACTCAGATTATGTCAGATGAGCTCAATAGTTTTTAGGAGAACTGATCAGGAATTTTGTAGAATACCCCTCAATTGAGATAAATATGATTTTATTTAAAATGTTTATTTACTTTTGAGAGAGAGGGGGAAAAAGAAAGTACACAAGTGAGGGTGAGGCAGAAAGGGAGGGAGACAGAGGATCAGAAGCAAGCTCCGTGCTGACAGCAGAGAGCCTGATGCAGGGCTCAAATTCACTGTAAGATCATGACCTGAGCTTAAGTTGGGCACTTAACTGACTGAGCCCTCCAGCCATTTCTGGTTTTTTGTTTGTTTGTTTGTTTGTTTGTTTGTTTAAGATTAGACATGTTATGGATTTTGGGAAGAAAGACCAAAGAGACGAAGTGCCATTCGCCTTTCGAATATCATTACATCATATTAAAGAGACATACTATTGACATAGACTTATTATCAATGATTGTCATTCAGCTGACTGAAGTAATATTTGCCAATCTTCTCTATTGTAAAATTCTTCCCTTGCCTCCACTTTTCATACTGCATTCTTTAGAAGGAATTCGCTCTGCTTCCCATGCTTAAAAGGTAGTGAGTTCAATTGTTCCTCCTTGAGGGCTGAGTGTCTTCTCTATGGATGATATGCCTCTTTACCTTATTTATTCATTTATTCAATATTTTATTTGTATCTGTATGGGCTCATGGATATTCATTTTATATCTGGGGTTATAACCTATTGCTACATTATTTATGTTGTTACTCAAATATTATCCTTGGGGAACTTTTTCATTTGAATCCTATGACATTTTAGCATATCCCACCATTTTCTAAAAGAATTTTCTCTTTCTGACACCGTAAGATGTTCCAGACTTATGTTGTGTATTTTCTGCCTTATGCCGAGTAACAGTTATTTCTCCAAGGAGGACAGATTATTAGAAACTGATATCTGGGCACTGGATGCTACTGTAATGTTATTGTTTTATGCCTCCTCAACAGACACATCTGGGAAGTACATGTGTGTATATTAACACATGACTACACATGCATCTATATTTTTTTGTCTATCTATCCACATACATTTATATTAAGCTAAATATAAGCTCATGTTAAATATGGCTCATGTTTCTGTCTCTGACTCTAATCTCATATTGAATGTTCATTCTAGCCTCTCCTTGTTATTTATCTGTTACTTTCCTCTCCAATGGTAAAAATGCTAGCTCCTACCACTGGTCATCCATTTATTTATTTACTCAGTGCTAGTATAATGTCAAGTGATTTCAGAATTGTTAACCTATACCCCAGTAAGAAACAGCTTACCAATTAAAGCATAGTATTTATGTATAGTTCCTTTTGTCTTTAGGCTTAAATTTTTCACCGTTTCCAAAATTATTTAGATCAGTATTTTTACCCATCTTCCTCAGTGGAGGTACGTCATACATTTACAACATAGTTTATTCTGTTTCCATCAGCATTCCATCCTGAGATCCTCCAACTTCTGAGAAAATAATATTTCAATTTTAAGAAAGAATCTAATAGAGTTAATAAAAAGGAAAGGTAAAAATTATTCCATTTTCCAAAGGGAACTCAGAAAAAGAGTAAGAGAGAAACCAAATATAGAAGAAAAAATATAAAATAAATAGGATGATAGATTTAATGTATCAATAATTATAGTAAATGTAGTGGAATGTAACACTCCAATCAAAAAGAAAATAATGTGGAAAATAATGTGAAAATTGAGTAGATAAAGTTAACAAGAACTAACTCTGTTGTTTTTAAAAGAAATATGTTAAAGAAAAGAACAAGGTAAGTTTAAAGATACGGAAAAAGATCTATCGTACACATGAGAAAGATGCTGTCTATATTTACATCAGATAAATTAGACTCCATGCCAAAGAATGTTATACAAGATAAAGGGGGCATTTAATAATTAAGGGGTAATTCATCAGGAAGACATAAAAATCCTAACTATGTATGACTGAATAACAGAGTTTCAAAATTCACAAATAAATGCTGATAGAATAAAAGTGAGTGATGGAGAAAACTATAACCACAGTGAAGATTTTTTTAATAGTCCCCTCTCAATAATTGAATTAGCAAAAAATCAAAAAATATATAAACAACACTCTCAGGTTTGATCTCCCAAAGCAAGCCCTAAGCAAGGTTTTGTGACACTGTACTCTTCAGGGTCAGCACCTGTGAAAGGAAGAGGAAAGCGGAATTAAGAATAGAAGTCAAATTCTTATGCAGGTCAGACAAATTCTCAGGTGTAACCCAGAAAGAATTTCGGTAGAAACTATTTCCTGTCAGAGTTGCCCACATCTGGCTGAAACAGCAATCCCTTTATCTATTCCCTGACCTCTCTTAGTTACTACATGTGAACTTCCTAGGAATGATGTGACCTCCTGTGAGGTGACTTTTGGGGTTGAGGCAGAATCTGAAGGGGTTGACATCTAAAAGTTCTCAGTGAATTACACACGGAAAGTTCTTCCTTGAAAGGAAAACTGGACAGCCCATTTCCATGTGTACCCCAAATACCACCAACAAACTTGATCTAATTAATGACAGAACATCACACCTATCACTAGCAGAAAGATATATTCCTTTCAATTGCCCATAAAAATATAAAACAAGTAACACAATGATAGATTTAAATACAAGTATTTCAACAGTTAGAAGATAGACCATACAGTGATACAAGTCTCTGTAAATTTCAAAATATTAAAACTTTATAAAATAGATTCTATGACTATAATTAGATTAAATGAAAATTTTAGAACAAAATGATATCTATAAAATACCCAAATATTTGGAAATTAAATAAAACAATCCTAAATCACCAATGGGTCAAAGAAAATTATACAATGGAAATTAGAAATGTGTAAAATTGAATAGTAATAAAATAAAGTGTATTTGTGGAATGCTTTTAAAGCAGTGCATAGTGATAAATTTATACTTTCTTTATATTGAAAAGGAAGAAAAGCTTACCATCATTAATTTAAAATTATAGTTGGGAAATTCTAAAATAGAAAAGCAAATAACAAAAATGCAGTAAGTAGAAGGCAAGTAGCTAAATAGCATAAATCAGTGAAATAGAAAGCAGACAAATGTTGGTTCATTGAAAAATGTATAGACTTGATAAATACCAAGAAACTATAATTGGGAAAAAAAAGAGAAAATACAAATTACCAATATCAGTAACAAAAATAAATACAACTAAAATATTACAAAATAAAAGGGAAATATTAAAAGAAAATAGAAGAATATTATTAATTATTTCAGAACCATACATTAAAAGGAGAAACAGCTAAAGAAGTATTAAGACTCAAATTCCTGGGGAGCAAAAAAAAAAGTGTCTTGAAGAGAATAAGACTTTGTGTTTAAGAAACTCAAACACCTTTATATATTAATGACAGGGTCACCTCAGTTGTCATTAAATGATATTGATAAAGATCTATTTTACAGACTTTGAATCTGACTCTGCAGGTAGCTTTATTTTAATTTTTAACTTAAGTACTAGCATTTTCACATCTTAATACTTTTGAAAACATGAATTTTTATTGCTGAAGAATACTACATCATACAGGTGCTACAAAATTCAATCAGCCATTTTCTTATTATTGGTTATATTGTTTGTTTTTATGTTCTTGCAATTATAGATTGCTTCTAGAGCAAACAGAATTCATTTCCTCTGAATAAATTTTTAAAGGTGAATCCTGAGTTAAGGGTCAGACTACATTTCAGATTGTTAAAACTAGTCCAAATTTCTTTCAAGAGTACTTCCAACAATTTATTAGTACAGTACTCAAGTAAACTTTTTGATATACTTTGAATATAGTACCAGATGTTCTCCTTTAACTAAAAAATCTGTATCAATTATGGAAGTTAACAATTATATATCTGCTTGCATTATTTATAAAAAGTCATAATATGTGTATTGTGATTTTATTTCTTATTTTGTTAATTGTTTGTTTACATGAATCAGTTGGTCTTGACTGTGTATAAGCCAAAGGAGTTCATATACACAAATCTCTGTATTCAATACCTTACTGTATAAGCATCAGTTTCATTAATATTTGTCAATGAAATGTACGAAGTAACGTTGTGCTATGTCAATGGTCAATGGACTTATCATCCACATTAATTTTTTTCAATTAGTTAATTAACGAAATCCTTACGGGTATTTAAAGCCTACAATAAGCACAAAATTGATCTTGTGCACAAACTCAATCTGCCTGACAAACAGGCCTCATGGATGTTCTTTTCATGAAGAAACTTCCATTTCTTACCATAAAGTAGAAAAACAAAACTCTTGGTGGGATGACATTGAGTCAAATTTTGAGAATTCTGTGCTGGCACGTTAGCTGGATTACACAAATCAATTAAAATAATTCCTAAGTAATTATCTGAGTCATGTCTAATTATAGCCAATTACAGCTTAATTAACAGGTATCTGTTGCTGGTATAACTGTGTTGCTATTCCCCCATTTCTCAGCACCCAGACATATCAGTTATAAAATATCTTTTGGTTCATAGGAGAAAGTAAGACTATTTCAGCATATTTGATGACTAAGAAAAAGAAAAAAGTTACCACTTGTGTTTTACAATTCTTGTTGAATAGTACAGGGTACAACTGAAACCAACAAGCCAACAGGCTATAAGAAGAGTACATCAAAGCGTTTAGCAATGTTAGGCCATCCTACGAAGCATGGCTTTCCCGGTTTGTTGGCATCACAAATATCACAATTGCACAGGTCCCCCCATCTTTAACCACCTTCTAGATCCAAGGATTTGATTGAGCCTATGATTATTATCAAAGACTAACTCATGTTGGGTCTAAACCAAGATTACATAGACGTGAAGCTACCCTAGATCTTTGGTTATATTTGGTAGGCAGTCCTGAAGTGCTTCTCTATTACTAATTGTAAAGGCTGATTCAATTTGTTAAAATGAAGTAAAAGAAAAAATAGACAGTAAAAATTTAAAGCAAGATACAAGTAATACCCTTTAACTTTACAGTGACATTTGATTGCCAGGGGAGGGTTTATTTGCTGAGTCAGACAAGTGTTGAGGAATAAGAAAGAAAGCAAAGGTTTGTTGCCCAAACTTCTCCACTAAACCACTTTGGTAAATATTCCGGGAGCTGCATCCTGTTTTTGGTTTGAAGATACTAGCATAAAATGGTGCCAATTTAGATTAGGTTCCTGATTATAAATGTATTAAATACACTGGTTTTACATTTTTAATGGTCAAATGAGGTTAGAATAAACCTAGTATTGAAGATTTACTCTAGAATTAGTAATAACCTCTAAGTAAGGCTTTCTATATTCCATCATTTTATATCTATGAAAAATATGTGATTACCTTTTTCATGCCTTAAGGCAGTGAATAACTGAGGTAGCAGTTATTATCCAAGGACGTTCAATAGTCCAACACACTTATTCCTATAATAAGCTATGGTAGATATAAAAATATCTGCTCATTAATGAAGCATAATCTCAGTGAAATATGGTGTCATGGGAAGCCTTTTCCCTGCCCTGCTTCTCCAACAAGGTATGCTCATGAAGAAAATTTAAATTATATAACTTGAAAGAGGTATGCCATATAATGGGAAGTAATACTTAGGGCTTCTAATTACAAAATCGTGAATTTATACATCGCTATTCTCTAAAATAATTCAGAAAGCAACACAGGTTTTCTCATTTATTCTCACTTGAGTTGGGGTTAAGAATCAAGACAGAAGCCTGTTTATACAGCCTCCAAAAAGATCATCCAGAGGAGACAGAATAGGGTGTTCTACTTAAAAAAGCAAGTAGGCTATGTATCCAAGGCTTGCTATCAATGAAATGAAATGCTCTAAGTTATTTTTGCCCTTCCCTCTATTAGATGAGCAAACAGTTTATCGAGCATATTGATTGAACTGTTTTCCATTTTCTCTAGGTTTTCTGCAGGTAGCAAAGTGCCTACAGAATCTATATGTTAAAACTTCAAATGTTGAAGTTGATAGTTGGACGGAGTTAGTTTCTCAAAATAATGCAGAGCAATGCAATTTTGGACTCACATTGCCAGAATCTCTTTAATGCTTCTCTGAATTTATGCAATTAGTATAAGCTTTTAAACGTATTGCTACATATGGATTCTTAGTCATTTTTAGTTTGGATTTATCTACCATTTGATTTCAAGCAAATCCAAAGTAAGCAGAACATTTTTTATTCTTTTGTATTATTCTATAAAGTCTCTCATGTTTTATGACATAATGTGACAAATTAAAGTACTAGTTAAATCTCCTTTTTAGGTCATTACACTTCATAGGCCACACAGATACACACAGACACACAGAGACACATATTTTCTATGTAGAAAATATATATTGTTTAGGAAAGAGTAATAATTATCTAGTAAATTAAATCTTAAAAATTAGGTTTTTAAAATTTCTTACTGAAAATAGAGCTGGACTTAGGGATTTCCTTTAATTTAGTATATTGCTAATATATTCTGGGCAACTAATGAAGGATGCAGGTACCAATTTATATGAAATATATTTCTAAGGGAAAAAACTGTAAGGAAAAAGTGTAAATGTCAAAAGAAAGATACAATTATTTGAGAGAGATTTTCAGACAAAAATTTATCCAAAAAGCATATACAGTTTATTTTTTCTTCCTTTATTATAGTTAACAGCAATTACTATTTTTATTCAATTCAATTTAACAAATATGAATTGAATTACTTTGCATCAGATACTTTATTAGGTAGATACTTGAAGCGGAGAAACAAATGAAAGAGGCTTGCTCTCTACTTGCTCATGGTCTAGGTCAAAAACAAATTTAAATACTGTGGTCATTTAGTGTCGTTACCAATTTTTACTCTTTTGTACTTGTTTATTTTTTATTAAATATTTTTAGAGCATTTTTAGATCCACAGTGAAATTGAGAGACAGATATAGAGATTTCCCATCATACCCCTACCCCCATACATTCATGTCCTTCCCCACTGTAAACATCCCCCACCAGTTTGATACATTTGTTGCAATGGATGAACCTATATTGACACATCATATCACCCTATGTCCATAGTTTACATTAAGTTCTCTCTTCATGTTGTCATTTTTATGAATTTGGACAAATGAAGAATGACATAGACCCATCATTATAATATCATGTGGAGTATTTTCACTGCCCTAAAAATCCTCTGTGCCTCTCCCATTCATCTTTCCACCTCTCCACCCCCTTCGATCCCTGGCAAGCACTGATCCTTTTGCTGTCTCCATAGCTTTGCTTTATCAAGAATGTCATGTGGTTAGAATCATACAGTATGCAGTCTTTCCAAATCAGCTTTTTCAATTTAGTAATATGCATTAAAATTTCTTTCACATCTTTTATGATTTGCTATATTTCATTTCTTTTTGGCACTGAATAGTATTCCATTGTCTAGATATACCACAGTTTATTTATCCATTTATTATAAATCCACTTGTCAGTCAAGTTTATTTACCTGCTGAAGGATATCTTGGTTTTTTCCAAGTTTTGGCAATATGAGAAAAACTGCTGTAGACACGTGTCTATAGGTTTTTTTGTGGGCATGTTTGCAAATTCTTTGGGTAAACACCAAGGAGTGCAATCTCTGGATTTTGTACTTATTTCTTATCCCATACATTCACTTAAGTAAATTTCAGCAACATAAGTTCAGGAATAAAAATTACTCATCAGTTCTTCATTTTATGACCTCAGTGACATTTAGATGTTGAGATTTTGTTTTTTGATGCAGTATATAAAAAAAAAATAAAGCTGTATCCTTAACTTTATTACTTCCAGTGTCCTTGATTGAATGAGGCTACTAATTAAATGAGCCCAAAAAGTATCAATGAAAGGCACAAATGGAAGGGACATAGTATTGTGCTGTGCTCAGTCATTTACTACAGATAGATGCATTTGGCCATAGTGAGCTAATTAGCACAAGAGTCACTTCTATTGTTATTTTAAGGTCTTTGCAGGATAGGGGAATGATAAAGCAGACAAAAACAATATATTTTTAAACAATCTATGAAACATTTACAGATATCATAGTAAGTAACAAGGTCTCTATTTCTGAGATGGCATGATTAAGATAGTATTTTCAAATTAACCAAACCCCAAGAGAAATTTGTAAGGTAAATTAAGTTTTATACCTATTCCACGGTCATCTATTAAACATAGAATCAAGGAAGTTTATAATAACTGAATACCCTTACAACCTCAATAGAGATTTTGCATGGTTAAATATTACACTATGGCCTTGCAAAGGTGAGACTTGTTCACTTCATAAACATTACAGTTACTTTCTATGAATTTTGTCCTGCGAAAGTTTTCAGGAATGCCTGAACTATCATATTAATGAAAAGCAAAGGGAAATATTTGTTTTTCTCACCGTCTCTTATGGCTGAAATTTTAGGCAAAAACATACATTTAATTTATTATTTTTAGGTCGAATGATGTTGATGTCCATGCATGGTGATACACGTGGAGTCAAAACTATGTACAGAACAAGATACAGCAAAAGGGTATGGCTCGATCCAGAAGCAAGTTGTTGAGACACTATTTTCAGGATAATTCCCATGTTTGACTTTAATAAGAATACTTACAAGTAGCTGTAGAATGTTCTTTCTGTGCTATCATTAATTCATGTGGTCAAAATGCTGCCGAGTCGGCAGATAAGTGCAACCCGAAGCCCAACTTTCATAACTCTGTTAATGATCAGTGGGGTGCACAAATATCTGCAAGTCACATAATTGTGGTGATCTCAGTGTGCTCAGTTATGGTGGACTGTTGCCCATACCACTAAATCAGCACTCACAGAACCATGCACATATGGCACAGTTGGAGTTCAGTGGGAGCCTAGGACTTTGTTAGCTTGGGGGCCAAGTCACTCTTAACCTCCATAAAAGGCATCTCTTTAAAGAATAGGGGAAAGGTCACTGAAGCTCATGCCAAGTGTAAAAATGAGAACTACAGACAGGAAACACTGTTCAGATGTTGTAGGGCTATAGGCCTGTTTTATGTCTGCTCTGAGCCCTCTGCAGCTACAGGAGATCCAAGACATACTCGCCATCCCCATTTATACTAGGTCAGCGGCCAAATGGGTCCAGACATTAGAAACAGGGGAAATCCAGGGTCTAATCAGGAATTGCCTGTCTCAGCGGTATGGCATGAAATACTGCAAGAGGACATTGTGTGATTGGAATTGTAACTGTGATGTGTGGCTGGAAGTTGTAGATTGAGTGCTCAACATTATGAATGTGTGGCACTGAGGCAGGCTGAGCATGACTGCATAATGGCTTACCCCCAAGTCACTCATAAAATTGAGATGTGCATCTCCAGAGAATACCAAAGAGCAAAAATTACAAACAAAATAAATGTTCAGTGTGTCTGAATTAATAAGCATATATTAAGATCATATATAACTTGAGGAAATAAGAAAACAGCACAACCGAGATTTCCCTGAGTAATAGAGAGAAATAGCGGAAGTTATTTTTATTATCTAGTTGGTAAAAAGTTTCCAATCTTTCTGTCAAAGTTTATAAAAGACAAACACACGCAGGTTTCAAGGCAGGAGGAGGGGGAAGTATGTGTGGCAATGTGGAAAATCACTCAGTGGGGAAGTACACTTCACACACAAAAACATGGTCATGGGCAGAAATTGAAATAAAAACCATATTTACATGGCATGAGTTTTCAGATGATGTTTCTTCATTAAAGTCAAAATTATAACTAGTTTGGTGAATAAACTGGTAACATGATTTTTGTGGTTTGAAGAACTAATCTTGTCCCAGTCTATTCTGGTCAGTAATATTCACCCTTCATGTCCATTCAATGCTCTATTTCAAGTACTTGATCTTTCTTTCTTTCTTTTCCCTCCTTCTCTCCCTCCCTCCCTCCCTTTTTTCCTTCCTTCTTTCTTTCCTTCCTTCCTTTTATTCCTTTTTTTCCTTTCATTTCTTTTCCTTGATTTCCTTCTTTACTTTTGTTTCTTTTTTAACTGTCCCTTCCTCCCCCCCCCCGCCTTCAAAACTGGCAAATGGATTTAAGAGAATTTTGAAAAATTGAAAAGCCTATTTTTTCTGCCATTCAAAGATGTGAGCTTAGATTGGGGGTGGGGAGATGGAGAGGCTAGAATCCTAAAAATGTAAATGATGTATATTTAAAAGAACTGCTTAAAAAGTACAGCATTAGGAGCACTTGGGTGGTTCAGTTGGTTAAGCGTCTGACTCTTGATTTCAGCTCAGGTCAAGATCTCACAGTTTGTTAGATAGAGCCCCATGTGGGGCTTTGCGCTGACAGTATGGAGCCTGCTTGGGATTCTCTCTTTTTCTCTCTCTCTCTCTGCCCCTCCCCCACTTGCTGGCATGAGTCCTCTCTCTCTCTCAAAATAAATAAATAAACATTTTTTAAGTACAGCATTAAAAATAAAATAAAATAACTGTTGTGAGGACCCTGCAGACAGAGTGAGGAAACTTCACCTTTAGCCACACCTTCAATCGACGCCAAAGCAGAGAACCTGGTGTGGGATGCACATGTCATTTTAGCAAGCAATGTGCCTCAAAATGCTGCAGCTACACCCTGAAGTTGGGGGGAAGGGGGTGAAGATACATATTTATTAAAAATTATTTTCCAGTTCACAGACTTAAGAAATATGTATGTTTTTGTGAGGAAAAGATAGCTGCTGTACAGTCCTATAACAAGAGATCTTTAAGTTAGGTAACAAATAAAAGGTATTAAATCTAGAGTGAGATTATAGTAAGCAGTCAGTTTTGCAAAATTGGATATGGTAGTATAGTGTCTTCCTTCTCTTGCTTATCTCTCTGAATATCTACCACCTTCAATATGTCCATTCTAGTATCTCTAAAGACTGACCTAATTTCTTTAGTTGAATTTATGCCCTTTGCTCATCACACAAATTCTCGATTCTTGGGTACATTAAGAAATGCATTTCATATCCTTATCACATAAATATCTCCTCTTGCTATTGATCTTTGTATTTTCAATGAAAGGAGAGAAAGCAAGATACTGTGCATTGTACTGCATTACCATAAAACACATACACATGGAAATATATGTAGATGTGTGCATATTGGTGCATATGTAGATCCTACTTTTATTTTAATACTTTGAAATATAAGATTTTTGTACTAAAAAGAATCTTAAAAAATTATTTCCTCTAGCCAATTGATATTAAAAATAAGGAAATTGAGGTGGGGTAAGTAAACTATTTTGTGCAAGATCACTTGGCTTGTTGGTGGCAGAGAAAAATACCAGGATTCAAATCCATGTTCTCTTTGGTTGGGGCCCCCTTTCACTATGTCATATTACTTGAGTTTTTATTCAAATCAGAGGTACTTGCAATGGTTTCTTTCATTAAAACCCTGCATTTCTCCTAGTATTCCTTTCAGTCTATGATCGAATCACAAAAGTACAATGCCAACTGTATTAGTCTACTTGGGCTGCCATAACAAAATACCATTGATGGGATGGCTTACAAAAACAGAAATTTCTTTTTCACATTTCTAGAGGCCAGGAAGTCCAAAATCAGGTGTTGGTCAATTCAGTGCTCTAGTGAGAGCCCTTTTCCTGGCTTTCAGACATTGTCTTCTTACTGTTTCATCATATGGTGAAGAGAGGAAGCTCTAGTGTCTCTTCCTTTTAGAAGGACAATGATCTATCATGGGGGCTCCATTCTTATAACCTCATCTAAAACTAATTGCCTCCCAAAGTATCCACCTCCCAATACCATCACATTGGGGGTTAGATCTTCAAAATATGGATTTTTGTTGGTGGTTGGTAGGGGGCGGGACACAAACATTCAATTCAACTAGAGCATTCTGAACAATTATGTAGACTAATTCAAGATTGACTCCCCTTAGCTCATTTACAGTTTAAGTCTCCTAGGTTTCTTTTTCCTTTGAAGACTATTAAAATATGGTTCAAGTTTACCTGAAAAATATTGTATTTATTTAAGTAATCATTTGCCTCTGATTAGTCATATTTTGGGATTCTTAAAAATAATGGCTTGAGGAGTATTGGTTTCTTTTGCATCGTTCTGGAAACAGTTACAGTGATCTAAGGTAAGACTACATTTGCAGTGTGTAATAAACATGTACCTGTCTCCACCTTGTAAAGTCAAGTGTCATGTGAGAGTCATGATCACAATGATGAGCTCTAAAATGACAGGAATACAACCTTGCAGAATTGATTCTATAATGCTTCCAGCATCAACAATACAAGCTATTTAGCATTTTCATCAGTGTCCTAAGTGATGTCTTAGAAACCAGCTCATTACGTTTGCTGTTGACAGAAGCTGGAGAGTATGTTTCAGAAAGGAGGTGTTTATTTTCCCCCCAGAAAGTAAGACCAGAATTCAAAATGAGCTTGAAGTGAGCAGAAGCATATTTTAAATACAGGAAAATATACACAAGAAGCTTAGGGGACAGAACATATTAAAGCCCATATAGAAATATAAGACAAAATGTATCCAAGTGTTAGATATATAGAAAAGCGAAACAGATTGTATTAGAACTTCCTGAGATGAGAATTGTATGGATGTATATGTAAAGGAAAGACATGGTGTCATAACCCCACTATCAGAAATATCAAAATATTTTAACCAAAAGAAAATAAGTTTCAAAATATATTAGCATTGCAAAATTTAATAGTAAGATACATATGTTCAAAATAGATTAGAGCTACATCCATCTATGTGCTTCTCTAGCTTCTTTTTATCTCTATGTTAAACTCTTAGTTTACTAAATTGAACGAATGTAAATATTAGCCTGAGGTCATTGTTTGCCTCCGCGAAGTTGACTCCTGTGGGGGAAAAAAATCAGAAACAAGAGAAAGAAAAATCAAATACTGTGCAATGCATTTTAAATACATGTAGTATCTCATTTCTATTAGACACATTCTGATTATCTTTAAAGAAAAATATATATTTACTTTAATGACTAAGTTAGAAAGGTGATAGGAATCACATCAGTATTTTTATAGACAGCTATAGCAAACTATCTTTAGCAGAAGTCAGTTGGTTAGCTTTCATTTCTTCCAGAACCTCCTGTGGTTGACTAGAAGAACTAGCCCTGCTCTGTGTTCCTTGTGCTTTGAATCCCACCAGCAATGTCCTACACTACCTACTACTTGTCATGACTTTTACATCTAAAAACTCTACAATAAAATATGATCACATCATTTAACACTTATTTTTTGGATGTGTATTCTGTACCTGAGTCCTCATATATGAAACAGTAAAATATAGAGGAAATATCAGATGTGGCATCAGAATGGCCAGATCTAAATCCTGTCCTGACCCTTGTTGAAGCACTGGGTGTTTTCATTTACACTATAGGAGTTTTAATGTTCCTACATGTACAATGGGGGTACTATCATCTTTTCTGAGTGTTTGAGGGGGTTAAATGAGATGAAACATATGAAAGTACTTTATGAAGTGCTTGACACATACTTTATGCTCAACAGAGATTACATGTCACCCAATTTGGAGTTAAGTTCTAGAGTTGTTGAGGTATATATGACATGCCACTTGACTTCAAGGAGCTTGCAATCTAGTACAGAAGCTCTAATGTGAACTCAATAAATGGTGTATGAATATATATATACACTGTGGTAGCACAGGAGAGGAAGGAATACCACATGCATGAGGAAATGCTTCTGAACTAATATTTTTTTAATGCCATTGGTCCATATGGCATTGAAGTAGGATCTTCTCCCCTGCAAACAAATCAATAAACCAACCAAGAAAAAAATAAAATTTGGAGGTAACACTTAGGTTTTGCCCCAAAACGCAATAGACTTCAGGAGCTCCTCTAGGATGCTCAATGTTCTGCGGTTCCTGGGTGGCTCAGTCAGTTAAACATCTGACCTCAGCTCAGATCATGATCTCGTGGTTTGAGTTCAAGCCCCACATCAGGGTCTCTGCTGTCAGCATGAAGCCTGCTTTGGATCCTCTTTTCTCTCTCTCTCTCTCTCTCCCCCTCCCCAAATCTCTTTCTCTCTCGCTCAAAAATAAACATTAAAAAAAAGGAATCCTCAATGTTCTAAGAATCAGATAACCTACAGATATTTCACTAAAACCACCCAAACTGAGGCTTAATTAACTGTATAAAAAGAAAGGTATAATAAAATCACCTTTATAGTAAACAATATTTAAAATAATCCAGGGTGCCTGGGGGTCTCAGTCGGTTGAGCGTACAACTTCGGCTCAGGTCATGATCTCACTGGTCTGTGAGGCCTGCGTTGGGCTCTGTGCTGACAGCTCAGAGCCTGGAGCCTGCTTCTGATTCTGTGTCTCCCTCTCTCTGCCCCTCTGCCACTCGTGCTCTGTCTCTCTCTCAAAAACTAAATAAACATAAAAAAAATTAAAACAATCCAAACAATGTAAAAGCTATTGATTTTTTAGATATAATAATCAAACAAGACAATCACTAAAGGCTTATTTCTGATCAAAACAATATATTATTGTGTTCATTTTACAAAGAGAAAAAAATGAAAGTATGAAAGACAAATTCCAAGGTGTAAGAAGTGAGAGACGAACATTGAAAAAAAGACAGGTACACTAAAACCTCATTATACAATGCAATCAAGACTATGTCTTTTTTAATATAGGGACTTAAGATCCAATTCAAAAGATAACAATGTTGGCAATAATATGGAGAAAAGGGAACTCTTATACACAATGTGAATGCAAATTGGTACAATTATGGAAATACACTAAAAATGATAATGAAATATGGAAAATAATCCAGGGGGCGCTTGGGTGGCTGAGTTGGCTAAGCATCCTACTTCAGGTCAGGTCATGATCTCACTGTTTGTGAGTTTAAGCCTTGCATCAGGCTCTCTGCTCTCAGCCCAGAGTGTGCTTCGGATCCTCTGTGTCCCTCTCTCTCTGCCCGTCCACTATTCTCTCTCTCTCTCTTTCTTTCCCTCTCTCTCTCAAAATGTAAATAAAACATTAAAAAATAAAATAAAATAAAATATAAAAATAATCCAGTAATTCCACTTCTGGTTATATATTTGAAGGAAATAAGATCAGTTTATTTTTTTTTTTCTTTCTTTTTTTTCTTTTTTTGGTGGTGATGGTTTTCTTTTTCTTTTTCTTTTTAATTTAAATTCAAATTAGCTTAAATATAGTGTAGTATTGGTTCAGGGGTAGAGTTGTGATTCATCACTTACCTATAGAACCCAGTGCCCAGCTGAACAAGTGTCTTCCTTAATGCCCCTCACCCACTTAGCCCATCCCCCCATTTACTTTCTCTTCAGCATCTCAGTTTGCTCTGTATTTAAGAGTCTTTTATTTGCCTCCCTCTCTACTTTTATCTTATTTTTCCTTCCCTTATGAAAAGGAGATGGAAAATTAAGCTCTAAGTATACTAGGAAGAATTGAGGGAGGGGTAAAGCATGACTTGAGTTAGCAATTCTTCATCTACTAAAGGAAGACTCTGAGAAGTCATGTCTTAATCTCGAGTGGTAGTAAACCAATACTTTTAAGATATGTGAGTAAGGACAATACAAATAAATTGTTTCTTTTTTGGAACAAACATTGAGAATAATTTTTAGTAATTGTTGGCACAGAAAACATATATATAAATAAAAGTAACATGTAAAAAGTGACATGTAAAAAGTTTTATTATTTAAAACTATAAATTTGTCTAAACCCATAGATGTCATTCTTGAGTTAAAAAAGGATGTTATAAGAAAATTAATTTTAGCATGAAGGATAATAATAAAATTTTGTATTCTTTTAAAATGTTTATTTATTTATTCTGAGAGAGATGGGGGTGGGGGTGGGGAGGAGAAGAGACAGAGAGAGAAGGGAGAAAGAGAATCCCAAGCAGGATCCATGTCCAGCACAGGGCCCAATGAGGAGCTCAATCCCATGACCATGAGATCATGACCTGAGCCAAAAAAATTAAGAGTTGGACACCTACCCAACTGAGGCACCCAGTCGTCGCAAAATTTTATATTCTAAAATGTACTAATTAAAATCAATATTTTAAATAAGTAAAGATTGGGGTATCTAATTACATTTTTAAAAAATTATTTCAAATACACAAAACCACTTCTTGAGTTCAAAAACCTAAGACTAGTCAACGAGCTTTCTTCTCTTAATTAGCTTGCTAGACTAAAAATCACACATTTCTCTGTGTGTAACTGGAAGTCATTGAGACTGTCTACCATTTATTTCTCATTTGCTTTCTAGTTACATGCTAGACTTGTGCTTTCTCACCTGTTTGAAATTCAAATGTAGCTAGGTGACTTGTGTTGGTTGCTAATATATAGTAGAAGCTATAGGCCACCTTCTGCAAAAGTTTAAGAACCGTTAGTGACTTCTCATGCCCTTCCCACTCATGCCATAATTGTGAAATGAAGTGTCCATCCACTTGGATCCCTAAGTGAGCACATGGAACACAGCCTCAGGTAACTCACAAAGGACATGTAACGTAATTGTGAAATACCTATGATTTTAAACTACTGAGATGTGGGGGCTGATTGTGATTGGAGTATAAAACAAACTATCCTAGTTAATAAAATGATCTCAAAATTTTCAGTGTTTTAGGAATGTCATGTAAAGACCTGATGTAAGAGCTGTATACATATATCACATGTAAACTCCATAACCTAATTTGCAAAGAATATTAATAACAACTAATATTTTAGTCCCTGTCATATCTTTTGCTTCTTTTTCATAAAAGTTGATAACAGAAAAATCACAGAGAAGATTTTTGTAAGACTTTAGTCTGTTAAATTTTGACCAAGATACATTTGCCATGCACTTACTTAAATGAATTAAGATAATTTACTGGGGTAAAGCAGTTTTTTGGTGATAGTCAAGGACATAACTATATTATATATTATACATATATATATATATGCTACTATTGATAAAATGTATACTGAATTCAGAAATTAGAACTTTAAGAATTGTTTCCAAGGAAATCATCATATTCACCCCTGCATTTTACAGATAAAAAAAAAACAATATGATTCTTCTAAAATCACCTAGAAAGTGTGTGGCAGAACTGAGGTTAGAAACCAGATCCCTTGACTTTTGGTTCAATTTCTTTCCATTACTGCTTCTAACATATGTTAGCCATTTTGCAGTCAAAGATTGTATGGTTCAGTGTAATATAAATTCACAAATTATTTTTCTAATTTGGAGAGTTTGATTAAGTCACTTCTAGTATATCAGTTATTTTCCTTTACTGCTTTTATAAAAAGACAAGGGACATGGTTGCTTTAAAAGTTCTCATCAAGTAAAAGTATGAACTCAGACACGTAAAAAAAAAAAATCACCAGAAGTGTTTCCACTTTTGCATACCATCTAATGCAGGCAAAACTAGACTTCCTTGTACAGAGGGAAATGCCTTGCAAAGAAAAAGGCTTCCTGGAAATCAAATAACTCTTGCACAACAAGTCTGATGAGCTAAGTGCACATTAATCAGAAACATCTGAATTAAATTTCCCTTGAAATATACATAAAATGAAGAGGAACCGTGGTTTGCAGATTATGTTTCAGGTTCCACTCAACTCAAACATTTTTCCAGCCTCGAATAACTCCAGCTTTTTTCATTCCTACTTGGGAGTTCATAAAAATGCTTAGTATACCACAGAATAAAACTGGATTCATCAGAAATCCAGTATAAATATAATATAGAAAATGACATAACTTGACCTAATATTTCCTATTCGTATAGGAGTATTAGAGATAAAATTTCTAAAAGAAGGTTATTATGTGACACGGAGTAAATCTAAACTGTTTGAGAGACAAGAAACAACCATTTTGAGGGTAACCATCAGCAGTTATTTCATAATCTGATTCACTAACTTTCATTACATAGAGCACAGTGTTGAAATAATTATACACCATTTCTCAGATTGGAAATATACACAATGATTGTAACATTTTTGTGCTGTAACTCTAATATCTAGGATGAGTTCCCTTCTCTCTTTTTGAGATCTATAATAAACCATAAGTCCAACTCTATATTTAAAAAATCATTTGAAAATAATGTTGTCGTTACTTTCATTAGTCTCAGTTACCCAGCAGTGGAAATTTTAATTTTTTTTTCTGTAAAATACCATCAGGTTTTAAAGAAATAATGAAAACGAACTTATGGTTTTAGTAAAAATACATTTCAGTTGAAAAGAAGACCCATCGCCCATGGTGTCTTTCAGTTTGTGAGAAATGTTTCTTTGCATATTTCTCTTATTCTGTCATTACTGTAATATATAACCAGATACATTCCATGTGCCATTTACAGTAATCTGAAATTAAACTTTTGCTGAAACAGACTATCAGTATAAAAGAATTTAACATATTCTGATAAGCATATGCCCTAGTTCATTTGTAATAACTCTAGTGGTGGTTGAATTATATTACCAAGGGATTTAGATATGTAAATGTGCCTGCCTAAAGCTTTGCAAAATTTTATAAGAGCAGAAATTTGCCTTTGTATATCTAGGCATTATAGTCACTGGGTTTTTTTTGTGACCTCTTTTTCATATTTTACTAGGGATAGGATTTTAAAGAAATTCTATATGCATAATATAGTAAAATTCTATATATGTAATATATGCATTCCTATATATATATATATATATATATATATATATATATATTTCCAAACCATTTCTGTCAATGAAAATCTTCAACTGAATAAGAAATTAGAACAGACAATAAATGCCTGATTATTGCTTTGAAAGGAACAAGACTCACAGCTTTTAGGAATGAATGAGTGAGTGAGTGAATTTATTAATTATTTAGGGCCTCTTAGCGACATTTTAAAAACTGAACTAGAGGTGAATTTCACTAGCTTTCCTGGAAAAATCTCTTAAGCAAAATATGGAAAATCAGACTGAGTTGGAGAATTTGCCTATTTGATTATGAAGGCACTGGGGACATTGTGCTGGTATTTATATACAACAGAAATATGCAATTTGTGCAGAACCTGAGGATACATATGCCTGTTTGGGAGTCTCTTATTATAAGAAATCAAAATTTTTTTGATCCCTGTGTCTTTCTTTATTTAGTTGAATTAAATCTGCTGGCTTTCCTAATTTTCCTACATAAAAATACTGCTTTGCTCTCAGAATACTATGTTGTAGCTATGCCCAAGTAACTTCTGTTAAGATATTTTAGCAAGAGGAACAAATGACCCATTAGCTAGAGATCCTTTACCTTCTTTAAAACTCGAATATGTTCTTGAGAAAAGACTCAATCAAATTTGTCAAAAAAAACAAACAAAAAACATTTGTCCATCACACTCTCCTTCTCTCGTCTCTGCTATTTAGTTCCAGATACATGAGTTCCTCTGCGGAGCTGAAAAGGAAAGTTTCTGCACTGGCCTTGGTAAAAAGGGAACACCTTATTCCAGAAGACTCAGTGATTTCTGATTCTTTCAAAGAGCAATGTCTGAAATTCCCCTTAGGTTAAATATTTTATCCTTGTTAAAATAGAAATCAACAGAGCCCTAGATGTGGGAAGGCTAACACATTATTTTCCTGCCCAAACGGTTCTGGAAACAGACAGGAGAAAACTGAATATAGCTTTTCCTGCTAAATAAGACATTCTAAACTTGTCAATATTTAGCACCTTTGACACAGGCTGAGAAAAAAAGGAGAAGGAGAAGGTGAAGGAGGAGTAAGAAGAAGAAGAAGAAGAAGGAGGAGGAGGGGGAGAGGGAGAGGGAAGGGAAGGGGTAGGGGAAAGGGAAGGGAAAGGAGAAGAAGAAATCATCAGTTCCATTAAGAGAATTAAAAGAAAGTTTTGGAAAAGTTTTAATATTTTTGATATAAGCATCTTTCTATTATAGGAATGGTTTTGCATGTTGGTGTAGAGTGTGTCAAGTTGAATGGCGTTGCAGGGCCCCTCAGAAGGAATCCTGATGGAGTCTCTGAGCATGCAATCATTAGCACTTGGTTTCTACAATTTAAGTTTTGATTTTTGATAGAACCCTGGATAGGTTATTTTAAGGATTTATAATCATACAGTTCTTAATGTGGTCTCATCTGGATGTAAACACTAACTTTCTCCTTCTCTTGACACATTTGCAATACTCGCTCTCCGTTCTTTTCTTGCACTGCCAAAGTCATCACACTTTCTTACCACCTGCAGTCACTTCTGCTCTAATGCTTGTTTTGAAAATGGGAAAGTTTTCCAATAAGAGTGATATATTAAGGAACAATTTAAGCAACATGCAGATTTTGTGTTTACTTACACAGGATTTCATCCATGAAAAGCACTAGGTGAATGTGGAAAATTGCACCCAGCTGAGACTAGCCACAGAACAATACACAACATGCACGGCTGTCAGGACCTCAAACATCTGCAGGGACCGCCGTCCCTTGTGTGTGTTAGTTGTGTGTGTTAGGAGCACACCCAGCCCCATATGATGTTATGACTTTCTGTCTGATTTCAGATAACCTTCCTTCTATCACTTCACAATAACTCTAAGACTGTTACAACATTTCCTATGTCCATTTCCATAGGTAAATCCCTGGCTTCTTTTCAAGGTCAAGTGCCATATTTATTATAGTATATGTTATATGTGTTTCTTAACTGTTTTATGCATTTATTGGTATATAGATACATTATATTTTATGTAGTTCTAGACCATTTAATAGGTTTAAAATGGTGCTATAGTTTTTATTAGTTTCCCAAAGTTTTTTATTTCATTTTGTTGCTTTAATGTGTCATTGACAGTTCTGAGTGCTACAATCCTAACCCCATACTCTCTTTAAGTGCTATAGAACTGATTGTTCTGTTATGCATAGTGTAGCAATGTTTAGGAATGAAAGACTTGGGTTATAGCAGAATGGTTTGTACTTTGTCTTTAGCTCTTTTTGATCTGATACTGGTGCCCACGATTTTACTGAAACTGATATCTCTAAGGTCACCAGGGGTCCCTCTAATACCAATAGTCTTGCCCACACATAACCTTTAACATTATTTGATGTTGCTGAGCACATCCTCCAGATTTTTTAAGCCAAGGTATTACTAAATATATTTATTGTGTGTATAGGTGTTCCTTAAATTCACAGAGGGTAGATAGAATGATAAATAAGCATATTCTGTCTGATAGATGGAGATAAGGCAAAGGCTTGACCAGTATAAAGGGATATGGATGCTACTACATGCATCACATCTGCTTTTGGATATCAAGTAGGTGTCATAGAAGATGCAGTGTTTGAGATAATAACAATATCAGCTTACATAGCAATTTCATGTATTTTCTTATTGTCTTTTCCATATGAGACAAATTCCTTGAGAATAGAACTCTTTCATTATCATCCTTATAATATGTTTTTGAGTACAGAATAGATTCCAAGGAGTCTGCATAGCACTTAACTCTTCTTAACTTATTATACCCTTGCCCAGCACAGAGACTGTCTCAAAAATCAGTGTTTACTTAATGATAAAGGAATATAGGGCTTGTAGTGTAGTCAGTATTAAAAGTCAAACAAGAGAGAAAGCATCGAAAGAAATGAAATCAACAAAAGTTTGGAGGCAGTAGGGCTCTGGATAGGTTCATACAGTATCTGAAAGAGTGGAAGATAGAAGACAGCCACATTTTGAAGTTTTCTCAGTAGCAAGTTAAAAAGTCTATACTTATCGGTCTCTACTTATACTTTCTTTCCCCTTGCCAAATATTTTTTTAAACTCATTAACAAACAGGCCTTCACTGTAGACTTTTAATAACTTGTCTTTTTTTCCATGTTCACAAAAATACAAAATGTTTTCGGCATTGTAAAATGAAACATCTACTTATTTGCAATTAAAACAGACACAGATAAATATTTACTGTGTGAATATTAAAGCAAATATTTGTTCTAAAGTAAATATGGAACTTTAAATACTGGCTACAAATTTACTTAATAAAAGTAGACTCACAAACATTTTACGTATGTATTTATTTCCATACACATTTAATACATCTGCTATCAGAAGAGTTTTTAACTTTCTTATAGAAAAAATATAAACCATAATCTGAATTTAAAGATATCAAGGAAATTCTATTTGTATCTCTATTGCAAGTGGAAAGTCGATTGATTTATATTATAGGTAACTTTTTTCTTGCTGCAAAATTTTTTTTCAGAAATTTGTATCCAAAATTCACTGAGTTTAAATAATTGGTTGACCAAGTTTAAAACTTAAGGTGGCTGAGTTTACCTGAGTTTAAGTATTTCCCAAACTAAGTCAGAAAGTGGTAGTGCTCACAATAAAAGATAAAATTATTATAGTGAATTTTATAAATCACATATTTGAATACTTAATTCAGATTTAGAACACTCAGAATCACTTCATATGTTAAAAAAATTGGAATGTGTCCTATATACAAAGAAAAAAATGAAATATTTTAAGAACGTCAATGAACAGATTTATATTTTAAAAATACCATACTGACCATAATGTAGAAAAAGAAACCACTGTCAAGCAGAAAAATAAAAGGTTATTTCTCTACTTCATTCAATGATAGTGATAATGGGAATGGAAAAGAATGGATGAGTTTTTTGTAAATGCTATTCCAATCTAAATTAAAAGACATTGAAAAACTGAAGATATGTGAACAATGAAGGACAAAAACAAGTAAAGGATAAACCTTAGTCTTCTTATTTGGGCAACTGGGTGGTGAGTTGCTTTGTTTACTGATTTAGAAATAATAAAATAAAAGGAAGGGAAAGAGGCATGGGCAGTGTAATATTGTGATTATAATAAGAATTATATATTTAGTCTCTGTCCCATTTCTGGCACAGAGCTTCCCCAAAGTTTGAACTTTCCTAAATGATGAAAGCAACAAAGGTGACTTTTGTTATATTAATTGTGCCTTTTGGAAAGCCTCCAGGTAACCTAAGGGTTCAGTTGGTTGTTTGGAGAACAGGATTAAGGTTCTATTACAGGATTAGACTTTCCCATGACCTGTTGGGAAGGGAGAGGAGTTGGAGATGGTGTTCAATCACCAATGGCCAATGATTTAATCGATCATGCCTATGTAGTAAAGCCTGCTTAAAAACCCAAAAGGATGGTGTTTAGAGGGCTTCTGTGTTGGTGAACACCTGGAGATGGAGCGAGGATGGCATAACTGGAGAGGTCATCAAGCTCCATGCCCTTTCCCCAAATCTTGCCCTATACATCTTTTCCATCTTGCTGTTCCTGATTTATTTCCTTTTGTGATAAACGTGTGATGTAGAAAGTAAAATGTTTTTCTGAGGCCTGAGCTGTTCCAGTGAATTCATCGAACTGAAGGAGGAGATCCTGGGAACCTCTAATTTATAGCCCATAAGTCAAAAGAAGAGGTAACAACCTAGACTTGGTGATTGGCATCTTGAGTTGGAGGGAGTCTCTGGAATCTCCAATCTGTAGACAGTCAGTCAGAAGCACAGACAATAACCTGGGCTTGTAACTGGCATCTGAAATGGGGCAAGAAGAAGTCCTATAGGACTGAACTCTTAACCTATGGAATCTGATCCTATCTCTGGGTAGACAGAATGTCAGAACTGAGTTAAATTCTCAGACACTGAGCTGATGTCCAAGAATTGCTTGATGCTATAGGGGAAGCTCCTGCCCCTATATTGGAATGGGGTCCAGGAACCTAAAAGGAGGCAGATTGTGAAGATTTGAGTTTCAAGTGCCTGTAACAACCAGTTGAATAAATTCTAAACGTTATTAGAAATAAGAGACAGGGACTCAAGATTGAGGTCTTGGATATAAAGAGTTGAAAACCACCTGGTCATATGGATAGTTGAAGCAAGGTCCCTGGATATGATTATATCCTTTACTTTCAAAGAAATAGTTAGAAGAAGACTGACAGTGACGTAATTCTATAATAATGGAATTGCACACTTACAGAGTGAGGAGTTCTGCAACTTTAATTATGCTTAACATAGTTGAAGGAGAGCAAGGAAAAAATTTGGCCAAAACAAAGCACTCCAGCATCTAAAGATTATTACATTCAGGACAGTGCTTCAGAAAGAACCTGGGTTGTGTTGAAATTTGATCACTTATCCTGACAATATTTGAAGAAGGCAAAATTATGTCAAAGACAGATTTAGAGGGCAAAGAACATAACTGAACATAAAGCTTGATGATTCAATGGGGGAAGACAAACCCTTTTCATTTCCATCTGCATTGCTAAAGGTGAGAAGTTTGTGTTCGTATGTGTACATGTGTGTACACATGCACACACACATATACACACATACATTACATACATTCATATATGTGTGTTTGTATGTTACATGGATATGTACCTTCCACTAGTTATAGAAACAGTAGGCATGAGAATCTCCTCCCTCCTTGGCTGCTCAATCATTGCTCAACAGAAACACATCCCCCAAACCAATTACTCTGATACACTTGATACTGAATGTATTTCTGGTAACATCAGGTAAATGATAATTATAATAAATTATAAGTAATATAATAAAATACTAATAATAAAATAATAATTACATACATATAATATGAAAAATATAAATTTTGTAAAATTTATTTGGCCCCAAAATAATTTTTGAAGACCATAAAAATAATTATTATGCAAACCATTTTATTCTTTATGTTATAATTTAATAAATTCTTGGCTGATTTTTTATTTATTTGTCATTTTCTAGTGGTCATATAAGTTCTAGGTGTATCAGAAATGTGTATCAGTGTGTATAGTAGATATTTAAAAACCCAGAAAACTATTCTCCCAGATACAAACTATTACGATGAAATGTTTTTATTTTAAGATCTACAAAATAGAGTAGACTTTGGTTTGAGGTCAATGATTTAAAATATTCACAATGTCAGGAATTGAGGATTTCATTGTTTCACTAAATAAATCACTTATAAATCAAAAGCATTTTCCCACTTATCACATTTACTTACTTTACTTAAACATTTTGAGATCTATCTAGAAAGAATTCTAATGAATCTAAATACCGTCAAATATAGAATGAATGATGTACTTGTATTTATGGAAGAAACCATCACGTTATTTGTTGTGATTGTTGCTTTTTTTGACATACTTAGATCATATAGTTACAACTCCAATATTAAGTTTTAAAGTTTAACACAACATTAAATGTGAAAAAATAAAGGCACTCATTGTCAAAAGATTGATGGTTATGATTTATGAGTCACTGGCAAAACTACAAAACCTCAATAATCATGTATTTCTGGCAGTGTCTTAGTAACTGCAGACATGAATAAAATCAAGAGATTTAATAGAAAAAATAGAGTGTAAATAAATACAGGGAGTTATCCTCTATAATTCATAGTTGAGGAAAACAATCAAACATATCTTACTGCTTTTATGCTTACCATTACCAATTGAATTTATAAGCATTGCTATTGTGATAAATGAATTTAATCTTAACAATACGGTCTTTATGGAACACTGTACTGAACACTTGAATAAAAGATATTGTACCATGCAAATTTTGTAGACCTTTAATTATTATTAATACTTATATTTAAGTTGACCGTGAGACAAAAAGCAAAGCAGAGAGGGAAAAAGCAAGAAGGAAGACCTGCTTCCTTATTTATAAGAATGCTCAACTGAATACTTATATAACCCTTTAGTAATAATACAACCTGTTTCTCATTAAGAATTTCATCCATTGGTCCCATAGGTTTGGACAGTATGGTTAGTTTGATAATGGAAAGCATTCTCCCTTTTTCCTACCAGAGATCTTCAAATGGTTGGCTAATAATAGGCACACAATGATTTCCGGATGTTGCTTAGAATACAAGGAGTGTCCACTTATCTTCCACACAGGATAGTGTGAGAATTGACCTTCTTTCATAGCTGTAGAAAAGAGATCACAGTGGAAATGTTTCCCACCCAGAATCTGAAATTCTTAATAAGAAGAAAGAGTTCTCCTAACACAAGCTTGTTGACTGATTGGAGAGATTTTGGAATTAGGTGCCTTAAACCTGAATTCTTGCTTTGCTGAAAAAGGGATTGGGTTGATTAACAAACACCTAAGGGAAACAGCAAAGAAATACTTAAACACTGCTTTGGTTTCTCTCTAAAAAAAATGGATTCTATATGTGACTCAAAGGCAGTGGGAGTTAGTATATAGAACTACTTTACGAGGAGGTAGAAGACCCAGGTTCAAACTTTGGAAACGGAACCTTGGCAATCCCTTTAAGCTACAAAATATGGCCACTCCACACCTTTTTTTTTTTTTTTTTTGAGAATTAGTATGAGACCACCCCAAAGGGACTTTGAAAATTATAGGGTTTAATTTACTCAGGTTTGATTAGCAGTGATAGTCAAACCTAAATGTTCAAACATTCAGAATTCTTTACCCCTTTGAATAACTGTCAAGATAAATGACCTCTACATTATGTATCTTGAGTTCTAGCTTTCAAACACCATCGATGTTGTTGTGGTTGCTTTATTAAAGACCTGCTAAGAAAAGAAACTCAAACAGATAAGGAGACATTTTTCATTTCTTTCCTTAGGCAGTTTAGAAGAAATAAAAAAGGACTATTAAAATCAGATGCACTTGTCTTCTAGAAATGTCTGAGCTCACTGAGGACTTCGTGCTGGATGGCTCAGACTGAAAGGGGCAACAGCAATGTGCTGGGTGTGGTAGAAAAGGAACGAAAAAGAAGAAGGTGAAAGATCTGCTTTGGAAATCCCAATGAGGTGAAAAGACCTGAAGGTATACAACTAAGACCTAGCAAGGCTAGATCTTAAGCCCAGACTATCTCAATATCACCCAAGATTCTCATGGCCCATGCAAGAGCCTGTATTTCAGAGCCAAAGAACCAAGAGCCTCAGACATCAGTTTTTTTTATCACTAATCCCTACACCCCAAGTTTAGAGAGATCTCGCCATGGCTTGGCCTTCAGCAAAATGCTTGGACATCTGCACAAAACTATGGCAGTTACTCTGGTTATGTGTGTGAGTATGCTGAAAGTTTTCATAGACTCTTTTCTTAAAACAAGTTTTAGGTTTATAGTAAAATTGAGGATAAGGTACAGAGATTTCCCATATATACCTTGCCTACCACACACCCACAGCCTCCTCCCTTATCAGCACCTCCCACCAGTGTATAGCTTTGTTATAATTGAGGGACCTACAATGGCACATCATTATCATCCAAAGTCCATTGTTATCACCAAAAAAATTCATTTGTGGTATACAATGCATAGATTTGGACATATGTATAATGACATGTATCCACGATTGTAATATCATATGGTGTTGATTCACTGCCCTAAAAATCCTCTGTGCTCCACCTGTTCATTCCTCCCTCTCCCCTAACCCCTGTCAACCACTGATCTTTGTACTGTCTCCATAGTTTTTGCTTTCCCATTATGTCATATAGTTGGAATCATACATCAAGTAGTCTTTTCATATTGTTTCTTTCACTTAGTAATACGTATTGAATTTTCTCCTGTCTTTTCATGGTTTGATAGCTCATTTCTTTTTAGTGCTGAATAATATTCCAAAATCTGGGTGTCCCAGAATTTATCCATTCACCTACTAAAGAACATCTTGATTACTTCTGAGTTTTGGCAATTATGAATAAAGCTGCTGTGAACATGGGTATGCAGGTTTGTGTGTGTGTGTGTGTGTGTGTGTGTGTGTGTGTGTGAACATAAGTTTTCAGTACTTTGGTTAAATACCAAAGAGCATAATTGCTGGATTACATAGTCAAAGTTTATTTCGTTTTGTAAAAACCTGCCAAACTATCTTCCAAAGTGACTGGACCATTTTGCACTTCCACTGGCAATGAATGAGAGCTCCTACTGCTGCACATCTTCATCAGCATTTGGTTGTCAGTGTGCTAGATTTGGGCCATTCTATTAGGTGCATAGTGGTATCTCATTGTCTTAATTTGTATTTCCTTGATGATTTTTAATGGGGAGCATCTTTTCATATGCTTAGGTGACAAGTGTATATCTTCTTGGTGAAATATCTGTTAAGGCCTTTAGACCATTTTCTTAGAAATTAACACCTTTACTGAGACATAATTTGCATACCATGAAATCACTCTTAACTTTAAATGGTTTTGGGGCACCTCAGTGGCTCAGCTGGTTAAGTGGCTGACTTTGGCTCAGGTCATGATCTATTTTATATCAAAACTTTAGGAACATGGGTGCCTGGGTGGCTCAGTTGGTTGAGTGTCCGATTTTGGCTCAGGTCACGATCTTGTGACCCCCACGTCTGGCTCTGTGCTGACAGCTCAGAGCCTGGAGCCCATTTCCGATTCTGTGTCTCCCCCCCCTCCCCTCTGCCACCCACATGCTGTCTCTCCCTCCTTCAAAAATAAACGTTAAAAAATTTTTTTTTAAATAAAGTTAAATGGTTTTTAATATGTTCACAGAGTTGTGAAACTATTACCACAGTCTAATTCAGAATATTTTAATCACTCAAAAAAAGAAAGAAAGAAAAGAAAAACAAAGCCAAAAAAGCCCAAAAAACAAAAACGAAAAGAAAAACCAATCCTCTATCTATAAGTAGACATTCCAATTCCTAATTCTAGACCATGGCAAACACTAATCTACTTTCTGACCCTATAGATTTGCTTATTTTGGACATTCCATATAAATGGAATCATACAATATGTAGTTTGTCATGACTGCCTTGTTTCACTTAACATAATGTTTTCAAAATCCATTTGTGTTATTGAATGCATCAGTACTTCATTTCTTTTTATGGACAAATAATGCTCCAGTATATGGAGTACCATATTTTTTGTATCCATTTATCATTTGATGAATATTTGGGTAGTTTACATTCTTTGGCTATCATGAATAATGATATTGTGAGCATTCATGTATGAATTTTTGCATAGACATATTTTTATTATTTTGGGGTATTTACCTAGAAGTGAAATTGTTGAGTTATATGGAAACTCTATTTAATATTTTGAGGAACTGCCTAAAAGTTTTCCAAAGTGACTGAACCATTTTACATGCTCACTGGCAATGTATAAGGGTTCCATTTCTCCACAACTCATCAACACTTGCTATTATCTTTTTGATTACAGCCCTACTAGTGGGTGTGAAGTGGTAGCTCACTGTGATTTTGATTTGCATTGCCCTGCTGACTATCAAAAAGATATAGGGCAGTTTTTCATGTGCTTATTGACCATTAGCATATCTTCTTTGGAAAAATATCTATTCACATTTTGCCATTTTTTAAAATAGACCTTATTTTTTAAAGCAGTTTCAGGTTCACAGCAGTATTGAACAGAGGTACAGAGATTTCTCAAATAGTGGCCCATTTTTTAATTGGGTTATCTTGTTTTCTTACTATTGAGTTGTAACAGTTCTTTATATATTTTGGATAACAGTCTTTTATCAGATATGTCTTTTGTAAATATTTTTCTAAGTCTGTGGCTTGTCTTTTTGTTCTGTTGACAGTGTCGTCTTTTATAGAACAGAAGTTTTTAATTAATGAAGTCTAGCTTATTATTCTTTCTTTCATTCATCAGTACTTTGGACTTGTATCTATAATGTCATCGCCAAAACCAAGGTCATCTAGATTTTCCTCCTATGTTATTTCCTAGGTGTTTTATAGTTTAGCATTTTCAATTTAGGTTGGTGGTCCATTTTGAGTTAATTTCTGTGAAAGGTATAAAGTCTGTGTCTAGATCTATTTTTTAAGTCCTTTTCAATTTAGAAAGGTCCCTTTTTTAAATCTCAAACTGCCACATAATCCAGCATTCAAAACAATAATTATCATAAACACAGAATAATAAGATAAAAAATTAGCTGTAGGATTCGTTTCTTAATTTGTATCAATGATATATGTGTATTTCTTCTATGTATAATTATAGCTCAAGAGACCAGTATGTTTTATTTCTAAAACATACAGATACTTCCTAGACTTCGCAGTTTGTCTTCAATTTTCCTTTTTAAAAGTTCACTCTTCAGCTCCCATAATTTGCTGCTTTTGTTGACCTTGTCAATTTATTTTCAAATACTGCTTTAACTAGCTTTTGTGTGTGCCTGTGTGTGTGTGTGTGTGTGTGTTTCTCTCTCTATAAATGTACTTGAATTGCTTATAGGTTAATCCCTGCTTTATAACTTCAATTCTTGACATCTCACTTCTGAATTAGTTACTGTCATTTTGCTTGACCTTTTCAATCTTAGTCGTGTCCTTCCTGTAAGTACAGCAACAAGAATTAACCACAGTAGTCAGAATATGGTCTTATTGCAAAATTAACTACTGATAGGATGACTATAGTCACTTGCATTTTAAAATAAGTACTTTGAAGATATTTTTACTCTGAATTGTTTGTTGCCATTTTCTAGATGCCTAGAAATAGCAAATCCCTGTTTAAAGTAAAAACATGTAATTAAAATATTATGAATGGAAATGAGGAACCCTTATAAATATTTTACTATAAAAATAAACTGATTTTATGTACAGATTATATTTAAATATATTAAACAGTTTAAATATTAATCTGTGATATTATAATATTACTAATTAATAGTAAAAGTGTAATAAAGACCTTATTATGATTCTTTTTTAATACCCCCCTGCTCCATTGAACTCATACCATGAGGCCACATCACCCTCTCTTCTCATTAATCTCATATATCAATGTCTGGTTCATCCTACTAAAACCAGTGAAGGCTTTGACTCTTTGATCATACTCCTTGTGCATAGCTACTTCCTCCAACATTCTAGATAATTTCAACTATCATGAAACTCCATCTGTTATCTTTGCCTTTCTGTTACTTGACCCTCTTATTCCAATTAATGATGGCTTACTTCACTCTTTCTAATTCACCCACTTCCTCAATCACATTTTATGTTACTAGAGACTCCACTACCCCTGAAATAATTGATTCAAACATTCCACTCTCTGCTGAAAGCTCTCTAAGATTTGTTTGCTACAGTATTCCAGAAAAATGGTTCTTGAAACTTATTAAGACTCAATTCATTGACCTTTCCACATCCTTTCAACTAATTTGTCACCTCCTCTCAACACCTTTCTCCTTTTCCAGATTGGATGCTATAATTTATCAATGTAATTATTCCCCTACAATATTTTACTTTTTTTTTTTTTTTTTGACTCCTTGACTTCTATTGCTCCAACCTGAGAAATAACTTCTTTGGGGTACAGCAGATTTCTGAAGAAAATCATACAACCAGGTGGACTAGTATTGCTATGAATTCATGACCCATAAAGCAATAATCCTTCCAGCCTGTCTTTTCTCTACTAAATTTACTTTCTCACTTACTACAATGATGAACTCATATGTTTCTGCTGTCTAAGCCTCCACACTTCAATCTTGGCTATACCTTGACCTATATTTCATCAAGAAAACAGGACACTTACATTCAAACAATCAGTCCATAAAATTACTTCCATTTACCCAGATCTTTCTTTATTACTTTTTGTTGAAATAGAAGTATCATTTCTTCTTGCAAAACTTAATCCCTCATACGCCTGCTTGCCATCTTAGAAACCACTGAGAAGATAGTTCACCAGGAGTTTCTTATGTTTCTGAACAATGCAGATAGAGACACTGACATCATTTGTTCTAGGCTATCTTTTCAAGATCATTTGTATTGTGAACATCCTTTGAGGATAAAACAGTTTTTCCCTCTTGGGCAGAGGGCAAATATGTTTGCCATCCTGTAAAATAAAGATAATGGTTTCTGCCATGTCAAAGATTGGGCAGACTTGTTTTCTACCTATTATGTAAAAGATTTAAGGTTCCTAATTTAAGTTCTTCTTAGCCATAAAGAACACCATTGCCTTCAGCATCAGCCTGGGCCAGTTTGCTTCACCCTCATAAAACTTGGGATGCAAGAAAAATTGACACAAGCCTGAAACTTAAGGTTGTTGTTCCATGAGTCATAAAGGTTTCCTCTATGTGTGTGTGTGTGTGTGTGTGTGTGTGTGTGTGTGTTTTCTGATCCAGTAGTCTGTCTTCTCCAGCATTAGTAAAATGGTGGTAGGTTATCACATTGGTTTGCAACCAAGATAAAAATCTCAGCCTTTCACTGTTCTTGATAAGTCTTGCTATACTTTTTGTCACACTCTTGTAAATCTTAACTTTCTTCTCTATGAGATCATTCCCATAAGTATTCAACATGATCTAGAATTATCTTTAAAACAATTCAAGCAAACCTGAAATCTCTCTTGACACCAAATTTTCTTCCAGCTGTTTCCCTAACTCAAGTTCTTGTCAAAAATAAACTTTCTCTGTATCCACTTCTCAACTTCAGCGCAATTTTCTATTCACAACTGTCTAGCTTCTAATCACACTTGCTCTCAGGAAATTTCCTGTGAAAATCACCAAGGACTTCCATATTGTTTAAATATGATGCAACCTTCTCAGCTTTATATTCCTCAATTCCAACACTGACCATAGTTTTAAAAATCTTTCTTTAAAATGTATTTCTTTGCTCTCATGATGTCATGCTTTCCTGGTTTCCCTGTGTCACTACTGGTACTTCTTTGGAGTCATCATTACAAGGTTCTCCCCTCTGGAAGTACTCCACATGTCACATTTTTTAGGATTTAGCTCTCAGGTCCTTACTTTTCTCACCCATATTATATAGCTGTAGTTGATATTTTTATATGGAATCTTAATGTCTTCCTTGAATTCCACACTTAGTAGTATTTTGCACATCTCCTCGTATGGACTTCTTACACACATCACAAAATTAACATGATCTAGTCAACCACTACATCATAACCATCCCACCACTATTTTTCACATTTTTTAACATTGATCCAGTTGCTCAACTCAGATGTTTGAGGTTTTTCTTTTTTACTTCCATTTACCTACTCTTATGCAGTGCATTACAAAGTATCATCAATTTTATCTGAAAAGTACATTACAATCTGTCTTCTACTATGTCTCTTCATTTCACAATGCTAGGCTATATCACTGTATTTCTGTCTGGTGAACTTGATAACAATTTTCTGCCTATTAATTGGCTTTCCCTCATCTTTCAGCCATCATCTCTTCAGTCCTTCAAATATCACAATGATCTTTATTATTTTTTTTAATGCTTCTTTATTTTTGAGATAGAGAGAGAGAGAGAGACAGAAAGCAAGCAGTAGAGGGGCACATGGAGAGGGAGACACAGAATCTGAAGCAGGCTCCAGGTTCTGAGCTGTCAGCACAGAGCCCGATGCAAGACTCAAACCCACGAACTGCAAGATCATGATCTGAGCTGAAGTCAGATGCTTACCTGACTGAGCCACCCAGGTGCCCCACCTCACCGTGATCTTTAAATCACAGAAATCAAGTCATATAATTTGCCTTCTAAAATAGATAAAGAAATCAAAAGCTCTAATAACCAACTATTACACTTAGGACAGGATTGCGAATTATCACAATGACTTACAGGACCCTGATTTTGTCTGACATTTGCATATCTCTCCACCTTCATTTGGCCCCATGCTTTCTTTCTCTTCAGCCAGTGATAATAGTTTATTTAAGCTTTTTGATATCACCAAACTCTTTTCTTCCAGAAACCATTTTATCTTTGTGTATTCCCACTATTTGAAAGTTCATAACCTTATTATTATTATTACCTTATTCTTAAGATCTCAGTTAAATTTCAGTAACAGTATATTAATTTTAACTTATTTCATAGTAGGTAGCATACTTTGGAATTATACTGTATTTCTGTTTGTTTATTACCTGTCACATCTACATAAGTCAAACTTCAAAGCAGAGCAATTCATTGTTGTCCACTATAACACTCTAGAATTTAGAAGAATGCTTGGAACATGAGATACTTAGTATGCTTAGTATATTGTTTAAAAATCAATGGAAAACACTAATTGCAAAAGAAAATGTTTTTCTCACATAGAAACTTACTATATTTTGTCACTATTTTATTAAAATTCAGATTTCCCATTTTTTATTATAGAATTTTGAATAATTCCCTACAAATTTTGTCATCTATTCCAGCATTCACTGCATACTCTTAAAGGTAATATAATTGAGGTTACCCAGTTTGGTTATGTGAAATGTTAGAATGGTACCAGAATTGATTTCACTGTGTAGACATGTCTCAAGTTGATTACTAAGCAAGTTACATAATACTGTGAATTCTGTCTATTCAGAGTTCAGTCTAATCAAGCCACATTCAGCTTTTATTACTCAGTATATGAAGATGAAATAACATTGTAAACATGGTTGACCAGAGAATCAGAAGGAATCCTAGATAAAATAAATCATAATACATACAGAGTAAATAAGATCAGTTAAAAGATCGTTCTATTTTTGAGGCTTCAGATTTCTTTCTTTTTAAACAAACCCTCAACATAAACAATTATTTTGAAATATAGTAACTCTAACATGTTATATGAATTTCAAAAATGTTTTTATACTAATTTCCATTAAGTCAATGAAGTTCAAATTAAAGTAAAATATAGGTGCTAAATAGAGACCACAAATTTATTAGGAGAATATTATTGTCTAAATAAGGGAAAATCAATTCTCATTTTTAATGTTTGGGAAAGGGCAAGTCTTTTTGTTATTTAAATTGATTTATGTCTTTGAATACAAATTTTAGTTTTGAATTTTATACCAATTATGTGCAAAACTATCAAGCATTATTTGTTCTTAATATAAGGAATCAAAATAATATCTCTGAAAGATTTTGGAAAATTTCTGTAAAATTCAGAATCAGATATGAGATACTCAGTTAACACCAAGGAGCTCTATTATAGCTGTCATCCATCAACTTGAGTGGTATTTGAAATAAGAACACACTTTTGGCTCATGTTTTGGTATTATTTTAAGATTCCTTGTTCTGAACATGAGTTGGATGTGAGAACATAATTTTTGGCTGTCAATGAAAATGCTATCAGAGACACACATAATCTGGTCATTGCAGAAGTTTTAGAAAATAAATAGACAAGGCATTATAAATGTATAGATACAAGTGAGCTACATAATGAGTTTTTACCACGTGGTAAGATTTTCTTCTCTTGTGGATTAAAGTGTAATAAATAGTAGTTATACTATAAAACATTACACTACCACCCAACAACTCTCAAGTCACTTCTCTGGTTTAGACTTATGGTTTTTGTTATTTATGACATTTCCTGAGATCATGGCTTGTGCTCAGTTTTAGTGTCTAGAATCAGACCAAATTCCAGGATCACATCCATGAATTGAACTCACCCATGAGTTGACTAAGGATGGGTGCAATGTTTCAGGGAGAATAGCTGTTGAAGGTCCTGTAGTATGTGCACACCACACACACACACACACACACACACACACATGTATACATTTATCAACTCATCCTTGCTATTGACCAATGACTGCTGTCTCTTCCCTTCTTCCCCTTCTGAATGGGAAGTTTTTATTGTGCTTCCATTGCCCCTATTCCCTCTATGTTTATTAGATGTGTCACCAACAGAGTAGGAAAAAAACTTATCTTTTAGCCCTTGGGAAGCACATCTGGACTTTATGGAAAAGGCTGAGCAGAGATCCTGTGCACTGAGTTGAATAGAGCATCTGGATAGGGCTATGGGTTATCTACCATAGGGACAGACAAGAATGTATTAGTTTTATGAGAAGTAAGATGCAAATAATTTTTTTTTTCAGAAAACACAAGTTTAGACTATGGCAGAAAATGTTAGTTATTTTATATTATTTTTTGTTGTACAGAAAGATTATATATCTTGGCCTGCATTTTATTTAAAATTTTTAGATGTTTATTTATTTTGAGAGACAGAGAAAGAGAAAAAGAGTGAGTGTGCAAGATGGGGAGGGCCAGAGACAGAGGGAGAGAGAGAATCCCAAGCTGACTCCCTGCTGTCAGAGCAGAGCCTGACATGTTGCTTAGTCTCACAAACTGTGAGATCATGACCTCCGCTAAAATCAAGAGTAGTACGCTTAACCGACTGAGCCACACAGGAAGTCCTAGGCCTCCATTTTCGTTTAGACATGCTCACTGATTCTAGTTAAGGAAATGTAAATGGAGTTAACATATATCTTTACCAAGCTTGAGATATGAAGTCTACCTAAGCACTTTTCCATTATAGAGAGTTGAAACATCCAAAACCATCTTAGAAATCACACGTTGAAGACAATAGAGTCTCTATCTTCCTGATTTCCTGGATCAATACATACACGGCATGATCTGGCTGACTTGCAAACTCGCCAAGTACTTTAATAGAAGAAATAAAATTCTATTGTATTTGAGCCTTTATATATCTTTGGCCTGTTCTTAGTAGTAGCTAGTATTATCATCACTATCTAATTACTAAACATGAGTTATAAAATCCAAGTAATTAATTTGATGAGTAGTATATATTAAACACCTCTTTAAATTCCTAAAAATTATTGTATTATATTAATAAATAATAAACTCCTATTAATCTCTGTGGTGAAGGAAAGATGACAAATATTATATCCATCATCCATTTACTTTAAATAGGTGTACAGAAATAAATTTTACACTCATGAACTACCAGAGCTGTATAAAAAGAATGAAGACAAATCAAAAGTGCTATGTTTTCAATTATATGGTGAGTAGTTTGTCTATGTCAGTAGCTCTCCATCTTAGTTTTACTTTAGAACCATCAGGGAGCTTTTATAAAACACTGAATCTTAGTGTCTAATCATTAGAATTTTTTAAAACTTAGTTGCTGAAAAGACTTTATTCTGTAGCCAACGGTGTCTAGGTGGCTCAGTCAGTTAAGCATCTGACTGTTTATCTCATGTCAGGTTTTGATCTCAGGATTGTGAGCTTAAGTCTTGCATTGGGCTCCATGCTGGACGTGAAGCTCACTTAAAAAAAAGTAGTAAGTTTCTACTATGTAGCTAGAATTGGAAATGACTGAACTTCCCAGCATTAATTTAGCAAATTACCTTATATGTCCTATTTTCATCCCCAACATAGGTTAACTGAGTATTATGCAGTACACATATCGCTCAGTGTTTCTTAATCAGAAGAATAAATCAGGGCTACTAGTAGATCTCTATAAAAATACATGTACCTGGTTTCATTTATGAAAATTCTGATTCACTAGGTCCAGAATAGTGGGATCAGTAGCTTGAGACTTTCTATTTTTTAATGTGGGCTAAGCCAGGCCAAACCAGTGCTATGCTTTCTGTATCTGCTATCTACAGAGCAATGTGGGGAATAATAAAGAAACAAATATAAATGACAAAAAGGGTTTTCTCTTCAAGCATTTGTCAAAATGCCTTATATTTTTGCTTAATTTTCATCTTCATGTTTTTGTATTATCCTGCCTGCTGTGTCTGAAACTCTTCTATTACAGAAATAACAACAATAGTAATTATTGGTTTAAAATGAAAACTTTAATGAAGCAGCATAAGATTGAAAATCATTCTAAATGCAATTGCATCAATTAAACAACTGCTCTGAATGACTGATATCAGAATCTTTCTTGTCTTGAAAAAGGAAAGAGTTAGAAGAGTGTCTGAAAATAATTATAAGAACAAGATCTTTTTCAAAGAGAAGAGCGTTTATCTTCAACAGATTAAAAGAAACCAAACTTATGCAAGCCAATATTTTTTAGCATAGTCATCCCCATTGGTCTCAATTTTTTGGGATGAGTAGAATATGTTTCATATGTAATTTTTCTGTTTTTGGTTGCTAATTTAAGAAATTAAAAACTGAGGTATTTTCTTGTTGTAATTCAATTTTCCAAAAGACTATGGTACTGCTCTATTTTATTGTTACTTATATGAAAGGAGAAAAATATGTGTTATTTCCCAGATATGCCAAATATTTACGATAAATATCTGAAAGCATTTTCAGAGTCTTAGTGACTACCTTAAGTCAATTTCTACCCTAGGAAAATTTTTTTATCTAATTTTTGTGTAGACACAACTTCCCTTTGCCTCAAACTCATTGAAAATCACTCAATGATTTTCAATCATTGGCCAATATGGCCAATATGTTGAACAGCTCATCTTTTTTCTTACATTTCCCTTTCCAGCAGAGACTTAACTAAACTAAGTTACTAGGCATCCCCTTCATTTTATGGATACCACCAATTGTTTTTAAAAAATTGAAGTTACTTCTATTTTGAACCCAGGAATGGAATATAGTGTCTAAAAATGAAATGTTTTGGAATTTGTAACTGCAAGGGAGATCAGATTTTTTAAAAGGTAGCCATGGTTAAGTTACATGATTGGGTTAAAAACCTGAATATATCTTACACTAAGTGAAAAGATGTTGATTCCATTTTGGGGGGAATAGAGTTTGAAATTTCTTCTAATTAAAGTCCTACTTGGACTTAGTCTACAAGCAGAGTTAAGTCTTCAGTCAGGGCCAAATGACTCCAGAAGTAGACAGCAAGTTACACAAAGTTGAGGACAAAAACAAGGTATTTTTTTTTATAGGCCTGTCATTATATATATCCATATCTCTGTGGATTCAATGCACAAACTTCTACAGAAGATCAGAAAGAAAGCAAATTATTATAAATATGCAACCTCTTCTTTCTTTTTGCAAGATCATTGGTTAAAGCTACACAAGGTCCTTTAAAAGTGGTTTACTATTAAGGAAAAATACTTAAGAGAAAAAAAAAGGTAAGGCCACAAGACAAAATTCTTAGATGGAAGGCCATTATTCCTCAGTTTCCCCCTCTTCTTTTAATTCATTTATTGGACATTTGTAGATTACCACACAAGCATCATCAGACCAAAGGTCCTGTCTCCTTTGAGGCAGTGCAACTCCTATTATCAAATTATAGTTATTTCATACTTCAAAAATTTTGATCCACAATTAACACCAAATGCCAAGTGTCAGAAATCAATCTATGCTTACTTTAATTCAGCAATCACTATGCAATGAAGTGTTTTAGACATGGAAGAATCTTCAGAGAAATATGAATACACATCCTGGGCTTTCGAGCAAAATAAATTCCCCTTTTATAACTACGTATAAAATAAATGATCATCTATGTCTGCTTTGGCCCTTGATTTCAATTAACTTTCCATTCTGTTGTGATTACAACATGCATGCAGGATTCCTCCAGTTAATCAATTTGTCGTAATACAATAGCAAAGCTATTATAAACTTTACTTGACTGTGAGATTTTTTTCAGATGGGCTATTATTTCTTACTTATCTTCTTATTTTCAGAACTTAGCCCCTTGTGTTTTGCATATAATAGATATTTAATATGAGTTTCATGGGTAAATGATTATCATGTGAGTAATATTGAAAATAAATTCCAGGGCCGCCTGGGTGATTCAGTCAGTTGAGCTTCTGACTTTGGTTTAGGTCATGATCTCATAGTTCATGAGTTCTAGCCCCACCTTGGGCTTGGGGCTTGATGCTGTCAGGCAGATCCTGCTTCAGAGCCTCTGTCCCCTTCTTTCTTTGCCCCTCCCCTGCTTGCACTCCTTCTTTCTCAAAAATAAATAAACATTAAAATAAAAAGAAAATAACTTCCAAGGAAAGAGATACTGCCATAGCTGGAGCATGAAAGAGAAATTTTAAGTTAGAAATTATTTATTTTCATGATGGCCTTTAGCCAATTTAAGCAAATTGTACATTTTTAATTTTTTTTATAGTTTATTTATTTTTGAGACAGAGAGAGACAGAGACTGAGCGGGGGAGGGGCAGAGAGAGAGGGAGACACAGAATCTGAAACAGGCTTCAGTCTCTGAGTTGTCAGTACAGAGCCCGATGCGGGGCTCGAACCCATGAACCATGAGAGCATGACCTGAGCCGAAGTCGGACGCTTAACCGACTGAGCCACCCAGGCGCCCCAACAAATTGTACATTTTAGAGGGTCAGAGCCATCATTGAGATTCTGATGGAATGTATGAACACTTTTGCCTGAAAAATACACATTTATACGATCACATATTTTTGCATATAATTTCAGGGACTCTTCAAACATTCTTAATTCCTTCCATGAATACATCTCAGGATACATAGGGCCTAGGTGAAGAAATCCTGATATTTTGACTGATATTTTTAAACATCCCCAGATATGAATGCATTTTAGTCCTTAGTAATAAATAGATTTCCCTGTTGCAAACAATTGTGAAATAAACAATAATCTGCAGCTTAATTCTGGTGGTTAGATGGGTGTATATATGTGTCAATCTCTTAAAATTATATACTCAAAGGGGTGACGTTTATTATAAAGTTTGCATTAATAAACTTTGTTTAAAAAAAACTAAGAGTTCTTTAAAACTCCATAAATATGTAGCAGAAAAACTACCCCCATTAAAACCTTATCTTGACTATGTTGTGTGATTATGGACAACTTTTAATTTATATTAATAAAAAAAAAACCTGGTGCATGTTATAATGAAGGCATCTAAAAGACCCTGTTCTGAACTGATAGTTGAAGACCATTCTATAGAGCAAGAATCTTTTTTGGGTCACCAGGGTGGCTTAGTCGGTTAAGCATCTGACTCTTGATATCAGCTCAGGTCCCAATTTCACAGTCATGAGATCAAACCTCACCTGGGGCTCTCTGCTGACAGCACAGAGCCAGCTTAAGATTTTCTCTTTCTCTTTTTCTCTCTACCTCTCCCTTATATGCATGCACGTTCAAGCATGCACACACACACACACACACACACACACACACTCTCTCTCTCTCTCTCTCTCTTAAAATAAATAAATAAAGATTTAAACGTGCCCAAAAAAAGATAATCTTTTTATAATCAATGGGAAAAAGTAGAGGCCATAGAAAGGTTTGCACTATATGATCTATAACAAGAGCTACCTGAAAAAAAAAAAAAACTTTGACATCTCAGGTCTAAATCCTTTCTGCTCTATTTTCATGGAGAATTCCCTTAAATTTCCAATGCCTTGTTTTTTCATGTGTAGACAAATTTTATCAAAAATCTACTACAAATTATAACAACTTTTCATTGTCAGATGGCCAATATGATCAATATAATTGTCCAAGTCCCATTTTTAATATCAGCTTATATCATACAGTTTGGATGGTGTATCTTTTAAAAAGAAGAAGAAGAAGAAGATGAAGAAGAAGAAGAAGAAGAAGAAGAAGAAGCCGCCAAGGGGAGATCAGTTACCTTAGGAAAACTGAGGTGAAGACCTACCCATCTTTACTTAAAATGAATATATGCCATCTATCAGTGAACACCTTCTTCTCCAAATCTATTTTGACATATTGTAGTTTAGGCATGTGGGAATATAGCTCTTGTGCTGTTCATGGTATGTATGTCTGTGCTAGGAAAATGTCAGGAATGGGGTGAGTAATGACACTGCAAATTGAAGTCATCTGCTTATTTTCCACATGCCTGCCCAGAGCAAGCAGCTGCAAAGGAATTTTTCCCATATTGCTTTGCCCGTGACCTTGACCCCAAGAGTACCATCCTTCAAAGCGAAATGCAGAATCTCTTGAGTGAAAAACTATATTATTAATTTATTTATTTTCTGGTCCTCTATAAATAATAGTATATTTTTCTCACCTGATATCAATATCTTAGTTCACATGCTTACAGTATGTTTGACATTGGTCATGAGGACATTAAGAAAGAACAAAATATTAACTCACTACTGTATGGACCCAATCAGAAACCAAATAAATGAAAGGGAAATTTGAGCAAATATCTTAGAATAAATATGAGAAATGTTATAGATATTTCATATGTATTTGAGGAATTAAAGACATTGTCTAGTCTACTGTAATTATCATAGGCAGAAATAAATATAGCTTAGATTACCCAATTTTGGCCCTTAAATAGTTTTTTAGGATTCCAAATAATGACTAGTTTCAAACTGCCACATTGGTGGCTGGTGTACCTGCCTAACCAAAGTTCTACCCCTATACTTATCCATGCATTCTTTAAATAAAAACAAAGGATAACTTTTTATCTGTATATCATTGGAGCAGGCTACATTATATAGATAGATATATAGATATAGATATAGATATAGATATAGATATAGATATAGATATATAATTTGGGAGCACTATATACAATGTAATTAATATAATTATATATAATTATATATAATGATCCTAAATTCAACAATTTCATTTGCTTTTAGAATTGTAAACAATTTAGGGGCGCCTGGGGGCTCAGTCGGTTGAGTGTCCGACTTTGGCTCGGGTCATGATCTCACAGTTTGAGAGTCCGAGCCCCGTGTTGGGCTTCATGCTGACAGCTCAGAGCCTGGAGCCTGCTTCTGATTCTGTGTCTCCCTCTCTCTCTGCCCTTCCCCTGCTCATGTTCTCTCTCTCTCTCTCACAAAAATAAAATAAACATTTAAAATTTTTTAAAAAATAAAGAAATAGAAGAATTGTAAACAATTTTAAAAAGTAGGTAGTTTTGTGTTCATCTCAACATATTTTACATTCTTGATGACCGAAATCACTTTTCCATTTGGAAAATTAACACTGCATGTTATAGTACAAAAAGAAGCACTGAACTTTAAGGGGAAAAATGCAATTGTTTTTTGCTTCTATCTCTAAAAATCTGTGTGATGACCTTGCATGAGTCACTTGATCTCTCTGACTTTCATTTTTTCCCAACTCACAAGGAAGGATCTGGTCATTCCTAAGGTCATTTATAATGAAAAACTCCCATTATCTAAGATACACCACTATAGATCTATAAATATTTATTTGCCAGTCATAGAGAATGAAAGGAGAGGTTATGCTGTCCAATTTTCATGACAATATTGGAAGTAAATTTTTGACTTGCTTATAGAAGTGCCCAAAAAGTACTGACAACATATCTGGTTTTTTCTGGATGAATACCATTGCTAGTATTATACCGATCATCTCTTGACATTTTGTCTTTGGAAGTTTTCTTTCTAGAATGATTTGACAGTTCAACAGGAACCATGAAGTTTCTTGGCATTTGAATACACACTTGATACATAAAAAATGTATGTATTTCCTTGTGGTGTTTACTTGACACATCTATTCCTATTTTTCATATTGCGCCTCCTTAACCTTAGTAGCTGGGATCATCTGACCTCCACAAAAGATAAAGATTTTCCTCATTGCTTATTCTCTGGACAGTTTTTCATACAAGTTAGTTAGAAATGCTGCCTACCTCCTTAAGTTGTCAAAGTGATGGCATTGTAGAAAACCCCCCTACATGCTCTGGGATTATCTACCCCTCCTGATTCCAAGTATCTATAGACGTTCCTCTGAGACTCATATGACTGGCATTTAAAAAATCCATTTACTGTCAAAAAATAAAATAAAATTAATGAAAACTACAAGACGTGAGGATCCTACTGCAGCATCACTACCTTGTCTGCTTGGCCTCTCAAAGAGGCCAATAAACTCACCACTTCCTGTTTCTTTATAGCTGTTAATTTCACTAGAAATGCATCATCCTAGACATATACTTTTAAGTGTGGAATAGTCCAGTTCAGCATCTCTCATCCTGGTGACACAGTACCTATAAGTTCACCTTTCCTATTTCTGTTGGGGTTTATACCCAGACCTGTACATAGCCCATTACTATATGACACGACAAACCAGTCTACTGTGCTATTTGTTCTCACTTACTCTGACTGAATTATATTCTAATCTTTTTTGATATAAGTTATCTCAAGGAAACATTTTTGTAGTTTATATTTTAGCCATCTAGAGCAGCTTTCTGCCTTTAGTCTGCCACTGAGCACTAGATGTTAATTTTCAGAGAGAGGTACACACATACACCTCATAATTAAATGCATAATAAGGCAGTGCTTATTTAAACTGAAAGACAACTAGTTTTTTTTTGTAAGTTTCCATTTACTTTGCAAATACTGGAGACTGTTCAGCACAAAGAAAAAAGTAACATAAAATTTATGAGGAAAAATCTATCTCTTACTGAAATTGTTCATTTTGAAATCAGCTCACTAATAAATGAAGGAGACAGGAAATATCTCTATGCTTTATATGCCATAAATCGTCATTTGTAAATGACATCAATGAGAAATTCTTCCTGCAATAAACTATTGATTTGACCATTCACAATGATATAAAGAACATGATATGTTAGCATAAGAACATTTAAGTACCTATTGTTTCTGCTACTGTAGTTACATCAAAATTACCTTTGTTTCTAAGAGGAAAAAAAGGACATCCCCTAAACTTCTTTCCTATAGTCCTCATGTCCACATAATATTTAATTTGATACAAGATAGGATAAATATAATGAAAATCAGAAACATTCTAAGAGTGTTGAAAGCCGCAACACACTATGAGAAACCATACATTTCAACAAGTATTTAAAACAAATTTCTAATCTAAAGTTGATCTTAAAAGTAGAAACAAATGTAAACCAGTGGTTTTCTAGGTTTTTCATTCATGAAGAGGCAATCTTACCAGTGCTTAGCCCAGATATTTTTCTGATCAACCTGCATTTTTTAAAAATCCTAACGATATATTCCATCCTTCAGGTTAGTATCTCCTGTTACTTTTCTTTTTATATATATGAGCATTTTTTTTTCTGTAGATCTCCTGTGCTAGAAAATTTCCAGATTAATTCTCTTGGTAGAAAATTGTAAGACTATCTGAGAAAGAAAAAGTTTAATTAAAAATACCTCTCTCTCTCCTTCCTCCCCAACCTACACCCAATACAGTAGGGAGTGAGAAGGAAAGGGAGGGTAGGAGGCAGAAAGTAGAGAGAGAGAAAAAGAGAAAGTGAGAGACTATCTTTTTATGTCATTATTTTTGAAAATATCAAATCTGGTCTACCTTATTGAATGGGTGAGGGAACAAATTTCAAATTGGACTAATGTGAAATCAATCTCACTAGCTGTCTTAGGCTTAATATGGTTTGTTAAAGTTCTTAATATGGTATTTGGCCCTACAAAAGCCCTAATAAATATTTGCTTTCATTAAGACGATGCTATTTTCCTTCAGGAATTTACAGTTTAAGGAAGAACAGACCAGTGAACAGAAAATACTAATAAATAATAAAACGTGTCACAAGCACAATTAGACTCGTGCCCAGCCTGCTGTGCGAAGTGGAGAGTGGGGTCTCAGCCACGCACAGGTTTCAGGAGAGGCTTGCAGGATCACCGCCTCTAAGCTGTGATTTTATAGAACAGCAGTACGGAGCACCTCATGCCTGTTGCCAGAGTTCACAAGCATGTTAAAGCACACTGTGCTTTTCAAAGTTCTTCCTGCAGCTGTAGGGTATTTTATTTTCCCTAAAAGTCTGGGAGCATAAGTGGAAGACACAAAATTCCTTTCAAAGTGTCCACATGCAGCAACGAGAAGAATGTGCGCTGGAGTCGAATGCCTTCCCTCCATCGAACCTGGCTGTGTTGCATGGTGACCGCTGGTCAAGGTCTGTGCTCTGCATCTCTCAGCCTCAGAACCTGCATTAAGAAGGAGGAAGTCATAGGAACACTACACTCCTTCGGGTGCTCTGAGAATTAAGTGAGTTCCTGCTTATGGAGTCCCCAGCAGTGCCTACAATGGACAAAGAACTCAATACGTAGTAAATCAGCTTTATGTCTTTGCAGTTTGATACACCATTTTAAAATTTATATCAACTTTGCATTATTATATCCCCATGAAGTAGATGCTTGTTTTAATTTAAAATGTATATCAATTTTGTGTTATTATATTCCCCATGATATAGATGTTTATTTTAATATAGAATGTTTCCAGTTACTTAGAATTGAGAAAAATCAAGCTTTAAGAAGATATGCTGTCTGATCAGACTTCCTAGGAAGAAGGATGGCCTATTCGTTCTTTCATTTAATGCATTATTTAGTATATGCCTACTTTAGGTTAGGCGCTAAGCTAAATGCTGGGATGGAATAGTGATAAAAAGGTGAACTCATAACCCAGTAGAGGAAGCAGGCATTAATCAAATAATCATATTAATAAATGCATAATTGCAAGCTGAGACAGTCTCTGAAGGCAATCAAGCTAATGAATGTGTAAATGTTCTTTAGGGAAGTTGAAAGGATAAAATAAAGGAATCTGATTTAGATGAAGGAGAATGGTGATCAGCATAAGGTTGAACAGAGAAAACAGGGGGTAGATAAAAGTTACCTGCTCAAAACTGCTGGGGGAAATGGGGAGTTGGAACATTCCCAGCCAAAGGAACAGACTGTATAGAGGCTTGTGTCCACTGAGCAAAAGCAGGGGACCTCCACAGGACAGGATAGGTTAGTTGGAGCACCAGAAGGGAGATGGAGAGAAGTCTGAGACAGAATTGGCGACAAGGCTCCAGGCCCTCAGAGAAGCAGAGATTAGATGTGCAAGAAAATGGGAAGAGAGCTGGGAGAGGTAGTGGGAGTCATGGGACCACCTTGTGAGGGAGAGAGCCCAGGAAGGCATTTGAGTGGGGAAGCCTTAGCCCCAGCTTCACACCACTGATGGGACGCTCTTAGGTTAAAGTCTTCTTTCAGCTGAGTCCTGAATCTCCTGGGCTTGGCACTCCTGTCCTGCTCAGTGGCTGGGTGGGGGCATTCCCCGGAAAGTGTGACCTAATCATAACGAGTGATGATTTCAGAGGGCGCAGCTGGGTCAGCTGTCAGCTGTCAATTGTGCACTTGGGTCAAAGGCACTCAGCAGAGCAGATCCCATGGGTGGGGTTTCATGGGGGCAGTGCCACGATGACAGTACACAAGGAAGGAAGTAGACAGATACTATCAGATTTAAGAATTAAAGTCAATATCACTTTATAAGAGTTCAGAAAACGTTAAATGCCAACTTACCAGAGTTGCCTTCCCTGACCACCCTGTCTGTGAAAGCACCTCTCTTCTCTCACATCATTCTGTTCTCTCATAGTTTTATTTTGGGTCTAGCATCTACCAACTCCTGACATATTACATTTTTTATTTATCTAATTCTCTATGGTCTGTCTCTCTACACTCTTCCCCCACTACAATCTAAACTTGATGATTGCAAGGGGCGTCCTTGCATTTTGGCTGTTTTTCTAGCAACTGAAACAGTATAGCCATTTAAGGTATATTTGTTGGATAAGTGAATGGGGAACAGACTGATGTAGTTTCCTGATGAAAGAAGGGAAATTGTCAAAGAAGAATTTCCCAGTTTTATGCTATGTGTAACTGGATGGATGATGGTTCATTCGCTGATGAAATTCACCCGGGAAATCTTGAGCAGGTGGGTCAGAAAGTAACAAATTTTTTTCTGTACTTGAATTTGAAATTCTTTTGAGACATACAAATAGAGCTTTTACCCTTTCCTCTTTTTAAAAAAATTTTTAAGTGTTTTATTTATTTTTGGGAGAGAGAAGGAGGAGAGACAGAGCGTGAGTGGGGGAGGGGCAGGGATAGAGGCAGACAGACTCTGAAGCAGGCTCCAGGCTCTAAACTGTCAGCACAGAGACTCACCACCTTTGTTTACCTAAACTGGTCTAGGGGACAAGAAACACACAGCAAACTACCTCAGGGTCAACAGGCACCTTTCTTTTGTTAATTACCTCTGCTCTGGGCAACTGCAATTCTTTGTGCCTTGTTAACCGGTCAGTGCAGGCTCAGGGAATTCCTAAACTTATTCCCCACACCCTTCCTCCAAATAGCTAGAGGCCAGGAGCATGAAGAACAGTTAAGTACTTGGAGGAGCTGATCTAAATATATTTTTTTAACGTTTATTTATTTTTGAGAGACAGAGAGAGACAGATCATAAGCAGGGGAGGGTCAGAGAGAGAGGGACACACAGAATCAGAAGCAGGCTCCAGGCTCTGAGCTGCCAGCACAGAGCCTGACGTGGGTCTCAAACCCACGAACTGTGAGATCATGACCTGAGCCAAAGTCAGACACTCAACCAACTTAGCCACCCAGACACCCCTGAAGTAGCTGATCTAAAACCCCCTACATAAAACCTGTGATTTTTTATCTTGCAAAGACTACACAGATTTGTGTACTTCATAATCCTGATGGAAACTTGACTCATTTCAGGAATTTAAAAACCTGTGTCAGTTCTAATCAGATACATATTTTTTAATATTTATTTATTTTTGAGAGAGGGAGAGAGAGAGAGACAAAGCATGAGAGGAGGAGGGGCAGAGAGAGAGGGCGATACAGAATCCAAAGCAGGCTCCAGGCTGTCAGCACAGAGCCAGATGTGGGGCTCGAACTCAGGAACCTCTAGATCATGACTTGAGCTGAAGTCAAATGCTCAACTGGCCGAGCCACTCAGGCGCTCCGATTACCTTTTCTTAATAAACAAAATATTATAGTATAAAAAATTTAATGCAAGTAATATAAAATTGCAAGTGTAAGTAATGAGTTAAATCAGGCTGTGCTGGCAATTTTATAGCATACAGAAGAGTTGAAATCTGAAAATTACCCTGTAGAATCAACACATTATATCCATCAAAATGCCATTAAGAAATGACTGAAGGGGCACCTGAGTGGCTCAGTTGGTTAAGTGTCCGGCTTCAGCCTACGTCATGATCTTGCTGGCCCCGAGTTTGAGCTCCACGTCAGGCTCTGTGCTGACAGCTCAGAGCATGGAGCCTGCTTTGGATTCTGTGTCTCCCTCTCTGCACCTCCTCCTCTCACACTCTGTCTTTCTCTCTCTCTCTCAAAAATATAAATATTTTAAAAAATAAATAAGACCAACACTACATTTACTGTTTAGTTTTCTTAACACACACATGAGATCATGCTATTTCTCTGGTCACAAATCCTAGGACAACCAATATTTGGATCCAGGTTCCTCTTTAACCCAGGCCAAGGATTACCTTTTCTACCCACATAGTTCACTTTATTTCTCTATATCTATACTCACTCTAACTTCAAGAATGTGGAACTATAAAATTTTACAGTTTTACTCCAGGCAGAGAAAATAATTATTGTCATTTTTCCACTTCCATTCCTCACATTTATGCCCTATATCTTCCACAATTTCCAAAAGTCCACATTTTCTCCATTTTTAAGACCAAATACAAATGCCTCACTCTACAAACTGTCCTATTCTCATGCTAGATGTTCTCTCTCTTTTTTCTCCATTGCCACTTCCCTTAATTCTTAAACTTCCTAGGATAGGCATTGTTTTCCATTTAGCATAGTTTACAAACATGTTATAGGTCTCCCACTGTCCTAGATTATCCACAGATAGGGAATATGTATTGGTTTTATTTACGTTCTCCTACTGTATTTTACATTTAGTGATTTATGTAGAATAATTACAGCCAAGCATTTTTATTACAGCAAGAAAAATGAATAATAGAAAAGTTCATCCTTTAATCATTTTAAATATCTGTATAAATGCTGCTATACCAACTTAGTGCTATTTGTTATGAATGTTTAGTATAATTAGGCCCTTTACTTAAGAAATATAAATAAAATTATAGTACCATTTTTATGAGAAAATATACAATTACAAGGAATGTAATTCTCAAAAGAGCTGTAAGATTGTGTTCATTTCTATTTCTTTTAATATTCATGCTTAGAGTTTCAATTTTTTTTAACTCAGTCTTATTCTTTAGAAGGAAGACAGTAGAACAAAATCCACTTAAATTCTCAGTTGCTATCTAGTTTAAAATCATGTCATTTAAATATACTTAGAATTCCATCTAGCAAACATATTAAGAGGATTATGTCTTCCCTCAAAATAAGCTCATCTTCTTTAGGGCAGAACCAATAATCAACCACCATCATATCTGAGCTTACTAAATGTAGAGCCTTTTAGAAGTTTCATTTAATTTTTTTTGAAGATTTATTTTCTGGGAAGAAATCACATATTCCATTTTGTGTGTCATTTGAGAATTACAGCATCAAGAATATCGCTGCAGATAAAAAAAAAAGAGAAACCTCTTTTTTTTTATTTTTTTAATGTTTTATTTATTTTTGAGAGAGAGACAGCGTGATCAGGGGAGGGTCAGAGAGAGAGGGAGACACAGCTGAAGACAGGCTCCAGGCTCTGAGCTGTCAGCACAGAGCCCGACGCGGGGCTCGAACCCACGAACCGCGAGATCATGACCTGAGCCGAAGTCGGACGCTTAACCGACTGAGCCACCCAGGCGCACCCTCTTTCTTTCTTTTTTTTTTTTTTTTAAAGAAAACCATGAAGCACATAGCCAAATTATATCACACTTTAGTACAATCACACTTGCAACATTAAGTAAAACCTTGACACTGGTATTTGGTACTCAGACGATGTGTCCAGAAACTTTCTTCACTTCAATAGTCCAACATTTACCAAGAACGATGAGAGTGGTGATTTGGTTATTAGTCCATGCTGATCTCTGGCTTAGGGAGATATGGATACAAGAGAATATAGGACAGAGTTTGCAGTTTATTTTATGAAACTAGCACAGCACTTGGTACTGGATAATTGCTTTGAGAAAGATTAAGTCTCTATATCAATTTAAATCAGGCCCAACATACATATGTTCAAAGAACAGTTGATGGCAGTAAGGTTTGAAATCATTACCAGATTCAACAGAATACATTGGACAGTACAGTAAAAAAAAAAAAAAAAAAAAAAAAGGCCCTTGAATATTTGAATAATAATCTCTGGAAACAATGAGATACCCTGATGCAAATAGACAATTATATTTCAAACCAGTTTAATGGTCTAAAAAGGCATGTAATAGTATTTTATTTGACTTTGTCTTATGCATTTGTTGTTGTCGATCTACTCTATAACTGTGAAAACCAGGTATCAGTGTACAGACCTTGGATTTAGAATACTTGGATTTATGTGTTTCTTTGCTAATAGTTTGTGGCTTTGGCAAACCTCTATGACTCTCTGAGCCTCTTTTTTTCCTGAAAAACCTCTTATAAATATTACTTGTTTTGTATTAGAGAAGTCTTCTTAACCTACCCTTGCACGTTCTTCAAACTATTAGAAAAAAATATAAATCTTACTTTCTGAGATTTCAAAACCAGTACAGAGAGGCATTAGTTTAATTTTGCTTGTCATGGAAATGTTAATGACTGGATTACTTTCCCAAATTCATATGTTCAAGCCTCAACTCCAAATGTGATTACATTGATTTGTAGATATGACCTTTATAGGTGAATAAGATTAAATGAGGTCATAAGGATGTGGCTCTTGTCCGATAGGATTAGTGTACTTTTAAATGAGACACCAGACAGTTCATGCTCATGCTCTTTTTCTCCCTCTCCATGTACCTCCCTCTTCTTCTCTATCTCTGCTTCTGTCTCTGTCTGTCTCTGCCATGTAAAAACACAATGAAAAGACAGCTACCTGCAAGCTAGGAAGAATCTCACCAGACCCCAACCATGCTGATCTCAGACTTCCAGCCCCAAGAACTGCGAGAAGATAAATTTCTGTTGTTTAAGTTACCTCGTCTGTGGTATTTTATTATATGACAGTCCAGGTAGACTAATAAAGAGGACTCAAGAGAGTAATAAATATAAATATTCATTCTGAGTCAAATAAATTAAAGTAAAGAAATCAATTGGAAGCACACTTCATATAATTACATTATAATATGGTGGATTTCTATGCAAATATTAATATAAAACATAATTACATGGAAGAAAAACTATATAGTTTAAAAAACTGCATATTAAGTGAAAGCTGAACATTATAAAACTTACCCCGCATGGGCACTTATTTTATATACGTGTGTATATATTATATATGAAAATGTCAGTGGTGGTTATCTTTATTTGGTAAGAATATGAGTCATTTAAAATTTCTTCTCTTTTTGGCTTAACTGTTAACTGCTTTAGATAAACCTATATTAATTATATGATATAAAAGTTCAGTTATTTCAGTTTTTAAATGTAGTTTGACCAAATTTTAAAATATTATGTTAGCACCTCAAAGAAATAAATGATAACAAAAACATTATGCAGGGATGACACAACTCAAATTTTGGAATATTTTAAATATATTTTAAAGCTGAGCTTCTCATATGATAATACCAGGAACACATTTAGATTTTGAGAATCTTTCTACCTATGTATGAAGCATAGTTTATATAGGGTGTTTTATCTTACCAGTCTGTCTCTGTCTCTATCTCTATATCTCTCATCTCTATTTATGTCTATCTATATAATTTTGAAACTTTATGCAGTGGATAATCTGATCAAATATCTGATCTTCACTCCATTTTTACTCTTAAATCCTGGCCCTTTGAAACTCAATCATGATAATAAAGAACACTGAATATTTTACCTGGAGTGTGATAGGTTTAGGAACAAAAGTGATGAATAGTTTACACCATTCAGTATTTAATTTTTAAAAAATGTTTATTCATTTTTGAGAGAGAGAGACAGAATGCGAGTAGAGGAGGGGCAGAGAGAGAGGGAGACACAGAATCTAAAGCAGGATCCAGGCTCTGAGCTGTCAGCACAGAGCCCCATGCGAGGCTCAAACTCACCATCTGTGAGATCATGACTTGAACCAAAATTGGACACTTAATTGATTGAGTCACCCAGGCGCCCCAACCATTCAGTATTTAAACATTTTGATCAGAACCATGTGGGGATGAGATGTTGATCAGCAAATGTGATGATCTTTCCTTCAAAGTTAAACTCAGAAGTATTTTTAATGTTTCAATTTTTTATTTAAATTATAGTTAGTTAACACATAATGTAATATTGGTTTCAGGCATAGAATTTAATGATTCATCACTTACATACAACACCCAGTGCTCATCACAAGTGCCTTTCTTATCTTTCACTCATCTAGCCCATTCCCCACTCATCTCTCTTCCTGCAACCCTCAGTTTGTTCTCTATATAAACCCAGAAATATTAAGGTGAGTGTTAAGGGTGGTGTGGAAGCCAGGAATGGGGTAAAGTACACATTTATTTATTGATTGACAAACACTAATCAAAGCTCCGTGATATCCTGGAGCTTATAGGCTAGAGTAAGATATTAAGTAATTAAGCAATAAACAAGCAAAATAGATTCAGATGGTTATATGTTAACATGTTAACAGGACAAAATGAAAGAGAGTGGTGTGACAAAGATGTCTAGGAAAGGGATGGTTTCAATTTGTGTGTTCAGAGAGGGTTTCTATAAGAGATAATAGTGAAAGGGGACCTAACTGACCAGAAAGTGGATTCCATGAAGGGATCAGAGGAAGGATATTTCCAGCCACACAGATTTGCAAATACAAAGGCAGAAACAAGCTTGGCATTTACAAAGAACAGGACATTTAAAAGTCCTGTAGATGGAGCATACAAGCAGGGGAGCAGGTGGTGGGAGAGAAAGTTAAAAAGAACTGACATATGGGGTTTGTAGGCCGGAGCAAGGGATTTACATTTTTTTTTAATTTTTTATTATTTATTTTTGAGAGAGAGAGAGAGACAGCATGAGCAGGGGAGGGTCAGAGAGAGAGGGAGACACAGAATCTGAAGCAGGCTCCAGGCTCTGAGCTAGCTGTCAACACAGAGCCCGATGCAGGGCTTGAACCCAGGAGCTGTGAGATCATGACCTGAGCCGAAGCCAGACGCTCAACTGACTGAGCCACCCAGGCGCCCCTTCATCAAGTCATAACTTTAAAATGCCAGTGTACACACTTAAAATCACTGCCACAGTGTGAAGTGTTCAAAGATATGAATACTGCAAATGAAGAATTCTTGCAAAACTGGGGACCATTATTGTTATACAGGACCAAAAGTAAAGAAAAAATGAACAAACACAAATAAACGTTTTGTGTCGAATAGGAAGTCATCAGAGTAACTGAATGGCTTATTCAGAGTAATCTGATGTGATGTTCATTTGAAAATGACCCTCTCGTTGACCAAATTTATTAAAATCTCATGGAGTTGAGAAATGGAAAATAAGAATGGTTTTTACAAATGAATCAAGTGAGTCTTAAGATACAACACATTTGAGAAACTTGTCTTACGAGATTAACTGTCAGGGAGGCAGTGCTTAAGTCGAGTGAAAATATATCAGAACCTGGAACCTCATCTCAATTGATTCTCTCTGAATCTGTCCCAGGAATGTTTATAGAAATAAAAATTTAACTTGGCCTATGATTGCTCTCTTGGAATTTATTCTAGAGAGGTAAGTCAGACATTAAACAATTAAACAAAGGAAACCCTAAGGAATGTGATACTAAACAGTAAATAAAAAAACACCATGGCAGGTCAACAGAGAAACTGCAAGAGAAAAGAAATCTTCCTCCTTTTGGAATAATGGACCTAGTATTTTTATTTTGTGCTAGGACCCACAAATGTTTACAGGTTTCCCTTATTCTGTAAAATCAGAAGAAAAGCCCTACCTTGTTGAGTTGAGTTGTAAAGTTACATAAGATAAAGCACACGTAGTACTTGGCACAATGCCCAACAAATGTAGGTGGCCAGTAGAAGATTGTTTTTCTCTACCTCTCTACCCCCTTATCCATATAGTCTTTGTCATTGATAAAGAACATGTCTAATAAGAGACTTAACCTTCGGGATCCTTGGCTTCCTCACCCATAAAATAAGGTTGGGTGGGCAAGACACTATCTGAGATGTCTCTTGTGCTCATAGCACTGTTTCTTTCTGCAAACCAAAGTGGTCCCCATACTAGCATGTCACAGCAACGTATCAATGGCCACAGTCAGCATTACCTCCCAGCTCAAACAATAGCTTCTCTTAAATACTGAGGCAACCGACATTGTACCTTGTAAAAAGAAGCATCTGTTACAAGGATTTTTATTTAAGCAGTTGCACTGTTTCTAAGGCCTTTGATGTTTTAATTATTGATAAAATATTAATGTATGTATGGCTGGTATTAAAATGTTCTTATCTCATTACAGAATAGTTGTGCCTGCTTTTTAATTTTTAAACCTGCTGATTAAAATCTTTGCTACTCCAAAAACATATTACGCTTTGCATAAAAACCAGTATACAGCTATGTAATTTTCTGGAGCTGCTTTTAAAATATTAAGTGTTGGACATCATGAAGTGAAGTGTGAGTAGATTATCTCTGCATTTTCAGGACTAAATTTATGATTTGTAAGTGACTTTTAAGATATACTAAGGGAAATAATAAAATTACTATATAATAAAATGATAATATAATTTTTCCTTGACCTATCATTTCACTCTTCCATCCCCTCCAAAATGAGAAATTTCTCATCGAAGTCTAATTTCAAAATTCATAAAATACACAGGAAAAAGTCGAGTGACAAAATGAGAAAACATCACTATTCTTTGACAAGGAGTTGAAAAGACAGGAAAACATCCCTACTAAATAGCAAGGGATTGAATAGGAAACTAGACAGCAAATTTTCAGCAAGAGAAAGTAGCTTTATACATTTAGGGCTTAAGATCTGAGGCTGTTGTCTAGTAGAGCATAAAAGGCAGAGGTCTTTATCAAGTGATTATTTCAGTTACTTTAGTAATGAACAAATTACATAAATGCATTATTTTGTCATGGGTAAATCAAATAATAAATGTGTTGGGGAAGATAATGCACATAAAATTTTATAATTATAAATATATAACCTTTATGGTATATTTTCATATTAGCTACCAAATGGAAGACATAAAAGAAGACAGTTTTATTGGTAGAGCTTCAAATACATTAGTACTAAGTTTGTGACACTAAAGGCGGAGTTTTCCTAAAATCTGTTCTAAGAGAGAGCCTGGTAATTAATTGTTGTTTGTATCTCAAGAAAAATCTTATTATTTCCCTGTAGATATATGTTTCGTAAGACTTAAACTTATTTTAATTTGGGAATTTTCAAAGTGAGAGTTCTGTGGATGTAAAATGATGAGATCAAGCCTGTGTCAGGCGAAGCATGAGTCTTCAATGGTCGGGTAATGTAGATATATCAAATTCACAAAAAGACGATGATACAGCTACAAAATGACAAGGAAATCCATCATGAAGAGCTGCAGAGGTCTTTTCGTGAGAAGCTTATTATATATTCCAAGAAAAGAAACGTCTTTACTGGTTAACCTATCTGGTAGCTTTATGTGAACTGATGAATAAATATATTCATTCCTGTAATTGAAACAAAGTCTTCCCAAGCAAAGCTGCTATAGTGCATGAATATATTTAGAAAGAAATTGGGTGAACTTAAATGCCTTGCAGGGGCGCCTGGGTGGCTCAGTCAGTTGAGAGTCTGGCTTCAGCTCAGGTCATGATCCCATGGTTCCTGGGTTCGAGCCCTGCGTCGGGCTCTGTGCTGACAACTGGCTCAGAGCCTGGAGCTTGTCTTCAGATTCTGTGTCTTCCACTCTCTCTGACCCTCCCCTGCTCACACTGTCTCTATCTCTCTCAAAAATAAATAAAAAACATAAAAACAAATAAATGCCTTGCATTTAAAAAGATGGCTCCTTATTATCATTTGTATAATTACTATATGATGAAGATGGTGCTAATTATTACAATAGCGTCCTTATTGAGTGCCATTTGTCTGAAGAGAGCAAAGAAATTTAGAAACTTTCACTTAAATAAGTCACTGTGGCAAGTATCATAGGAAATACATTTGTCCAATGGACAGCAGAGCAGAAAGAAAATGCACTCCTTCAAAAGGAAAGCAAGTTTATTTTCCTTAAAGTTGGCTCTTGAGTTTTTCTGCCACAGAGCTGAGAAGATGGCTGATAACCCTGGAGAGGTCAATGGTGTGTCTAGCTGTGAAGCCCCAAGCCTAAGAATTAAATTTCCTCAGATCCTTCCCTATTTTAACAACCCCATACAAAAAGACAAATGGGTAAAGCTCTGTCCATGCACAGGACTGAATTTGTTTTTATATGAAACTGAGTACTCCAACTTAGGAGACACATTCATGCTAATCCATCACCTGTAAGGGTTGCTAGGGAAGTTGGAGACCATTATAAACAGGAAAACGATTTATGGTGAATGGAAGAATGCCAGGATTTAGGGTTCTGCTAAGAAGGATATGTCAGTCTGAGTATAGTTGTTGGTCAGAAGAGAAATAGGGAAATATTCAAATGCATGATAATTATTTGCTGAGTGGCTGTGTATGGTGGACCCTTCATTGCTTTTGCATCAAAAGCAAAAACTTGGCTCTTCATTTTAATCAGTCTCAAAGTACAATTTATTTTCAACCAGAAAAAGAGACTCCAAAATTGTCTTTATAGATATTGTCATTAATGCAAGATGAAATAATTTTCTAAATATTTTTACTAATTATATTAGTTTCTGATATTCACTGTGGCATCCATAGTACCTCACCTATAGGAGCCACTCAGTAAATGCTATGGGATTATGATTATGTGATATCGTTGTGTTTTACAAACCTATTTTATATAAACCTAGATAATACATAACCTATTTGGTCCCAAAGTAGTCAGGACGTTGAAATTCTTTCATTGGAGAGGCAGTATTTTCAGTTTCAGGATTCTACTGTATATTCTGCTCAAAGAGTCTAGGTTTCTTCAGAATATTATATAAAGATTCAACTATGAGCATGAATACTAATGTATTTTAAGAAGTTTAAAATCATATTCCATTTGTATGTGAACACTGAAAGATGATTAGGAGCTGTCCTCCAGGGTTCTCTTGAAGAAACCAGGTGTCTGAATTCTCAGAAATTGGTCCTTAAGGAGAGATCTGTCTCTGGAATAGAACAAGGTTAGAGAATTGTATGAATTTTATGCCTTCCTCTTCTGATCAGGTGCCAAGACAACCACATAAAATACTGCTAAAAAGGAAGCATTAAGAATTGCTAACAATGAGGAGAATGAACTCAAAAGGCAAAGAGTGAAGAGATTTCCATTAAGATGTCAAGTAATGCAAATAGTCAAGTAATGCTAATATTAATTAAGTTCTACAGGTTGTTCAAATACTTTAAAACTATCTACAGCAAAAGGTGATACTAATGGGCTATTCCAAATGCGCACGACTTATCTCTCTTGATGAAATAAAAATAATCATCTATACATTCAAAACATTTTTTAAAAATATACTTCACAGAATAATGTGTGCTGTGGGCAGGGCTGTGAGGTGGGGTGCAGGATGGAAGAGTAAACACTTATGAAGAAGTAGTTCCTATTATTAAGCATTTTATAGGACTTTTTTTAAAGGTTAACATGATTAGCAAACTATAGCAGGAGTAATTATAATGGCATGTATTCTATCTCGTCCTTGATTATATCTATAACGTAATATAGCTGTAATACATTTTTTGATACATTATGACATTGTATCATGTATGACATTATGAGTCTGTCAATTAACACTTGTTAAGTGGAATCAGGGTGCCAGGTTGTGAGTCATAAGAGACATTGAAATAGAGAAGCTTATTACAGGTCCTAGAGGAAGTATATGCCATGTCTCGAGGGGTCACAGAGGGAGTTCAAGACAGAGTGCAGATAGAGAGGCAAGACTTGAGACATCAGCCTTTATTAGGGTCTGTGAGAAGAGTATTTTGGGTTTCCTGAACTAAAGCCAGATTGGTCAATTCAAACCTGAAGAACAGAGGTTTAGTAAGCCCCATCGGAGTCTTATCTAAGGAGCACATAAGGGGAAGGCTCTGAAGGGCAGGGGAGGGTACGGATCACAAGGGCTGTTGGAAGCTCAGAACAGAACCTTATATTTGCTTGTGACTCTGCCAGCTGTTATCACGGGAGGTGCTCGTCTCAGTTCAGTTCGAGGTATCTGTAGGCTGATTGGAAGGCAAGGTAGCAACACCACGGAGCAGCTTAGCTAAATCTTCAATATAGTGTACCATCTTATTTTTGAGTTATAGCCGAACTAATGCCAAGTTTATTGCAAGCATGTAAGAAAATATTTTTGAAATGCAACATTTTTCTACCTTTTCTTCTATGAATTTTCATTTTCAGGAACAAATAGAACTGCTATTTTGGAGTTGGATTGCTTTCGTTAGGGTGCCAGATCTCGCTTTGAGACCCTTAGTTTCAGGTACTTTGAAGCTGGTGATCTGATTACCAAGAAACTTTTAATTCTAGAGAGAATACAGGAAAATAGGGCTAAATTAGAGGTGTTAAAACACAGGTCAAGGACGAAGGTGTTTCTTTTCTAGGAATCAAAGTATCTGGGAATTTAATTATTGCAGTTACCCCGTTTAAAATTAAAATAAAACTTTTCTCTCTGACTGTAAGAAACCCTGCCATTGTCATTTTTTACACATTTACTTAATTGTTTTGTTTTGTTGTTTTGTTTTGTTTTACTTAATTGTTTAATGCACATATATAGTACATATAGTTATGTGAGAATTGTTAACCTGTCCTCCATAGAAAAGTTTTATCAACTAGGGTATAGTTCTTATATATATTTACTTTTGCCTTTAGTCTTATAGTCTCCATTCAATTCTGGTGTTACTGAGGTCAGAACCCTTTCCCTCTCCAACACAGAGAGGTTATTTAATATGTTTTTAGTACAGTTCTATTTCTTGTCTCAATCTAAATTCCATCCTGGAATCCCTCAACTTCCCCATGATTTAAAAAAAAAAAAATCTGCATACATTTAGATTCAAGATTTGTACTGTAAAGTTCTATTGGTTTGGACAAATGCACTGCTATGTTTATATCACGTTATATCATACAGAATAATCTCACTACCCTACAAATTTCCTGTGCACATCTATTCAGTTCTTCCCACTCCCTAAACTACTGGAAACCACTGATCCTTTGAACTTCTTTTTTTTTTTTCAAGTTTATTTTTTTTAATTTTTATTTGAGAGAGAGCAAGGATGCAGAGTGGCAGAGAGAGGGAAAGAGAGAGAGAGAGAGAGAGAATCCCAAGCACTGTTGATGCAGAACCCGATGAGGGGCTTGAACTCAAAGACCATGATGAGATCATGACCTAAGCCAGTCAGGCACGTAACTGACTGAGCCACACAGGCACCCCTGATCTTTTGAACTTCTGTAGAGTTTTGCCTTTTCCAGAATGCCATGTAATTTGAACCATACAGCATGCAGTCTTTTCAAAGTAGCTTCCTTCACTTAGCAAGATGCACTTAAGATTCATCCATATATATATATATATATATATATATATATATTCATGACTTGATAGGTTATTCCTTTTTATTACCGAAGAGCATGCCATTACACGGATGCACCACAGTTTATCCACGCACTATTGAAGGACATCTTGGCTGCTTCCATTTTTAGACTATTATAAAAAAATCTTTTATAGATTTTGTGTTCCATTGGGGTGTGTGTGTGTATGTCTGTGTGTGTTTGTGTGTGTGTGTGTGTGTGTGTGTGTGTGTGTATACATAGTTTTCAAATCAGAGGGGTACTTAGTAGCACAATTTCTGAATTGCATGGTGAGACTATGTTTAGCTTATAAGAAACTACTTCAGTGTCTTCCAAAGCAACTCTATCATTTTCATTTCTACCAGCAATAAATGAGAGTTCCTATTGCTCTGAACTTTCACCAGTAAAATATTGTCAGAATTTTTGGTGGGGGATTTTAAATATTTGAATAGGTTTATAGTGTAATATTGTTGTTCTTTTAACTTGCTTTTCCAAATGACAAATAATATTGGGCATCGATATATATTTTTTTATGTCTTCTATTATGCCATCCATATATCTTCTATGGTGAGATATATGTTCAGAACTGTTGTCCATTTTTTAATTTGCTTATTTCCTTATTGTTGAGTTTTATGGGATTTTGGTCTATTTTAGGTAGAAACCTGTTTCAGACTTTTTTTTCAGATATTTTCTCCTAGTCTGTGGCTTGCCTTTTCATTCTTTTATCAGTATCTTTTCTGAGTGGAAGTTTTTAATTCTAATAAAGTCCAACTTCTCTATTTTTTTTTACAAGGATCATCTATTTGGTATCATATCTAAAAACTAATCTCCAAGCCCAGGTTCATGTACATTTTCTCACATGTTTTCTTCTAGACGTTTTAAAGCTATACATTTTACATTGACACCTATAATCCAGTTTGAGTTAACTTTTGTGTAATGTATAATGCCTGTATCTGTGTTCCTTTCAAGGACTAGTTGTAATGGCATGTGAGATAATAAAATATGTGTCTTGTACTTCTGATATTACAAATGATTTGGTACACTTTAAAAAAATCATGAAATAAGCCAAACAGTGACAAAAATATGATTAGATGTTCTATATTTTTTTAAACTTTGCTAAGTAGGTGTATAAATGCTGAATACCAAAAGGACACACATCTTGCTGCTCAGTCAATGGCATAGTTAAAGGTATGAACATGAGGAAGTTAAGAAAACTGCTTTTATAGGCTCTGGGTGCAGTCAATACACCATATCATAAGAAAACACAAATTGAGACAATGGAAACACAGATGATAAAAAGAGGCTGGCTGAACCTTGTTAAAATTTATTCAGACAATATTACTTTGACAGGGAATTGATGGAAATATTTAAAATACTGCATTGCAAAGAAAAAATAAATCAGGAATCAATACAAAAAGTGTGAAGGCATTGAAATGGGAAAAAGAGGCCAGTACTTAATGATTCAATTAATTTTGGTTCAAGTGCAATTTGTGAAGACACTCTGCCATGTACTTACTCGGGTGACAGAAAGCTCAGTAACACGTTAGGCTTCTCTTAAAGCAGCTCGCCACCTAATAGGGAGAAAGACAGGTGTTCAAATAATGTAAAAGACATATCAAAATAGATTTATGTACAAAATAGGTGAGCCCTCACTAGAGAATTTATAAATGTGAAGATAGTGCACTCCAAGTAGAAAGAATAACAGATGAAATATACAGAAGTATGAAACTGCATTGTATATGCTGGGATTTATAAACAATTCAGTAATTTGGGAATATAAAACATAGGCAATTAAAAAAACATTTTTCTTAATCTCATATTCTTTTATAAGTAGATACCCAAGTGGAATAAGATGATCTTAATATGCATATGAATAGCAGTTACAACACTTTACCTTTAAGTATGTTTACTAGAACTCATCAAATAATTGATTCTTCTCTTTTAATCAAGAAATGAAAAAATTTTTCTGTCCTGTCTACCTCTTGATAAATGTGAAGCATATAGAAGGACTCTATTTGGATTCATTTCTACCCATCCATTTTGATTCTAGTCACATACCGTAATAGAGCCCAAAGATACTGGTCAAAAAAGGAAAGGAAAAATATAATGCACTCATAAATTATGTCAACCATACAAATGACAGCTCTTGGATGATAACCCACTATAATTACAGTTTTTTAAGCACCATTATCTACCCATCTATACATTTCTAGAGCATCATTCACCCAAGTTTGTAAGATCATTTAGAAGGCTAATTAATGTTTTATAACAAAATAGTAACAAAAAAAAAGCAATCAAATACTTGCGGTTTTGTGCTGGAGCTGGGTTGTAAAGTTAACAGGAGCCAGTTGGGCATGTTCCTTTCACAACTCTACATTCAAGTGACCATCCATAGCAAGTTGAAATGGGCCACACTGGAAGTATGTATAACTGGATATTTCTTTATAATTGTCTCCCAATATTGGAAGGACAATTATTTCAGAGCTTATAGACCACTTGAATATGTCCTTAAAAAACCTATACACAGAAAAACCTTAAAAATAGGTGTGGATTGCTTGATTGTATAAATAAAGTGATGATATGTTTTGGAAATCATTGTTGCTGTTAACACTGAAAAATTTGCTTCCAACATGAGAGCGAGTCTCAAAATAATGGAAGTTTTCATGTCAACCAAGAATAATGGGATCTAAATTATCAGTATTCCTACCACCTACATTCAGAACCAGATAACTTTATGAGACTATCATATAAAGTTCCTTCATGTGAACCACACTGAGATTCAGAATCAAGTACAGTCTATATAGGAAAAGGATAGAATGCCTGTGAATTTCCACAATTTGTCTGTATTCTGTGTATTAAGCTGTCAGGGACTATCTAAATCACTTCCTTTTCTGTCACTCTGTCTTTGGACAACATCCTTTGAGACACAACAGCATTCAGCAACGACCTTTCCCTCTCGCCCCCCGCCCCCCAAAGTCTCAAAATGATATGTAAATCCTGCAATTCATCATGCTCTGTGTAGTACAGGTTTAATTCTTCCTCCTAGGCCTCAATCTGCTGAAACATTACTCTGATATACAGTACAAAAGCAGTAACAAAGATGTTCATATCAGCCCATTGTGAGTTGGTGGCAGGCAGAGAAATCAATGAAGCCTAGGGGACAATAGCTGGAGTTTAAACAGGCTGCTGAAATTTGCTAAGACGCAGACAAAGGGCCCATACTGAAAGGCTGGCTGCAGTGGAATTCCTTGGCCTCCATTATGTGGCTGAAACAATCCTTACTCAGAGAGTGGATTTGCATCTCTAATAGAGTTCAGGCTCTGTTTGTGAAAGGCTTTCGCTAGGCCTGACCCCTCGTCTCAAGAGCACACTGATACCCAGCGCCTTGCCTCTGCCTTGTCCCACACCACAGAGAGCAGTATCATGGGAAAATGCACTAACTTAAAAGAAAGCAAAGGAAGGCAAGAGGAAGGGGAAAAAAATGAAAGGCTTGAGGCAGTTTTGGTGGTACTTAGCGGTGAAAATTACTTTGGCAAATAATAGAACCTACTGCTGGTAATTACTGCTAACAAGCTTCCCCCAGCCCAAATGTGACACTTGGGCTGATGTGAGAAAAGCTGATATAGGCCAAGCTTATTAAGCTTCAATGAAAGAGAACCTTTCCCTATGAAAATATAGCAACTTAGGAGCTTGCAAATCTTGTAATCTAGTGTTACCAATTATTCAGTAAAACAGAAAAATGCTGCTGCAATATTTAAAATGGTTCTTGGATTTAATTCAGTATGGTGCCCTAATCCCAAGCAGCTGTAATCATGAACATCACTGGTTTCCTAAACATGCACTCCTGGTTCCAAACAAAATATTGTGGGTACTTAATCTTCTACTTCATGTCAGGGACCACTGGGAAAACCTTTCATACTTGATGTCCAGCAGATAACGGGGCAAAACATTTTTCTTTGGGAGATCACGAAAAAAATAAAAGGAAACAGTCATAATCTGAAATAATGCCATAGAATCTTGCTTGAACACGCTCATGACTTATTCATGGTCTTAATTTTAAATTTAATTTTGTGTGGTCTAACATAGTAATGTCAACTTCTTCATCAACTTTAAAATTGCTTTAATTAGCATGAGAAAGTGATCACATGAAGTTACAGCATCTATTAATTATTATATTAATGAAATATTGTGCCTTATTTGAGAGTAAACTCATAGTTCATGGCTAAAAATGAGTAGGAAAATAAAAGATGTCTCAGAAATGTATTTTATTTATTACCGTATTTACTGCATACAGGAAAAGATCATATTCTTCCTTATTTAGGACACAAGCATTTGTTAAAAGAGGAGCGCTTCTTATGTGCAGCAATAATCTCATGAAAGACAAATGCTTAATTCAGCATTTTGACTTAAATTTCATTAGAATTATGTGGCACATTCATAATCTTTATACACTCATGCTATCATCGATTTGTAAAAATATTACAATTGGCTCTATGATATAAAGGACACCTTTAATATCTAGCAAACTACAGAAATTTTAAGTATAAGCTCATTTAATTCAGTGAAACAAAATCATATGCTACTGTGGACCTGACAGCGTTCAATTACAACTGAATTTTAAACTTTTCAGTGTAGCTTTGACTTCTTAATAATCCATTCATTCATTGCTTGAATGTACCAGTTGAATATTTCTGAAAATGTGTTTTTCTATAGCCTAATTCCATGGGGCATGCGGCGATAGTGAGAGATGCTGTACACAGTATCATTTAAGAATTAGTACAGATATTTAATCTGTATTTTTACAATATGACTGTTTTTACAAGTTATTTAAAACACATTTTTTAAATGTTGTGCAACATAATAGAGCCAAGAAGTCACACATTAGCCTAATTATTCATTTAAAAAAAATACATATTTAGTTTGAAGGCTCTATTGTGTTTTGTGATCATGTAGCCTTTAAACCTACAATATGCTTCATTCCAGCAAAGTGTTGATTGTTCATATATGTAGGATTACTGCCATGTGTTGTAGTTAAACTATTTTTGACACTTTTACACTAAAGGAACAGTGAATTTTTAATATTTCCGTAGATGAAAAGTAAATGATAGAAAGTTAAAGATTACTAAAATTTTGCATTTTAAATTTATGACACTAACTCAAGATATTTGAAAGACTTTTACCACAAGTTACTAAACTTATGCTATTCTTATATTCAATTAATTGCTATGGACAATTATTTATTTTATTGTTCTTGTGCTGTTGCAAAATCATGATTTTATTATTTATTAAGATGTTTGCTTAAGCTATGATTATCATAATATAAATTTATTTTTCAATAACTGCATATGACTTATCTCCTACCCTTTTCTAGTAAGCAAATCTAATGAAATTATTTCATCATTTACTAAATGTTATATATACACAATAGCCTACTACTTATAAACACTCTGCACTTTTGATCTAGACCAACTGTGGTTTGAAGTCTTTTAAAGGCAAATAGAATCATTCAGAAGAACATTGCTTATAATCAATGAAGTACATTTTGCAAAAGATGAGTAATCTGTGATTTTATTTAATTTTTAAAAAATTTAGTGTTTATTTATTTTGAGAGAGAGAGTGAGAGAAAGAGAGAGAGGGAGAGAGAGAACGAGTTGGTGAGAAGAGTGAGGAGGAGAGAGAGAATCCCACGCAGGCTTTGCACTGTCAGGACTCCAATTCGGGGCTCGAACTCACGAACTGTGAGATCAGGACCTGAGCCGAAGTCAAGAGTTGGAACCCTAACTGACTGAGCTACCCAGGTGCCACAAGTAATCTATGATTTTAAAAAAATTTAATTTAATTTTCAAACTTTAACAAATGATAATCATTTTATAATATACTATAATAAAGAATTATCTCTTCTGTGTAATCCAACAATCAGTGAAAAAAAATTCATAGGGAATTTTAAAGAAACCAAATAAATGAATAAAGAATATAGCCTTTCCTCAGCTTCCTTTCTAGGCAATGTAAATTTTTTCAGATAGGTTTCATGCATGCCTCTGTGTGTATGTGTTTTAAGATGTTATCTTCACCTTGAAGCAAAATGCATACATTTAAAGTAAAAAAAGCTTTCTGACTGATAATGAATACTTTAATGAATTCATGAAATTGCTGTCCCAATGTGAACTGCATAGGATATTGGCGTTGCAATAAGAAGAAGTATATGTTCTTAGTGATGCTTCATGGCAAAAAAGTAGAAATAAATGTATAAAGGAAAGAAATGAAGTAATGCGGACCAGCACAAGAAAAAGGCAGGGAGAGAGAGAGGGTAAGAAGGAAGTGAGGAAAGAAACTGACAGAGTTGGAGAAGCCCAGGTGGTGAGAGGGGAGGGGAAGGGAAGGGATGGCAGAAACAAAAGAGGAGGAAGAGAAAGGAAACTCAGGCCTCCCCAATATGAATACTGAAATTCATGATTTTCATAACCTTGCATTCAGTTATAGAAAAATTCCAAGTTTTGACAGTGATGCATTTCATCTACTTCATAATTCCATCTAAGCTTTACCTAAAACCTATTCTGAGGCATTTTGTTTCATCACAGGGAAGGCCTGTAGTTGAAAACAGACTTTCTGAGAAAATGAGCTTTTCAAAGCTCTATTGATACATTCCTATGAAGAAAAAAAAGATGAAAGTTAATGATAATACTAATGAGTCTGAGAAAGCCATGCAAACAAACTTGAAGGATTGTCATATTCCTTAAGCCATGTATCATATTTTTTACGTTGAGTAAAACCTTGGTTTGCTAGCATTATTTATTTTAGAAACATGCTTGTAATCCAAAGCACTTATATCAAAGGGAATTTCAAGAACGATTGGTTTGGTTGTGATCATGTGACATTCAGCATCTCATACTACTTGTATTACAAGACATCGTTTGTTTATCAAATTAAATTTTTTTAAAGAAATGTTTGCTTGTCTGGCGGAACACTCACATAACAAGTTACCCGCAATCTAAGGTTTTACTGTATAGGGTAGAGAAAATTAAGGGAAGTACTAGTTCATAAAGGAGAATGTGGAAATTGATTTTAAATACTTTACTCTGCCAAGGTATGTGTCCAAGATAATATATAATATACATGTCTCATATAATATCTATTTTTAAAATAATTTTTTACAGACAATTTGGAAGCTGGAAAGGATCACCAGATGAGACTGGTCACTGAAAACAGGAGCTTGCTGAGATCTTCAGTCACACTGATGCTTAAATGGAATTCTCAATGGTTTAATTCCATATACTGTGTGCTACCATTTCATCCAGTTTCCTAAGTGCTATTTATTCCCTTTGACATATGCATTTCCCTTCCTTTCTCCACTACAAAATGTTAATCCCTGTAGATCCTCCCTCTTGTATCTCTCATGTCTGCTGCTTCAGTTCCATCTCATCCTCTTTTCTCTGACATTGCAGCAGCCTCGAAATCCCTTCCCCCTTTCCCCACTGTTTACCTGAACAGCTTACTCTGTATAGAGCTGTCACATTAATTATCCTAATGTTCAGATTCTATTGTGTCCCACTTGTGCTCAGAAACTTTCCCATCTCCCTACTGCCTTCTGAAAAGGACTCTTGCTTTCCGCCAGCAAGTAGTCAAAACTCTCCAAATCTACACCAAACATCCTTTCCAAATGTATTCTCCCTCTATTCTGCACATACCGACGTCCTTAGAAAAGAGGACAGCTCTTCCACGGTTTTGCCATATCATGACTACAGTCCACTTTTTAGACCATTCGGTTCTACTGGAAAATGCTTCCTCTTCCTCTCTGCGTCTCTATTTACTAACTTTGAAGTGTGACTTTTACTATGACATCTGCCCAGACCTCACCTGCAAACAGTGCCTCTGAAACTTCTTTGTCCCTAATGCTAAATAGGACGGTACCTTATTATAATACTTGCATATTCAAATTATGTCTTGTAATTCCCAAGAATGCATAGTACATTCCCTTCCCATACTAACACTAAATTAACCTTGAATACATTGAATACATGGGAATAGGGAGATACCAAGTGTTTTTAACTTAACAACAGTAAAAAATATATATATTTATAATGTCAACAGGTTATCAGGTGAAAAATTATTTTCCTTTTCTTAAATTAAGAATAGTTATATTGCCTTTTAGTGACAAAAATCAGTACAGCCTCTAAATCAACTGGTCATTTTCAATAATGGATACAATTTATTACGTTGAAGGATGTATTTCCAAGTTAATATTTTAAAAATCAGAAAATGGAAAATATCCTCAGATAATCCTTAGATTTTAATTATGCCTACACTAGAAATATAAATGTAGATAAATACTGTGCCATACACCAGACTTTGGGATATGACTTTGAAAACACATTATCTTCATATAGTCTTTCCATGAAGAAATAATACTTCTTTTTTGATATATTACAGGATATGACATTTCTTACAATAGTATTTTAGATCAATATAACATATAACTTTATAAGGAAATATATAAAATCTCTAATTTCTGACACTACAGGAAGCAGCCTGGTATGAGATGGATAGATTGATTATCCTCAAACTTTCCATGGAGAAAATACCACAGGCATCTTGGAACAGAAATAAATAAGGTTTATTTTTAATGGATATTTTAACATAATTCTTGATTTCTTGTTATTTCACCCAACTGAAAGACTACCATTTTTTAGTTCTTTTATTCAAGATATTAGCATATAAATAAACATCCTCAAAATTGATATAATGCTGTTTTCAAAAGAATTTCATTCATTCTATACTGAAATTAAGTAATTGTTGGTGCATTTTAGAATGAAGTTACAGAATTTTTTAAATCTTCCCTTTCTTTCCCAAATTCACAAAATGATCATTTATATGGCAGTTATAAACAAACACACAAAGAAATAAAATGGCTTTTATCATATTTGCTATGATTTGTAAATTGGAGTATACATTAAAACTCTCTTAGAGTTGACTATGAATTTAGTAAACATAACTTTATAGCAGCTGAGTGTCTTTTTTTGAAGGTAAAAGTTAGTTATAAAAAAGGTTGTGTCAACTTGCATATTTGATTTTTTTACTTTTAAAAATTTTCTTTCATTCTGCTGAATACTACAGAAACCTTAAAGTTCATCTCAAAACTTAATCCCATCCAAATTTATGCTAGAATGGTATACTTTTATATTTTCCTTAGTGTTTCTGGCACTGTCAGGTGTTTAATATAAAAGCAGCAACAATGGGCTACTTAGTTTCTCTTATTCTTTGAAACTTTAAAGACTGTTTTACTCATTTACCAACATCTTGGTGAAATTGGCTAAAATCTTATGACTCAGATTTCCCATTTGTATTATCAAGTGCAGAAGAGTCATTAATAATTCACCATTTTAAACCATTTCCAGCCTTTTGAATGTTATCCACAGTGCAAAATAAAAGGCTTACATTGCGTTTGGCTTCAATACCTGAGGTGTCTTTTGTGTGGTCTCTACAAATCCCTACATCATGATGTGAAAGTATGTTTGTATCAGGTAATGGAATCTTCCACCAGTTGTCAATATGTAACAGACCCCTGTGAAAATGTGAGAGAAACACAATAAATTGTCTCATTTCATTTTAACATTTTACATGAGAATTATACCATTTAATGAAATGCTCAAAATAGTTTATTTCCCAAAATTAGTCTTAGGTTTCAGAGAGCTTCAAAAAACAGAGGAATTTATTTCTTATATTCCAGATAGAATAGCATGATGATCAAATGTATTTTAGTGAGAATTTTAAGACTAAATATGGAATAATGTCTTAAGGCCCCCTTAATATTAAGTCCCACCTATTGGAGCTATTTCATCTGTTTCCACACAACAATGAGAAAAATGTGTGCATTTAGTTTTTGTTGTAGCTGAGGACAAAGACAACATACATTTTTGAACTTGAATTTTCAGATCATAATAGCATTTTGTCTCCTTGGTGTTTCTTTTTTCTTCCCTTTTACCAACTGGATGACTTGTTGAAGGGAATAAAGAGAGAAGGCTTCATACAGGGGAAGCCACCGATATCATTGGCAAGTGAAGCTCACGACAAATGAGATATTGTACGGGCAAACACAAAATGAGCTTTCACGCAGGGCTCTGTCAGTGTCATTCAGCTTTGCCTGAATGGATAACCCTCTCATGATTTATCTTCCATTCATCAAGTCAATGCCTGGTATCTTTTCAGTTGTGATGGATAAGACCTTGCTAAATTGACTACTGCCTGCTGAGCATTGTGGAGCCTGAGAACTGAACAGGAAGGGGATCCAGTCATATTTCATTCATATAGTAAGTCAGCCATTCTCGGTAGACCTAAGGACTGAGGATTATAAAGAACCTTGTTTCAGCTGGCCCATTGGGCTGGACCAGAGAGTAGTCAAGGATCTGTTTAGTTTCCAAGACTTGAAAGTAAAGTAGGAAATGGGATATTAGTAGCTTCCACAGCAGGTCAAAAGGAAAATAGAAAACCAGTTTATTAAGAAGGAACTACTACTCCTTCAGGTCTTATTCTTGATGATAAATATTTAGCTAAATCCTTTCAAACATCATGCTTATTTTATCATGAAAAATAACTATATCAGGTACACATTTCCTCCCATATTTGACTGAAAATTTTATTACACTTCATTACAGCCGTGAGCATGGTTGACTTATTCAGTTGTATATTCTTCAACTGCTAGAATAGAAGAATATCTAGATCAATCAGTGTCTGTAGGTAGACGGAAATGTGACAGTAATGGACTGGTATAGGGAAGAAGAGATGAAGGGAGGGAGGAAGGAAAAAAGGAAGGGAAGAAAGAAGAAAGGAGAAACCTAAATTAATACATTGCATTTAGGATGTGAAGTATGGGCATGCATTTCTAAGTACTGTGTTTTATTCCCACTTGAATAAAAATCAACCTTAAAACTTTCTGAAATGGTTGTTTGAATGTGAAGTGTGAGGCATCTATTTAAATCTCCTTCACAGGTGTTGCATCTTTTGGTCCCCTAGATAATTTCACCTCCCCCCCCCCTCCATTTTAAAGACATAGGTGAATTGTTTTAGTCATACAGTGAGTACACTTCTCCATTCAAGTTCTGAAGTTCAGGTATCCTTTAGACGAGAAAGTTATCAAGTGCCCTCTGTTCATCAAGGCATGACTTTATTTTTTTTTAATTAAAAAAATTTTTTTATGTCTTTATTTTATTTTGAGAGAGAGAGAGTGGGGGAAGGGCAGAGAGAGAGGGAGACACAGAATCTGAAGCAGGCTCCAGGCTCTGAGCTGTCAGCACAGAGCCTGAGGCAGGGCTCAAACGCATGAACCATGAGATCTGAGCTGAAGTCAGAGGCTTAACCGACTGAGCCACCCAGGCGCCCCTTCATCAAGTCATGACTTTAAAATGCCAGTGTACACACTTAAAATCACTGCCACAGTGTAAAGTGTTCAAAGATATGAATACTGCAAATGAAGAATTCTTGCAAAAATGGGGACCATTATCATTATACAGGACCAAACAAACACAAATAAACATAAAAAATAAAATAAATAACAGAACATCTTATATCCTAACGCTATGGAGATTAAGAATCTTATGAGTATTTATTTTGTACACTCACAAAGAACTACTTGAAAAGTAAGTTCCATGTAAAAATATCATTTCCTTTATTTTGGGGTCTGCTTTTTAAAAATTTTTTTTAAATTAAAAAAAATTTTTTTTTTCTTTATTTTATTTTGAGAGACAGAGACAGTGTGATCAGAGGAGGGGCAGAGAGAGGGAGACACAGAATCTGAAGCAGGCTCCAGACTCTGAGTTTCAGCACAAATCCTGACACCGGGCTAGAACCCATGGACTGTGAGATCATGACCTGAGCTGAAGTCAGACGCTCAACCGACTGAACCACCCAGGCGCCCCTAAGGTCTGCTTTTAAAATTTGATTAATGGATTCCTAATAGTATTACCTCAATAACATTTGGGAAAAGATATTAGAGTCTCATTAATTCTTCTGAAATGTATTAGCAAGGATGTTTTATAGATAGGATGGATTTCCTTAAACACACACAAAATAGGGATGAAACATGTATCTCTTTTATATTTCCAAGAAAGAGCAATCTAGAAACCTTCTGTTTTCAAATGTAGATGCCCTTGTTCAAAGAGTAAGCTAAATTTCTAAGCCTAGGGATTGAAGGGGGTACTCCATAAGACCATACCCTACCATACCATAAGAAGCATTATGCAAGAGAAAATAAATGGTCATGAGAAAGGAGTTTGGAGAAGAGAGTGAGAAGTAAGTGATAGCCTTGTTTATGTGTTTTAAAAATTTCCTGGCTAAGCCCCTCTCCTAGTTACATTTGCTTTGAATTTTCACTTTTTGTTTACCAAATGGAATGTACTTTTTTTAGGAAGCAAAGTAAACAAAAACACCCCCCTTTGATAGCTTATGGCATAGACATCATTCCAAAATGGATAGACCAAATATATAAAGAATGTCTACACACATACACACACACACAATGTCAGTATAAAAATCCTATTGGTCTTCATAGCCTCTTTTTCTAGAGCTTGGTATAAATCTTTTTCAAAGGCTAATAATAAAATTGTAGATTTCTTTTCAGTTTTTGCTTCTACCCTCCTGACTTGATCTATATCCATTTCTCTATTAATCCGCCGTCCCAGAGAATGGACAAAAGATTCTAGAGATAACCCTGAGTTAGTGTTTTTTGTATAAACAGCAAAAGAATCGGCTAGGAGGGCTTTAACAACATAGCTTAAATTAAGGTTCTGAAATTGTCCTAGTATATAAGTTATACTTTCTTTCTTTTTTAAATGAGTTGTGCTTTTTTCTCTGTTCTATTATTAAAAGAAATAGTTAATTTGCTAATGATGAACCAGTTTGATTTTAGTAAATTGGCATTGTAAGGCGTAATGGTATTTTTTAAACTATGATTAACTGGTTTGAAAAGAAAAATTGGTGGTCTGAGTTCTTATTTGGGATCCTTTGAGAGAATAAAACTTCTAACACCCAACATATCTTCCTACATACACCAAATCTCACAAATGGGTTGCATTTAACTTTTATTCTGTAAGTCTTTATTCAGTGTTTTCTAAGTGCCACATGTTGTTCGAGGAAACTGGGATATATCACTGAACAATATACAAATAACCTTCACATCCTGGTACTTATATTCTGGGTATAGGAGGAGACAAAAATTACAATAGATGTTAAAATTGTGATTAGTAACAACCAAGAGTTGGAAAAATGGGACTTGAAGGCTTTTTGGTAATTTATTCATAGGTCTGCTCTTTAACAAATCTTCAAGACTTTTTACTTTTTTTTTCTTTTAACAAAATACTTTTTTCATGCCCTTAAACACTTAAGTAACCAGGCCAGGTTCATAATGTCTCAAGGTTACTAGGTAAATAAAAACTTACATTGGACCAAGAGCAAAAAGGTTTAGCTTCTAGCCCAATCTTAGCTATCAGCTGTCTGAGCCCCATATAAGTACACATGTCCCCTAAACTCACTGAAAAAGTAAATGGGGATTGGTGTCATATACCCCACTGCTAGAAAGTATTTAGTATCAAATGATAGAATGTCCAAGGAAGTACTTTTAAAAGGATAAAGAACTCTGCACCTCATTCAGCATCTTAACACAATGTCTGCCACTCAGCAGATATTCTGCTTATAACTTTTGAAAGAATAAATAAGTGAGTGAAGAAAAGCAAACGTTCACATGATTTATATCATTCTTTGGTCATCTGTTTTGTGAATGTTTGGTCTTTCAATTCAAGCTTTTTAGTGTTAAAAGTAAAGTCAATTTCTCCATCTCGGGTGGCACAGAGATCATTTTTTCACAGAATCTAAATTCACTTAAATGCTTTTAATGAAGGAGTTTTGTTGAAAGAAACAAACAAAAGCCCTGTGTATTAATGATAATGAGCATATTGCTTATTAAATTATGATGGTTCCATCAGGTGCTCCTTGAGTACTGTTAGTTCTGCAAAGAGGCTTAATTTGTATATTTTAGAGTTAGCATAAGTATCCTGCCATGTAATACATTCAGAACAAATGAGTACTTAGCTCAGCAGCTGCTGAAGGATTAAGAAGTAACATAAAATCTTTATGAAGTTTTATACAAATGAAATTTTTCTTCACTTAGTGCTGTTTTATTTTATATTCACAATTTGTTATTTCTCCCCCATGCTTAATATTTTTCCCTCTGGTCTGATAGACTGAAGAATAAAATAACATAAATATTGAAAAGCAATTCATTTCTCTGACCAGGTCTCCACATATCAAAGACCTGGCAACGGGGGGTAGAAAATGGAAGATTGAAAACCCAGACTTGGTTGCACTGTCACTTGGCTTCAGTCTAAATCTCGGTTATGTGATCAACCACGCATGTGAACAAAAGAGACATCCTCTGAAGAGAGGAGGGGTTTCTGATGGAAATCACAGGGGGAAAAAAAAAGAATATAGGTTGGAAAAAAGGCAAGAAGATAGGTGTCAAGGCCTTGTGGGTTTTGCTAAATGGGTAGACGCCCCCAGCGCTCTTTGCAGTGATTCTTTTCTTCTTAATCTCCATCCTTCTTTTTCAGAATGCATTAGGCCCAATCCAAGAATCTGTTATAAAGGAAAGTTTTGTATATTTTTGAAGTGTGTGGGAAGAAGTGTCCCTGGGGAGGCTGTGTTTAGGAATAGATTTTGGAAGCATTTTCTGAGGGGAAAAGGTTTTAAGGGGAATACTTTGTTAATAATTACTTAGCCTGAAATTCTGGGGTTACCTCTTGGGTGTTTTCTCTCATCTACCACAGTACAGTGTATGTCTACACAAATCAGCTATCCAACTCTCCAGCCAGCCAAAGGACGTAGCATCCTCAGAGGAAACTTTTCAGGCATGAATGGTATCAGACTGGTCTTTTGCCTTTAGTTACTTTTGTGAAGGAATTAGGGCAATATGTTTACCAGTACAAATATGGAAAGCAATGAAAAATATGAGTCAATATTAAATTTAATCCACAATATTACACCAGCATGTTCAATTTACGTTTACTGTGAAAAAACTTGAAACAAAAAAAATGTGGAAAAATAAAATACCACAGCCCACCCAGAAAGGGGAAATTTTGTTTACTGGGCACCAAAGTCAATGTTTATCCTACTCACAGTTGGAAAAACAGAGTTAGCTCTCGGAAATTTTGTGAGTTAACATGACACATAATGTTTCTCAAAAGATTCTCACTCAACACATACCCTCAGAACTGAAGTACTGACTATTCATTTGCATCATGAACTAAATGGAATTACATAGGTCTTGAGAATCTTGATATATAAAATTTAATGATCAGATTAAAGCTATTCCTTCTTTCCTCTTTCTGTTATATTCACAATGCACACATTCCCTGTCATCATAGTCATTAAACCTTTGGTAAGTAGTTGGAAAAGTAAAAAAATTGAAATAGAATAATTAAGTCATTTAACCCAACAACCAATTTAGAGCTGCTAATAACAGCTTATATATTTGATGTGTTGGATGAATTACAGTAATGTTGGAATCTCTAATCCAAAATTAAATTCCTTTTGTGTATGTTAAGGAATGGAAGTGAAAGAATAAAAAGAGAAAGGGAAAGGAAATATATTTTACTGTTTTATTCAAACATCCACACAGGAACAAAGAGTTCTTTATATTCACATACTTTGCTCCATGAAGGACTCTAATGACACTGCTAGATTGCAAAATAATTTCTCCTTTTAAACAGGAAGAAAAAACATTAACAAACCCCACAAAAATGAAAACCTTTTCGGGAACATTAGGATTTTACATGATTTAACATTAGGGTTTAATTTTTTGAGTTATATTACCATTCTGAAAGTGTCCAGAGCCTATCCACTTTGTCTCTAATTAAAACATAGTAACTATTGGGGCAAGAGAACTATTTGTATTTGAATTTGTCTAACTGTTGACTTCCCAGTAGTGTCCATTTTAACTTACAAATTTTAGTGAAGCTTTTCTTGATTATACATCATAACATCAATATAATAATCATTAAAGGTAGAAATCCAATGTAAAATCTAACAATAGCTTCCCAATATGAATTTTAATATGAATTTGTATATATATTTTTTAATGAGGCTGTCTTCAATTTCAATACACACAAATTTTTAAAGTTAGCATGTAGCTTATTAATGTGTCAGTGTCCTGAGAAAAAGAAACTTTTAATGAATATAACTAAAAACAAAAGAACAAGGCTCCTAGGTGGCTCAGTCATTGAGCATCTGGTTCTTGATTTCTGCTCAGGTCATGATCTCACAGTTGGTGAGGTTGAACCCTCATTGCAGTCTCTGTGCTGACAGTGTGGAGCCTGTTTGGGATCCTCTCTCCCCCTTGTTCTCCTTCCCTCCCCCACTCATGCTTGCTTTCTCTCTCTCTCTCAACAAATAAACATTAAAAAAATAAACAAAATGAAAGAACAGGTAATCTTTCTTTCTTAGAGTTTACTGTGTCCCAGGTACTGTCCTGGTAGCTTTGTATCCATGATCTCATTTTATGGATGCAAGAATCTCAAAAGAAGACACTATTGTCCTATATCACTGAGGAGTAAATTAGCCTCCCTCCCACTGTTTCTTTCTAGATATGCTAGGTGTGGATATCCATTTCTTTCTTGCCATTGAATATTCTATGAGATTTTCCAACCATTCCATTGCTCTTTACATTGGAAATCCTGCCACTGTTCCTGTTAACTCTTTGGTAATGATGATGATGATGATGATGATAAAATCATAATGAGTAACATACTGAGTGTATAGTTCTTGCCAGTTACTATTCCAAAAACTTCACATGTATTACATAGCATGAGTCTTCCCTCTTTTCCCTTAACAGAACTGGAAGAGACAACTGGAAATTGTATTGTTCTTTTTATATTGTGAGTAAATAATCTTGTCATTTTTGTAGTGAAAAACATTGGAATTCCTCAGTTTCATATGGTCTATTCTAAAATACAATATATTTTAGTTTTATGTGATGTTTAATATGATAATTAAGTACATAATAGGCAAATATGTATCAATGTAAATTTTATAATCATAAAAATAATTTAGCAAGAGTTTTATTAACCAATAAAATTCTTGCATGTATCTTGTAATTTTGATTCATGAGAGATTTTTAAATATGGCCATTTTATTGGCTTTAATCAGATTGTATATACTGTTTATTAATATAACCTTATTTAAGCTGCTAATCATCTTTTCACACCCTTTCAAAATGTGATCAACACATTTTCACATTTTTATTGATCTCATGTTTACAAAATCTGTGCATTACTTAGCAGCAAGATAATTATAAATTATGCTGGCTATAAGCTGACAGTAGTATACTATGTCATTAAATAGTTGCCCAGGGTCAAAGGAGAAATCCAGATAGATTACCATTGAGAATTACCTTGTTACTCTGGTATAGTTCTGAGAAACAGTCTTACGCACTATAAGTGCTAATGTCATGGACACTGAAGAAATGAGTAAAGAAATGTTAAAGAAATATGTGCTGACTAATTTTGTTCTCAATCATTTATTTTACCTTCATTATTAGGGGTAAAAATAGAACACTTTATTGTTTTCTATCAGGAGTGCTTTTGTTTTAAATTATTTAACAATATATAAGCTACTGTTTTACTCTACTGGTAACACTAAAAAGACTGCTAACTCTTTTAGAGTGATTCCAATTTTATAATTAAAAAAACAAATCATAAGTGATTGAGTCAACAGCTCTTAATGGTATCATAAGTAATTAGATTGGATCGTCAGAGCAAAAGTATTTTAACAGCAAAAACTTGTTTCCTAAGAAAGTTAATGTTGTCTCATATAGGGTAGATGAATGTTTTAAAATATTTTTAGCATATGCCCTATAAGATTCAAAAGACAACATTTTCTATCATCAATCATTCTCGTTGCTAATAATGAGCCAATCCAAACCATAAAATATAGATCAGATTTGCTGCCCTCACATTTAGAGTTTCAGGTTCTCCCGCACTGATTACAGCATCGCCATGCTGAAAGAAGAGGTCTTCGAAGAAAAAAAACAAGGCTCCATTAATCATGAATCATTACGTTTTGTCAGTTGGCAAAGGAATACTTTGCTCATTTATCCTTTGAATGAAATTAGTTCTGGCTCAGGCTCTTGTAGAAGGAAATTCTAAATTGTCTTGGCATCTTCTTATAGCAGTTTGTATATGTGCCATAAAATGGCAGATGGGGTTTATTAATGGCAGATGAGTTTAGTTTGCAAGATTTTCTCTTTTCTCTATTTGATCATTTTAATATTGAAGCTCAGATAAGACTTATACGTTATTACTCTATATTTATCTATAGATAGATTTTATCTTATTAATGAGAGAGAAAAGAGAAAACTGATAATGTCTGTAATGCCAAATATAAGCAAGTTCTTTATTCTCTGTGCCTTAAAGAAAAAGGACACAAATTTCCTTAGGTATCCAAGAGGAATCAAATAATCAAAATCTTTGAAAATATTTACAGTAAGTATGTGAAGATGATAAGCACTAGTCACTTGATAGAGTGATATGAAGATTATAGTCACATCAATTAATGTTTAACAGACATATGAGTAAGTTTTGAGAAGCAATGTTGCCTCATGAATAATTTCTACATAAATTTTACTGTCTTCACTCAGTCATCCTAAGTGGGAAACAAAGTGTAAGTTTTCAATATGAAACACTGAAAACTAAGCTAAATGACTGAAATAATAGAGTATCTTATGGGTGTATTAATCAAGGTTTGAGTCCCGTCTTCTATCACTGTGTGGTAGATGTGTAGGCAGACACATGGATTCTTTTAACCATAAGTGCGTGGCTGGCAGCAATCTGTAATGTGGAATATGAGCCTGCAATACACACCCTCAAATATGTACTTAATTTCACAGAAGTGACACAGGTGCTGGGGAAAATACACATATAAAAGTGTTTTATAATCTATAAGAACTATAGACATAAAAGCTGTTATTCAGCTTAAAACCAGCAGATAGAAGGGCTTTACAAATTGTTAATAAAAATGTTTTATGCTGAGTGTCCATATGTTAGACTTGGTGGGAGTTAATGGTGAAAATTTCACTTCAGCGATTTAAAACATAGTTTTGACTTACTTTTGGAGAGGATTAATGTGTGTTTAGAGTAGTAAGTTGCATACTTGAAAATAATTCAGAAGAGGGGAAAAAAGAAATAGTATTTTTAATAAACTAACTCCAAATCAAAGCGAATTTGTAGCTAATACATTTCCTTGGCATGCAAGTATACCTTCACTGCAATTTGTGTTTATGGGAAAGGATAAAACAATAAAGATTTTGTTTTCTTAATGTTGCTTGAAACAATAATCAGTGGTTATGACGGCATGTTTCGGTTTTCACAAAAGCCTTTAATTTTTTACAACTTGTATCTTAACATCAACCAGACACTTGTGCTGACTATCTTCTCAATCCATTAAATGCATTTTTTATCAAGTGTGTACTTAGTAGTATTTTTATTTTAATAAAATGGGAATAGCTAATCTCAAATTTGGCATCATCCTCGAACAATAAAAAAGTGACATATAAATATAAGCATTACAATGTCAAAGTCAATTCAAGTAAAACTCTGTAGATATTTTTCAAGATTCATAAATAGCCAGTCATTTCCCATGATGACACACAGAAAGTCACTTAACAGTTTAAACCACACTCCAAATAGATACAAGATACACTTACATTTTTTTTTTCTGGTCACTCTAATGTTGGATTCAGAATCAATATGTTCACACTGTTGCCAATTATTTGCTTTATAGAAATAAAAGCGACTTTTTTTCCTGTAACTGGAGAAGAATAAGACAGTTATGCCTGTGGAGAATATTAGGGAAATTTTTGCTTCTGTTTCATAAAGCGCTATTGAATCACAACATAACTATACACCTAACAGATCTATAAAGTGTGTGTTCTGACTCTTGCTACCATTACATACTATATTCCCCAAATACTAATTCATATGTGTAAAGGACGTTGCATATCTCCACATCAAGCACAAAAGGTCAGGATCCAGCCATTAGCTTCCTCCAGATTTAAGATGGTGATGAAATGTGTATTTCATTTTGGCTGCCAAAAGATAATGGAATCCCCTGAAATCTCATTACCTGCAAATGTAATGTAGTCTTCTTAAAGTGGAATAGCAGAAACGGAAGCACAGTGTTGCTCAAAACTGGTACTGTAAATAGATATCTACACACATTATTATTTATGTCAATGTTTCATAAAGAGAATAAGTTTCTCTTGTATTTGGGAACTGTTTTTCAGAATTGCACAAATACTGAGGTTATTATTCTCTGCATGTTGGAGATTATATCTATATATTTGTATATGTATACACACATTTCTTTTTTCTCTGCATAACTTACTTTCCTCTTTTTTTTTTAATAATATAACTCCGATTTCCAATCCTCTCTTTCTCCTATTCCACAAGGTCTTGGAGTGCTGGATTCTACTCCTTAGCAACTGACATGAAATCTGAACAATGGAAACATATGTACATGGAAATATACATAGAATACATATAATCTCAGCTAACCCAGGACCACTGAGGGCCAGAATTTTTGCTAGAGTGATTATAGTTAAGAAACAATATGCCAGGCTCTGCTCTAAGTGTTTTCCATGCATTCGATTTTTTAATCCTTATAACAACTGGAATCCTTAGGAGATACTGGAAAAATGGCATGCTCCTTCTGTTGGAAGTTAAAAGCGTGATGCTTCCTGGAATCCACAAGAAGAGTGTCTGCCTGAGAATGATACCTACACGATAAAAAGCTGACATGAGCAAGGAAAGGAGATCATGTTTTGGCAATAATTGATCTCCTAGATCCAAATGTGACAGAAGTCAGCCAATTAAAAAGCAATAGCTTAGGTGTTACACAGAATAATTTTGTGTATCAAATGCTACAATGAATGTGAAACCCAATTCTTATTATTAGCATCACTAACGAATTACTGAAAATTCAGCACTGTTCTTCCCAGCGATATTTGCAATATAGTGGGAATCCAAACGTTAAATTAACAGAACGAATCTAGAGCTAGCAGAATTCCCAGCTTGTACATGCAGAATTTTATGGGAAAAACAATGTTTTTCTGAGGCCTTCAAACATAACAGATTTATATCGAACAAGCATGTGTTTTGCACCTATTATAGGAAAATGCTACAGAAAAGAGAGGTTGCAAACCCAAAAATCTACGGGGGTCATGTTGGTGTGCATATGTGTGAATCAGACCAGATTTTTGAGGGCTTAGCTAAGAGATCAAGAGAGACAAGTTTTCCATGGTACTTTTGAGTTCCTACAACCAAATGTGACTAAAGTTTGCAAATTCAAAGTATGAAAAGTACCCCAAGGACTTCAGTGGAGTTAGGAATATATTTTCCAACTTCCTTCCTGAAATGTTTTGAAACATTGTTCTTTTTTTAAAGGGAACTAGAATAGGGATTTTTCTAAAAATATTTCAGTATTTAAATGTCTGCTCAATTTATTGATTATTGAAGATGAGGATGCAAAACAAACAAAACCAAAAAACCCCACAAACCTATCGTGTCCGGCATGCATAATATCTGTCTATTATGACCTCTGTAGTAAAGGATATAGACACAATTAACACTGTCAAGTAGAAATTTGCAATGTGAAATGTATCTTTTATCTGTCTTGTTTAATTATTAAAATAACCCACTAGACATATATCTTCAGTTTGCAGAGAAAACAGAAGCCCAGAGAAGTTAAGTGAATCATTTGGTAATACAGTTAAAGATTGCAGAGTTTAAATTCCAGCTCAAATATTCTAACCCAAAATAACTTGAAATAGATTTGAAATGCAATACACAATTTAAAGTAGTCTCTGTTATAGCTTTATTATTTATCCACTTACCCGTTTATCTGATTATCCAGCAAATCTTTGCTGGGTACCTACTGTGTGTCAGGTACTCTAAACACTAAGAAATGTTGAAGTTAAAAATAGTAATATAGGGGTCCCTGGGTGGCTCAATCTGTTAGGGGTCCAGTTCTTGGTTTGGGCTCAGATTATATCTTGTGGTTTTATGGGTTCAAGCCCCGTGTCAGGTTCTGCACTGGCAGTGCAAAGCTTGCTTGGGATTCTCTGTCTTCTTCTCTCTGTCCCTTCCCCACTCATGCTGTCTCTGTCTCTCTCCAAATAAATAAATAAACTTAAAAAAATAATAATATAGAGGTGCCTGGGTGGCTCAGTCTGTTAAGCATCCAACTTCGGCTCAGGTCATGATCTCAGGTTTCCTGAGCTCCAACCCCTAATTGGGCTCTGTGCTAACAGCTCAGAGCCTGGAGCCTTCTTCAGATTCTGTGTCTTCCTCTCCCTTTGCCCTTTCCCCACTTGAACTCTGTCTCTCAAAAATAAATAAATGTAAAAAAAATGTAAAGTTAGTAATATAATGAGTAATAGTAAAAAATGAGAAAGAGGAACATTCTTTCAGAATCCCACTTTTTAATTAATATAAAAGCTCATGCAAGCACAAATAGGACTAGGCAGAACAAAATCAGGACAAATGTAGAGAATCTTAAATGTTGAAATGAGGAATTTGAAAATTAGGAATATGGCTCATGTACTCTAAATTATCCTACAATTATTGGAAGTTTGAATCATTGGAGGTTTTTGAACAAAAGGGTATGATAAATGAGTCTCTTAATCTGTGATTTATGGTTTTATATGAACTGCCTTAATTTTATTCAAATGTTTATGTATGTGCTTGCATGCATGTGAGTGTTTTTCTCCAGATAAGGGTCAAAGACTTTCACGTATTTTCCCACCCCCTCTTCCTCTCTCTCTCCCCTCCTTTTCTTCATTGCTTTCTTCTTTCTTTCCTTCCTTTTTCCCATGCTTTATTTTTTTTAATCCTTTTACTTTTTTTTAAATTAAGGTTTATTCACCCTTGAGAGACAGAGAGAGACAGAGCATGAGCAGGAAGGAGCAGAGAGAGAGGGAGACACAATCTGAAGCAGGCTCCAGGCTCTGCGCCGTCAGCACAGAGCCCCACATAGGGCTTAAACCCATGAACCTGCGGAATCATGACCTGAGCCAAAGTTGGACACTTAACTGACTCGGCCACTCAGACGTACCGTTTTAACCCATTTTCTAAGCCATATTCCTGCTTGATTTAGACAAAGTCAGGAAGAAAATTAATATATAGCACATATGTAGAAAAAGTCAAATGAAATAATTTGAATACTTTGAACTAAGTTCTGTATATAATTGTCTATATGGTATATTGACCTCCAGTCAGGCATTCTATGTTCAAATATATTTTAGTCATCTTCTTCAGATGTTAGTTTATGTATAAATATTGTTTTGGCCTTGATTTATTTATTGATAAATGAAATGTAATAGCACATAATTTAAACATGTTTCAATACATAACTTTAAATTATTGAAAGATCAATAAGGTTAAAGTGCAAGATTTTAAACCCTAGCTGTGCTACCTAATCAATATGCACCATTTACTAAGTCACTATACTTTCTTGTGAATTGGTCTCCTAAACTACATAATTACCAATTCCTTCCCGTTAATAAAATTCTATCTATGAGTACGTAAGTCTAGAATGTTTAATATATTATTTACAGTATTTTTCCCTCTTACATAAAGTATCTGTGCTTAAACAAAATAGAATCAAAGAGTATAATACTTATTTTATGTGATCATTCCAGATACAATCCATTAGAAGTAAGAGAATGAGGATACTCTATCTATATTACAGACTCTCGCAAATTATGTCTGATTTTCTAAGTGGTTGCACCTACAGGGAATTATCATATTTTTGTCTATTGATGCCTATGCATTCATTGGCCAATATCTTCAGTTTTACTTATGAAATTTCTATGGATTTCCTCTCAGTTATGTGCAATTATTAAGCCCTCTGAATATTCATTGTGGATTCCTGTTATTCATCTTTCCTAACTTTCTCCCTGGGGTGGAGGGAAGACATATCTAGGGGTAAGCATTAAGAATCACTAACATAAGAATATGAATGTTACAAAATAAAACAACAAAAAATATATAGGATTTAAAGAAAAAGAAAAATGAAGATTTTACCTATATAAAGATTACAAAATGACAAAAAAGGGCAGATCAACAATTTACTAAGATATAGAATTTAAAAAATGTGTTATTGATGTCTTTCTCTCTTTTTCTGAATATTAATGTTTAAATATAACTTTTTAACTATAAGAGTAAATGTTTTAAAGGATAAAATATGTAAATGAACTATATTTATTTAAATGTATATTTCAATTCTTTTTGGTTTCAGTTCTAAAACTGGACCATGCGTTTGCCTATAAATGGATGAAATTAATAGGCATTCTGTACATTGTTGCTGTTCCCTTCCAATTTAATTATGTTAGTGTAGTGAAGAGTTTTATAGATTTACTGGGTATTATTATAAATGTCATTTGACCATGATGTTGGACATTAAAATGTCAGTTATTTGCTTTTAGGTTAATAAAATGTTTTTATAGGAACAAGAATGGTGATATGAAGTGCAATGTATAAACCTATTTTGATATGCACATAATGTAATTACAGAAACTACTCCATGAGCAATCTATTTAACTCATTTCTCTTGAAAAGTTCTACTATAGCATTGTTAACGAGAGGAAGATAGCCTAACTCTGTATTTTATTTTAAATCAGGCACGTTCAGCCTCTTTGAGGAATACTGAGTCAGTTCCTTCACTCTTACTTTCCTAATGAGATACAATCACTTGTCTGATGGGACAGCTATTAGAGAAGATAGCAAAGTGCCTCGGGTATCTTTTGAGGCTGATAAAATATAGAGTGGCATCAGATAGTGACTGAACATCATTATATAAAATTGGAATCCTACACCCCGGAGACCTCTCACTTGATCAGGTACATATTTATGCCACCTTGCCCATACCTACTTTCAAGATAGGACAGAGAGGTTTAGTCTTCTAGATAATTACAGATTACCAGATTACTTGAGTTTTTGATGAATGCAGAAGTCTGAGTATTAACATTCATGTGCAAACATGAGAAAGTCAAAGACTCCAGATTTGCTGGAAGCAGTGCTCATCATTTGTAAATGAAATCCAGATCTCCTTACTTCAGGTACTTAATTAAATGCTAGTTGTTGTGGATGGCTTAATCCATAGTCACAGGAAAATAGAAGAAAATATACTGAGGAGGATAAAGTGGAGCAGGAAAATAGTCAACTACTATGAAAGAAAGAATAGAGAAAAAGTATCAACCAATACTTACTATATGTAATAATTAATTATACGGACATTTATAATCTGACTCCATTTTTTTAAATATGTGATGGCTGACAATTTTTAAGTCTCACACCTTCCTCGACCCCTGCTGCTCTGGATCTGAAAAAAATGATGAGAAATCCTGGTTTCCTCTTTTGCTGATGACAGATTTAAACAACATAAGTCCCTGCCTCCCACAGAATCCTCATCATGAACCCATAAAAACCCTGAAGCCAGTACCCTCTGCTTGTTCCCTCAGGCAACTTTGGATCAACTTGGGTGTCTGCCCTGTCTTCCCTACAAAGCCTCGTTATGGAAGTAATGAACTTATTCATACATTCTTGGTATGTATGTAGCAACCACAGTCTTTACGTCTAAACTGTACTATGAGGGAGTTCCAGTCTAATTCTACACTGTGGCTACAACAGAGATAAAACTTGCAAGGAAAATGCACATGACCAGAAGTAGGTAGACATTTTCAATAATTTAAAATTATGGATGATGTCTAAATGGTAAGATCATAGACCATTAGCCCTTGCAGTCAAAGTAGTCATTTTCATTTCCCTTTGAAATTGTATGTAATATTCTTGCTCAGTAGATATCCTGATAAGTATTAATGCTATGTCACAATAACATGCATTTAGAATTTAGCAAAATGGCATATTTTTTGTGCTCTAAAACTTCTAACCCGAGGGAAGAAAAAAGTGGACATTCCTCTTATACGTTAGCTTCCTAAGACTTCTGTAGCAAGTTGCTACAAATTTGGTGGTTTAAACCAATAGAATTCTTTCCTTACACTTCTGGATGGCAGAAGTCTTAAATAAAAATGTCAGCAGGGCTTCTGATCTCTTGCTGGAGGCTCTGGGGAAGATTTTGTTCCTTACCTCCTCCAGTTTCTTGTGGATGTCAACATCCCTTGGTTTACAGCTGCACATCTTTCTACTCTGTTTTCTGGCCCCTTCTCCTCTGTGTGTCTGTATTCACCTCTATGTTTCTGTCTCATTTCCCACTGCCTACCCCTTCTAAGGACACTTGTAATTATTTTTACTCCCACAAGGATAATCCAAGATAATCTCAAAATCCTTAACTTGATCACATCTTTTGCTATATAGGTAATATTTACTCTTTACCTTATATATATAAGGTAATATTCAAAGGTTGTGGGGATTAAGACATGGATGTATCTTTTTTGGGAGGAATGACCCTTCTGCCCACTACATCTTGATTAATAGGCTCAAAAATCTGAGGATAGTTTCTGTAGCTCCAATTCCTTGTTACTGAGACAGAAAGCACTTGAGCCTCCCTACCTTGTCAGGTTTATGGGATAAAATGAATAAATGGGAAGAGAGATGTGTCAATTAACACAATTCTGTCTTCAAAACTGATTTCACCTGTCTATTCCCTTTCATACATCCTTTGATTATTACAATGAACCACCTGACACTGCTTATATAAGCCATGCATTTCTGCTATCTGATTCTTTTAAAACTGTTCCTTTAGCTCATGGTGCCCTTCTTTCCATCATTTCATGTTCACTTCCAATTAACCTTCGTGATCTGTTAAATTGCCAGTTGTTCAATCAAATCTAACTAGACTGTAAATTAATTTAGGAAATAAATTGTATTGGACACTTACCCTGGCTCCAATATTCCTTTTGCATACTGTTATGTAAATGTCTTTTTAAAGTTTGTTTATTTTGAGAGAGCTGGTGGGGGGCTGAGAGGGAGAAGGAGCCTAGATAGAAAGAGAGAGAGAGAGAGAGAGAGAGAGAGAGAGAGAGAATCCCAAGCAGACTCTGCTGTTAGTGCAGAGCCTCAAAATCGAGAGCCATGAGATCATGGCCTGAGCTGAAATCAAGAGTCAGGCGCTTAACGTGACTGAGCCACCCAACAGGCGCCCCTGTTATGTAAATGTTTGATCAAAGAATGACTTGAAAGTGTCAGTTTCCTCTTGAAAATATATTTCCATTCTTCAGCCCTTTATCCAAACCACTCCCTACTTGTGACATTTACTCATAACTACTAGATTCTATGTAGACTGTTTCCTCCCCATTCTTGCTCTTTGGGGTGATGCCTTGCATCATGTTTATGGTGGACCTTCTGACCTCTCAATTTGCAGTGCTGTGTCTAAGTCTATACAAGCCCTAAGCATTACTCTGTGGGACACTGTTCTGAGGCTTTCATTCTGAGAACTCTAAAGTGTTCTGAATTACAAAGGAATTAAATTCTTAATGTTGCTTTCATGCTTTCTGCATATTCCTGTAACCATTTAGATAAATGAGACAGAAAGGGTGTGTTCTCAGTCTAATATATTAAACTCATATATCTTTGTAGTTATATTCTAATTGATTGCCATGTAAAGGAATCAACCAACATTTTTTTCAGCCAACATTTTTTAACAGAAACACACAAAAACCATATTTCTACCTGTTGAACTTGGCTGGTTGTGCTGAGGCTAGAAGACACCTTGTAACAATACATCACACATGCAGAGAATAGTCCTTACTGTATAGCATGCTCCCTAGAGTGCTAGCTATGCGGTAACCCTCTTGGTGTGCAAGAAACAGGGAAACATCCCACTTGCCATCACTGGCCTTGGAGTCAAATTATCTGGGACCAATTTTCTCCCATGCTGATGACTTACCTTGTGACTTGGGAAAGTCATTGCTATCTCTTGTCCACAGTTTTTCAGGGGGTTGGATTCAAGAATAGAACCAACACTCTTCATCACTATTACATTGTTTACATGTGATATATAATGTGATTTTATTTCATTCATTCTAAAAACATGAATTAAATGATATACCAAGCACTGTGCTCCACTGTGCTGGGATAACCTGAAAAAAAAAGAGAACATGATTGCTACCCTCAAGGAGCTCAGGGCCCAGTGGAGAAGACAGATGGCAACCAATTATTAATAACACAGAGATTGTGATACGAATTATTACATAAATAAAAATATTTACTGGTAGCATATAGAAGGACATAGTAGGTGTCATGGAGAGACATAGGAGGAGTAGGCAGCAGCTTTAAGATGGGAAAAGCCTTGGAGGAAGTTTGGCGTATGAGCTGAAATTTGAAAGATACAAAGTCACTATCCAGATGAAGAAAGCAGAGGATGGGACCCCAGGCAAAGAGAATAGAATGTGCTAAATCATAAGAGAACATGAGACATGCAGAAAAGTACTACATTTATTCATCAGCAGCAGATATTTATTGACTACTTCTATGGTCTGAATGTTTGCATTCGTATGTTGAAATCCTAACTCCCAAAGGTGATCATATTAATATATTGGTGGTGAAGGAGGTGATTAGGGAGGTGATTAGGTCAGGTGGGTGGCACCCTCATGAATGAAATTAGTGCTTTTAGAAAAAGAACCGCACAAACCTTCCTAGCTCCTTTTGCCACATGAGCATACAACTAGAAGTTTTCGACCTGGAACAGGGTCCTCATCTGACCATGATGGCATCCTGATCTTGGACTTGCAGCCTTGAGAACAATAAGAAGTGAATCTCTGTGGTTTGTAAGCCACCCAGTCTGTAGTGTTCTGTAACTGCAGTCCATGTGAACCAAGACAATCACTTCTACTTCCAAACAGTCTCTGCCACCGCAGAAGGTGCAGGTCAGGGCGCAGGAAATGCAGGTGGAGCTTTCCGTGACCATAGGTGGGGATCATTGTGAAGACTGGAGCCTGGGAAGAGATGAAGCTGGAGAGGTGGCAGAGGAGAGAGCAAAAAAGCCTCATCTGCTGTACTGGGGGATTTGAATTCTACCCACTGGACAATAATGACAGGCTATAATTGCATTTAAGTGGAGGAGCAATCTAATAAAATATCTTTAGAAGACTGCTCTGTAGCCATGACAAAAATGGATCAAAAGAAGATCTGGGAGGACTAGAAACATGCTAGGAGACAACCACAAGAAAAGAAGAAAGTTGTGTATGTTAAGGTAAAGTATTGAGAATAAAACTACCTTAAGGAAGAAGAATCTAAGGGAGTTGTTTATGTATTATCTGTAAGATGTTGAGGGAAGATGCTGACATGGGTAGCATATTTCCTTGACATGATTATTTCTTTGACATCTATTTATTGAGTTAATAATGCAATGCTGTAAAGACAATATTCCAATAAACAAAAGAGACAAAACTCCGTCTTCATGGTGCTTCCATCAGGTTTAGTGGAAAGTAAGTAGACTCAAAATAGATAAGTAAATTATGTAATCAGAAGATTATGAGTACCATAGAATCTAGAAAAGGCCAAGGGGGCTGCTAGTGGCAGTGGGAGTGAGAACATTATGATCAGAGTGGGTCTTACTGAGAGGGTGACGATTTAGCAAAGACTTGAGGCAGATGAGGAGGGAGCCAAAAGCGCACCCAAAGGGATATCAGGCAGAAGGAGGAAACTAGGCAAAGAACCGAGGCACAGCACATCCCTGGCATGTTCAAATAGTCAGACGGTGTAGACAGGAATGAGGGAAAGAGGAGCAGAGCAGGATGAGGTAGGACCTTCAAGGCCACAGTGAAAAGTTCAGATTGTTTTCAGATAGGGAAAATTTGTCCCAAAGAATGACCTAAATATACTTAAAATTTTAAAGGAACATTGGTGTCTATTCTGTCATAAATAAACTAAGGAAAGCAAACATACCAAGAATAAGCCCAATGAATATCCTACTGTGCTGTTCCATGGAGGCAAAAAAATCATTTCCAGGGACAATGCAATTGTGACTTAGATATGGGGGGGTCGCGGTGAAGGTGGTGAGATTTGCTGTATTCAGGCAGATCCTACTGGAGGACTGGAAGAGTGTTAGGAGAAAATCACAGGAATTCATGAAGCGAATTGTGTATGTTAAGATAAGTTGCTAAAAATGACATTATTTTAAAATTGTATTGGAGGGGAACCTGGGTGGCTCAGTCAGTTAAGCATCTGACTCGATTTAGGCTCAGATCATGACCCACGCTTCATGAGTTCAAGCTCCAGATCAGCCTCTGTGCTGACAGTGTGGAGCCTGCTTGGAGATGTCGGTCTTCCTCTCTGTCTACTCACTCTATGTCTCTCAAAATACATCAGTAAACTTTAAACATATATTCAAAAAATAAAATAATATTGTATTGGGTGTCGAGCCAACAGAGTTTGCAGTTAGAGGGAAAGCCCAGTAGCAGTTTTGTACACTGATGTGAAGATGCAGTGGAAAATTCAATTTGAAGTTATAGGATAAAGGGAGGGGACCTAAAAAGCTGTCCTCCGGTATATAAGAGAAACTAGTGCACAGGAATATAGCTTTGTATCAGACACAGGCAGAATATTTTCATCATTAGAAATGGATTAGAAGACAGGAAAATGAAACTGATGATGGTAGGTGACAGGTGGGGTGGTGTGAGTTTGAGGAAGTTCTCTTATGATGATGCCACCTCCCTCTGTGAAATAGGAGAAGTTATTATTTGAGAATGAGATATAGTGGGATATAATGTTTTGTGTCTTGAGACACAAAGAAAACAGGAGTAAAATAAATAGTATTTTAGATAAACGGAAGACATAACTGATTAAGGAAATGCAGTTTTATCGCCAGGCAGCATTATAAGTCCACTTGACTTTTCTGGTGATAAATTCAAAGTAAAGCCAATCAAAATGGCTGTTTGTATTCTCTAGATCTAGAAAAAAGCACGAAGTATATAAAGAGACATACTTCAGTGGGACTGAGAATACAAACAACTGTGAATATTGGAAGCAGTAGAAAAGGAGATGAGAGAAGTGTTAGATAGAGGGAAGTGTTAGTGATTTCCCATGGAATTCAAGCTGGGTTTAAGTGTGGAAGAAGGAGTTTCTTGAAAGTGAAAGATACAGTGACAATGTTGTGACATCAGTGAATTTTAGTCTCACTCTATTGAAGGAATAATGAGGTTTGGATCTTAAAGGGAGTAAGCTGTGAACATTGGAGGGGATGGTTACAGAGTTGGATACATGACACTGTGATCCTGGATGGGCACACTATCCAGACGGGAAGGTTTAATTTTCAGTGTGAGCATCTGTCTCCCATGATGTAGCAATCATGGATGCACTAGTTAACAGAAGCACAACATGGAGCAAGCACATGTAGAGGAGTGTCTTGGAGAGCTGCCTGGAAACACAACAGGATTTGCATGAGCAATAAATAAACATTTATTGTTTTACTAGCATGAACTTTAGGGATCATCTGTTACTGCACCTAACCTACCCAATCCTGATAGATATATTCCAGTTAGCAGTTATTCTCAGTGACAAGAATATGACCAGTAAGTCCGTGAGAGATGAAATAAGTTGGGAGACAGTATTATTGGAATAATAAAATTAAAGGAGTTGAAAAGGCTAATAGATTACAAAGATTATTGATCTGTTTATTGAACTCACCAATAATTAAGAACAGCGAAAACTTAAGGAGAGAATATAGTCAAGAGATAATGGGGAGCAAGGTGGGGTTGGTAGATGGCTGCAGAGATGTGAGGCTGTGAGAGATACCATATAATGAGATGACATTCAAGGTATGATTTTAAGGAGCCAATCTGACTTCAGTCCCAGAGTTGTGAGGGCCGTGGTACAAATCAACACAACCATCTTTGTAAGAAATGCAGAAAAATCATTGTCCACATTTCAGTTAAAGAGTGGAAGTAAAGGGAATGTTCAGAGAAGATATTGAATGGTATAAGGGTTTTTGCTGATGAGGGACTAAGAGTTCCAGAGGATACAGTAGAAGATTTTCAGGAGATAGGAATAATAGAACAGGTGTGTCTAATTATATGGAGGTTGTAATATGGAGATAAGGAGTTATTGTGAAATTTAGAATCTCATTTGGTAATTGGTTCAAATGGGGATTAAAGACACAAAAGACATAAGTTCTGATGAATTTAAGGCATATAATGAATATTAAGGGGGTTGAAGTGGGGATTACATGTCTAGGAATCTTTTTAATTGCTGCAAACAGAAGTTGGGTAGCTAAGGAGAGACAGTCTTAAGCAGGTGGGGTCCCCTTTTTGATCTCTGCTGATGGCCAGTGGTGAAGCACAGTCTGAAACCTAATTAATTCCTGCAGTTCTCACTGGACTCTGTTGACATCAGAGAAGTGAGATCTACTTCTAGAATATTCAGACTCCTTCTGCTTTTTGATGGAGTCAAGAATTGCCACAATATCTTGTAGTAGGTGTAATACTCTTTATTTTAGAGACAAGAAAACATTTACACCTTGAGAAAATTATACAGCTAAATAGAGAATTCAAAATTTGGGTCAAAATCTAACCTCTTTTCATAACACTTTACTGTCTCATGAATCCATGACAAAATCTGTCCTAGCATGACTTCTGGGGGAATATTTATTTCTTGCTTAAATACAACAAGGTATGGATATTTATGTCATAGCCATTATAGGAACTATCAATATGGTAAATATCTGTGCTCTGTTGTGTACAAACAATATGTCCTTTTGTGGTCATAAGCTATAAGGGACAGCTGCAGAGATGATTTACATAAGATGCCCTACCTAAACTTGTGGGTTGACATTAAAGGTTTACATAATAAATAAATTGAAAATGCCAATAATGATTTTCAGTGAATGTAACAATATAAAGAACTAAATACATTCAGCAGTGGGCCAGATTTCCCATGGGTGTTATTAACCCATAGATCAGCAGCTGAAGATAGATACAGAGCAGGCACAAGGCAGCAAATCAGTGTCACTCCAAGCACCAAAATGAACTCTAAAGGAAAAGCAAGGCAGTAAATTGTGACATTCCCTCTTGGGTATTCAGTATTTATGCAACTGCATGTTCTGTAACTACATCACGTTCATATAAGGAACAGCCCTATGCTTGTGAAATCATGTATGGTGAATTGGTATTTAGGATCACCATGAAATACTTTTCCAATCAACACTGCCCTCATTCTTCACAGTTAAAATTTTATCTAAGCTTATAAATGAAGAGATATTTATTGGGGTTTATTATTGAGACAAATCACAGGAGCAGATTTTTTTTTAGATAATGTCCAGATGCTATATAGACTCATGAAAACAACAGTTAATACTATTTTTTTTCTCACTCCACACATCCTTGAGACAATCTTACCAACACCAGCATTATCCCCCAAGATTCATTACCACTTGAGTAGGTCAAGTTAGATTTACTGGAAATATATTAACTACATCATTCAATTAATATGAAAATCCATAGCAAGACATTTGATTTAAAAAAAAGTGTCTTACACTTCCCGTATGTGTATAATTCTTTTGCTTGAAACCATTGAAGGGGGATTAATCTTAGAAACTTTCAAATCAGTTTTAGTTTCTGAATTTTCAGTTTTTGCAATCAATTAACAAATTGGAGAAGAAAGGTGGTAATAGACGCTAGTTCCTTGCTAACACACAAGTTACTACATGTGTTATGTAGACAACACATATTTAGAAATCATTCAAAATTTAAGTGTCCGTTCTTGGCATGAAAATTATCTGTGGATACCTATGTTTCACATACCTGCAGACAAAGAACTTGACAACTTCACCTGACTGAGATTTAGATGTTGTCAGCTGCCACTCAATCTCATGGCCGTAGGTAATAGTAATGGCTTCCAATCTGTAAAGCTCTTTGTAGACATAAGGGCTTTCAAAAGAAAGAAGAGTGAAATGCAAGGAAATAAGAAAAACGCTCATGAGATTGAGGACGTTTTTGCATCTTTCAACTCGACACATATTTTCCTTTATGCCATTTGCTTTCCTATTTTGTGCCATAGCCACACACTGCCTCATTTGAAGAGGAAAGGCTATGATCCCTTCTTCCTTGACGAGTGCAAGCATTAGAGCATCATTCATGGACCAACTAGTTCAGAATAAGCAAGGATATTTGTTAATGTAGGATGGCCATATAATGCATTTCCAAACCAGGGCCCTTCTGAGAGAGGAATAGGAGGCTTTGATACCAGGAGAGCAGGCTTAAGCTAGGAATACCTTATTGTCACGTTAGCAAAAATGTAGATTCCTGGTTGCCAGTCCAGATTTACTGGAACTAGAATCACGACAATGCTTTGCTTAAATATGTGGAAAGAATTTGATGATTTTCAGGGAACTTTTGGAATACAGGAGAAAGACTGGAAAAAAGAAGAAATTATTTGAAAGGGAATTTCAAAATTATAACAAGAATCCAGGGGCTATACAGAGACCCCAGATGGTGGAAAATGCCTAACATCTTTTGTACAATAATGTCTGATGTCATAAGTAAGTGAATACCAGTACTAACTTTAGTATATCTTTGCTGTATCTAAATATTAGTTTAAAATGCTTATCCCAACAATAGTTCTTTAGGATTTAGTGATAAATTTTAGAGAAGTGGTATTTTAAGAGAAAGAGGAAATGGGATTGGGTCCAAAATGATGAAAGGTGGTCCAGAAAAAAAAGTTTTATGAGAAAAGATGCAGAATGGAAAGTAAGAATGCAAAAGAAACAGGTCATTGGAAAAATCTGTGCTCAAGAGAAATAGAAGCTACCTCAGTATCATCAATACTGGGGGACAGATTGAGTTCCATGTAATGGGGGACATTATGTTAAAGATCCATTCAAGTCCTAAGGACCTCCAAAAACAGTCACTTGAGTCATATTGATAATGTGATAAATATGGTCATGCAAAAAGCTTTACTGTGTTTTTAGGAAAATTACAACATGGTAGATTCCCAGGTGTTGAATTTCTCCTTGACATACAGAAACAAGTTAAGCACGTTGATGTATATTTCCTAAATGAGACCCTAAATGGCTATGCCTATTAGGTTTGCAGTGCCACCAGCAAGCATGTGAGTTATGTAAATTACAAGTTCCACTCTCTTTTGTTGGTTTTAGGAGGTCAGTTAAAAGTAGTGATTTTAGGAAAGGAAATCCATTAATGGTGAGAGAGAGAATTGGAGTAACAGAAGGCAGGAAAACTAGTTAGTTAGTCCCTGTAGAAATATGAGGGTGTGGAAATAATTCACTGGAGGAGTGTAGGCAGGATTGAGAGAAGAAATGAAAGAACTCCCAGGCAGAAATTGATATGAGCATCTCTACAAATTTAAAATAAAATTATGGTGCATCAAAATTAATTGAACATGAATTAAAAGCATGGAAGCAAAAAAAATTGGCATTAGATGAACATTCCCATAATTTTTTAGGCTTTAGGCAAAATATCTAGTCTCTATGCTTCAGTTTCCCTGGCAGTAATAGTCGCTGCCTTGCTCTTCTTGTTAGTAATATATATATATATATATATATATATATATACACACACACACACACACATATATATGTGTATATATATATATATTTATTTATTTATTTATTTATATCTATACCATTTATATATTTTTTTAATATAGTGCCAGGCTAAATAAATACTGATGGTGATTGTTATGATTGCTGTTGTTGTTATATTATAAAATAATGCTTTCTCTTGAACATGATAGGAAGTCAGAAGGGTGAATAGTAGTAATTAACTTTTGTCAAGCCCTATGTGCCAAACTCTATTTCAACAATCTGTAAATATTACCTCTGTAAAGTCTGTTCATTGCACCCATGACCCCAACTGGTCATTTGGAAATAAGTAAATCCCTTTGGTCATAAAGAAGCTTGTGTAAATAGAACAGATGAAAATACATGTATCTGAATCCCTTGAAAAATATCTGTAAGGGACAGGACTTCTGATACTGCAGGAACAGCGTTTCCAGAAAGAAGGTACCGTCTTGTTCTTGGTAGGCTAAATTGCTCTGTGGAGAGCAAGGTATTTCCAGTAGGTAAACCCAAAATGTAGATCTCTCCCCATTCCTCATTCCTCTGTCACATTATGTTTGTTTGTTTTATTTTTGCTTCTCTTTCTCCTTTCAGATACACACACACACACACACACACACACACACACACCCGCGCGTGCACAAATATACCTACAGCAAAGGTTTTCGCCACATAGGAAGCCTGGAATTAATCCCAAGGCTGCACTCTGAAGCTGTATGAGTATAGGCAATCTGTAGGCAGCTCTTGCCATTCAGTAGGGTCATTTACAGCTTGAAAATGCAATAATGTTAAGCAGTAGCTGTTCTGCATTACTCCTATGAGCCAAAGTTTACTATTAAAAGGTAATTGTAATAATAAATCCTACACTGCCTTAAATCATCGCTTGCCATATGCCATTGGAAATAATATGCAAAATAGGATGTTCATAAATAATATTACTTCCAAAATGACTCACTGGGTCAATGTTTTTAGACCACAAAAAAGGCTGGCATGAAACTATTTTAACTGTGGTCCAAATATAAATGACTTACGACAACAGCACCCAGTGGCAAAGGATACTGTCAGTGTAACCCGTGATCATTACTTTTGCACCCATGAATGTACATAACTTTGTATTTACATAACTTGAATACAAAAAGGCCCTTCCTATTCTTCAGCTACAGTGAGAAACAAGAGACTTGTGAGACACAAATCTGGTGGTTCAAACTATCAGGTTTTATTGACCCCCAGATATTATCTAATTTTCCTTCCATAACGCCAACTTGGATCTTCCTTTAGAATTTTGAAGGACACCGTACTATTAACGCATGTCTTTAAAGTTTCTTATCTTACAGGGTGAGGCAATGAAAGGCATTAGTATAACAGATTAAGCAGGGCATGCCTTGTAAAAGCAAATTGCTAACCTTTCATGTATACTTCTGCACTCTGTGTGCTACAATGCTCCCTAGATATTAAAAAAACAATGAATCAAATAGGGCTATGCATTGCAAGAGAAAAGATCAATGGTTTTGTAACAGGTTCCCATAGACAGCTGAAGAATCTCACTCAGTGAATTTTTATTTGAAGCTCTTAAATATCGATAAGAATTATATCCAAAGGGGGAAATATATCAAGTGGCAAAAACTTTAAACAATATTGACATCTAGGAGTCTCCTTTATACCATGCATAGAATTAGTATGTTATGATATCATCACAAAGAAGATGTAAATGTTTAAGAATTTATTGTCAAAATAAATAATGCTAATATCTTTCTTAGGTGTTACATAGAGTACCTCACCACCACCCCTGAAAAGAAACTTTCTAAAATCTATAATTAGAAATTTTCAAACATTTTTGGGGTAGCAAATAATATGTTATCTGATACACTTTTTTAAAGTTTTTATTTATTTATTTTGAGAGAGAGGAGAGAGAGAGAGAGAGAGAGAGAGAGAGCGCGCATGTGTGAGCAAGTGGGCGAAGGGCCAAGAGAGACAAGCCCAAGCAGGCTCCACTCTGTCACTGTGGAACCCCATGCAGGGCTCAATGCAGGACTCGAACTCATGAACTGTGAGATCATGACGTACACTAAAGCCAGACACTTAACCAACTGAGCCACCCAGCTGCCCCTGTTATAATTTTTAAAGGGAACCTGAAAATCTTTTTGAATTCAACATTCTGGATTTCTTCATTTTATTTGAATACATTGAAAATACACGTTTCATTATACCACATTTTCTGAGGACGGATAATCTTAAGTACTCTAACTCTTCATTGTAGAAGGGAAAACTTCTATAAGCCTGTTGGATCTAGGGCCTTAAATATTAAATATTTTACTTTCATATTTCAGATGTTAATGATTGCTTTCATAGAATGAATATAATGTTTTTATTAACAGTTTGAAATTATGTGATTGTTTCAAAGGCTATTACATCATATCACAATTTTTATACCTCTATAAAATCTTTTAATAGTCAATTCAACCACCATTATGATGAAACATACTGTATTTGCTACATTAAATCAACCTTTAAAAGACTTAGGGGGTCATTTTCCCCTCTTGAATGCTTCTACCTAGTATTTATTACTATTACCAGTGCATATGAAAGAAGGTTTCAATCCCTCAGGGTTTAATTCCATGAGAGAAAAAGGGAACACTTGACTATGTATACATTACCACTGAGTTATATTTCTTAAGTAGGTGCAGAGAATAAACTAGAAAGTAACTGCAGGCAGAGCTGGGAAAATCTGGCCAGGATTTGTCCACCAACACACAGGAATACCTCAAACTCTGCACTGCTGAAAGCTTGACCAAGGGTTAGACTGGGAAATGGAGAACTACATTCTAGAATGAGCTTTGATGGGGGAGGGGGGGTGACCTTGGAAAAGTTACTAAATTTCTCTGAGATTTTTCCTCCTTATCTAAAAAGTTTTGGGTGTTGGATGACATGACAAGTAAAGTGCTTTGATGTATTTTATTATAGCACCCAGTTTGGAGGATACATCATAAGAACATACCCTAAAAGACAGTTTCCATTTAAATATTTCTTTTTTCCCTCTTTCTCAGTCTTTTGTGCTAAGGCAATGCTGTGAAATAATAATCAGTACTCCACGACATTGCTCCTCCTCTCTCATTTTTACTAAAAGACTCCTTACAGCCCTCTAGAGCTAATCAGCTTACTATAGTCACAAGGGGACATTTTGATGACAGCCAGAGAAATCGGATAGACTGTGTCGAAGTATAACATTTGAAAGAATATTTGGAGAGCACTTTTTAAAATTTATTTATACATTCACGTGTATATGCATTTATCTATGTATGCATGTATTTTGCATCGCAAAAGAAATCCCAACATCCTGTGTTTCTAGATCAGGGAAAAGCAGGACAGTCAGATGCCGAGGTTGTCTTGTCTAACCACATCCCTTAATTGCCTAGCGAGCCGTACATACATTTTAGGCAATTCAAGCATGTGGAGACTTACGTTGATCTTGACCCTTTGGTACCTGAGAGCAGAGCAGCCTGGTCGAAGTTTCCACATCACCGAGACAGGGAAGCAGTAAAAGAATAATAGCTATATTGGTTGCCAAGGGCTGGGAGGTCTTGGGCAATTGCAGTAAGTGTCCCATGACTCCTGAGTGAACTAGGAGTCCATCTGAATTTTTCTCACCATTCCATGTGGATGGACACAAGATTTCCCCTACCCAATCCTAGGCAGGAAGTTAATGAACTTTCTATTGGTATGAAAGAATGTTGCAGGGTTCTAGGTATTTGATAAAGAATGTAGTTTAGACTGGCTCTCTGATGAGAACAGAAATGCCAGCAGGTGCCGGCATGAGGGGTTGGCCTTCCTGGATGATAGAATAAATCTGTGCATCCCAGAGATACTGATATTCATAGGCACCGACCAGACCTTCTCAGTTCCAGTCCTTCCATAACAAGATGCTACTCCCGAAGTCCCTGGGATTGAGAGACCAGCTCAGGCAGAAAAGAGTGTGGGGAAAACATCTCCATGTTATGCATATAATTTGTCTGATCCCATGTCTGGCATATAGTAGGGTCTCAGTAAATAGTTAATTGTTATCAGTTACAACATTATTATTAATATTACTCAGAGACTGAATACTGAATGTATTTATAACTATTTTACAAATTTAGGTGATTTGACTTTATTAAAAACAAAGCTTCTTTGGAAGAAAATATCATATGTATGTACAAATACATATTTTACTAATTTTGTAAGTACTTGATATTGGCTACAAAAAAACTGAACATGAAATAAAGGTGTTATAGAAATATGTTTCTTCTACGGATTATCTACATGAAAACAGTAAAAAAATTTGTTGAGACTGAAATGTTAAAATGCACAACAATGATGGTGAAAATGGCACCATAAATTAACTTTATGAATTGAGTCACCTATTCTTTGAAAAAAAAAATACTCTTAGAGATTGTAATGATCACCAGGTAAAAACAGAATGAATGTTGAAATAAACGGATTATATCTCAGAATCCTTTTCCTTCCCTCAACACAGAGCAGCAGCTCTTCTAGATATTGATACATGAAATCACTGATAACGAAATAAAAATATGGGCCAGAAAATGGATTTGGGAAGCATCGGTCTTTTGTCCTTTCTCAAAATACAGACATAACTGACATGTCAAGCGTGGGACTGACAGTGATGGGGTAGCATCTGACAGCTCAAACACAGCTTGCGCATCAGCCTGATGCCTCCAAGCCCGATATGGCAGGATTCCACCATATAAATATGCCTCTTATCTTGAAATTAGAAGAACTGGCTTTTGCCTTTATGTGACTGGAGTTTGTTATTATTATTATAATGAAGTATTGGTTGCCACTTAATCTACAACCTCAAGGCCAATATACAAACCCTCGGTTTCCCAAATGCGAAGGATGTGTTTACAATATTATCTCTCTTTGAATATACTCAGTCAGAATACAAAAGACAATGGATAAGGGGGACCATATTTCAGCAGCACTTCTGAGATCTGTCATATTTCCTCATGTGCTTTAAAATCAAGTTTTGGATTCTCATTTTCTGGCTCCCGCAGATGATTTGCTCTGGTGATGTCAGCACTTCATGGCACCGATGGATGCCAAGTGTTGTTTATGCCTTTCTGTCCTCCGGGGACTTGTAAATCCATCGTGCATCCACAAGCTGTCAGGGGAGAAGAAAAGCGCTGGTCACTAATCTTGTCATGATCAACACCATTCTCAGCACCTTGGTTTATATCTTGGCCTGGATGGAAATAAGTCAGTAATACAAATGTGAACCTGGGATACCCTTTCTGTCTTTGCCATTGGTGGATCTTCTTTCCTCCTGACATTTAAACCATGTTACACAGGTGTTGCACAAAGTTGAAAACATATCTCTACTAAAGAGCTCTGTGCGTGTGTGTTAAACAGGCTATTGAACAATTTATTAAGATTGTCTAGGTTCCTCCAAGTGGCTTTTTTTCCCTTTGAATTCTGCTACTTTACTTAACAGCCCGAATATAAAGGGAAAGCCCCTGCAGAAAGTGATAGGCACAGCAATAAGACTAAGAGTTCTCTGCTCAAATGGCCCCATTAAATCCACCATTGCCCCCTTGATGGGCCGTGATGGTTCATTTCTTTCAGCAAAGCATACTACCAGTGTTGATGTCATGTTCAATAATCTCGGGCTACTGCTCTGGGGAAAAAATATATATCTTTTCCAAACAGTGAATATTGAGCTTCAAGACTGCAAATTATTTTCAATCTTTTCATTCTCAGAATGAATAGACACAGATATTCATTTTCTCTTTCTCAACATTTTTTATTAATACTTTTGGTTGTTCTTTTTTATTTACAGATAAAATAATCTGTTCTGAAAGCTATTGAGATAAGAGTTCTTTGTTCACTCACAACCCAGGTGCCCAGACAATCATTCTTCCAGGAGGGTCCCCTATCTTTAAGAAGAAATACAAGAAATAAACTGTTTAAAAGAAAATATTTTATAGTCATCACTAAACATAGTTTGAGGCCGTTGGCTGATGTTATTACCTGGACAATTTTTTGGAGTTGGAAATTCATCATTGTAAAACTTGCTCTTCAACTTTACTTTGTCTTGATGTCAAAAAGCTTTATATTTTAGCTTTATGAAAAAAATCCCTAATATTTTGAGATTCCTCAAACTGTTTATCCATAACCATGCTAGGAGAAGTGGCTTAATAGAATGGACTTCATGTGAATTTGAACTCCAACTGATCTGAACTCCAACCTTCCCTCTAACACTTCATAGCTCTGTGATTTTGGGAAAGATATTTAAACTCTGTGTCCCTTAGTTCATTCATCTCAAAAAAGTAAGAATAACTTAATCTTGCAAGGGTTTGTGAGAGGCAAAGGCATTATTTTATTTATAAAGTACCTAGAATAGTGCCTTATATATAGACAAGTTCCAACATGTATTAACCCTACCTCTTATTCATGCAAATTGTCTAGCACTCTCACTTACAGGGAGGCCCTATTCATTAGAAGAAAAAAAAGTTATGAGTTAAATGAACATCTAGGGCTTCCTTTAATTAAAGAAAAGATGCACAAAGATATGGTTTGTGGTGAAAGGTGAAATATATGTATACCTTATACCAGGTATATGGACCTGTTAATTACTTGTTTTTCTTTATTGGAGATTTTATCAGGTCTCTTTGGGACTAGTTGACAGTGTCCTCTCTTTCATCTCTTTTGTCTATACTACATTTGAGAGCTGACCTTTAACCCCAACCCCAAAATAAGCCAGAGCTGATGTTGCTACTTTTTTGCCCTAGAAATGGCTCTGCCAGATTTCTTTCTTAATCCATTAATTCACTATCATCGCCCAGTAAGACTGATGAGCAATTCTGACATATATCCACTGGTCAATGACATAGCTTAGAACTGTTTTTTTCTTTTCAGAAAGTATGATCAGTGGTTTCAGCGGTATCTAGTTAAGAAAACAGCTTCCTGAAAGTTCCTCTTATTCCTTCAGATGACTGATTTTAAACAAATCAAGGCTACTTTGCCAGTGTCCATGCTGGCTTGCCAACAAAGTGACTGCTTTTTTGTATATTGCAAAATTATAGATTGGTTTTCATGCATATATTCTTTTCTACCTTTCATCTCTAGTTGCACTCACTCCATCCCCAGAGATCAAAGAAGGGGGTCTTTCAAGGGTATTATATGTTTCTAATTCTTGTTGGATTCATAGTTGTCATGAGGCATTACTCCAGATTCTCAGCTTGACCTTAGGGTAAAAGGGATCATTTGGAGACATTTTTAGGGAATATCTTAAAAGAGTGAAAAGTTTTGACGTCATGGAAGTACAAGTAAGAACTCTGTTGTAGATGTTTCTGACTGGCTTCCATCTCACTTCCTGGAGCCCTGCCTTAAGTTCTCTCTCTGATGGGAACCCATTCTAATCTTGCAGTGACTACAGTTTCAGGAGAAGAATTCTCTCTAAGGTTATATGAAAAACTGTCTGAATACAGAGATTTCTGGACGGAGAGTTTCCTTCTTTTTTTTTTTTTTTCATATCTAAATCAAAAAGGTTAAAGACTGCCCCCACAGCAATAACCTTATGGGATCCTAAATATTCATATTTGTGTCTACAAGCTTTCGGATGCACTGGTTTGAGTCAGACAAAAACCCATAGCGTAGCCCTCCAAAGTACTCAATATCTGGCATATTTTTCCTGTGTTCTTCGCTGATGCTTTCTTATTGACCTTTCTTTTTTCCTCCAATTTAGAATCAGTTAATCTGTTACTCCAGGGAGGTATGAATTTCCATATTCTGGTTGATTTATATGGATTTCCTGTAAACTGAAGACTGCACGATGAAATCAATCACCATGATGCCTACAGCAGTGGCTCGGCATAGGATGTGTGAAACACCTGACGTTTTCCATTCTTATTAGGAGTGAAATGAGAGCATGCTATTTTCATGATGCTTCCTGTGCTGGGGAGATTATTTGGAGAATCTCATACTGATAAGAGAAGAATAGATACATGCCATTTTGTGCCTATAGCTGGTGTTTTATGATGGTGATAAATAAATATCTAAATGTTTTATCTGACCCTTTTAGGAACTATTGAGCTTACAAGACTTCTATGGGTAAGGACATGAATTAGTATTCTAGAATCTAAGAAACAGCTGTATTAACTCAGTTTAGATAACAGCATAGTATTCACTAGAAAATATAATAGTTCTGAAATTCTGAGTTACGTTCACATGTTGTGGGAAGAATGTTTAATTTCATTTGTTTTATATGATTATTTTTCTTACAGGTCTTTGGAATGTGGGAAATGCTATGTATATATCCAGGTACCAAAAATAATATAAATGTCCATTACCAAGATAACATTCTTTTTAGAAAGCGTAAAATGGCACTCTGACAGCAACACCCGATGGTAAAGATTTATGAAAAAATTGCTGTGTGACAAAGCAAGAAAAGAAGAAGGAAATCCTAGGAAAGTCACAGCACAAGTTTCTTCTTTGTAGTTGAACTTTCTGGTTTTTCGTGTCCAGATTTCCATTTGTCATGAAAATTTAAAATTAAACCTCCTCAATGTGCACATTTTAATTTAATACAAGAGAATGTAATTTATTATTTGGCACAGATTTATCGTTGTAAAAAGCTCCCGCTAATGTCATGGTGAATTCTGTGCATGAAATGAAGGCAAACAAATGATTCATTTTTCATGAATATTAACAATAAGTGCTACATTCTCCTCACACAGCCATAGAAGGTACTTTACCAAATACTCAGCTGCGCTTAGCTTAGCTTATGTTTCTTTCACTAAATCCATAAGGTAGAGAAAGTTTTATTGGAAGTAATGACATTACCACAAAACCTAGCACAAGATAGAAAGTTGCCAAGTTATTTTAATTTCAAAAAATACATGAATTACAGTGATCAGGTAATGATAAAACAACCTTGATAACCATGTATATAGGATTACCTGGTAACCTATAATATATTTTAATGTATAGATTGCTCTCCTGTGCCTATTGCTGGGATAGTATGAAAGAACTCTTGTTTTCACATATAGCTATACCATAGAAACAGAACCTCAAGATAAGATAAGATAAGATATGATAGATAAGATGGAGAACTTAAAAAAATCAGTAATTAATGTCCTTGATTATGTTTCATTTAACACATATACATCCATTTTTGTTTGTTTTGTTTTTCTGTGGCTTTCTCAGGTCTCCATTTTGGTAGGTAATGCTGAGTGAACTGAGCTCCACTAAGCAGTGCAACTCGTGACGTACTTCAGGCTCTTTTTTGTTTCCTACGGCCACCCTAACCAATTTCCATAAACTAGGTGACTTAGAACAACCGAAATATTCTCTTGCATTTCTCAAGACCAGAACCAAGGTTTTGCAGCTCTAGGGGAGAATCAGTTCCATGCTTCTCTTCCAGGTTCTGGTGGCTGTGGGCAATCTTTTTTATTTCCTGGCTGCTGGATGCATCACTCTAGCCTCTGCCTCGAGTTGCTTTTGCTTGTCCTTCCCCTCTGTGTCTCTGTATTGCAGATCTTTCTTTACTTATAAAAACAACAGTCACTGGGCTTATGGATCCATCTTAATTCAAGGCGATCTCTTGATTAATCCTTTGATTACAAGGAAAAGGTTAAAGTAGGTCAAATTCTGAGGTTCCAAGTGGTCATATGTTGAGGAAAACACCATTTAATCCAGTGCTCTTATAAATCAGAATTTTATTCATTCTTGAGCATGTAAACAAGTATCATTAAGGTAATAAATGACTCTCCCTTCCCATTTTTTAAAAATGCTAATTTAGTTTTATTTTGAGTGAGAGAGAGAGAAAGGGGAAGAGGCAGAGAGAGAATCCCAAGCAGGCTCCTCACTGTCAGCACAGAGCCCCATGTGGAGCTCGACTTTATGAACCATGAGAGGATCGTCTGAGCCAAAATCAAGAGCTGGACACTTAACTGACTGAGCCACCCAGATGCCCCTCTATTCCCCATTTTAAAATAGAAACTTGTAGCTAGGATTCATGAGCAAGTTACTTATCTTCTCCAGGTCACATGTTCCTCATGTACTGTCATGGACTAATCCAGCAGGCAAATAATCAGTAAGGACATAGTTGAACTCAACAGTACCATGAGTCACCTGGATCTATTTGACAATTTTAGAATACTTTTTCCAATAACAGCAGAATACACATTCTTCTCAAGGCCATATAGAACATTCATCAAAACAAACTGTATCCTGGGCCATACATCACATCTGAACAAATATAAAAGAACAGAAATCATGCAAACTGTGGTCACAGGCCATAATAAAACTAGAAATAGATAGTAGAAAGATAATCAAAAAACTTCCAAAATACTTACAGATTAAACAACATACTTCTAGATAACATGGGGTCAAAATTTTTCAAAAGAAATTTTAAAATATTTTTAATTAAAGTAAAATGAAAATACAACTTATAGGACCACCTGGGTGGCTCAGTTAAGCTTCTGACTTTTGATTTCAGCTCATCTCACTATCTCGCAGTTCATGAGATCTAGCGCCATGTTGGGCTCTTCACTGACAGCATGGAGCCTGCCTCAGATTCTCTCTCTCCCCCTCTCTCTGCCCCTACCTTACTTGTCCACTCTTTCTCAAAATAAATAAATAAACTTAAAGAAAAAAGAAAATGCAACTTAAAATTTAAAGAAAAAAGAAAATGCAAATTTAAATTTAAAGAAAAAAGAAAATGCAAATTTAAATTTAAAGAAAAAAGAAAATGCAACTTTAATTGTGTAGGATCAGTGTTTAGAGAGAAATGTGTAGCCTTGAATGCACATATTAGACAAGAAGAAAGATCGAAAATCTATGACATTGGTTTTGGCTTTAGGATATCAGAAAAAGAAAATTTAGTCCAAAGTAAGGTAAAGAAAATAATAAAAAATAACACAGAAATCAACAATATTTCAAACAGAAAATTAGTAGAAAAGGAAAATTATATGAAAAACAACTTTGATAAACCAGACTTCAATTTAAAAAAAATTTAATGTTTTTATTTATTTTTTTGAGAGAGAGAGAGAGAGAGAGAGAGAGAGAGAGAGACAGCGTGAGCAGGGGAGGGTCAGAGAGAGAGGGAGACATAGAATCCGAAGACAGGCTCCAGGGTCTGAGCTAGCTGTCAGCACAGAGCCTGACGCGGGGCTCGAACCCACCAACCATGAGATCATGACCTGAGCCGAAGTCGGACGCTGAACCGACTAAGCCACCCAAGCGTTCCTGGACTTCAATTTTTTAAAAAGCAAAACTATGAAAGATAAAAGAAACTTGCAAATAAAAATATGCACCTAATGTTCAAAATTACAGGAAATGTTGTTAGTCTCATATGTTTTTAAAGGTAACCTAGAATAAATAGCATTTTCAGTATAAGAATGTTGTTCCGAGTATAGTAGCTGTTTATTACGATACTTCACTAGTGTTAACTGTGTGATTTGCTATTTGTAAAAATACCTTATAAACAATAAAGTGAATATTTTCATTATGACCCTTAGGTTATAAAAAGCTGCTGTCCTGGGGCATATGGTCTTATAAAAACTTACTTATACATCTTCATGAAATAAATGTGCTAAATTTTAAGAAATCAAGCAGGAAGAACTATGTTTAAAAGCAAATATTTTAGGTTATCACAATTGGTTAATAGCTATAGCTGATTAAATTTTTAGTCTCGAAACACTTGCTGATATATGTATATACTAGAACTAACAAAACCATTGCACTTACCTGTAATATACTGATAACAAACATGATAAACTCACATTTAAAACAACCAGAATATCAAATATGATAGAGTAATAGAGAAACAGAGGCAGAATATATGAGCATTTAAAATAAAAATTAGTAAGAAAATAGTCTGCAATGGAATAAAGCAAAGAGGTCAGACAGATTTATGAAGAAATAAATAGAAAGTATTTGGCTAACTCCTCACTAACTTAGTTTACTCCAGTCCAAATAAGCATTAAATAAGAGTCCAACTGGGACTCACTTAACTTCTTTTGTTCTCATTTCCTGTTCAGGTCTACCACAGCATTTTTGTTAAACTCTGGTTCATCCATTTGAAATTCAGGTATGATATCTTTAAAGAAAACAATATAAAATGGATCCATTTTCCTTTTAGAAATAGATTGAGCAGTGAGGAAGGCAGACAGACAAACCAGATTATTGAGTATATTCACTTTTCTAATATCGTCATTGTTAGACAATATGAATAAAAAATTCTATATATAAAACATGAAAGTTATGAATGCAAAAATATTCCCTTCAGTGAACCAGAAAAAAATCCCTGCAAAATAAAATGGAATTAAGTATAAAGGATTCATTAGGAGAAAATGAAAAGTGAAAATCGTACAGTGCCTGAAAATAATGCAAATAGCAATTATTGGTAGAACAGCTTTGTAAAGCTGCTAAATATATGTTTTAATACTACTTATGTATCTCTGACATTTTCACCTAATGGTACAATTATCTCACAAACTATTGCACGGAAAGATTCTGAGATGGAGATTAGAGAGCAGGAGTTTTATTAGGGAGCACTCTTGGGCTCCACTCCTTTGGGAAAAAATGAAGTGGACTCGACAGAGGGAGAAGAGGTATGATATAGTCTCCATGGGTGGGGGGGGGGCACCAAATCACCTGAAGCTGGGATAACCCTTCATACATATGCTGAATTGTACAGAGAGAGCTGTATCTTAACAGCCCTGAGTGGTCATCAGATGTGCGCTGCCCAAGAAAGAAGGCGGGACTTTGGGCAACACAACTGACTTCAGCTGAGGCAATGACAAAACAGGGCATATAGGTGACAACTTGTAATGTATTGGCAGTTACAGCAGCTTCATTCTGAAGAACCTGGGAGACACCGGTTCCTTATGGCAGTAGGAACTCTTTTGTATGTAAATTCAAGGAGCCATTAGCTCAGGGCTCTGGTGTACCTCTCTCCCTGGAGAAAGATGAAGAAGATTGGTGAGAAAAACTATACATACTGCTGTTGCCTTTGATATTGGAACCACAAATGTCACTTTTGCTTTCCTCCTCTGTTATCCATTCTATATTCCCTTCAACATCGAGCAGCATGTTTGCCAGTCTCAGGGGCATGATGCATAGCCCAATCCCTGAGCAGTTGGAGACTTTAGTCCTCATGTCTTTATCTAGCAGGAGACTTTAGTCTTCATAGTCCATTCACTATGAAAATTGATCAAGGTAGTATCAAGAAAACCCAAGTATAACACCTGGATATTAAATTTATTCCTTCCCACTATGTAACAGCAGATCCACTGTATATTCCTGGTGATTAGATTCAATTAACTCTGCCAAATTGGTGACTCTCTCTTTTGCCTCCTTTCTTCCCCTGACTCTGCACCTTGATCATGAACTCTTAGACTACCATCCCATAAACATTCATGCTGAGTAGGCCCTATAATTCCCTTGAGGTATTATCCATTTCTTTCCTTATCAGGCCCTACAAGTCTCCAGCTGTGTTATTTCTTGACTCAATGCCAGTGGCCAAGAGGGTAATTGGGGACAGATCCTGAGGATGGGGTACATGTTAACATGTATGTGGGAAAACTCTCCACTATCTTCAGGCAAGGAGGGGACTGATAGCCCTAAATAAGGAGTAAGCCATTTCTTCAGTTTTGAGGGTTCTGGGGATTTGGAGGACTCCATGTTTATGGGTCAAATCAACCCAGATGTCCCTATCCCATGTGTCAAGATGGAGTCCTTTCCTAATCAGGACCTTGGATTAAGCATAACAGAACTGATTAAGTTGAGAGTTAAACTGTCTTTGGAGCTCTGTTATTCCCATGAATAAGATCTAGAGCTAACCTCCACTTTTTTCTGATAATAGCTGAAAGAAGTGAAAGCCTTTTTATGTGTTAAAAAAAAAAAAACTTCTCATTCTCACACTTGGTTTTCAAACATCTATTAATTACTACTTTGAACTTTTCCATTTCTCTTCCTAAGGTAATAAATGCTTGGGACCCCACCCAGTTACAGGTACTTTATAGCTACCTTTTTATTTCTCACATACCTAATATGTGGAACCAGCTAGTGTAATCCTTTCTACCAGTACACAACCCCAGGTAGAAGTTGTAACAATTGCAACGTTACTTTGTGCCAGGGGTTTTCACCTGTATTTCACCTACTACCAGCTACTATATGCATCTCATGAGTTGTTTCATGGAAAAGATGATTCTGAGATGGAGATTAGAGTGTTTGAGTTTTATTAGAAGAGCTCTTTCTAATAATTCCTTTGGAAATAAATGAAGCAGACTCAGAAGAGGGAGAAGAAATGTAATGCAGTGTCCATGGTGGTGGCCACCAAACCATTTGGGGTCGTTGCCAGACAAGAAGCAGGCAATCTGGTTTCAAAGACTCAACTTCAGTCTGTTTTCTTGGATAATTACCAGCACCAACTATCTTTGGTTGGGCTCTCCAGGAAGTGGATTCTGAGATGGAAATTCCCATACAGGAGATTTACTAGCAACTGCTCTTGAGATTAACTCTGAGGGAAGAGAAGCAAAGAAAGCAGAGTAGGAAAGAGGAAAAAGTTGAGATCTGATATAATTTTAGTAGAGACCTCAGTTGACCATACATGGAAAACTAAGCTGGCATCAGAATCCTACGTTTAGGGGAAATGGGTCAGGTCTTTATCAGTCATTGATCATTATCAGTCATTGATCAATATGTGGCACCCTGCATAGGCAGCATACATTTGGGCAACATGGTTGTCTTCGGTTATAGCAATCCCCAAAGGAGGTTGAGAGCTGAGGTCTATGGATGGGAGGTACAGAATGAATTATTCATTCTTACAAGAGAACCTGGATGATGTCATCACGATGTCAACCAAACTGGTAGATTACGTTGTTACTCAGTTTTAAGGCAAGAAAACCTCAGAAAAATCCTCAATGGTGTATTAAAAATAAGCAATTAATGCCAAATATTTTCTTTTTGTCCATGTGAAGTCACTTGGTTTCTGGTTGTAGTTAGCCAAAGGAGAACTCAGGTAGATGTAGAAAAGAAAGCAAACAATGCATTCTATTAATTCTCTTAGGTCCTCTTTTAAAAGCAAATCACTGATCTTTGCAAGGCAACCAACTCTAGTGATGCTTTCTCTTTCTTGGTTGAAGTGACTTCCTTGCCACACACATTCCGAGCAGGGTTGGTGCCTGCTCCTCTGCTGCTGGTTCTTGCCCTTTACTTGTGTTTCCTTCTCTACCATGCCCACCTTAGTCATAAGTCCAACTGCAAATAAGCTCTCTCAAGTTATTCCACCTTGAGTTTCTTATTAGGATCCTAACTTACATAAACATCTTTCCTAATATTATCAGTGGTCTATAAACTTCCTTAGGGCTACATGTGTGTCTGATTTGTCTTTGTGTCTCTGAGGTACTCTGAGTGTTCTACAGGCATGTAGTAATTGTGTTAAATTAACCAGTCTTTTCAAATATATGCATAGGATTTTTATTTATGGCAATACCCATATCATTTGACGTTCTGATAATTTCCTATTTGCCAAGCTTGGAAAGAAAATCTTAAATGTGGCAACATTTCCTGCATATTTTAGTTATAAATAAAATATTGGATTCTCAGTTACTTAGGGCTTATTAGAGAATGCAGAGGCCCTTAACTGGATCATGAGAAGCTAAAGTTACTCAAGATGGTCCACTATTTGTATGATTTGGTAGAAGTTGCTTGGTTTCTCAGGGCCTTGTTTCTTCATCTATGTAATAACCAAATGGGATAAAATATCACTAAATGCTTTGCAGCTCTAGTCTCTTTTAGTTCTCTGATGAAGAAAGTTGTAAAATGAGCATATTGCTTGGGATTTTTATTTTATATGCTTTTTAACTTCTGAGGCATTGAATTTGTTACAGACAATGTTCTAGGCTATTGATTATCATTTCCTACCTTTTAATGGATGGGAAGAAAATGAGAAATAGACAATGTCATTGAGATTTTGGCAGAGACAACAACATAAGGTTTATAAATACTGCATTTGTACTTTGGTGAAATGGCCATTGCTCAAAGTTAATGGTTTTGGCAGCCTGGATGGCCCAATGTTGATTGACTGACATAAAGGTCAACTGCTTAATTTATGAGCTGTCCTTCCAGAATAAAGACACTGATGCTGACCTGCTGGCAAAAGAAGTTGCCATTGAAACTGTTGATACAATAGTGATGACAGTTTTAAAAGCATCTATTCACCTTCTTCTGATCCCTGTCTCTTGTGATCAATGACACTTAAGCCAGGTCAAGATTAGGAACAGACACTTCTGTAGCTGTAGAACAAATTGAGGCCAAGTTGCTACTAAGCATTATTAACTTCATCTGTATTCTGAACTAGCCAGACATAGACAACTCCCTAGACTGCAGACAAGTTTAAGATGGCATTTTCTATTAGTTCTCAACTGCTTAAACAAGAATCCAACCACTCTGAAAATTAAAAATTACTTTAAAAATCCAGCCTAGAAGATAATTACATTTTTTCCCTAGGGGCGCCTGGGTGGTTCAGTTGGTTAAGCATCTTTTAGTTTTGACTCAGGTCATTATGTCACGTTTTGTGGGTTTGAGCCCTACATTGGGCTCTGTGCTAACAGTGCAGAACCTGCTTGGGATTCTCTCTCTCCCTCTCTCTTTGCCCCATCCCTGCTCATGCTCTATCTCTTTCTCTCAAAATAAATAAACATTTAAAAAAATCTATATCACAACAATATCACAAATTTAACCCTATGCTGTTTTGGATAGTCTCATTGAACTGATGATGGTAATTAATGAAAAGTGGTAACTATCAATGAATAAAACTTGAATTCCTTGAATTTCTGGAGAATAGGAACACAAAATTTAAATGATAGTTTCTCAGTCTAGGCACTAATAATATGTGGCCCCAGTAATTTATTGTTGCAAGCAGGTTGTCCTGTGCATTTTAGAATATTTAACAACATCACTGGCTTCTACCCACCAGATGCTCCCTTAACAACCTCCCTCAGTTGTGTGTGATGACCAAAAATGCTATGAAATATCCCCTCGGGGTAAAATTACCACAGGTAAGAAACTACTGATTCAATTAATAAATATTTTAAATTTTATTTTGTTGCCAAGCAGTGAGCACTAGAGTTCCAAAAATGAATAGAATGGTGTGCTCTGCTCCCCAATATCTTACAATCTGCTCAAAACAGAGAAAGACTGATAAATGCTACCATTGAGGTATGGGAAAGGCATTTTTTTTTAGCTTCCTAGGTTTAAATTTTTTTTAATGTTTATTTATTCTCTGAGAGACATAGAGAGAGAGCATGAGCAGAGGGAGGGGTAGAGAGAGAGGGAGACACAGTATCTGAAGCAGGCTACAGACTCCGAGCTGTCAGCACAGAGCCCCACGCAGGGCTCAAACTCACAAACTGTGAGATCATGACCTGAGCGAGGTCGGACGCTTAACTGACTGAGCCATCCAGGTGCCCTTACCTTCCTAGGTTTTGAAAAATGTTTAAATCAGTAAAAATTCAGTAATAGCATATGTGAGAATGAATTTGCAATTAATTGATTAACCTACTCCTTGTAGTCTTGACTGAAGGAAAATGGGGAACCTAGAAATGTCAGCAAGAAGTGATGAGAATAAGGCCAAGATGAAAGTATGATTAGAATGGCTAAAGAAAAAAAATGTGGCCCAGAATAACACAAGAGTTAAATCCAAAGATGGGAAGATTGGTATTTTTGCCCAAGCGTCCATCATTCTTTAAAAAAAAAAAAAATCCATTGAGAGAACCTTCCAGACCTTTGAATTCAGATTTTATACAAATCGCCACATGTGTGTCTGTATTGCGGTGAAGGAACAGTTGGCTCTAAGGTTCTGTGGCACCATCCTCTTATGGTGGCTCACTCACTAGAGATCCCAGGGCAGGTTTGCTAGATTATTGTTCTTGATGCAACACCTTATATAGCACACAGTTCTCAGTTATGGGAGTCAAAGGAAATTGGTACTTGCTATCTGGTGAGCAATGTTACTTAATTTAAACATTTGGGGACATGTCCAAAAAACTTGCAAACATGCAATTTTAGAGTAGAAGTGAATAAGACCCGTAGCAGGTTCCCATTGTGAGGAATCATCATAGTAATTCAATAGCATTCCTGAGTTTTCAAGGGTACTGTGAGCAGTCCAGGAGAGTGGAAGTTATTTTTAGCTTAGAAATTCACATTATCAGTAGCAACTAAATACTCTAATCATTTACTGTGCATGAATGTTCCCTGAGATGCAGAGATAAGTCATTTATATAAAACTTAATTATCTTTAACTTGAATGTAAACTACCTACTTGGTTTTAAAAAGCACTTTTGGGACAATGCAATCTTACCTCTTGCTGAGCAACAAAAATTATTAAAATCCCAAGCAAAGTTTTTCAAAATATCACTAAAATTTATAGTAAAGTTTGGATGCTTAAATGCGAACCAGGGCTTATAAAGAGAATTGCTTATTACGTCAACCAGAATTAACATGGGTCTTAGGATCAGCTAAGAGTTGAGAGAACACTTGCCCAGGAGATTTTAAGTTAGGAATCATTTTTTCCTATTTTCTGGGGTGAAAGCAGAAGGTGATGATCTAAGTTCCACCTAGAAACATGACAGAGACTTGTCTACTTGTCCAAACTATTTTACAAAAGGAGGCAAATCTTAGCCAGGACTATCCTAACCAACTAACAGTGAAGAGGACACAACATGAAAAGGCAAAATAAAAATATATGAAGGAGAAATTTCTTATTTTTGCACCATTTTCTTTCTCAACAGACATAGTCTGTAATACTTGCGAAGCTCCCTGCAAGATGATTCAAATATGAGTTAGGTAGAGTCCCTATTCTCAAGTTGTCCACATCTGCATGGGAAAGATTAATGAACAAAAATAGACTTAATTAAAATGCCAAAATAATAGTTCAAATAAACCTATAACAGTGTAGAAAAAGGAACAGGTATAAAAAGGGAGGGTTTTCTTTTCTTAGTTTTGGCAAGCTTTAGAAAATTTTAAATATGTCTATATTCATAAAGTGAATTAAAGTAGTCCTTATTTATTTGTTTTTTATCCTATGTTCTACAAAATTTTGACAGCAATCTGCAAGGATGTAAGTGATTACATGGGAGCCATTTTAGGAAGAGGTCAGTTTCTATTTTCCCTTTCAGCTATTTGGACCGAGCCTAAGATTTCCTTTGAAGTTGGTGGTATTCCAATCAGCATCTCAGAAATGTAAGACAAAATCTCAAACGTGTCCCAGATGTTTCTTTCTCTCTTTCCTTTTTTTTGAGTCATTCTATTAAAAAGACAGCAACAGTAAGTATTTGTAAAGTACATTACACAAGAAAGCTTAAAACAATAGTTTTAACCATAATACGCCATTAACTAATAAAAAATAAAGAAACATGTATGGTATGTTTTTCACCTGCATGTTTCCATGCTTATAACTTGCATTTAAATGTTTATATTATGTGTGGGAGTGAGTTGGGAGTGGGCTTGTGTTTAATGACATACAGGCTGCAGGTTTATGGTGATGGAAACAAATTATTCTGTCTATAGTCTCCATGATACTTAGTTTAAACCCCAAACTGACTTATCAAGTAATAGATGTATTTATATTCCAACTTATAACATATTTATGCTAATATGATATTTTTATAACTTTTGGCTTCCACATATTAATTATATAGTTTTCAAAGTAGGTTCTTAGAAAAATTAAGATGGCCATTTGGTTTAACTAAATCAGCAGCTATTCAAATAATTTATTTGGATTTTTTAAGGATAAAAGTATTTATTAGTCTCAAACTATTATTGTGTCTTCTGGAAGACACTTTAAAATGTTCTAGATAGGAAATATATAATAGTAACTTCATCATTTTGATAATTAACATTTCAGAAAATTGCTTCATTTTTTATACACACAGTTCAAAATAAATAGTTTTTTTTATCATTTAAACTAGTCTAATGTGGCAAGATGGCATTAGAGAATCAAATCAAGAAAAAATATTAGAAGTTTGTGGGAACCTCAAGGGAGAATAAAAAGTGAAAGGCATAATGGCAGGTTTTTATACATGATTAAGTTATTGATTAATAAAATTACATTGAAGTTCATGTTCTCCTTTTCTACATGTAGGAACAGTGCATTCTGAATAATTATAAATTATCCACACCATGTTTAAAAAGTACAATAAGAATGTTAAAATATTTTGCCGTATAATTGCCATTCCAACCATGATCACTAACAAACAGATGAGATTGTGTTAAACTTACCCCAGAGAGACCAAGTTTCCTAAGAGAATTATAAAAAGATTGGCACCCTTGTTAAAAGATTGTAACATTTTTTCCCATTTCATTTACTAAAGTGAAAGTCTTTTTAACATGCTTGATTGTGGCAGTTCAGCTAAATAGATTGCCCATTGAACAGTTACAAAGTGAAATATTCACATAGCTGATTGGGTCTTTAGACCAAGCCCATTTGTACAAATCAATTCTGGCAAAGGGAAATATGTATGTTATATTTTATCACCATGAAAAACTGCTGTTGGAAAATAGTAATCATGTATCCAAGGAACAATTTATAAAAACCACATCTTAAACAATGGTGTCATTACAACAATCATCCATAAACAAAAGAAACACAAATGATACATAGTCATTTCAAATACACTGAAAGTGGAATTATATGGTAGAATAACATTGTATTCATGTTTATTTTAATTCATTTTATGCTATTCAAAAAAATAGATACAACTTAGCAGGTGCTGAATAATAAGCAGAAAAAAATGAACATTTCTTTTAGATGCACCTGGGTATTCACAGCGTGGATAACAATAACCCAAAGAAATCCAATCACTACAAATTGTATGCAGCGAGATTCCACTACTCTTCTCTGGAATGTTTCACTATTTCATGTTCTGTTATGTCTTTTCAAGTTAAATAGTGTGTCATTTCTAGTCTTTATAATATGATCTATTATTGAATATGCATGTGGAGATAAAGAGTATTATAAGGATGTCACCTAGTAGAATAATTCCTTAGCTCTCTATTAAGTATATAAACAGACATTACAAAGAAAATTCTACCTTTTGTGAGTACTTACACCAAAAGGCTTAACAAATACCAACCACTTCCTTGCCTAACAAAAGATTTTCTAAAAAACTTGGCCTAACAAAAACCCTAGAAAGTAGGGTACATGATTTCTCAGATTTTTCCACACTAAAGTAAAATAAATGGTTAAATAGCTTCCCATTTTCCCACAGACAGCATGGAATTCACCTAGGATTTGAACTGAGTGGGACAAGGTGGAAATACCATTCTTAATCATGGTGTTATATGCTACAGATACTCACTGCCAGATAGACATTCACAGACTTCCTTTTCTCAAGAGTGACATGATTATGAACCACCTTGCTGATATCTCCCAAGTAGTAGAGGATAAACCTAGGTTCACTGTGGTTTTCTCTTCTGGACAGAAAAAGTAGTGAGGATCTCAGAGAATAATCTAAGGTGTTGAAATGACTAAAGAAGAAGATTTTTTAGCAAGCCAAGGTTAATGTGAGATCAACTGACATTTCAAAACAAACTTTATTTAACACTTCATGAAGGAGCAGTTTCCAGTTCAAAGAATTGCCTCCTTCTTGAAGTGTTAAAGTGTGTACCACCTAAATTGTCTTCTTTAGTCATGTTAACAAGGACTTTTTTTTTTTGCAGAAAATTTCAGTTGACTAGAGCAGAGATAATAGCAAAAGGAAAGGAGGAGCAAAAAGGGAAGAAAGACCCCAGTCCATGCTAAATCAAAGAACCTGAAACCAGAAGCCTTTTACCAGGCTAGTATGGGTCCTCCTGCACTGGGTGTATACACCGAAGCCCTAAGGCCTCGTTATGGATTATGTTTGAGCTGAATGAGGAGTTCGTTCTCTGATAACAAAAAGACCAAGAACGTATTGAAGAAGTCTCTTAAAGACAGTTCCAAGTTTGGGGCCCCTGGGTGGCTCAGTCGGTTAAGTGTCCAACTTTGGCTCAGGTCATGATCTCGCGGTTTGTGAGTTCAAGCCCCATGTCAGGCTGGAGGTTGCTTTGGATTCTGTGTGTCTCTCTCTCTTTGCCCCTCCCCTGCTTGTGCTCTCCCTCTCAAAAGTAAATAAACATTAAAAAATTTAAAAAAAAAAAGACAGTTCCAAGTTCATACCTTACTCCTTTCAGGTGCCTGAAATATAGGGGAAAAAAATAATGCAAACTATCCACATCTGGTCAACCATGTAAATGAGAGGGATTCCCAAAGAATCTGCTCGCTCTATTTCTAAAACTGGTTTTAGATAAAACTGTCCCCAGTTTGGAAGAGAGGCAAAAAGAGAATTCGCACGGGTTTCAAATAGTTATCCTACAGAGAAATGAGCCAAAGAAAGGAACGCAGCAAGCAAAAGATAAAAGGAGAACACAATGAGTGAACAGAAATAGGGGGAACATGCAGAAAACAATTGTATCAAGTACAAAGTCAAGTAGAGCATTGGATCTGTGAACAAAAAAAATTAGTGATGAATCAGTAAAAAGGTGAGGTTGTAGGAGACCTTGTAGTAGTTAGAAAAAGCGAGGAGAATGGTGCCATTGGCATAATGATGGACACTTTAGAGACAGGAAGCAGGGATTTCTGACAATAGGATATCTGACTGGATATTATTACAGAAGAGTGAAGAAAGGAAAGACAAAGCAGGGAAAAAGGTTGTAGACGAACGCTACGTTTTGAGAACAGAAACATATGGAAAATTGGAGCCTCCCTGATGCAGAAAGCAGAACAAATAGAATAGGGGGAAAATTAAAGATAAATACTTCCCTGAAATGAGAAAATAGCTAAATTTACACATTGACAAGGTTCACTTTGTTCCCAGGAAAGTTAATGGAGAACATTCAAAACCAAAACATATCCTGTTGAAATTATTGAATTATGGGGATAAAAAAAGTAATGCCCAAGGCATTTGGGCAAAAAAAACAACTCACCTATAAAGAAAAAAACATCAGGAGAGACTTAGACTTCTTTAAGGCAATCATTGTGGATTGGAGTCCGTGTATGATGTTTCTAAGGAAAGCAGAATGAAGTTCCATACCTAATTAAGTCACCATTAATGTGTAAAAAAAAACCCAAAAGACATAGTCAGATCGTCTGGGATGTGGGAGCCATATTACCTGCAAGCAAAGCTGTATATAGTTTGTTCAACTAAGACACTAGTCAAAACAATGAGGTTTCGATGTGGCAATCACTGTAACTAAACAAAATAGAAATGTAGAAGTAGGATAACCTTACCAGTTAAAAGGAGAAGTTTATTTTTGTCTGTTTTTTCTTAAATAAATGAAAAGTAAGCTGTATATAAGTGACATGTTTAAAGTCAAGCAACTCAAAGGGAACAAAGTAAATGAACAGGCAAGATTTATAGCAAATAAATATAATGCATACAAACATAAATCAAGTGGTAAAGTTAAGATGAAAAAGTGGTATTCAAAAAAAATGTTTTAATTGGACCAAAAATGAGTGATTCGATGAGAGATAATGTTTAAAAAGAACACATTACTGTTATAATGGAGTTATAATAACCTACTTTAATATGTCCTGGGTTAGAAAAGAACTTCATGATTTCTGGCTTTGCTTGTTACTCATTGCCTTATTGCATTTCTGTTGAACGTCCCTCTATATAATATAAAGATAGATATACCTCTAATAAAAAGATATATTAAGCTGTCATGAATATGTCCCAAAATATATAATGTCAAGTTTGTTTGTTTTTTAGTTTTGGAAATATGGGGGTACCTGGGTGGCTCAGCCAGTTAAGTGTCTGACTTCAGCGTGGGTCATGATTTCCTGGTCTGTGAGTTGGAGCACTGCACGGAGCTCTGTGGTGACAGCTCAGGGCCTGCAGCCTGTTTCAGTTTCTGTGTGTGTCTCTCTCTGCCCCTCCCCCACTCTTGCTCTGTCTCTCTCTCTCTCTCTCTCTCTCAAAAATAAATAAACATTAAATTTTGGAAATATGAAGAAAATTTGTCAAATATATGAGAGTAGATGTATCTATGCTCTCCTATCAGTTCTTGGGACAAACACAAAAATAAATGAGGATTTAAATAGCTATAATTAATACGGTTGATTTAAAAAGAAATATAGCAAACCGTATGCAAACGGCAGAGATATAATTCTTAAGAACCTAGTAAACATACATAAAATAGGTTTAGGTTGGAATTGGCAGGTTAGAAACAAAATCTGCTATTCAGAGATAGTTAATAAATAAATAAGATGTCGTGCCTGTATGTTATCCTAAACAACTACTCTAAAAGAAAGCCCTTGGTTGTCCCCTTCATATTCATAATTAATTCACTCAATTATCATATTAATGCCTTAAAAATAGGACATTCATACCTAGCCTTTTTAGACCTGGTGTGTGTGATTGTATAAAATGAGGCATTTAAAAAGGATTTCTTTCTGCAAAGGAGGTTCAAAATACTTGCATATGTGCTTCAAATTCTGGGAAGCAGCATGGAACGTCAGTGATTGATGAGCTAGTTATTTCAGAATTCCATTTTATGATAGTATTTCAGAAATGTTAAGTCTTGTGGCAGTTTTGCCAGATCAAAAAGCTGTAATTCAGCGACAACAATAATGCTGAGCAGTTAGTTCTGGCCCCGTGGTTTGATGCCATCTTTACATTCGCAGATCAATCCCCCATACACCACTGTCGCATAAAAAACACCCCATTGCACTGTACAATTTGGCATGATTGCCTAAGAGGCCTGGATTGAACTGGCATTAATTAGCTATGTCACACGATTATTCATTCCCCATGAATTTGCTCTTACCATTCAGATCAGGGATGAATTCACTAGCACAGCAGTATGTAGAAACAATATACGATCTACTTGATTGTGTTTCAACTAGTATTCCTCTTACACAGAAAAGTCAGTGCTGTGAAACTGAAAGGAATCTAAATTATATACCCTTCTTTGTATCCACCTTCCTTTCTCAGCACAAGTAATGCACATGTTAAGGGGCTATCCCTAGTCTGCAAATTGCAAGTGGGCTCAGTTATCTTTCTTCTCTCTATGATAGTTTTGTTTCATTCTCTTTGCTGGATTCTCCCTCTACCTATCACACCCTCCTTTCTGCCAAGATCTCTCTTCCTAGGTTTAAGTGTTTGAGAACTTCCTACATGAAGTCAGATATATATATCACTGTTTATCCTGAGTTGGGAGCCCCTAAAAGGGAGATGATCTAGTTCATGAAAGTGCAATTAATTAAGTAGTATGGAAAGATAATTATCCAATAGGTTACATAATGGTCTCAGATGAACGCTGTGGCAATATTTATTTAAAAGCCGCTATTGAGCATCGTGAAGCATTTTTATTCTTTATTTTATAGTCCTATATGTCTGGTCCAGAACTTTATCCTTTCATAAAACTTGTCTATATCCAGGCAAAAATACAGACAGAGGCTGTTTAATTTTGTAGCCCAAACTAATCCCATAATACTAGATGGCCTTCCAGATTATGTGATTTGACAATGGCTGAAAAGTACAGTATCATAATATTGGTAATTATTCATTAAGAAGTTTTAAACTGCAAGTCACAAAGAATTTTGACTCAGCAACAAAAAGTACGTTATCTCTTCTAGCAAAGTCTTCGGCTGAGGCAGCTTCATGGCTGCTTGATTGAGTAGTCTAAAGACATGATGAAGTACCTTGTCATTCTCAGTATGTCAGCTTAGCTCCTATCATAATGGAAAGATGGTTGCTGCAATTTCAATCATTACATGCAGTCATTTCCTTAGCCAGTAAAAGGAAAAAATGAAACCTTTTGCAGAAGAATCCAGAGACACCTTCGCATATTTCATTGGCCAGTACTGTATCACATCACTAAGATCAAACCAATTACTGACAAGGAGAATAAGGCCACCATGATCGGCTTAGGTGAATCAGTAATTACCTTTGGGCCTTAGGCTGGTGTCATCTCCCAAAATCACAATGGGATTTCGCCACCAACATAAAAAGGGAGTTGGCGAGGCAACTGATAGTAACTGGGGAGTTTGCTGAATTAAATAATTCATATCTTGTTTTTTATGAGAATGAAACTGAAGGCAGGTAGAGAGCCATTAGTGGAATTTGGGACACCAGTAGGACAAGGCCTATATACCTGAGGCAAATAATAGTGTCAGACCAGGAAAATATTCCTCAAGTGAAGATCATTTACATTTCTGACACATGTTTATGTTAATAAGAAGTGGAAAAGGGGGTTAGGAAGATTCTAGTTAGGGAGATAAAAAAGAGAAAGGAAGTCATCAACACCACAGTGGTAAAAGGGACAAATTAAAAAAGAAGAATTCAAAAGATATTTGCTCTGCTTTTACAGATTTCAGGCACTGTTCTTTCTTCTATATTTCCCTATCTTCATTCTGTTATGTATTTAACAGGTATTCTAGGTTATGGGAATGTAGCAGTGAGTGAAATGGGCAGAAGTATGTACTTAGCAAAGATCACTGATTTCAAGGAATTTAAACAGTAAACAATATATGTTAATAGACAAATAGTATTAGGAGTGCAAATAGTATAAGGGGAGACAAACAGTAAACAATAAATACTCTAAGTAAATGATAGTCTCTTAAAAGTTGACAAATCTTACGAGGGAAAAAAGAGAAAGAAATGTCAGGCAGGGCAATAGAGATCAGGAGTGCAGGTGGGGTACAATTTTAAGTAGTGTATTTAAAGTATATCTCATTGAAGTGATACTTAAGCAAAGACTTTATGCTCCTCAAATTACGTCTCTCTTAATGTTAAGTTGTAACGTAGGTGTGAAGTTTTTGAGTTATTAAATATACCTCATAAAATATTAAAATATATTTATTAAAAATTTTATTAAAATGATATATTTTCTTAAACTATATTAGAATATCTTATGTTTAAAAAGTATTTCTAGGGGCACCTGGGTGGCTCAGTTGGTTGGGGGTCCGACTTCGGCTCAGGTCATGAACTCGCGTTTCGTGAATTCGAGCCTGCATCTGACTCTGTGCTGACAGCTGGGAGCCTGGAGCCTGCTTCGGATTCTGTGTCTCCTTCTCCCTCTGCCCCTCTCCTGCTCGCACTCTGTCTCTCTCCTCCTCAAAAATAAAGATTAAAAAATTTTTTAAAATAAAATAAATGCATTCCCTCTATGAATTCCTTCAAAAAATATTTCTAGTGGTAATTTGCTGTTCCTTCCATGTATTAAAAATCACCATGCAAATTGATTTTTTTTCGCTTAAATTATGACTAGTTCTACATTTATTCTAGCTATTTTGCCTTCTTCTGAGTTCTGTGCAATCAGTTCTGTTCTCAAAACATTTAGTTTTCCCATCAGCTAAAATAGAAACTCCTTTTTTCTTCTGGGAAGGATATCTTGTACTAAAGAAAAGATAGATTTGGGGAGACTGTAGGGGCTTCTGAGAGATTGAGAAGGGGACACTTTACTCTAGTTACCAATGAAAGTACCCAATGATCAATACTGGTGATCAAAAGTATAGAAATTGCCTTGGTATCCAGCTGGTCTTCTAGAGTGGCTTTTGATTTATTTGGTGTAAAACAGAAAGTGCCACCATTAGGCACAATTTTAATTTAATCAATGTCTATTTTTTTATTTCTTTTCATGGATTCATCCTCTTTTACAACCTCTGAATATCTAACGCATGTGTTTCCTGGGTCTCCCATGATGGTCGGTCCCCCTCCCCAAATTGCCCCAGGTTTTGAAGGTTTAAGTCTCTTCTTCACCTTCCACTCTTGTAGATAGACCTTAGGTGAATGCTAGGTTCCAGGCACAAATTTGTTATCTTATTTTGGCCAAAAGCACATATAGATAAGAGTATTTGGTCTAAATAATATGCTCAGATTTTTGCCAGGGTCTTTCATGTCTTAACCCAAATTAGATACCGTGGACAGTAATACATATGCAGGGGGCATTTTAGAAAGCAGGTGTGTTTCAAACCATAGTTCTGGCCAGAACACAAAGACAACACTCCCTAGGTCCCATTCTGTAGGAAATATTTCCCTCTTCCTTTTTTTTTTTTCCTATCTCTCATTCCTGAAAATTTGAATTGCAGTATAATGTAGTAGAGGGGGAAAAAAAAACTCTAATAAGTTGGGGTAAACTTTTTACAACAGTTTTAGTGGATCTATAGTGTGGAAGTTAGAAAGGATATTATTCTCAACTAGGATTATTAGCACCCTTCTTAAAGGGATATTTGGAAAGATGGAGGATATTTTAGAAGGAACACGTACTTTGAGTGAGTGGTGGCATGAATAGATGGGATATCTAGCCATGCTAGCCATTCTTCAAATGTTAGGGAGATGCGGCACTATGAAAAAAATATTCTACTCAGAATACTAATAATGCCCCTGTAGAGATACACTGGAAGACATAAATTGGTAGGGGCAGTGAAGGATGTAGACAAGGATATTTTACAGTCAACACAACTGAATATATATGGTGGAGGCAAGAAGGTATGCTGACTATCTTAGGGGAAGTGGAAGGGAAGAAGAACAGCATGGGGAAATTGTTCTGTTCCAAATAGAAACATAGGAAGCCTTTTTATACTTTTAAATATAGCACAGCAAGTCTCATTTTTACCACTGAGAAAACTAAAGCTCAGAGAGGTTAAATAATTCATACAAATGCAACATATTAGTGAATGCCAGTTCCAGGATTCAAACATAGTTATATTGAACTTTAACGTTCACATCCTTTCCCCTAGATGGAAAGACGGCAAAGCACTGCTCCAGCATCCAATGTAATCAACTTATTTGTATGAATTTGCAAATACTATGGATGAATGTAAATAATCTCATCACAAACTTATTGGCTCAGGGTCTCAGGCCTTGCTTTTGTAAAGAAATTGGGCGTCAAAAATATTGCTATTCTTAATAGCATTAATATATATGTGCAAAGTGTTATTTTATTATTCTTTCAGAGGATCCAGGAGACTAGTGTGCTAAAAGGTAAAGCTGATGTGATGGTGTGGTAGATTAATCGAATGCATTGTTGGCCTCAAGTAATGGCCTTGTAGCCCCACTATTGGCTTTATAAGTTTACATTCCCTTCCTGAGCTGACTCTGAGCTGGCCTTGTGATTTGCTTTGGCCAACAGAATGCTGCCGAACTCATGATACATCTTTCTTATCTTTTGTGTTTCTTCTTTAGACTCCTCCATGAGAATGAGCCCAGACTAGCTGCTAGATAATGAAACACCATGTGGCACAGAGCCCACTTATCTTAGTCAAGGCCATCCTGGACCATTCTATAGCAGCATGGCCCCAACCATGTGATAGACCAGATCAGGTTAGCAAATCCACTTACTCCACCTTGAGCTGTTTGTAGCCATGATATATGAGTGAGCCCAGATGAGACCAAAATAACTTCTTAGTTAATCCACAGACTCATGAGAGTTAAAAATACTTATTATTTTAAACCGTTAAGTTTTAGAGGAGCTCGTTACATTGAAATAGTCAACAGACACAGATGATTTTCTTGAGAGATTTTTAAAGCCTAAAATTAATGCCCCTAGAAAACCAACCCTACTCTAGCTTCTCAGAAACTGGAAACTCTGAATGCATCAGTAGACCATATCGGAATATAGATTTTGGCAAACCCATCCAGGGCACAAAAGCATCAGCAACAGGGAAGCTCCTTCAGGCAGCTTCACAATCAGACGGCATCATCTGTGGAGAGCTATCTAGCAATGAAGAACATGGTACACCCTGCTTGAGACATTAACAGGTAGATTGATTTGTCAAAATATGTGAGTCGTCTCTTTGGGGTATTTTGGAGGATGAAGGTTTCTTTTAGTCAAGCTACTGGGATGTGAGTCACTATAATTGGGAATTAAAGACAAATTTGTTCAAATTTTGGATGCTTAGAATGATAAAGCCTTTGGCTTACCAGTTATAAAAGCAAAGCTATCTTTCAATGCAATTAATCACATCTGTCTGGGATGGCTCAGCTGAAGCCAGAATGCTTGTCCAAATGACTTTTTGGCATCCTTTCCCACCCACAAATCCATAATTTTAATCATAAGGAATTGTTACCAAAGGAATTGCCTATTCTATATAGCACATTATTACTCAGTACAAGTGCTTAACATTTTTATGTAAGTCAGCTCCAGTGTTTGAAACATTTTACTAAATCCCTAGAGCTAATTATTGAGCAATCGGCATGCAATAAACCTTAAAGATTCTTCAAAGAAGGAGATGGTTTACGTGGGAGGATCTAAGGGCTGGGAATTACAATAATCAAATCTTGTGGTCAGGAGACATTAGTTGTTGCTGTGAGGTCTTTCGAAGATAAACACGGCTGAAACCCACACTGAATGAATAGCTAACATCAACAAGTTTTGTACCATATCCTGCACAAACAGATTGGGTGGGAAGAAGAGCCTTCCAAAATTCAATCAGCTCATCATTTCCAGACAACATTCTTATAGCCCCACTGCCACCCAAATTAGGGAGGAGGTGAAGAAGGAAACACTGAAACTCTGATAAATCATCTCATAACCACCAAGATGTCATCTTTCTTGGTTTGGAATTAAGTAGGGTTGGCTCAGCCACCCTGGAATGTTCCTACGGGTACCCTGGAAGACAATACAAAGGATGTAGAAACTCTTTAAGAATAAGCCATGGACTGAGATTTTATTAGTATATTCTGTGTGTGTAGTTGTACTTAGAAAATAATTTGGGTGTTTAATTCATGAAACTATATGATGTAAAGTTTATAAGAGTGTGGTTGTTATAACAAATCAAATCTCGCTATAGCAAACATTCTAACCATGAACAATTTTGTTATAATTAAAGTTTACGAAGTCCTAGATATTGGGTCACTGTTTCAACCATAAATATTGGATAAAATCAACTTTCTTTAATATTAAAGAATGTAAATATCTCTCTTCAATTTTATTTTAATAAAATTTTATTTGTGTAAATAATAGAAACACAATTCAGCCCACTGCTTAGCAGATACTGTACTATGGATATTCCAAATTCTAGAAAGTTTCTCATTCAGCTAACAGCCTTGGCTAATGCATGAGTTGTTGGTTAAAACATGAAATCAATACTGCCTAAAGGTGCATCTTTCTCCATAAAGCAAAGCAAAATATTTCTCTTTGAATTCCACTGATTTGTTTAATTTCAATATTTATCTAAGTAAGGCTTACAAACGTTAACAAAAATCAACTCTGTAAAAAGTTAATAAATATACTCACAGCAACATGGATATATTTTTGAAAACATGATGTTGAATAAAATAAAGATAAAAATGATGCAAGAACTATAACTCAATAAATTAAGGTACATTAACATAGCACATCTGAATTTAAAAAGAAAAGCTTTTCTAAGGATTCATTAGAAATTTTTGAATTTTATGCAATTTAAGCAAGTTTTATTCAGACATAAAACAACTATCTTAAAGGGGATAACTTTTAAGCGAGAGAATGAGAAACGAGACGAAGGGGGAAATTAAATACATTTTTGTACATATTGTACAGATTTGAAAACTTCTTAAACACAATACCATTTGATTATTTGCTATAAAATTTGGACATTTCACTCACTTCCACTATGCTCCTCTCTCTCAACTTTATTATATAATTTAATACTTAATTTTTATAATAAAGTATATTGTTTTAACATATCTATTGATTAAACTATATACATATAACTGTTTCTCAGTTGACTGATTAATGTAAATTAATATAAATATATATAGAAATATAAACATCTATCAGTATTAATAATACCTGTTGGGCAACAACCAATATGTTTGTTTTATGCTTATGTTTACTCTTAGAGCTGTAACTTAATATGCATGTTTAATATTGCTATATTTATTTAAATGTTCATTATCATGTTAAATGATGTGCTGAATGATAATGCCATGCCACTTGAGTCAATAAAAGTACATTCCTAGTTTTAAAGTCAAATGAACTTTCTGTTCTTACTCTACTCTTAAAGTCATGCCACATTTTAGTTTTTATTTCCTAGACTTTTTGTCTTTTTGTTTCCCAAATAATGGAATTTACATTACAGAGGTCAACATTGTGTCCAAAATTTTCATTCTACTAAATTATAACTGTATATTAAACATGACACAAGTAATTGACAAATCTGATTGTACATATGTCTGTATATTAAAAAAAATTATTTGGAAAGTACTTTTGATGAGACTATATTCAGAGCTCTCTGAGCATTATTTTATACCCTAAATAATAAGCATTATACATTAGGCACTGTAACCTCCTATCTCACTGTAAATATTGCAGTATCAGTGAGTAGCCAGCATTTCTTCTTAATGTAAAGCAGAAAATTTTAAGACAAACCACTCACACTAAGTCCAGTTTTAACCAGTTTCAATATTAATTTTGATCTTCATATGCCCAACATAGTAACCCAAAGAGGCTTCTATTAAAACATTTTACTTTGGGGTGCCTGGGTAGCTCAGTCAGTTAAGTGTCTGACTTCTGCTCAGGCCATGATCTCATGGTTTGTGAATTTGGGCCCCGCATTCTGCTGTCTGCTGTCAGCACGGAGCCTCCTTCAGATCCTCTCCGTCTTACTTTCTTTCTTTCTTTCTTTCTTCTTTCTTTCTTTCTGTCTGTCTCTCTCCTTTCTCTCAAAAATAAATAAGCATTTAAAAAATTTACAAAAACCTTTAAATTCATCAGTGTAAACATTCTTGGAAGCCCATTCTTTCATGGACACATTAGATCTAAAAAAATAGTATTTCCCCTCCCTCATTAATTCCACAGAAGATAGTTTTTTGAGAGAAATGAAAGAGAAAATAAAGCAACAATGATTAGAAAAAAACACCCAAACTTTGTAAGCTAGACTACTGGCTAAGATTCCTTAAACTGCAAAACAGTTAAAGATACAATTATAGATCAATCATTTAATTTTTAAAAGGCTATTATTTCCATATTTACTTTTTCAATTTTAAAATATTTTCTCACATGGATCCAAATCTGTTCCCAGTTTACTCTTCTCTGAGAAGGCTTTTATACAACGAATGACTTCTCAAACCAAACTGAGCATGTTTAGGTTTTGAATTGATCTAAAACACAAAACTAAGTCTGTTTAAATTTTGGCTTTTAATTTTCTACGGTGTTTTTATTTTTGTTTTATTTTTAACTCTTAAGTCTGTGATATCAAATCAAATAATCTATGTTAATGAACCCATATCTAACGTTACACCATTCATAAATATTTTTCCCACTGTGAGTGAAGACTGTCATTTGGCAACAATCAACCTGCTCATTTGCACTGAAGTATTTAAAAGTACAACTACTACCAAAATAATAGCAATTGTCCAGGATCATTAGGAAATGTTTGGCTTGCTTTTTTCTCTGTAATACAGGTCATTCAAAATAGTTCTTATTTAGTCTAAAGCAATTAACATATGTGGTAGGCTTTAAGAAACAGCCAGTACAATCATAATACAAATGAAAATCGCTGTATAGAATATGCTGTACATATATTAATTGGTTTTAGAAGTTTGGCCTTGATTGATAATATGGTCTAATTAACATAATTAGTTAGCTATCCTTTGTGCATACTGTGGTGTCCTTACTTCAAGAGACGATCATTCTGGAGTATAACTAGCTGTTATTTGGAAAATTCCCATTTTCAGTGCAAATAATTCTGAGAAAGTTTCTACTTCATCTCATTCGTCATATTCAGAATGGTAACATCTAGGTGACAGTAACAACTGGCCATGGTGTTGTATCAGGAGGGAGTTTTATGGAATTCAAGAACCAAACCACAAATATTTCATGATGCTCAGTGTGATTCAAAAGTGACGATGAAGCTGTATTCGCCCCACAGCAGCCAGCTGATTCTTTTCGGGTCTTTGTATATTGTGGTTGTTACTTTTTATTTTGCATGTAAATAGATGGTTAGTTATATGGCCTAGAACGTATTCTCAGAGTTATTTTCAAGGAATCAAATTATGTGGCTTTGAGAGGAAAAAGTTTTCAGTTTCAAGTAGAAAATGGATTATGTATTAATCCATAAAATCTTATATGCCAGCCCTCAATTATGCTTTGGTGCAGCTCTACTATTACATGTTTCGAGCATAGGAATGAATCTATGTCTAGTCATCCCCATCATTTTTCTTACATTTTCCCTATAGGATAAGACAAGAGGTAAGATGAATGAGCTGCCACTTTTCCACAGAGGGATGCCAGCGAGATACAGACATTCCTGATGTAGGTCTTGGCATTAGCTCTAGATTGGCATACGTCTCTTCAAAATTTCTTTAAATCGCACTGATTAAGGTTTTACAGTCTGTGACGTGCCAACCTCCGCTCTCAACTAGCTCTTTTTTGTAGAGGTTCTGGGTGCATTTTTGAATTTAGTTTTGACTTGTAGGCTTATTAGATAGCAAGAAAAAGCTGCCTCTGTCCTCCCCCCACCCTCCCAGGTCACACACATTCTTGCTTTTTCCAAGTTACCACCATCCTCAGACCTCAGGAGGTACGGTCAGATTGAGTAACATCAAATCCCTAAAGCAAATCTCTTTAAAAAGTAAAAATCAATTTTTCACAGTTATTCAAAAATGCATAATAATTTGGAGTCTGTCTACTGGGAGGTATCACTTTCTCAACCGCAAGCTCCCCACCCGTCTTGCACAGTCTCCTTGTTAGAACCCAACCTGTGCAAACCGTGGGTGCACACACCAGTCCCGTGATTCACTGTAAATGGCAGCACGGGCTGCTCGTGCCCTGCCTCAGGCATTGTTCTGCCTTCCTCTGGGACATTGACACTCTTTGTACTTTCCTCCAAACTGGAATTATGCTTGAAAGCTCGATAATTTGATAAATCTTTTAATTGTGAGCTGTAAATCGTCAAGTTCCTTTTTAGTTTGGTGTTAACAATATTAGCTCTCCCTGCAAAGCGCACACTGAAATGATTAGTTAAAAAGCATCCCGTTAAAAGGTTAGCTTATGCTTTCCTTTTGTGTGTGTGTGTGTGTATCATCTTCCGGAAGCAGCCAAATAATGTAGACATTTAACTCTTATTATATGAGGTGAAGAAAGCTGAACGTCTGCCATATGCCTGGAAAGGATCAAGTAGTTCATCGCTTACCTTGGAAATTGGGTTTGCATTTATGTGCTGCCTTTAGCTATTTCAATCCACACTACCAAGCATGGTCTCCCCTTTCTTGCAAACGACACAAATGCTGACAATGGAGATTCTACTCGTTTATTTCATGTTATTGTAATAAATCCTTGCACCGGCTATGATGGGAGATGGAGTCATCATCTTACTATGAAAGTTTTGAAATTCTCAATAGAACAGAAATTCTCAATAGGGTGCCACAGAAGGGTTTTGTGATATCCTGATGATGATAAAACATGTTTTCTGGGATTCATGTTATCAAAACAAGGCCAAGATTTTTGTCCAGTTATTCGGGAACAGGGCCAAGAGGCACTCAAATTCCCATAGGGGAGGCGAAAGTTACACCACAGGTAAACTAAAAATTTATAGGAAAAAAAATGGGATATAGCTATAAGCCCAAAGAGTTTTTGTTATTATATGATAGAAACATAAGCTGGATCTGAATTTATTCAATTTCCAATATTTACATTTGACCATTGATTTAAAAGAAACATAGAAACCAATTCCAGGGGACCTCACACTTTATACTATATTTTTTCTGAGGACAAATATTTGAATACTTAGATACTTTTTTCTCTGCATTAAGTAATACTGTCACCAACCTCCTGGGAGAGGCATTTTATATGGTTTTAAATCCCATCCAGGCCTTCTAACAGCTGTGTTACCCTGGCTAATTCATTTCGTTTCCTGGAGTTTCTGTTTTCACGTCCAGCAATTAGATTAATAGGTTTCTCACCAAGGTATTTTAAGAATCAAATGAAATAATATATGTGAAAGCAAAATGTCTGATGGTACCCTATAAATACGAATTCTTTGTCACTTATAAAGCAAATGTCCATTCGAACTATAGAGAAAATTACTGGGCATTTAAAATGCCTAGTACATTGGTTTTCAAGTAGTTGTGAAAGTATGCTATTTTTGTATCTGTTAATTATCAGCAATCTTTTGAAGTATGCAAATGTACTTTGATGTCTGTGAAACACATTTTCTATGTAACAGCAGATAAATTCATAGTGTAGTGTTGGAAGCCTTATATCTCTTGCATTAAAATTTTTTGTATTCTTATTGTCAAACAATTTCGGATTCTCAAATCTTTTTACCTAAATATCATTGTAGCCTGGTCCTCTACAATTCATCTCATATTACTATTATTAATATTATAAAGTTCAAAAGTGAACTTGGAATTCCATGTTCAAATATCTTTAAAGGCTCCTTAAATTCCCTTGAATATATCTGAGTATCCTTTCCCTTTTACTATCTGGCTCCAAAACTTATAACACTTATTTCCAGATATTCTTATATGCATTCCTTGTATTTCAGCCAGATTAAGCTGATTTCCTTCTCCAAACATGTCTTGAGCACCCCTACATTCTTTTGCTTAAGCCAAACTTTCTGTATAAAATAAACACCCCCACTGAAAACCTGCCCCCCTGCTTGTCATCTGTATGTCAGACTTCTACGCATCCCTCATAATCCAGGTCAAATGTCTAGAATTATTTTATCTCTGAATTTCCGTTTAAGATGACATATACACTCACACATATGCATACACACACACATCTATGGCAACTATCATATTCTGTCTTAGTTTCAGTTTATTTCTCAATGTGCCTTTACTCCTTGACTAGATTAAATTAGCCTAATACATAGGATTTTTGTTTCCATCACCTTTTTCCCATGGAGAATATCTAGGATCATGAAATGAACCTCTCAATCCTTCTTTTGAAAAAGGTTACTGTGTCACAGCAATGAGTATTTCTAAATGGGAATGAATTCAGAAGTAGGAAGAAGAAGAATCTGGAAGTATACATGTCACATGAAGAACTTGGAACATTGGTGCTGGGGGTCAAAGGAAGGAAGAAGAGTTTCTGAGCAAAAACAACAGGCCCACAAGGAAGAGAAGATTAGTATCTGAAAGAGATACTGTTTCATGCTCTTGGCTAATGGTGACTGTGCCTTTAGAGGAACAGTGATATATAGACCTTGTGGTCACTTTGAACAAGAGGAAGAGCACTTTGTTTTCAAATGCAAAGACTTGCCCTCTAATGCTCTCTTCATAAATCTTCTGGGATGTGCTCTGATAGCACACTTCTCCTCACAGAATTTCAACACCACCCTTATCAGGAACATTCAGATCTCTACCATGACCTCCTAAATTGATTACAAACCTTATAGTTTATCATTCATGATCTGCTGGCATCTTTTGAAGTTCTCTTTGGCTAGTCAGTGAAGATATTGAAGGCTCTAGCCAAACTAGACTGCTACCATTGTCTACACATTGCTTCATCCTTCCGGTGTCACACAGTTTCTCACACTCTTTGCTCTGAATGGAATACACTTCCACCTAACAGCTCTACATTCCCCAGAACCTCCATCTCTTTTTAGAGACCTCCTAAAAGTCTACTCATGCTTCAAGGCATAATTGAAATATCCATTTGTTCATGAGGGCTTCCCAGAGTCCTAACATTAGATCACAAATAAAATACACATTATTATTTTTTTAATTTTGTTTAAAGTTTATTCATTTCTCAGAGAGAGAGAATACAAGTGGGGAAAGAACAGGGAGACAGAGAGGGAGATAAAGAATCTGAAGCAGGCTTCAGGCTCTGAGCTGTCAGCACAGAGCCCAACACAGGGCTCCAACTCAGGAACAGTGAGATTGTGACCTGAGTCGAAGTCAGAAGCTTAAATGACTGAACCACCCAAGCACCCCACAAATTCTTTATCTTCTTCATATATCCTAAATAATTGTATAGAAATTAACAATTAATAAATAATCAACTATTAATTAAATAAGAATTAATTATTTGTAGAAATTATGACATTCTGCTTTAATATTTACATGCTTTTCTATTTTTATTAGTTTATAAATTCCTGACATTTAAAAAATATTGCATATTAAATGCTTCAAAAATATTCTTAGAATTTATATACAAATGATTACAACCAGTTTCATGAGTAAAGTCAGAATAAATTTAACAAAGTGCAATCTCGGATTTTTATGTGAAATAATAAAAGAAAATGTAACTTAATGAGAATTTAGTATGGAGTATGGTAATCTGGAGTTTGCATTAAAAGCATCAATTGTGAATTTCACAGAGCTAGGAAAGGTTGACAAATATCAGGGAAACAGAGGCATGAAGAAAGATGTATCTTGATCTAACAGTTTGCAATAAAATACAATATAACCAAAGAAAATGACTCCTTGACATCAAAAACAAATCCTCAGGAATTTCAGTGGGTAGTTAATTCTGGTTCCCAGATAAAACCCTTAGTGAAAACAGGTAACTGAAATTCTTGATGGTTGCATATCTCAAATTCTCTACCAAAAGGTTATTGCTAAAATTTTGCACTTTAACTTTCACACTCCTTGGCTATCTACAATTTCTCTACCAAGCCAAACTTGGCCACTCCACTCTAGGAAGGAAATGTATTCACCTGAAACCCAAAATAACTTTATTGCCTCTCTCTTGTCCAAAAAAAACAAATAAAACAAAATGAAAACAAACAAAGTTAGAATTAAAAGTAGTACATTAAAAGTTAGAATTCAATAAGCACTTAAAAAGAGACATAACAGTACTCATTTTAAGTGATATTTCTCATTGAAAGTTTTGGTTTGCTCAGTTAGGTGAGGTTTTACATTCAGTATTCCAAATACAGGTTCAATTCACTTCTCACTTATTATTTTTGTATTTAAGATCTTTTCATATCAGTCCCTGTCATATATGGTAAGTGATTTGGTATAATGCTCTCAAGAAATAGGGATTATTCTACCATCTTCTCTATCCTTTAGCAGAGATTACTGTAGCACACACAATGATTTTATAAATTAAAGATAGTAACAAGGAGAGGACAATTAAACATCATCAGCAAAATGTCAAGTTGATTTTCTTTACAAGACATTTAATCTGCAAAATAAAATTTCTATGGTTTAAACCAGATTGTTTTAACCTTTCATTTCAGAGGATAAGCAAACAATAACATCCAGAATTTATGAATTTGTTTAAATTTTTTAATGTTTTTTATTTATTTTTGAGAGACAGAGAGAGACAGCATGAGCAGGGTAGGGTCAGAGAGAGAGGGAGACACAGAATTGGAAGCAGGCTCCAGGCTCTGAGCTAGCTGTCAGCACAGAGCCCGACATGGGGCTTGAACCCACGAACCGTGAGATTATGACATGAGCCGAAGCCAGACGCTCAAGTGACTGAGCCACCCAGGCGCCCCTATGAATTTATTTAAAAGTCATAATCATCCCAAAGCCTGGAATGAAGCAGGGGATGCAATTTATTCTACGTACAATAGAAAAACAAGAAAAATGATTCATATGAGCTTGTTTCCACTAATTACTCATACTTCCTGGGAGAAATTTCAGTCCTTCCCCTTCTGAACTTTTATACAATAGTTGATAAAACAAGAATAATTCAGCCCCTTCCTTGGACTGTTCAACAACAAAATCCTGTCAGTATTCACTCTGCTGAAGTGCTATAATTAGAACTTGCTGGAAGCAAAATTACAGTGATAAATAATTATATTTTCTCTACTAATAGTGCATGTGGGAATACAATAGAGATAAACACAATGAGAGAGAGACAGAGACGGAACATTCTTTCTGTCTAACATCTCTGATAAAAGCTGCACCAGAGACAGGCAATAAACTTAGTATGCAAGTAGTAACTCACTCCCATGAACCCAGAACTCCCCAGTTTGTCAGTGTCGAGAAAGAAAGAGTCCCTGGCATTCTTGGGAAATCAATGACAGTGCCATGTTAAATGTTCCTTCATGGGTTATTACAGGTCAGTCCAAGAATCTCTTTATCCTCATTCTCTGTCACTTTACAATTTTCTCCACCAGTTTTTAGTTTTCCTTGTTGGAGAATCATGATTAAACAAACAGCAGAACTGCCAGATAAATGCAGGTGGATTAGCTGTGCAAACATAGAAAAAAACCTGACCTACAAATGTCATGGAAGACATGTTACATAGAATGTGCTTTTCCATAGAAAAGATAATAGACAAAGGTTAAATTGACAGTTGTACAAAAATTTTCATTTGCCTATATTTCCCAGAGGAATTGTACTATGGAAATTGACACTTTTTTTTCTTCAAAAGGGATATAATTCCTGTTCATATAGGGATACTTTTGAGCCAATAATACCCTCAACAAGGAGTCACCCCTTGATCTCTGCTGGATCTGTCCAGTGCTCCTCTGTCCCTTAATATAACAAGATGCCCAGAAAGCCTGTCCAGCCTAAAACATCAGCCAGCTCAGACCTGTCTACTAGGCATGTTGGTAGGGCCAAAATTACAGATTCAGGGTGGGCCTAACTTCTTGAAGAATCAAAAGTTTAAACAGAAAGAAAAATAAGTAAATTGCCAGCTATGTGGTTTGAGGACACAAATCACCCCTTCAGTGTTTGTGCTGGTTGAGAAATATTCTCATGCAGATGTGAGCAACAGCCTTATGGGAAAATAGTCTGTTAAGTAAGGACTATCTGTGCATATTTTGAGGAAAACATCAGACCAGCTAACAATACAATTCCATTTGTTTTAAACAGTTTGTGTGTGGGGGGGGGTAGGCATGGGACAGTATAGTACGAGCAATATCACTAGAAATTTTGTTTTAAACTAAAAGACCACAGTATTTTGTGACCACCTGATATACAGAGGAAACTTCCCACATATCTTCTCTAAAAAGCTGACTCTGATACCAGAGTCAGAGACCATTGCCTCCAGATACCTTTGTAGAAGCTCTTTGGGTTCCTTTCCATGATCTTCACACCAGAAGTTAAGTAGAGTGCTGTTTTCAGAGGCCCAGTTTTTCCCCAATATTAAAATCATTATTTGTCTGTTTCATAGGAGCCTCTAATCCCTCCATGAGCTTGCTCCATATGAGTAGCTATTATGATTTCAAAACAAACAAAAAAAAACCCAAATCTATTTGCATAAATTATTGTCAATCTATTTGGCATTATAGTAATTATTTGATACTTTGAACAGATAGTCTGGAAGTTTGAACAAGTTGTGGCTTTATGCTTCTTCTTCCACAATCTGGCCACCAGGTGATATTAGACAAGGAAAGCAAGTGTTGGACTCAATCTCTCAGCAGTTGGGTACATAAAGTGATTCAGCCTTTGTTTGTAGCATGGGAAAATATCCTCTCTCTGTCCCCCAGACCTCCAAAATAGATCACTCCATTCTGAGGGTTTGGAGCAACCAGCCCTGTCATTTGGTTAGGTGATAGATCTGCCAAGAATCAAATGATTTGGAGGAACAAGAGAGATCTAGTCCTTGGCACTTGCATGAAAAATTTAGGCCATTGATACAGTGTAAGGCCCAGCCACTTCTCTAAATACCTGTCTTGAATACTATCATTTCCACCAGTGAACAATTACTTCTAATGCACCTTGCAGAAACAGATGCTGAGTTAATGTACTTGGAGCTCATGTAAGTTCTATTATGATTCTTTTCGTTTTCTCAATGATGAAAGAAATGAGGTCATCAATAGAAAATGAAGATAGGGAAATAGCATTTGAGGATGAAGAAAGAAGAGGGATATGAAATCTTCTAAGGTCATAGGAGAATGGAAAGTTTGGGAAATGAAGTTTTATTGCTCTGCAACATTAGGGGACTATTTGCAATTCTTGTTCATAATTTCAAGGTGATCATCTTAGTGGTATATTTTTTCCCCAACACATTCAGCTGCTTGGTTAAGGATGTGAAGTAGGCAAAGAGTTGGACTTAAGTGGAGTTAGGATTATAACCGATGATTTATGCTGAAGTATTTTCAAAGAAAATGTATCACAGAAGATATAACATGGTTTTTGACCCAAACTGTGCATTTCTAAAACCCAGCTTGCCTTCTGAGCTTTATTGCTCCTTAAACAAATTGCAAGTCTCAGATATTCCAAACTGATCATGTCATTCGCATAACCATGCTGCTTAAAACTGGCCCTTCCTATTAGTCTCTCTCTCTCCCTCTTCCCCACCCCTAATCCAACAAAGCACTTATCACAGTTAAAACAAGAAATCTACTTCTTTGTTATTTGTCACTCTTTCTTTGAAATTTAATGTCTAGGACATCAGGGAATGTGTTTCGTTTTTTGTTCACCATTCCATTTTCAGTGGCTAAGTAGCTAACACGTGGCTACCATATAGTAAATACTCAATATGTATTTATGGAATGAGTAAGTAAATGAACAAGTGAATATGAGGAAATAAATGAATAAAAGAAGAAAACAACATGGCTATGGTTTGCATCCTACACTTTATTGGCTGTGATGAGCTAGAGAAGAGCTGTTTTATTACTTTACTTATATATCAATTAGAGTTGGCTTCTTGATCTGGGCAGAGATCAGGGCCAGAGCCAGTCTTTTCTATTGTCTCTCGGACTCTGTCTCCCTAACCATTTCCCCAAAGTTGCTCCCCAAGGAATATTATACAGTTAGCCAACTATTCATTTGGTCTGGAGCGATTATGTAAATTATGAAGGTTCATAGAATACAAACTTTTCAGAAACCCAAATATATGAATTTACTTTCATTAATGTCGAGACTTCTGATTTAACATACGGTGACTTTACAGCTTTCGCCTAATTCAGCCCCAGCCAGAGCAGGTTAGGCAATCTTTCTTAGCTGTTATCCTTGGCAGGGCTCCAAATACAACTCTTGGCTTAAAGCTGCAGATGACTCCGCTAAATTGGTTGCTTCACATGATGGATAACACTCAGGATCTTTCGAACTTCTTTTCACACATCCTTACGTGCACAGACTTACTTACTTTTCTTTGCTACCTTTATTTTTCTCCATTTTCTCTACTTGACTTCATTCCTTTTTTCCTGTCTTTCTGTAGACCTGTTCTGCTTTGCAAGTCTCTAAGAGCCGCATCCTCTTATTTCATGCATTCTGCCTTCTCCGATACTAAGATCTGGGTCTCGCTCTTCTTCAAATATTCTTCATCCAGGCCTTGCATTCTCATAAAGTTAGAATCAACAAAGCCTGACTTTTTAAAAATAGTTATGAGATATTTCTTATCAATTAAAAATAACACATTTACAAACACATTTAAGGAAAATCTATTCATCGCAAAATTAGGAAACTCTAGGGGTACCTGGGTGGCTCACTCAGTTAAGCAACCAATTCTTGGTTTTGGCTCAGGTCATGAGCCCGCATCAGGCTCTGCGCTGATGATCCAGAGCCTGCTTGGGATTTCCTCTCTAGCCCCTCCCCTTCTCATGTTCCCTCTTTCTATCAAAAATAAATAAATAGGGGCGCCTGGGTGGCTCAGTTGGTTAAGTGTTCGACTTCGGTTCAGGTCATGATCTCGTGGTTCATGAATTCAACCCCCGCATCAGGCTGTGTGCTGACAGCTCAGAGCTTGGAGCCTGCTTCGGATGGATTCTGTGTCTCCCTCTCTCTGCCCTTCCGCACTCACACTGTTTCTTACTCAAAAATAAATAAAACGGGGGCGCTTGGGTAGCTCAGTCGGTTGGGCGGCCGGCTTCGGCTCAGGTCATGATCTCACGGTTGGTGAGTTCCAGCCCCTGGTAGGGCTCTGTGCTGACAGCTAGCTCAGAGCCTGGAGCCTGCTTCCGATTCTGTGTCTCCCTCTCTCTCTGACCCTCCCCCGCTCGCGCTGTCTCTCTCTGTCTCTCAAAAATAAATAAAAAACATTAAAAAATTAAAAAAATAAATAAAACATTAAAATTTTTTTAAAAAGAACCAGATTTAAAATAAATAAATAAATAAATAAATAAATAAAACAAAATAAATTAGGAACCTCTCATTCTCTTATTCTTCTTTAACCCTTAAGTATATTTTCTAAACAGTTTTGAGGAAATTTTATACTTTACTAATTGAAATACCAATGCAAATTTTGTTAACAAAATATTGTGACACTCAGGGGCAATAGGATTAGCATTAGCAGCATACTGAGAATGCAGGTGGTTTAAGACAGAACTGGGCTTTAGAAGATGTTGCATTTATCCAAGTTGTTTCAACTGAAAACAAAGTAGGATGTGAGTTTCCTTTCCTTCAAATTTCCACTTTGTTCTATGGGCTACAGTAAAACTATTTGGCAACATCTAGTCAAGAAAGGCTTACTCACTCTGTTTCTAGAATAAGTGAAATTTGAAGTACACTTTGGCTCAGTTATCCATCGTGATTCAAGCAAGGGAAATTTTAAACCAAACTCATCCATATAATTGCCCAAAATCTCCATTTCCCTTTGGTGTATGAACACAGTCTATAAAATATTTTGGAAGGGATTATTTGCTTCATTTTAAAGCAGTGGATTCCCAGAGTGAATTTAATAAAAGTGATTTGTCATCACCATTGATTCATGGTAAGTAGTTATCCTGGGAGCTTGGCACTATACGCTTAACTTTAAAATTTTGAAGAACTTATAATTTCTATGTTCAGGAGTTTATCCATTAAAAAGAACAGAATGAGAAGCTTTTTAAAACCAGATGGATGATACAACAGTAATGACTAAAGCAAAGACCTCTAAGGTGGTAAATACCAGACAGGGAGAAGGATGTGCCTGTGCCACATCTTCATGAAGAAGTTCTTAAAAATATGTCCATAGGAATTTCTAAGACTGTATGAAGCCAACTTTGTTTTGCCTTGTAACTCTCAAAATTTTAAATAATTATATTCAGAAAAAAATGCAAATGAGTTTTGCCAAAACCTCTCCTCCCTGAAATCTGAATCCTGTGGGAGTTTCAATGAAATGCACTGCATATGTTTCTGATTCATTTTTCACTTATTAAATCATTACAGAGGCTATAATGAAGCATTGGGTTGTACTTTTCTTAGTCTTTTCAACACAACTTCTAGAGGAAGCAAATATGCATTGAACACTTTGCAGAGTTAAAATTGAGCCCAAACTGCATGATCTGTAGATTGAAAGAGTCTTGCAATTTGCCACATCCTAGTAAGTAGGACACAACAATTGAGAATGCTTTCTATTGCTGACTTTTTTTGTTGTTGTTGTTCTGAAGGGAACAGTCTCCTTATATAATAATCTTCACAGGTTTTATGGGGTTAGGGAAATAAATCCAAACTTAATTTAAAGTACAGAGAAATGGAATTCTGGAAAGATTGTAGAGTAAGAAGCACTAGCAATCATTCTCCCCACCCAGACAATAATTACACAGGGTTAGTCTGTCTGAGATAGCTGTTTTGGAATTCTGGAGTCTATTGAAGGCTTGTAAATTCCAGGGAAGGTTTAAATGTTAAGCTGTAATTAATTTTGGTCAATTTTAGCTCTTACTTAGGTAGTGGTTCCCTACTCCACGCCCTCCAGTTGTGTGCACATTTTCCTACAGCAGTTTTCATGAAGCTTGTGGAAGCCAGGATGGGCAACAAGGACTCTGCTCTCCAAATGTCAGGGACCTGTATTCTGATTGCCCATTGTTGCTTCTGATCACTGAGGTGCAGACACAGAAGCATGCAGCCATTGTTGTTGTACCCTTTATCTTGTTATAGATCCCTCCTCTCTAGCAGAAGTAACTTCCAGGGAATTTAAAGAACTGGCATGTTAACCATTCCTTCAGTGTTTTGCTATTTCCACCTTGGGGAGTCTAACATTCAATACCAGGATATTCAAGAGCAAATTCATATATGGGAAAAATTAAAAGTCACCACACATACTCAGGGAAAAACAGGCCGAGAAAAGACCTGGAAAGATCTTCAACTTACACTTCAGACTGATTTTCAGCACTGAAACAGCTTATAGCAAGAAACAAAACAAAACAAACAAACAATGACAAACCCTGGATCGGTGGGGATATTTCACTTCTACCATTACAACATTATTAAATTTAAATGTCTGGTTTTCAACAACAACAAAAAATCACAAGGCATACAATGAAACAAGAAAGTATGGCCAATTCAAAGGAGAAAAATCAACAGAAACTACCCCTTAGAGAGAACTGACACAAATCTACTAGACAAAAACTGTAAAGCAACTGTCCTAAAGATGCTCAAAGACCTAGAGAAAGACATGGGAAAAGCCAAGAAAATTATGTATAAGTAAAATCGAAATATCAATAAAGATATTTATTGATTTTAAAGAAAACCTTTAAAAAAGAAGAAATCCTGAAGCATCAAAGTACAATAACTAAAATAAAACATTCACTACAGGGATATGGAAACAGATTTGAACAGACAGAAGAAAGAGTCAGCAAACTTGAATATAGAACAATTTAAATTATTAAGTCTGAGGAACAAAAAGAAAAAAGATTAAAGAAAAATGAAAAGAGCCTACGGGACCTGTAAGACACCATTAAGTACACCAACATGCACACTGTGAGAGTCCCAGAAAGAGAAGAGAGAGAGAAAGAGGCAGAGACAATATATGAAGAAGTAATGACTGAAACTCCCCCAAATTTGATGAAAAACATGAATATAAATATCTGAGGAGCTCAGCAAACTTCAACTAGAATGAACTCAGGAGACCCACACTGAGACATGCTATAATTAAAAAACAAAGACCCAGAGGTAGAGAATCCTGAAAGCAGTAAGAGAGAAGTGACTCCACAACAAGAGATCCGTGAGAAGATTTAGCAGGTTTCTCATCATGAAATTTGAAGGTCAGAAGACAGTGGGTCAATATATAGTGCTAAAAGAAAAACACTAGCAGCCAAAATCCTGTTTCTAGCAAAATGTCCTCCAAAGTTGAGGGAGAAATTAAGATATTCTCAGATACAAAAGAGCTGAGGAGTTCATTGCCACTAGACCTACCCTATAAGAACTGCTAAAGGGAATCTTGCAATTTGAAAGGAAGGAAATTTAGACAATAACTTAAAGTTGAATGAGGAAATAAAGAACACAGACAAGGTAAATAAATGAGCATATAAAAATCAGTACTTTTTAAAACTTTTGTTAGTAACTCCACATTTTTTTTATATAATTTAAGACTCTAACATATTAAAATTTTATTATCTTATGTTTTTGGACATATAATACATAAAAATGTAATTTTGTGACACCAACGATTGAAAAAGGTAGGGATGGAGCTATAATGGACTTTTTGTATGTCATTAAAGTTAAGATGGTATAAATTAAAATTAGTGTGTTATAACTTAAGATCTTAAATGTAACCTCCATGATAACCACAAAGAAAATAACTACAGGATATTTTTAAAAAGAAAATGAGAAGAAAAAGGAAACATCGTTACAAAAAAAAGAAATTAAACACAAAAGATGACAGTAATGGAGGAAATGAGAAACAAAATCTAAAATGGAAAACATATAGCATATGGAAACAAATAGCAAAATGATAAAGTAAGTTCTTCCTTATCAGCAATTACTTTAAATGGAAATAAATTAAACTGTCCAATCAAAAGGTAGAAATTGGCAGAATGGATTTTTAAAAATTCAGCTATATACTATTTACAAGAGACTCACTTTATTTTTTTTTTCATTAAATTATTGACATTTATTTCAGGCTCAGAATAACTGTTAAATTTAGGATTCAGTCATTAAAAACAAAAACCACCAACAGAAATGCAGGCAAGTATAAAGAACATATGAAACAAATATATATATGTGTGTGTGTATGTATTTGTTTTGTTTTTTTTTTTTTTAAACTTTATAGTTTATTGTCAGGTTGGTTTCCATATAACACCCAGTGCTCTTCCCCACAAGTGACCTCCACCAAGACCATCACCCCCCTTTACCTTTTCCCCTTCCCCTTCCCCCCTCAGTTTGTTTTCAGGATTCAAGAGTCTCTCGTGTTTTGAAGAGACTCACTTTAGATCCAAAAACACAAATGAGTTGAAAGTGAAAGAAGGAAAAAAAAATATTTCATGCAAATAGTAACCAAAAAAGAACAGAGATAGCTATACTAATATCATACAAAAATAGACTTTAAATTGAAAAAGGTGAAAAATACAAAGATATTAATAAATATTAATAAAAGCTTGACTGTAACAATTATAATCATTCACAGTTCTAACAACAGACCATCATAATATATGGAGCAAAATAAAGAGATTTGAAGAAAAAGACTATTTTACAATAAGAATTGAAGATTTCAATACCTGACTGTCAATAATGGGGAAAATACCACTAGAGATAAGTAAGAACTTAGAGGACTTGAACAACACAATAAACCAAGTAAATCTAGCAGATATATCCAGAACTCACTACCTAACACAAACAGAATTACATTCTTCTGCAGTGTACATGGGACATTCTCTGGGATAGATCATATTGTTGGCCACAAATTAAGTCCCAGTAGATTTAAAAAGATAATTATCCTACCAAGTATCCTAGCTGACCACAAGGGGATGAAGTCAGAAATTAGTAAAGAAAGAAAACTGGAAAATACATAAATTTTTGTAAATTAAACAAAAACACTCTTAAGCAACCAATGGATCAAAGAAGAAACAATGAGAGAAATCAGGAAATATTTAAGGGCAAATTAAAACAAAAATACAGCATACTAAAACTCACAGAATACAGTGGAATTTACAGGGGCAATTTATAGATTTAAATGCTTACATTAAAATAGAAGAAAGATCTCAAATCAGCAACTTGTCTTTAAATGTAAGGATCTAAAAAGGAGAGAAAAACTAAGCCCAAAGGTGGCAGAAGAAAATAATAAAGGTTACCAAAAGATGAATAAAATAGGGAATAGAAAAACAATAGAGAAAATCAATGAAACCAAAAGTTGATTCCTGAAAATATCAACAAAATTCACAAAACTTTAGCTAGATTGATTAAGAAAAAAAAAGACTCAAATATGTAAAGTAATGAAAGTTGGGACATTAATACCAAATCTACAGAAATAAAAAGTATAAGATAGTATTATGACAATTCTACACCAACAAATTGGATAACTTAGATGAAATCCAAAAATGCCTGAAGACAAAATACTTAGTAGAACTAAACCATGAAGAAATAGAAAATCTGAACAGACCTATAATTAGTAAAGAAATTGAAACAGTAATCAATAATATCTTGTCAATCAATAGAGCCCTACATCTGATGTCTTCACTGTGAGTTGTACTAAACATTTAAAAAAGAACTAACACTAATTCTTAAACTTTTCTAAAAAAATTGAAGAACAAGAAATGCATCTTAACTCATTCTATGAAGCCTGCACTATTTTAATATCAAAGTCAGAGACACTTTAAGAAACTTACAGACCAATATCCTTATGAACATTGATGTAAAAATACTCAATAGAACATTAGCAAATCAAATTCATCAGCATATTGAAAGATAATATATTGCATCCAAGTGGAATTTATTCCTGGAATGCAAGAATGATTCAAAGTACAAACATTGATCAATGTAATTCACCATGTTAACACAGTGAAGGGGGAAAACCTCTAATGAATCATGTCAGCACTTTTAGTCCTTGCCAAAATTCAAAACTCTTTCATTTTAAAAATACCCAACAAACTAGGAAACAATTTTGAAAAAGAAAAACAGAGCAGGAGGCATCATACTTCTTTATTCCAAAATTTACTACAAACCTACAGTAATCAAAACAGTGTGGTACTGGAATAAATATAGACATACTGAAGCATGAGATGGAATGGAATGGAATGGAAGGGAAGGGAAGAGAGAGAAGAGAAGAGAAGAGAAGAGAATCGAGAACCCATAAATAAGCCCTTGTGTATATGGTCAAATGATTTTTGATAAGAGGGCTAAGCTAATCAACAAGGAAAAGGCTTTTTCTTCAACAACTGGTGCTAAGAACACTAGATATCCGTATATAAAAGAATGACATTAGACACTTAACACCATATACAAAAATTAACTTAAAATGGGTCAAAAACATAACTGTAAGACATAAAACTATAAAACTTTTAAAAGAAAATATATGGGAAAATCTTTACAACATTGGATTGGTAATGGTTTCTTAGATCTGACCCTGAAGATACAGGCAACACAAGAATATACAGACGATTTGGATTTCACAAACACTGAAAAAAATTATGTATCAAAATACACTATTAATAGAGTAAAAAGAACACTGCAAAATAGAAAATAGTTACAAATCACATATCTGATAGCAGACTAATATCTAGAATCTATAGACAACTCCTAAAGTTCAACAACAACAACAAAACAAGCAACCTGATTCAAAAATGAGTAAAGAACTTAAATAGGCATTTATGAAAAGAAAATACACAAGTGGCAATAAGCATATAAAAAGATGCTCAGCATCACTAATCTTTAAGAAAATGCAAGTCAAAACCACAATGAGATATCATTCCATACCTGTTAGGATAGCTTACTCTTCAAAAGCAGAAATTTATTTATAAGTGTTGGCAAGGATGTGGAGAAATTGCAACCTTTGTGCACCATTGGTATATAAAAATGGTGCAACCACTGTAGAAAACAGTATTTGACACTCCTCAAAAAATTAAAAGTAGAACTACCATATGATCCAGTAATTCAACTTCTGGGTAGATAACCACAAGAATTTAAAGTAGGGTCTTGAGGAGATATTTGTACCACCATGTTGATGGCAGCATTATTCACAATAGCTAAAGCATGGAAGTACATCATGGAAGCATATCAGCAGATGAATGGATAATGGAATATCATTCAGTCCTTAAAAAGGAAGGGAATTCTGACCTAAGCTCACAATATGGATGAACCTTGAGGACATTATGCTAAGTGAAATAAACCAGTCACAAGAAGACAAATACTGTATGGTTCCACTTATATGAAGTATTTAGAGTAGTCAAAATCATAGAGGCAGAAAGTAAAATCGTAGTTGTCAGGGACTGGGGAAAGGAGGATTTGGGGAGTTACTGTTTACTGGGAACAGAGTTTCAGTTTTGCAAGATGGTAAGAGTTCTGGATATGGATGGTGGTGAGGGTTTCATAACAATATAAAGGTACTTAATAGCACTGAATGGTACATTTAAATATTTAATATGATAAATTTTATGTAATGAGACTTTTACCACAATAAAAATTGAAAAAAAGAAGTACCAGAGGAAAACAAGCATCCCTTTTATGTCATTATGCTCTAAGGTGTGATCAAAATTTTTACATTAATGTTCTTTTGATACATATGTTGATGTTTCACATAAGCTTGAGGTACACAGTATGCTATTTTTGTATAAAGTATGCCCTACCTCCCTCTATACTTCAGAAATCATTAGCATATTAATATAAACAGAACATTTTCTCGAGTTTTTTCATTGCAGTTGCCTCAGGAGTTATATGTAACTTAATACTGGAATCAGACATCTGAGTTGTATACGTGATTATTATGTAATAACATCAGATACCTCATCTATAGTAAAAAAATCAAAAGACAAGTGACAAAGATAAGGAGAACTTGTACAACAAATGAATAACATTAGCATTTATGTAATATGTTCAGGTTCTATTTACATATATTATCTCAGTTAATACATCTTATATCCAGTTATTTTAAAAATATTTTACAAACTTTAATGAGCCAGTTCAATAAATCTTGAATTTATTGCAAATAAATCTTGAATATTGCAAATTCACCCCTTGCCTAACTGGCTAAGATGTCAGGTTTCCTATGTTCATCCCATTCCAGCCACACTGGTGATTTTAGCCTTCTTAAAAACAAAGAAACAAAGAAACAAACAAAAAACAGTTTTGTGTGGTCACTTCTGGGCTATTAGCCTTGCTTTTCTTCTGCCTAGAGTGTCCTACACTTATCTCTGGACAGGGTCACCCTCCTTTTATTAATCTCTGCTTAAAGATCATCTCTCCAGTGAGCCCTTTCCTGATCAACTTATAAAAAAGATTTCTCTTCTACCTGATCATTCACCAGTTTTATAATCTCCTTGATTTTTTTTCTTAGTTAAAAATATTTTAAGTGAGAACACATTAATCTGTTTACTCTTTATTAGCTATCTCCCAAGTAGACCATTCATGGCACCTTGAAGGCAGGAGCAACTTTCTGTCTGCCCCCACATGAGAGGAGCAGGGGCTCAGAACAATTTATTAGATAATGGAAGAATCACAGAATACACTTAAATGGTAGGAGGCTCTCTCTGCCAGCTGTTAATATTTCAAAGAAGGGAGCCATTTCTGATGAGTAGGGCTTTTCTTTTGTAAACACAATATTGCGAATATATATTTAATAGAAGAAAGATTCAGGTGAAATGTTCTTTTAGAAATGTATAATATCTCTAAATTGAAGTGGGGGTTACCGTTTCATTGACTGACAAAGTTACAGATGGAGCCTTTGGGTAAGACAGTGAATGAAACAGAACCAAGTGCAGTAAGCTAGCTCATTTGCACTTCGTTGTTTTCATAAAACATACCCATCAATCAACCGAAACCAGCTGCTCAATTTTCAGAAGCTATGGGTAAAATTCTTTACTGAAAAGGATAATAAACTCTAGACAAAAATACATGTGAGCTTCCAATTCAGAATTGCCCTTCTAAGTAAAGAATAAAAAAAAAATCCATTTTACTTTTGAATTTGTCCAGGGCTCTAATAACCTTCATGGGTCAAAGAAAAAGGAATCTTGTTCTTCTGAAGCTTTAATATTCTGCTTCTGATAAATGGATACAGTTGAGGCAGTCTTGAAGGGATTTTTTCTTTCCATTTAAAAATATAGTGCTAATCACAAGAATACATGTCAATTACTACTCACCCATTTGACTCAATTCATGCCTGACTGTAAACTACATGATATACAAACCCATATCCGAATCAGGCTTAGTTTTCTTGCTCATTAAATGCATGCCAACCACTTCCAGTGTTCTTTTAGTGTAGCTTTTCATCATATTTTGAATTCTTTAGGGATTTAGGATTTTCAAAATAATTTTCTATGACCAATTATCATACTCAAAACAGCCGGTTTTCTCTTTGTGTGATTTAGAAAATTCTGGCCAACTTTGTAAGTGATGTTTGATCTGTGGTTTAGCTCCAGGTTTGTCCCATGTAACTGACTTTTCCTACCCCCAAGTTGTGAAAATAGAAACTACGCTGTCAGTTCCATGCTTTGCTCTTTATTTATATGATATGATAAATGCATCTGAAAAATGCATTCAGAACCAAAAGACGCCTATTTCTTCACTCTAGACTGGGACTAGCTATGCATTAGCTACTTTCTCCTGTCTTAGATCAATCCCTACTATCAGAACACAGTTTATTTAGTAGCACTAATGGGACATGCAGATCTGCTTTTTTTCTTAAACTAAATCACTCTGCAATGTCAATAGTCCCTGACTCTAAAACTGGACCCATTATGTTAATTTTAATGGTTAGCCTGCAGATTCTCTGTCTGTCTAAACTGTTCTAGTAATGGGCTTGATTTTAGAAGTAAACGACTCTGCTAATGTAGTCCTGAACCCTTTCTGTAAGACTTGATCTGAAAGGACCATGCAAAGCTAAGCCTTTGTAATATAATGCTTTGACATTATATTTGGGCTTTTATTAAGTACATTAGTTGAGCACCCATAAAGTGACAACATGATTGAGCTACAAAATAAATCACATCTTGCCTGCATTCAAGGTTCACTTCTGAAAGGAAAGATAGACAAAAGCAATAAATAAAAAGACAATATACAAAAGACACACACACAAACATAAACAGGCATTACAGCGGATATGCCAGCAAGTGTGAGCAGGAATACAACAACCACATAAAATTAAATAAGTAATCCATTCAGTGGGAAGAGAGTGAAAAAAGGTGTGACTATAATGAAGTGCTTGGAATGTTTGGGGAGTAGAAAATGGTCCGTCTGGTCTGGTTGGTCAGCAGTCGATATTCAAAGATTTTGAGTGATAAATAAGCCAGGCTATCAATGTGAGTGCATACTAACAAGCCAGATATCTGAGACCAGTGGCACTCCAATACTGATGTCCCTTAGAAATACCAGGAAGCTTGCTAAAGGTAGATTTTCAAGTATGTCCAAAAGAGGTTTTGACACAGTATGTTTGAGATGGACTAAGATTTACGCATATTTAACAAATACCTCAGGAGATTTAGATTCAGAATACTACACTACACATCCAGTCAAGTGGGGTCCCTACTGCTGGCTCTCACCCAAGGGGTTCCCAAGCCTTGGAGTGTCTTTCTTGAACTTTTCAAGGTCCCCTGCGGTGCCTGAGATCATCTGGGCTAGCAGTGGTGCACACCACTGGGACCCACATGGGCTTTGGTCCCATTCTCTCCCTTTCAGGATCCTCTTTAATTCCTACCACAGTCATGAGTTCAATACATACTCCAAGAAGTTCAAGGGCTTGTACCTATGGGGTTGTCTTATGGCCCCAGTATTTCTTCCATGCAATTATTTCAGATTGGGCTGCTACCAGAGAGCTGGCCCACTGATTTAAGATGCCTCTTATTCATATTGGACACACTACCAGGTCAGATCTCCAGGCTGCCTATAGCCTTGGCACTTGGACTTAAGCTGTGTGTCAGCTCTTGCCCTTCCATTGACTTCTGCTTATCTATGTTCTGATTTCCACAGTAGTGCCCCCTCTGCTCTGAAGCACCTGAGTGTGGCAGGGTTGGTGGAAGGCATCCTGTATACTGTTCACATCTGAAATCCAAAGATGTTTGTCCATCTCCTCCACTCACTTTGTGCCATGGGTCAGAAGTCCTATTCTGCCATCATACCAACGGGCCATTCTGATTGATACCCCTTCTTATCTCTGATTAATGTGGTCATTCCTGAATCCTAGGTCAGTCTTAGGAGTGGCCAGGTGGCTTGAAGACTCCTATGATTTCTACACAATTCAGTTAAACAAATTTTTGTTGAGTGACTACGAGGTTCCAGAAATAATGCAAGATTTGTGAACATAAGGCTCAATTAAGTCATGACCCCTACTCTTAAGGAAATCACAGTTTGTGAGACGGACACATAAGACAAATGAATGAATAAAAGTTACTGTGGTAAATTCTATCATAGTATAAAACATGAATCATTATGGGAACATAAAAGAATAAGCAGTTAATTCTACCCAGACTTGCATTTAAATCAAACCAGAATATTTAAGTAAGTATTCATTCACCCAAGTGGTAAATATTTTCGTGTGTGCTTACACTGTGCCAGATAGTATACCAGTCACTGAAGATGGAGGTAACTGTCAAAGAATCGCATGAATGATACACAGTTACAAGCTGAAGCAAGTTGAATAATAAATGAACCTTACCTAGGCTGTGGTCTTCCTCTAGCATATCTTCTTCATCTGTTAAAGATGAGAGCAATAATTTTTGTAAGGATTCTTGAATAAATGAAAGAACAATGTGATGTTTCTGAAGTTTTTTTAAAAAAATCAGCATTTATCTCAAGGTCTTGTTGGGGAAAGATCACTTACTTAGGGTCTTTCCTTGGGGTCATACTCTCTCTAATTAGAATCTACACAGAGGAAGTTAATCAAGAAACTGATCCCATTCACAATTGCACGAAAAACCATAAAATACCTAGGAATAAATCTAACCAAAGACGTAAAAGACCTGTACGATGAAAACTACAGAAAGCTTATGAAAGAAATTGAAGAAGACACAAAGAAATGG
>CM053573.1:38810933-38986705 GCA_028646485.1 Cryptoprocta ferox
GAGTTAGGGAGAGGGAGGGAGAAAAAACACGAGAGACTCTTGAATCCTGAAAACAAACGAGGGGGGAAGGGGAAGGGGAAAAGGTAAAGCGGGGTGATGGTCTTGGTGGAGGTCACTTGTGGGGAAGAGCACTGGGTGTTATATGGAAACTAACCTGAGAATAAACTATAAAGTTTAAAAACTAAAAAAATAAAAATAAAAAAAAATAAAATTTTGGAAAAAAAAAAAAAAAAAAAGAATTGCCCCCATTTGACTGAGAAGTTTTTTGGCAAAGTTTTAAAAACTGAAAAAAATATTAATGATGGGAATCTAGTTACCATCCATGTATGTAAATTTTGTTATCGTATTTAATAACAAGTCTCTTTATTGAATGCTAACAGTGGAATGTCCTTCTGCTTGAATTCTGAGCTGTTGGCTTGTAAACCAGCCTCATCTCATCATTAGAAGGAGTAATTCATTATACTAATATGTAATTCCCTGTAATATATTTTGTTTGCCACCTGATAGAATGCACTCTGAAAAGGGCAGCAATTCTTTCTTCTTCTTCTTGCCAACATTTTATTCAGCATCTGTAAAAATACTCCCTAAACTTAACATCACAAATACAAGAGGTTAATTAGTATTATCACAGATTTGGGGAGCCATTAGTCTACTTTGTGTAGCTTACTAAATGAGATCTGAGTGTTTGAAAATCATGACTCATGAGGGGAACATGATATGAGTTATGAAGTGAATGGATATGAGGTGAAAAATTAATTATATTGAATGTAGAAACTCTTGAATAGTCATTGAAACATTTGACTGTTGACAAATCATCTTATGAGGCAGTGGACTTTTCATTCCATTTCAGCTCTGTGGGATAACCAAAAATATGGTGGCCAAAATATTTATGATGCCATTTCTTCAAGTCAATAAAATATGGGATCAGTTAAGAATGGTTAGCAATTAAGTCTCTTTGAAATGATCAATTACAATTTTTTAAACCTATGTATTCTGATAGTGACTTTCTTTGTTCTTCCACATGTATCGCATATTTGACAAATATTATCTGTTTCAAATTTCATAGAGCTTTATGTTATGTTGTAACTTTATAAAACGATTCCATTAGCTTGGATTTCGGATGTCTTATGGCTTCCTATCTCAATGATGTTTTACTTAAGATTGTTTCTAAAAGAATGTACGGTTACAAGAATGCTATCTTTGAACTTCAGCTTTAAATTAGCTATTACTGACAAGTGTGGAGATTTAACACACAAAAATCCTGATGGTAATTGTATTATTATCTTCAGGTACTTGCCACAGAAAGTAAAAACCTGAATCCTTTATTTAAGAACAGTTTAAGGCAAAGTTTTTCACACCTGAAAAGATATAAGAATCATGTAGTGGACCTAGTATAATAGAGATTATTTGGGCCCCAAAGACTGTGATCTCTGGTGCAGAGTAAGTCACTAACGATTCTGAGCCATAAGATAGACACATTGTTCTATAGAATGAGACGATGATTAGAATCTAAAATTATAGTGTCTGTTTATATTTGGTAGTTAATTTTTCCCTGATTATCTTTATATCAGTTTCATTGGTCTCACTAAATTCTGGATCAGTGATCACCAAAGTGGGGTACAGGCAATCAAGGACAAATAGACAATAGATTGGGGTGTAAGAAAAGTGCACATACATGCACATATTTATCAATGCTGATCATAGAAATACATATTTATATTATAGTGAATATTAGTGTGTCCATATTTAATTAATCTACCATATTATAAAGTTATAGCCTGTAAGTTAGAGTAGCCTATATTTCTGCTAGCTTATATTTCTTTTTATTTGAAAATCATCTTTTCATATAACATATCAAATCATTTAATAGAAAGCCGATAAAAATATTCCTCTCTAGTCTATTTGGCATTATGTAAAAACATAATAATTTTCCACATCATTATCATATTTTTTGGAAGTTAGAAGTTAAGTTAGAATAGAGGAAATATGATTGTAAGAAAACTTGGAATTTTGGCATTCCTGTTCTACAGAAGCAACTGAGGTATTTAAATGAGTAGATATATATTTTTAAATATAAACACTTTACTGGTTTCTATGCCAAATTCTATCAGTTTAAAGGGACTTGGCTTTTCACAGCCAAGTTTTAGGATGAGGAAATTGTAAATGAAAACATATTGTGTCTTCTGATCTTGGAGGTGGCAACCTTACTGGGTAGGAGATTGATCTCATTCTTTGGTTTTCTGCTTTTTTAATGAAGACCTTAAATTTTCTATATTTTAACTACCAGTTAAAAAATATTGCATAGGCTTGGTGAAAGAGCAATGTTTCATAACTGCATAATAGCTTCATCAACAAATAAGAGTCTGCTTCCTGCAATGAAGCCACAAATATGTTGAAAGGCCCTCGCTTTCTTCAGGATGTACAAAGATCTCTGTTCAAGTCACTTTTGGACCATTTTCCTTCTTTGTGGTGGCAGTGGTTGTCTGGCTGTGTGGGTGTACATTTAAAACACATCTTACAGATTTTTTAATAATGCATTCTTGGGGAGAAAGGGAGACCAATTTTTTCCTATGCTATAAGCACTTAAAGCACTTCTCCGAGGACTTGTTGTTGTTGTTTTTTTAACAGTTCAAGATTGATTAAATAGGAACATAAAGAGGATTTTGAAGCACAGTAGATAAAAATACCTGAAACTTTTTGCTGTTATCAAGCCTATTTTATATTCATATTTTGTCAATGTTACAAAATCTATAAGGGCAAAGCTAAGATCTCAACTGGAATTATTCATAGTGAGATAAACAAACCACACTGGTTTATCTTGAAGGCCTTTCATCTGGTGATATTAGTTCTATAACATTTATTTGTTCATTAATTCCCCAAATTCCTCTTAATTGATCAATGATAGTATGTTACCAGCTCTAAGTAATTATCATGCAAGAAAAACAAGGAAAGAAAGAAATAAAGAGATTCTTCTAGGTCAGACTTTCTGGAGGGCAAGTATCTTGAGTATTGTCATGACCTACTTATACCGATTACATGATTCGTTGATGACTTCAGAAAATTTTCCCTGGAGAGTTTCCTTCTGATCTGCGTCTTTCACAGCAATTTAGGTCTGTATTAGAGCAAACAAACCTGGTCCATTTCTGTTCTTTTCTCTTTCAGAGGCAAGTTTCACATTCTTCAACAGAATCTTCTAGAGGTTAACATCAATTTATAATGAGCCATTTTCTAAGGTTACTCTGTCATATGTATGTCTAAGATAGATTTTTAAAGAAATCAATGTGTTCTTTTAAATCTCCTTAAGCTTATTGCAATATTTGGATCTGTTTTTTTATGTCTAATAAATATGAAAATCATCTATTTATCTCTAGGCTGGATTTTAGTTTAGGTAAATGGAGAGATATGTTAGTTTCTTAAAATATACTATTGCATAGATAAAATAAAGGGTTTAGTTCAAATTACTTTTCCTGTCCCCAGACTCTTACATTTTATATTCTGTGATTTTTTAAACTGTTTAGGATAATTCTATCATTCTTAGAGAGCTTTCTTGGCTGTCGATCTTTATTTTTAAGAAGTTTATTCTTCATTAATGATCTAAATTTCTCAAATTCCAATACACTATTGTTTTGTACTGTTTGACCAAATACTAAGTAATAAATAAAATTTAAGATCCTTAGCCTTCATATTAAATTAAACCTCTTTTCTCATCTCTAAGCAAAATAATTATAATTTCTTTAATTTCATTATGTAGATGGTCAACAAAATGCTTTTTTGTCCCATTTTGGATTTTTCTGACATTTTAACTTATGGATTTCAGTTCTGTGTGAATGCTAGGATAGAAGAGATGATATCACAATAAGTACTTGGCTGCAGTATTCTAACACTTCAATTTATGATTATTCTCTTCTACACGACGTTTAGTTCACTAGTTTTTAAATATTATCTTCCCCTGCCATTTCACCTCCAGCAAAAATGTAACCAAAGAACAGGCAATATTTTTCTCACTTGTAAAGCCTTAATATTATGGAGAACATGTATAGTAAAATTTATCCTTGAGATTATATATCAAGGCTATGCTTTCACAAAAATCTTGTACACAACAGGTAAATGTGTGGGTGCATAAATAACAGAAGAAGTGAGCTCACATTAAGGAATTTCCATAATTCTTATGTTTGGAAACTGTTTCCATAGATCTGAGCAAGGTTTTCCTCCCCAAGAGCCTTCATGAGGAGGGTCACTGGCAACACTGCAGCGTGAGGAAACTTTCAGAATTGACCCCTTCTTACTCAGGCCCATTGCTGGAACCAACTTAGCCCACGCTTATGGAGTTTTTATTATGTGTCAAACATTTGTAAACCTCATCTCACATCATGCACATATCAGCCCTGAACAATGTAACCTGGTAATCCTAAATTCACACATTAGGAAATAAAAGTTTAGAGACATTGCATTATTCAAGGTCACACAGCAAGCTCATGGTAGTCAGAATTCAAACCCAAGACTGTTTGACTGCAAAATCAATACCTTTACCTTTTATGCTTTACTGTCTGTGCTTTATGATCAATTCCAGTGTCATGACAAATTTGTACCTTTTATGATGTCGTCCTCCCACTCAGATCAAGTGACAATTCCGGGGAATTTATTATTAAACCTCTCTATTCTCTAAATTTCAATGTGTTTTAAACTGAAGACAGAAGACTTTGTATAAAAATGAACTAAATGATTTTTTAAGTCTCCCAAACTATAAATGAGCACAAATTTCAATGGTAAATATCAAGTACCAAAATAAAACACCTGAAATGCAATTATGCTAAGCTGTAGTCTCTTTACTAGAAGAAAAAATAATGAGAAACATAAAGTAATTATTGATTGCAGGATACATTGCATCTCCTGCCCTCAGGAGGTCTACTTTAACTAGGAAAAGTAGATCCTGCTCAGATTAAAATATTCTGCTTTAAGTAAACCTTTTTACTTAGAAATATATTTCAAGGTTAATGATTTGAAGGCAATACTGTCGTAGACAAAACATCTAATATCTTCAAGATTGTCGCTTGATATTATAAACTAGACCCAAAACAGCAGTAAAGCAACATAGAGTTGTAGAAACTATCCAGATCTCTCCACCCTGCTTGACTTAATGCCCCGAAGGTTGCAGCAAAGCTATACTGTTAATTCCAAATGGAGCCACTACTGGAAATTTAAAATCAAAATAATTATCTTACCAGAGAGGAGATGGAGAATAACCCTCTATTTTTGAAAGGAACTATTATTCTTTTAAAAATTTTATGGCTTTAAAAAACAGTTTATTTTCACTTGATGAATTTCACTAACTGACCGGTAAACAGAAGTGCAAAGTAGGTTCAAATAATTCTATAATGTTGAACAGTAAGTGAAATTACAAAGCATTTCTCCTTGGTTGCCAACTTTTTCTTCTTTCAGGAGTACAATCCAGTTCCCAGTTAAAGTGTGCTGGCTTTTCTTTGAAGACTACTTATTTGCTTCTTGACTACAATCATGTGCTTTCAATTTCTTTTGCATTTTACCACTTACTTTCTACAGCATTCTTTTATGGATGAACGACTGCCTGGCAAAATAGAAAGTGAACCACAGTATGTAATTAAGTTCTTTGCACAATGGATGTTAGTCATCGACACAATTAAACCACTGGCTTCAGATTCCGGCACTGAAGGAATGAACAGCATAACCAAAGTGTACTCATTTCAATAAGACTTTCCTAAATTGTAGGATTGAAGGGATCTGCCTGCATTTTTGGTGTCACGACAAAAATCCAAAATAAATTCTCCTTCCAACACTGAAAAGAATTCATGTCAGATGATATCTTGCTTCTTCTATATTCATTTTTGCGCAGTTTTTTCTTTGTTTCACTTCAAAATATTGGTGACAAGATACAATGATTTAGAGATTTTTTTCAAACCCTGGGAAAAAAGTCCTAGAACATAAAATCTACTTTTTTAAAACATAGCATAATTTAATCATATTTTATTTTAATATAATGCACAATGTAAGTGCAATAAAATATAATATGCAATAGTTAAATATAGCTTAATGTTTCACTTACTTAAATTATTTAAATTTAAAGTAATACTTTCAGTTTTTTTTTAACACTTTTAACTTTAGTTAGTAATGATTTATTTAGTAATGCTCTAGAACTGTTCTAACTGATGACACAAAATTCAATTTTGAGTTGATGGTCAGACACATAGCTAGATTTAAAAAAATATAATGGAGAGCCAGTAGGTTACTGGAAATGTCCTGGAAGACACTAAGAAACTATTAGTAGGTATGGTTTGGTTTTGAAATTTTTATTTTTCTAAGTAAGATATGGGAGTGAAAATATTGAAGAGGAAGCAATACAAGGTTGGTTTCTGGGGCGGCTGGGTGGCTCAGTCAGTTTAGCGTCAGACTCTTGATTTTGGCTCAGGTCATGCCTCACAGTTCATGGGTTTGAGTCTGAGTCAGACTCTCTCTCTCTCCCTCTCTCTCTGCCCTTCATTCGCATCCTCTCTTTCTCTCTCTCAAAATAATTAAACTTAAAAATATATATTTCTAATTGTCCCTTGCCTTCTGACATTATTATTTCATATTAATAGGTTCCAGTTGGAACACCTATAAATTCAGATAAAAATGTAAAATGTAGAATCACACATTTAAATAAGTGCCATAACGTTGTGATAATATTGGATATTTCAGTGACTACACTTGTTGATATTGATATAGTGTCTCAAGGCTTGTATGTAAACAAGACAAGTATACTATGGTCTTATTGCTTATAAGTTACCCAGAAAATTCCTCCTTTGATATTTTTGCTGTCAAGTTTTCATTATAGCAATTAGCCTACATAGACTTGCCCACAATCAGATATATAAAGATATAAATATCTAGTGAATTCCAGAAGTATGCTATAATTAGCATTTCTGATATAATTTTTGAGTAAGCATTTGTTTTCCCTTTGATGGAGGATCATAAGTATTTTCTGGTTGATAGCAATGAAGTGGGGTTACATGAGTTACTCTTATAACCACTAAAGCGTTTTATAAAATTTGAATCTGGGATAGAGAGAGGATACCCATGAAGTTGCTAGAAGAAAAAGGGAGAAATAAGGAAGCACTGTAAGCACAGTTGGTTTTGAACTTTTTGTTTTCAAATTGCCTATTATCAAACTGCATTTACCTCTCACTGGATTGCATCATCCTTAGCTTTTTCCTTAGGACATTAAAATCCTATTTGTTCTTCCGTGAATGATACTGTTTCTTGATAGTAAATTGCTCAGTGTTTTGCTATCGATTTTGCCTCCACGGAATTTATCTGTTAATGGGTGGGTGAATACCTGTAGATTAGTAAATTGCCTCTTCAGGGATCAGAAGAAAGGCATTCTCCCTTATAACATAGAGAGCTCTCAAGAATGTGAGAACTTTCAGGCCTTGAGTGTTCTTGTTGGAGAATGTTTTTGACACAGATTTTCCTTTTGCACATATGAAGCAGGCAGCTACTTACTTGATTTAAAGCAAGGGAAAGGCAACATCTGGCTTCAGGGTTGATATATATTACTCAGACCATCATCTAATTTGGTTTAAATAAGGCTGGAGTAATCTGAGTCACTGAAGAATAGAGTGGAAGATATAATTAACTATCCCATGATCAAGTTAGAGAGTGACACAAGTGGGTCGTAAAAAAGAACTGGGATTCAAAACCAAAATCTGCATTGGATAAAGCATTGGCAGAGTGGAACTTACTGGTTTTTGTTGCTCAAAAACATTTCCAAAGTATTAGTTGAAGCATGGGATGGGATGGCTGCAAGTAGTGGTCATGAAAAGGGATCAGCTGGATGTCCAGGCTTGCGGGCTGAGGTTTGGTCAAGAAGCTGAAGGCAGGAGAAGACAGCAGGGGTAACGTCAAAGCACCGTCTTTCTTCCCCGGGGGCCCTGACCTCTGCATTCTGGCAAAGCACGTCTTCCTTGGCCTCCAGTGGAAACATCAGTGAGATTTGTGCATGGCCCCTCATGTGACTCTTTTAACGGGGCTGATTTTTCGGTTCATATATCCATTCCTTCATGCATCTGCCCTACGCTCAATTATTGGGTGATTGTCATGTGTCACATATTACAAGATTTGAATCTTGCTACTTAGAAGGATGTTAGATCTACCTAAAGAGAGAAACAGGTGGCTGAATAGTACACCAAAAGGGGCTTTGGGAAAAGAAGGAAGGTTGGTGTAACCTAGACTAAGGGGATTGATGAGATTTCAGGAAGCAGGGGCTCTTCAGTAGTAATGAAAGACAAGGAACAGTAACATGAGGAGAGACCAGGATGCTCCAGGAAGCAGCACCTGCAAGGCCGAGACATGAAGAGTGGAGAGTCTGAGATTTTAGAATCGGAGTGTGAGGGAGGGCTGCAGCCGTCAGACCCCAAGGGGTACTTCAGGTCCTCAACATAAACTTGAAGACTTTCAAGTACAAGAGAGGACATCTTCAGTTCCACCTTTCAAGGAGGCTGTTCTGGGGGCACAGTGAAGAAAATTGCTGGAAGACAGCAAGATTAGAGGTAAGGACACCAGATGGACAGGTGATGGCGAGGCTTTACGTCTTTTTAAAGTGGAGATCGTGTAGATTATATTTAATTCCATAATTTCTCATGTTTGGGTAAATAGTATGCTCATTACTTTATAAGCTTGACTGTTCCCTTTTAAACTTAAAATAATGTGATTTCTCCTTTCTTGCTTTAAATTAACTCGCGATTTCTGGACAAAATCTGTAATGGACTCTGTCAGACATGGATCAGCCTTAATCAAGAAGAGTAATCTTCACCAAGTAAGTTTATATACTGAGTAAACAGGAAACTCAAAACTGGAGTGTCATGTTCTAAACACCTCTTTAGAATTAATTTCAAGAGTGAGATTTTTGTAAAATTTTCCCTCTAAACCAGTGCTTGCTTACCACGCAAAGGGAAGGACTCATGTGGTGAATTGCTTTTCAGTTGTGCAGGTGGTTTGACCGCTTATAGAGAAATATATTAGTAAAAAGTTCAACTTTTCCTGTTTCTACATCTATCTTTGTTTAACAGATTTTCTGCAGTAGAATCTTTATATACAGAAATAAAGCTATTTTAAGAACTAAAAAAAGGGATTGAAATGGACTTTTATAGACCAATAAAAGGAACAAAAATCTAGCCTACTGTTAATAAGAAAGCAAAATGTTACTCCTGTGGAGTAACTGAAATTCTGCCCTCTGTTAGTCTCTCTTATACTAAAATCAATGATTTTAAAGTTTATATTATAGGTAGGCCGTATTAAGTAATAAAAGAGCCTGGAATTAAAATAAAAATATGTGGTTTGGAATTTTAGTTTCTTTTGATGATAGTTTATGAAAATATGCTCAGCTTTTGAGGACTTCAGATAGGATAAATTAAATGATACTTAAAATTATTTTCAGTTATGGAGTACTATGAGTTTTTGATTTTAATCATGTGTACATTTATAAATATATATACTATTTAGTAATGAAAAATGCCATAAGACTTGCTAGTAGCCACAGGCTTGTAAAATATAAGAGCTTTATATGAAATTTATTCTACTTAGCCGCTATTTTTCCCATGTCATTTTTAAACTGTATGCATAGATTCTTTCCAGTATATAAGAGTATTCCCAGTAGCTGAGGAATTTGCATGTTTCACTAACACTAGAATAAAGCCTTTGAGAGTCCGTGACAGCTAGGATCACAGCTAAGATAAATTAAACATTTTTTTGTGATCCTTAGAGCCAAGATTACTATGCACTACAAAAATATAAATTGCTTTGGAAAAGGTCATGTCTTATCACACAAAATAGGAGCATTTTGATTTTGTATACTATTTTTTAAACTACAGCTGTACTCACCAAGGTTTCCCCACTTTAGCAAAAATAAATGTGTCCACTGTCTTTCCAATCAAGCATTCTAACTGTCATTGTTTGATTTGAATGAGAACGTATGAAGGACAGCTAAATTAAGTATAGTTAATGGTGGTGTAATGAAATATAGATGTCAAAATCCAGACGTTCACTCCTGAAAATTAAATTTCCAGGTATATAGGTGGAAATGTTTGAGGATCAATCAAGTAACTAAAGTTCTATAGACTTGAGAACAGGTCTTTGTAGGACCTAGATGACGATGATGATGATGATGATGGTGTGTGTGTGTGTATGTGTGTGTGTGTGTGTGTGTGTGTGTGTTTTCTAATCACAGAGTTTTAAATTTTTTGAACCGATACTAAAAATCAGAAATTTTCATACAGCAATCCAGGTATTACTCTCTTTTTGAAAACCAAGTGATATGGACCTGGATACAGGCAATTTTTTGTTTTTGTTTTTGTTTTTTTACCCATTTACATTTATTTGAGACCTATAAACATTTGAGTTTAAACCACAATTTGAACCAACTTAAAGAGTTTCTGTTTTTTTGAAATGTACACAATTTGAACCAACTTAAAGTTGGTTATCAACACTCTAGAAACATACTCTAGAAATACTGTGAAGACAAAAATATATGAAATCATTGAATATATACAGGGCCAAAGTCTAGCAAGATAGATTTCAATTTCAGTGATGGTTGTACAGAATTCCAACATTTTTACTCAAAGTCAGAAGCTCTTCCTGAAAATCAGACAGCCTTCATGAATGCACTAACCTGGAGCCCATTTAATCTTATCAGAAATATGAGAAATCATAAGACCCAAGATGTCTCAATAGTTGTACGAGTCATTATGCAAAGTTTCTGACTTGTATTTTCACTGTTTAAAAATAAGTTTTTGTTTGTTTCAGTAACTTGTTTCTAATAGATCAAATTGCTGGATAGTTAAATTCATCAGAGGTGATATTATGGAGGAAAAAAAGTGGGTCTTCATTACAACAGACTATGAGGATTGTAAAAGACAAAGGGACAGTGAAAGAGAGATTTTGGAGATACCATACTCAATCATGCCTATATTTTATTTATTTTTTTATGCATATAGTTTTATATCGGAAAATTTAGGGCTACAAAAAGCAAGAATCTGATAACATATATTTTGGGAAAACATTTGGAGAGAAAATACCTATAGAGTAGCCATGTAGAGTCTGGGAAATTATTTAAATGTTTATTTTATTTATTTTGAAAGAGAGAGGATAAGCAGGGGAGGGGAGAGAGAGAGGGAGAGAGAGAGAATCCCACGCTGAGAGTGCAGAGCCTGACATGGGGATCTCACCAACAGCGAGATCATGACCTGAGATCAAATCAATAGTCAGACAGTTAAGTGACTGAGCCACCCTGGTGCCCCAGAGTTTTGGAAATTTTACTTTGAAAGGAAAATACACTTTAAGCTCCATTTTTTGGAAGACTTCTCAATTGTCATATACTCTTTCCACCAAGTTTGTTATTGTAAATCATCATATTTTTTAATGACAATAAAGAGCTAATACTCTTCTTACCATAGGCAATGAATTAGGACTGTAACTGCTCATATCTGCTTTGCAGAAGACAACACTCTACATGCATTAATAAATGTCTTTGAATCTTACACTAGTGAAAAATTTTTTCATGTTCTAATTCTTGTGTTTGTGGTATTTGTAAAGTCATGCAACAGTCTAATACTCATTAATTAGGAAATGGTGCTATCTATTTTACCAACATCACTATTTCAAGTGTTCCTAAAGTATAAAAAGTACAAAAATTCACACACATATATTTTTAAAAATTAGATATGTAAAGCTCTTTGGGAAAATATGTTGGTTTTGTCCAGTGGAATTATTTTTCAAAAAAGAAAAGGAAATAACACAACACACTTAAGATAGACAATATTTCATTGTCAGTTTTAAGATAATAATAGGAAACATAATTTTATGAGTCATAGCCTGCTTGACTTTAATCCTTTTAGACATTGCAACCATTTGATTAAGTGCTATATGAGCTTTCTCCTCCAACACTCTCAAAGTGTCATCTGTCATAGCCTTGCTGTCACAGCCATAAAATATGACTGTCTAATGATATTAGAAGCAAGAAATATGATGTTGGGTTTGGCATTTCAGATCAAAATGTTTCTTTACTGTAAACCATGTAGCATGGTCCCTGTGTACTTAATGAGAGAGAAAATACCAGTTGAGACCACGAACATGGCAGATTTGGGGAAAAAATAGACTGAAAAAAAGGCAACTTTACTTTTTACCATATTTAATGTCGAATACCATGAATAAAGAAAGACCTATTGTCTGTTAATTTTGATTTTTTTTCCAAGTAAACAATTTTACATTTATGATTGTGAGCTAGTAGAAAGTTAAGCATTCAGGCTAAGTCACTTAATCAGGACATTGGCAAGGGCTTGAATTGCCTAGCTTAATATTGCATCAGATTTGTTGTTACCTGGTCCCTAAAAATAGCCTAATATGCTGTTGACACTAAAAGTGTCAACTAAATATGGAACATAATCTCATGGGTTTTGAAGTAAAAGTTCTTGTTTGGGAATATATAATCCAGCTGTGTGATACAGTGCAAGTTACTTATCTTCTTTTTCCTTACTTATAAAACTATGTTTCCAGTATCTAACTGGTAAAGATTTTTGTGAATTAAGTGGAAAAAATGGGTGTGAAAAATTTAGGAGAGTGCTTAAAACATAGTATGTGCTCAATAAAAGCTATATTTATCATCGAAAATATTGTTGGAAACATGCAGTAAGTCTATTCCTGTCCTTATACAATGATGTGATTTATACCTGTAATTTGGTAGTTCACATCACTATACATCCACATAATTAAACAAATTGTAGATAATACAAGGTAGAGCAATGAAATGAATTGAGGAGACAGAATAGTTTTAAGAATTGTTGCTTTGATTCATGGAGCAACATGGGATTTTGAAATATGGTAGAAGAGACAAGAAATAAATGCACAAAGTAAACATAGTTTATAAGGCAGGAAAGTTGATGGTTGGAGAAAAATACCATATATCGAATGGAAGGAAGTTAAGCGAGACTATTGGATGTGGAGAATATGGCATGTTTATCTAGCAAACGACCACTAAGAACTGTGTGAAAAACTCATAAACATAGAATCTGCCTTCCCAAAACAAATCTGCAAGTGGTGGAACTGGAAAACATAAATACCTTTAGATAAACTTACCAGAGTGTAAAAATGTACAAAAGGCAAGAAACACTTGTGAAGTGGTGCTGTGAGGGTCTCTTTGGAATTTCTTCCCAGCAAAACAACCATAATTCATGAAAGAAATAAAAAAAAACTTTTAAATCTCTGAAAATTGTACTCCAGGAATTTGCAAACAGCAAATGGAGAAACATTTATTCAAGAAAATCTGTGCAATCTTAGTCTGTACCATTACATCCACACCCTGCTCCTTTTCCTCCCTTAGCTCCATGTGGCAAAAGTTCTACTCTCGGTAGGTGCTACAGAGAAGATGAAATTCACTCTTCTGCCAGTCCCCAGTCTAAGGTGATGATGTCTCCTTGAGAAAGACAGGCTGTGACCATTATTTATCTCTTTCCTCTGCCTCCATGTTGCAAAAGCCGTGTTCCAGAAAAATACAGTCAAGTGGTCTGGAGTTCCCTTTCTCTATCCAGCACCTACTTGTGTAATGGAAACTCTAACTCAGAATTGTCTGGCCGAGAATATTGGGACCATTTCCCTCCCCGCCCCCAACCTCAGCTTGCTCAGAGCATGGAAGTTATATGCCAGTAGAAGCAAACAAGATGACAAGTTTACCATACACCACCATCACCCAGTCCTAGGGTAGAGTTTCATTCCCAGAGAAGCAGGGCACCGTCCTGTCTTCAGCTCTGAAACAGTGGCACAGAGCTTCTGCCCAGGGGGAGATACAGTTTACAAGAAGACAAGGTGCTATGGCTCTCTATAAACGAATTGCCTTTATTTGAAATACAGGGAGAACATTCGTGCCCATGGGCAGAGTTAAAACCAATTAAGATCTTGGTGCAGTGCAACTAAGAGGAAATTGCCATGATAGTAATGAACTTCATGGTAGGAACAAGTATACCAGAAGTTTAACAGAAAGAGCCATGGAAATAATTAAATAGAGGAGCCATTCTGGGGTTAAAGCAAGTTTCAAAGCTGGCCTGAAAGTTTTGAGTGTACCCCTGCAAATGGGGTAGTCGCACTTTATTTGGATAACACTGTAAGAACATCTATGGCCCAGAGAGTGGTTGAAAACAATCAGCTTGCAATTACTGGAGGTTAACTGAATATGATGCCACTAGAGACAGACCCTCCAAAGCTTAGTAGAGAAATCAGGTAAAGAGACAGTCAAAGAGCCCAATTAAAATCACAGTCATTTCTGTGTAGGTTAGAGGGCGACTCAAGACTCTACCCTCTGAAGAGCAACATCAGAGGCTACACACTAAGAGAGAAATAGATTTTACTCTAGTCCAGACAACTTACTAAATAAATAAACAAGTAAGCAATAAGCCTGAGAGATGAGGTGTCAGGATCTAGAAATGCTACAATATATTATCTAAGATATTCAACAAAAACATTGAGTCGTGCAAACAAACAGAAAAGTGTGATATGTACAAAAGGAAAAAAAAGGCAATAGAAATTGCTCTGAGAAAGCACAAATGATTCACACAGAAGACAAAAATTTCAAAGCAGCTTTTAGAAGTATTTTCAAAGAAATAAAAATAACCATGATTAATGAATTAAAGAAGGCATGATAACAATATCTCATCAAATAGTGAATATCAATAAAGAGATGGAAATTATTTTTAAAAAACAATCGAATAAAATTCTGGAGTTTAAAATTTCTGTAATCAAAATGAAGAAGTTATTAAAGAGGATCAGCAGTAGTTTTGAACTGGTAGAAATACAAATTAATGAAGATGAAGATGGATTGAGAATTATTATGTAATGTGAAGAACAGAGAGAAAGAAGAATAAGGAAAAATAAACATAGGTTCAGAAAACGTAGGATAGCATTAAGTGAAGCAACATACGCATAATGGAAGTACATGCAAAGGAAGAGAGAATAAGAAAAAAAATACTGTAAAAAATGGCTAAAAAACTTATCAAATACATTTTGTACACATCCAAGAAGCTTAATGAAATCTAGTAGGATAAACATGAATAGATCAACACCAGACACATCATGATCAAAATGATGAAAGTCAAGGACAAAAATTCTGAAAGTAGCAAGCAGAACTAACTTGTCATAAAGGGAACTTCAATAAGAATAAATCTGACTCCTCATCAGAAACAATGGGTGTCAGGGGACAGTGGTATAACATATTTAAAGTACTGAAAGAAAAAAATAAAATTGTCAACATAAAATCTTATAATCAGCAAGCTTTCCCCTCAAAAATCACTTTAAAATACAGGAGAAAATACAACATTTCCAGATTTTTAAAAATGAGAATTTCTGGGGTCCCTGGGTGGCTCAGTCAGTTGAGCATCTGATTCTTGATTTCAGTTCAGGTCATGATCCCAGGGCCATGGGATCAAACCCTGCATAGGGCTTCATGCTGAGTGTGGAGTTTGCTTAACATTCTCTCTCTTTCCCTCTGCTCCTCTCCCCCGCACACTCTCTCTCCCTAAAAAAATAAAAAGATGATTAAAAAATAATTTAAAAAATAAGAATTTCTTACTAGCAGACACCCCACACAAGAAATACCAATGAAGTATTTCAGGCTAAAAACAAGTAACATCAGTAGTTATTTGAAACCATGCACACTTAAAAAGAGAGTGCTGGTAAAGATAATTATGTAGGCAATCATAAAATACAGTATAATTACATATTACTTTTCTCTTCTTTCCCAATTCATACTATGAGGTCAGTATCACCCTGAGACCAATGCCAAACAAAATCATCACAAAAAAGAAAATAGAAAAGTACAGGTCAACTCTCTTTTTCCCTCTCTCTCTGTTCCTCCCCCCCAACTCATGCTTTCTCTCTCTCTCTCTCTGTCTCAAAAATATGTAAATAAACTTAAAAAAGAACAGATTAATAACTCTTATAACCATAGATCCAAAAATCTCCAACAAAGTACTAATAAACCATACCTAGCAACATACAAAAATTATTTATAAATTATAAATCCCAGGGCCAAATGGGACTTTTACAAAAATGCAAGGTTGCTTTAGCCATACGATAGTCACGTAAGCCCATTAACCATATTAATAGACTACATGGTAAAAAAATTCAATCATCTCAATTGACACAAATTATTTTTAAAATCCAGGACTCTTTCATGATAAAATTACTTGGAAAACTAGAAATAAAGGGTAAATTACTCAACTTGATAAAGAGAATCTATAAAAAACCACACAGATAACATCATATTAGTGGTAAAAGACTGAAAGATTTCTCTCTAATACCAGGAACAAAACAAGTCCAGTCTCAGCACTACTTTTCAATGGAAAACTGAAATTCAGTCAACACTAAATGCATAGAAGAAAAAAGAAATAAATACATAGAGGAAAGAATAATTTTGTAAAGAAGAAATTTTAAAATATCTCTTTTTGAAAATGATATGATCGTGTACCTAGAAAATCTGAAGGAATCTCTGAAAAAACTATTATAACAAATAAACTACTTTGGCAAGGTTTCAGGATTCAATATCAATGGTCAAAAGTCAATTGCATTTCTTTTGAGTAGAAATGAACAATCATCAAATAAAATTTTTAAAAATCCTACTTACAATAGTATTTAAAAAGAAGAATAAAAAGGAATTATTTTAACAAAATAAGTCTAATACTTGCACTCTGAAAAATACAAAGCATTTTGAGAGATGCTAAAAAAGACCTAGTAAGTAGAAAGACATTCTTTTGTAATGTATTTCCACATTTGTAGATTGGAACACTTATTATAGTTAAAATTTCAACACTCCCAAATTGATGTAGATTCAAAGCAAGCCTATCAAAATTCCAACTACATTTTTTAAAAAGGAAATTGACAGGTTCATCCGAAAATACATTTGGAAGTTCAAGAGACCCAAGACAGTCAATACAATCTTGGGGTAGGTGGGGGGAAAGTTGGAGGACTTACAGTTTCTGATTTCTAAACTTACTTCAAAGCTACTGTGATCAAAACAGATTGATGCTGGCATAAAGTTAGAACCAAAGATAAATGGAACAGTATTGGGAATTCCAAAATAACCCATTACATTATGGTTAACTGATTATTGGCAGACTTGCTAAGAAAATTCAATGGGGAAAAAATAATCTTTTCAAATAATTGTGCAGTGAAAGTTGCACATGTCCACATGCAAAGGAATGCAATTTAATTTCTTCCTTATACCATAACAGAAAATTAATTCAAGACCAAAATATATTAGCTATAAGTCTTAGAACAAAACACAGAGTAAGTCTTCATTACCTTGGATTAGGGAAAGCCATTTTAGATAAGCTAACAAAAGCACAAGAAATGAAAGAAAAGAATAAGTAATCTGGACTTCATTAAAATTAAAAACTTTTTTTCTGCAATTCCACAGAATGGGAAATATATTTGCAAATCATAAAGCTGGGAAGGGGCTTTGTGTCCAAAATATATAAAGACTCTTACAACTTAAAAAGATAAATTTAAAAATGGGCAAAGAATGGGCAAAGAATCTGAGTAGACATTTCTCCAGAGAAAATATATAAATCATAAGTGTTGGCGAGGAAGTGGAGAAATTGGAACCCTCATGCATTGCTGGTGAGAATGTAAAGTGGTGCAGCTGTGTTTCCGTGTGAAAGTTTCTGAAAATGTCAAACACGAAGGCATCACATGACTCAGCATTTCCACTCTTAGCTAAAACACGTCCATGAACCTTAACATGTTTTGCTAACTAAAATCAGTCTGTCACAAATAATCCTATATATGATGCTATTTCCATGAAATGTCTAGAATAGGCAAACCTGTGGAGATGGAGAGTTAGTGGTTTTAGTGGTACCTGGGGCTGGGGTGAGAGTGGTGGGGCAGGGTTTGTGGGCAGTTGCTAACACGGACCAGATTTCTTTTCAGGATGATGACAGTGTTCCAAAATTAAATTGTGACAATGGTGACACACCTCTGTGAGTATATTAAAAGCCACTAGATTATATAATTTAAGCAGGTGACTTGAATGATTTATGAATTTTATATCAATAAAGCTGTTCAGAACCATACACAGGAAATGCAGCTACACTTAGCAGGAATTTAGGTAGGCAAAATTCAGACAGCATATTAATATCACTGAAATGAAGAAAGAGATAACACATATTGTCATGTGAGTAGAGTTGTGCCCAGGAGTCTAGGAGCAGACAAAATTCAGAGGCTAGACTTCTAAAAATTTTAATATTCAAGAGTCATAAGTAGTGGAAGTTATTACAGAATTTTTCCTGAGTAAAATTGTTTTTTCAAGATCTAGAAAAGAATGACCATGATAGTGTTTATGAAGTGACCACATCTAAAAAGAGAGAAAAGTTTCAAGGGCAGACAACCAGTCATACTCAGAGTTGACCAGATAAACTGGATGAGATGAAGGGTCAAGACCTACGTCTGAGGATGAATCCTGAAATATAGAAATGACAGGAAAACTTTTAAAAATAAATTTGAATTTAAATTTAAACTGTGATTACGAACACCTAACATTAAATTGACCATGTTAAACATTTTTTAAGTGCACAGTTCAGTCTCTCTAAGTATATTCACATTGTTGTGTAACAGACCTCTGGAAGTTTTTTCATCCTGCAGAACTGAAACTCCATACTCATTAGGCACATTGTCCTTTTGTGACTGGCTTATTTTACTTTGGAAAAAATAATGCCCTTAGGGTTTATCTACATGGTAGTTTTTCACACAATCTCCTTTTTTAAAAGCTGAATAATATCTGTTGTATGAATATATCACATTTTCCTTATCTGTTCATCACTGATGGCTATTTGGGTTACTTCCATCCCTTGGTTATTGTGAAAAATGCTCCAAGGAACATGGTTATACAAGAATCTCTTCAAGATTCTTCTTTGAATTATTTTGGATGCATACCCAGAAGGAGGATTGCTACTTCTTCAGAGAACTGTCTACTCAAGTTATTTGCCCATTTAAAAAATTGGCTTATCTCTTTTGCTGTTGGTGGTTATAGGAGTTCGTTATATATTCTGGATATTAGTCCCTTACTAGATATGTGATTTACATAGATTTTCTCTCCTATAGATCACCCTTTCACTTTACTAATTATTCTTTTTGGTGACAGAGAATTTTTCACATAGTAAAAGGTGTGGTTTTTTTTTTCTTTAAGAAAGAAGTGCTACTTACAAAAGTGAAGTCCTTTAAATCAGTCCATATGCATTTCACCATGTAAAATGTAAAAATAAATTTCACCACACTGCTGTCTCTGGGCACAGACACCACAGCATGACCACTATTTCCACCTCTGCTGGCCACTGAATAGCAATACTATAACCACTGATGCTGCTGATTGTGAACCTTGTCATATGTGCCACTTCTGACAGTAGTCTCACCAGAAAAAAGTTTCCTCTGGTCCCTGTTTCTATGTCTCACTAACTTAAGAAAATGTGGCAGCTTCATATTCTTGACAGAGCCTAAGTCTAAGTGAGAAAGTCTGCCAATGCTTTAGCTACAAGTGAGGGTTGGAGAGTGAATGCAAGTCACTTTCAGCATCTCAAATGGGAGATAAGTGAAGTCACCTTAAGGAAGAATTCTCAAACATAGATAGAATGCTTGTTGTTGTGGTTGAAAATTAAAAATGGGGGGCGCCTGGGTGGCTCCATCAGTTAAGCGTCCAACTTTGGCTCAGATCATCATCTCATGGTTCGTGGATTCCAGCCCTGTGTCTGGCTCTGTGCTGACAGTTCCGAGTCTGGAACCTACTTCAGATTCTGTGTTTCCTTTTCTCTCTGCCCCTCGCCTTCTCATGCTCTGTCTCTGTCTCTGTCTCTCTCTCCAAAAAGTGTATAAACATTTAAAAAGATGGCAGCCACCCCTCATCCATAGGAAACAAAGAATTTTTTTAATAAAATATATCCTGGTACCATTTTTATAAATAATCGTGGTCTTGATGGGCCATTTAAGATAAACCAAAGTAATGCTTTTTACATTTTTATGCATGTAGAATAACAAGTCAACTTTCAAGCCCAAGGTTCTTCATTTAGTGAATACTTCTTGTTCCAGACTTAGTGTGCATGGTTATTATAATGCTTAGAGTCAGAAAAAGGGCCTCATTTACCTGTAAGTCTGTACTATTTAAGTAGACAATACCTATCACTGATGGAAGAAAGAATGGCTCAATAAATAATAAATTAGGCTATCCAAATCAATATCTACACCCTATATGATTAGAGAGGTTATGGAGGATTATTCTCAAGTTCTGAAGGGTACAGGCATTCATTGTTTAATTGCACTTTGCTTTATTGTACTTTTTTGCAAATTAAACTTTTGTGGCAACCCTGCACCAAGCAAGTCTTTTGGAGCCTTTTTTCCCCCAACACATTTGCTCACTCTGTGTCTCTGCATCACATTTTGGTTATTCTAGCAATATTTCACATTTTTCTATTATTATTATATCTGTTATGGTGATCTCTGATGTTACCATTGTAATTGTTTTGGGTCACCGCACTGAGTCCATATAAGACAGCAAACTTAACTGGTAAATGTTGAGTGTGTTCTGACTGCTCTAGTGGCTGTGCCCTTATCTCTTCTCCCCTTCCCAGGCCTCCCTATTCCTTGGGCCACAACTATCCTAAAATTAGGTGAATTAACAATGACCTCTGAATGTTGAAGTAAAAGGAAGAATCTCACATCTCTCACTTTTAAATCAAAGACTAGAGTTGATTAAGCCTAGTGAGGAAGGCATGTTGAAAGCTGAAATAGGCCAAAAGCTAGGCCTTTTGTGCCAAACATTTAGTGAAGTTGTGAGTTCAAAAGAAAAAGTTTTGAAGGAAATTAAAAGTGCTACTCCAGTGAACACACACAAATGATAAGAAAGTGAAACAGGCTTATTGCTGAGATGGAGAAAGTTTTAGTGGTCTGGATTGAAGATCAAACCAGCCACAACATTCCCTTAAACTAAAGCCTAATCCAGAGCAAGGCCCTAACTCTCTTTAATTCTGTAAAGGCTGAGAGAGGTGAGGAGGCTACAGAAGAAAAGTTTAAACCTAGCAGAGGTTGGTTCATAAGGTTTAAGGAAATAAGACATCCCCATAATGTAAAGGTCCAAGGTAAAGCAGAAAATGCTGACATATTAGCTGCAGCAGGTTTTCCAGAAGATCTAGCTAAGATAATTAATGAAAGTGGCTACATTAAACAACAGATTTTCAATGCAGATGAAACTGCCTTCTACTGAAAGAACATACCATCTAGGGACTTTCATAGCTAGAGAGAACTCAAGGCCTGGGTTTAAGCTTCAGAAGACAGGCTGACTCTCTTGGTAGGGGCTGATGCGGCTGTTGACTTTCAACTGAAGCCAATATTCATTCAGCATTCCAAAAGTTCTAGAGCCTCCCAAAATGATGCTAAGTCTACTTTGCCTGTTCTCTGGAAATGAAACAATAGAGCCCGGATGACGGCACTTCTTCTCAGAGTGTGGTTAGCTGAGTATTTTAAGCCCATTCTTGAGATCTACTCCTCATAGAAAATGATTCCTTTTAAAATATTACTGCTTAATGACAATACACCCAGTCACCCAGGAGCTCTGATGGTGACGTGGTGTATTTTCAGAGCTTAAGCATCTGAAATACCCAAAAATCTGTTAACAAATTTAATCATGCAATTCATATACTCCAGAATTTTTACCAGGAATAGTTTATAGGCAGATGATATGACAAAACATTTAGCATTTGTTAGTATTCTAATTAAAAAAAAATCAATGTCTGAATCCAAGGGAGATGTAGCCCTGTGGTTTTGTCCTAGTGAGGTCAAAGCTAATGTTTGAAGGAAGTTTTCCCTGCCTCAAACAGGGCAAATTCAACTGCAAAGAGCCTTTAAGTTTAAAGCTAAATACTCTCATTGAATTACACAAATATGTTTTATTTCCACACACATGAAACAAGCCAGATTCCTATTGACCACCTCCTCAATCCAGTTTATTTTAATCCATTTCTAGTCAGACCGAGGATGAATGTCACAAATAAAACAAATGGTGGGTTCTTGGAGTTTAGAAACGGTGGTATTAGTTTCGCAGGCACTCACCCTGAGCCAGTGACATGGGCAGATTTATATTAATTCCAGAATTGGCTGGAAAACTTCCGTTAAGCATGGGAAGGGGAGTGCAGTGTGAGTCACAACCACAAAATGCTTTATCTCATGTGAAACCTGGTGTAAGTGAGAACTTTAAATGGTATTGACAGGAGTGTGAATTTTCTTTTTTGAGAGTTCCACCTGCCTAAAAGTGGCAGCTTCCCCCTGCTGCTGCCCATGCTGTCCTCGTTTGAGGGATAAACAAAAGCCTCTTCTCCAAAAGTCTGTCAATCCAGCACTTTTATGAGGCACTGAATTCATTTGAAGCAAAAAAAAAAAAAAAAAAAAAAAAGTGCTAAACGAATACATTGTCAAACTTAAAATGATTTTAGTTTTTTAAAAGGGAGCCTTGGCATACCAAATACTCTGCATAATGATCTCAGCAGTGTGTAGTTCTGCCTTCCTACTATGATGGCGAGAAATCCAGTATCATACACACTACTTTAGTCAGGAGTTCCTGCCGGAACCCAAGCTATAATGGGCAAGAAATGGCCACAAAATGTGCACATAAATGCCATGGGACACTTAGATAAATGAATGTTATCCAAATAATTATTAATAAAATCCAAGATTATTTGCTTTGCTTTTCTAACATTAAACATAAATTGAATGAAAAGACATTCTGATATTTTTAAACCAATTAATTTATCTAATTATCTCTTGATGGATTCTGTTTAGTCACAGAAACCTCTTACTGAAGTATCAACTTACTACCTTTGATTCCTAATTTTTCCTTATCTTTTTATTTTGGTCCCAGCAAATTATTTTTTAAAAATGCTTTGTTATGATTTTTAAGGTAAAGGAGGAAATTACATTTTAGGTGCCTTCAACTTAGAGATTATTCAGGTCATTTGTTTATATTTATAGTATGGAAATGTATATAAATGTCTCCAGTTATGATGCATCATGGTTTTTTCTTTCCAATAATCAAATTGGGAACATTTTTTTCAAGTACTCATTTCAAGTGCCGCCCTTTCATTTCAATTCACCTACTCACACACGGGACCTGATAAAAGATGGGATCTAGTTAATACTCCTGATCCATTGTGTTCACATCGGCTTCCTCTGTGGTACTGTGATCATAAGCAGTGCACAATGGGAGGCATTTTGGTACTTATTGTGCATAATTATTAAGGTGTGACAAAAGAATGAAGGAATTGTAAAAGCAATCTGTTCTTCAATCTGGGCTGTCTGAGGATCTTTTCAGAGCGGCGGAGTGTTAATTTCCTGAACATCTCATGATAAGCAAAACAAGCCTTCTCTGACAAGAAGGTTGCCATAAAAACATGCCATTGGTGAATGATTTATTCTCCAGTGTCATAAAAACCCCAGTGAAATGAGTTAGTTCTTAGGTAAGGAAGCACTCAAGCTTTTATAAAGTATTGGTGCCCTCCTGCCAAGGAGGGAAAAAGACAGTTTGTTTATATTTTGAAAGTTAATGAATCCCCTCAACTTAAAATATTTCTTACCTCATGGGGGTAGTGATGAAAAAGGTAATTTTTATGATGATTCCTGGTGACGTGAAAATCCATTCTTCTGCAAACAGAGCAGTTCGTATAATACCCACAGTTACAGAAGCAGTGTTTACCAGTTAATAAATATTATTTGCCTGTGCATTCATTTCAGATAACTGTGAAAAGTAGTAAACACATTAAAATTCCAAGTACATATGCCACATAATAATTTTTGGACTTAAAAATAAAAACAAATCTGTTTTAATATGATGAGCTTGACAATAAACCCTTGGTGCTTTTGTTTTTACCAGCATTTAACAAATCATCTTTAAAGCAAATACCCTATTCGGGAAAATGAAATGAACTGATAATTTGTCTTTTTTTTACATTTATTTATTTATTTTGAGAGAGACAGAGACAGTGCTAGTGGGAGAGGGGCAGAGAGCGGGGGAGAGAGAGAACCCCAAACAGGTTCTGCACTCTCTGGCAGTGCAGAGCCCTACTTGGAGCTCCAACTCAGGAAACCTTGAGATCGTGACCTGAGCTGAAACCAAGAGTCAGGAGTAGGACTGAGCCACCCAGGTACCCCTGACAATTTGTCCTTTTAAACTTACTTGACTCAGAGAAAAATAATCACATTAAATGATACAAAATAACCTTTCGTTTTTCTTGAACTGGAAATATTGGGTTATATTCTGCAGTTTGGGTCTACAAAATAATCTACCAACTCAGAAGTAAAAAGCTGTGCTTCTTTGCTTCTTGCGAGGTTCCAGATCTAGTTACCTTGGAGATTACGGTCTGTCTTACTTCAGACCTCAGGAGTTTCAGATTCATCCAGGGAGCTAAAAGCATCGGCCTTCAGTCTGAGCCTTTTTAAAGGAAAAAAAATCAAGAGCAGAAGCCTTCCGGAATATACAGCGTCTCAATTCTTTTAGATCTGATCCTATTGGTACACTCAGTATCTTAGACCCTTCAACTCTAGACAAATGATTTTTAGTTGTCTCTTATGATGGCTTAAAAAATAATCTCAAACTTCTTTTTCTCTGCTACATGGATAGGAATCCAGGTAGGAATCAGAGATCTCTATCTTTAACTGGATATGTATTCCATGGAGAGAGAAACATCAGTCCATTTCAATTAGGTCTACCCTAGGGTAGACATTAGAATTAAACTAATTGGAATTGTTCCATTACATATGGAACAAAATGGGAATATTTTAGAGACCCTCTGAAGATTAGTATTTCTCAAATTTAGTTTGTTAAAAATACAAATTATCAATTCTCTCTGTCACAGTCTGACTCAGGTTTAGGAATCTGTCCAGGAATCTGTCTGAATGTGTAGCAAGTGTCTCTGATGCTTGCGATAATCAAACTCTGAGAAATGCTGCAATACTTTAAGTATTAGCACAATGTACAAATAATTCAACCAATTACTAAACATTATGCCTAATCTCAAGCTATGATATGGCATTCGTATAGCTTTCATCCGATCTCTCCTCTGATGGAGGGGTTGTGAAGTTCACAAAGTCAGCTTTGTGTCTCCATTGAACGTCTTGAATGTTTGTCTCCTCTGCTTCTGACTTTTGCTTTCAATGCCTTATGTGTAGTTCTCTTTCCCATTCCTTCAAAGTGTTTTTCAAAGTTTATTGACATGTTTGTAGGAAATCCTTCCCCCGATTCCAATCCTTATATACGCTGTAACTAAAAGTAAAACCGCATTTTCCTCAGGCTCCCTCCACTACCGCCTTACCCAGGATTCAATGTGAGGGTGGGGCTGCTTCTGCAGGAAAACTCTAATTTGGGAGTGCGAGCTAGGAAATGAAGATCCAGAAAATGGTTACTGGAGCATTGGCCACATTTTTATACCACTGTCAACGAGCAGACCGTCCTGTGCTCCCCCCTGCTTCTTATGTAGTTTGGCCAACGTGGATATCATGAAAACCAGGGTTTTTCCGGGGCACGGCTGACCGCTCTGCAAGGGTAACAACCAGACTCTAGGAGTAAAAGAGAAGAGAAGAACAGAAGTATGACAGAGGGAAGAGAAATGTGAGCGGTAGGCATTTCCTGTAACAGTTGCAACAAATTACCATAAATTTGGTGGCCTAAAGCAACAGAAACTGAGTCTCTCACAATTCTGGAAGCCAGAAATCCAAAACTGGTTGTCACTGTGCTGAGATCACAGTGTGGGCAGTGCTGCACTCATTGCCGTGGAGGTGAATCCATGCCTTGCCTCTTCCAGCTTCTGATGGCTTCCAGCATCCCTTGGCTTGTGGCCGCATCACTGCAATCTTTGAGTTCAGCATCTTCAAATCTCTCTCCTCCATCCTCACATCATCTCCTCTGTGTCTCTAGAATCCCTCTGCCTCCCTCTTTGAAGGATACATGTGACAGACAGAATACTCTCCTTACTTTGAGATCCTTAACTTAAGCACATTGGTCCTTTTTTTCACTGTACGTAAGGTACCACTCACAGGTTCAGGGATTAAAATGTGGACAGCTTGGGGGTGGGCATCACTTTTAAGTTTACGGAAAGAAGAAAGGAAAGAGACAACTTACATCAGGAGGCTGAAGCAGGTACAGAAAGTGATCATTGGACAGCCATTGGTTGTAACAGCAATATCTGAGATCGATTTTAAGTGGTATGCCTTGCTGAGATAAAAACTCTCTGGATTTTCCTAAATTTTCAATGGAGGTTGCTTCAAAAACAAAGTCTTGTGGGAGAAGCTGAGTTTCACAGAAGTAAAAATGTCTGTCAAAAATGACCACGAGAATTTTAATCCCTGGATGTCCTGGGATAGCACTTCCCAAAGGACTTGGGATAAAGGCTTGAGCTAATTTTATCTAAATATCAAAGGGCAGTGTTGCTTAACTGAAATCTGAAATCTGGGTAGCAGTGTATTTATTGTGGTTGCCATTGGGTTTTAACTATTACATTTGATTTTTTTTTTTTTTCCTGCTGTGGTTCTGTCCTTTCTTGGCTGTTCACACATTTCTGGAAACCATCTCAGCTTATATTTCTTTTTCTATCATTTTCTTTGCTATTCCATGTGTCTTGAAAGTATTCTTTATACGCTTGAATGGAAGATTGTGTTGACACACATTCCTATTTAAAAGTAAATAAATGAATGAGTGAATGAATGAATGAATGAATGAATAAGATCTCAGGCCACCCAGTGCAGAAGAATTCCCATCTGCCTGTCCTTTGGTTTATATATTACACTCATTAAATCTTTATCTTCAAATATAATGACAGGGATTTTTAATCTCCATGAGGAAACACTTTGGTCTGGGAGGAAAGGAGAAACTCTCTGCCAGACTGACTTCAATACTGTCTAGGTACTTTGTGTACAAGACATTTGTCTGCTCTATAGTCACCTGTCACGTTTTAAAGGCAGGCTTTCTTTGGTTAATGGTAAGATTCATATCAGAGTTTATGGGAAGGTAGAAATAAATAGATTAGTAGCCTGTAGAACCTAGGCCAAGAGAAGAGCCATTAAATAACATAGAATCTTACACAAAGGGGTTAAACAGTGTTCATTATGGCTCATGTTTTCTTAAATTTCCTGTTTCACTGACTTCTTCCCCAAATGCCAAAGTTATGAAAGGTGGTGTAGAAGGAGGTGCTGGCCCATCTTTGCAGGGCACTGTAACAACTACATTAGAGCTGCTTCACCTCCAGAATGAGGTTGAACAAGTAAGAGGATTCTTCTCAAGAGTGAAGGCTGTGCACATAGCAGCAAGCACTTTCCTTCTGCCTCCATGTGAACAGGGAAGAAGGCATCTACTGCAGTCCCTGAGAAAGCTTTCTACATTTTGCCGAGAGCTTGAGGAGTTAGTGTCTGACTGTTGACAAGACATGTTTAAAGTCAGGGGGTGGACCCTTCCTGACTATACAAGAAGAAGGTTTTGGCCGGGGGAGGGGGTGAGTGGTGCAATTAATGTATGCTTTACGGTCAACATGCTGTACTTTAAACTATAAATACCCCAGTGCTCTGCTGGATTAACACATTTATTTACTCTGTCATTCAGCAAATATTTGTGGAACGTCTATTATGTGCAAGAGAATATTGAATTCCTTAAGTGAACAGTGTTTAGTCGTTTTATCTCAGATAGTTACTAGTAAGTTCATAACATTAGAAATATGTTCTAAAGAAATACCAAGTGAAACATTTATTGAATGTATCTCTGTATAATACACTGTATAAGATGCAAGCAGGAAATCTATGTAATCTTGTCCAGAATAAGAGGAGCTCATTGTTGAGTGATTAATTATGATATAGCATCATATGTAGTAAAATGTGACAAGTGAAAGCTATGAGTGTTCAGTTCCAGTGAAACCATGCCACCCTCAGAGGCAGAAGCTCTGGAATGGGTTATAAGTGAGGTCTTAGTAACAACTGTTGAATTGTCTCATATAAATCAGTTAGCCTTTTGAATAAAATAACACCACATTGAGACCCTCATATATCAAATTATATGCAGAGGTAAAGAATCCCAAGATGAATATAATCTATTTCTTAACCTCAGAAGACTTATGACTCAATGGAAGCAATAGACGTTTATGGAAATTATTCTAATGGAGCGTGTCTGAATGTGTGCATGCATGTGTGTATGTGCGTGTTTCTGAAGTTGAGCTTCATAGAAAGTGCCCAACTCTGTTGAGGAAAGTCAGGAGAAGCAGAAAGAGAAAAATCAATAATAATTTTAGAAAAGCAGACTCCCTGCTATGGTACAAACTTCTTTTTACCCAAAACCAAAAGGAATCTAAACCCAAAATTCAATCTCAGGAAACCAAGGAGATCGATTTATCTTGAAGGGCTGCCGCTCACTCTGCCTGTCCTCAAGGGCCAAACAAAGCATGCTTCGTGTGTCGCCACTACCAGCGTGACACAATGAAACAAACTCTAGGCACTGTATGAAAAGAAAACCCTCAGTGTACACTTGGCTGACTCAGGGCTAGTGGTCTGTAAGAGTTTCCCCAGACATAGAATCCAATTCTTTTTTGCATTTTATAATCTTACCTACTAACTCTGCTGCTCTTCCTCCCATTTTAATTTCTCCTTAACTTCAAGTTTCTTTATGATGTTTGAAACTCTTTTCTGAAAAACAACCCCAACCCCTCTCAATTTGTGTTTTTTTTTTTTTTAAACATAAGCTACTCTAACTTAGGGCAAATGTGTCTAAACATAGCTCACAGATTCTATTAACCCTTTAATACTCACAAGCAGAATATCACCCGTATAGGCATCTTATCACATCAGACACTCCTTGGCCAAAATGGTGATGTTTCAGCGCTCTTCACAAATGTCACTGTTCACAATGTCAACAGAATAGGATTTGTTGCTCAACAGAATCTACAAAGGTTAACCAAAAAAAAAAAAAAAAAAAAAAAAAGAAGAGAAAATTTAATTTTTTTTGAATACTGGAGAACTTTTCTAAAATATGTTCAAGTTAGTTAAATGTAAATACTCAGGAGGTAGAAGTCCTGGAAAATAAATTTTCCATGAAATGCATACTAAATATAGCATGGATTTGCAATTTAACCTTGGCAAAATAAACCATTAAAGATTTTTTTAACTGAATGTAGAACCATTTAGAACATTGTTGTTTTGACTCAGATGGACATTTTTAAGTGTTTGGGGACTTAAATTTTGTATGATACATACAGAAAAGAATTGGGAAAAAAAGGAAAACTTTGTTTTTTTCTTTTTTATAAGGCTTAGCCAGACATATCAGAAAGATCATATATTAGTTGCAAGGAAAGTTTACTCTAAGCGTTTTAGTTAGAATTTTGCAGTTTCAATACTCCATGTGGAAAGGTGCACTTTCAGAAAAGATTTAAGGTTCTTTGGTAATGATAATACAATTTAAATACATCATAATGCCAAGAGGCACTATTTTCAGGTGACCTATACTAAAATACCTGAAATGCATTTTGCTGTGGTCACACCATAGAGGTGAAATAAATCCCCCCAAACTCAAAGTTTGGTTTAGATATCAAGATTGACAATGCCGCAAATTCACCAGGAAAGTCTAAAAAGGTTCATTACTGCCATAATGAGGCTTTCTGAGGCAAAACAGAATGAGGTCCCCAGGTCCAAGAATAGTTTTAAAAAGCAGGAACAGAGATTGTCTTTAGGTTTATTGTAGATAGGAGGTGTGGGGGTAAGGTGAGTGTTCTTTCACATGAGATGTGGCTTGTGTGGCTTGGAATTCCCACAAACCCTGAAAAAGTGGCTTTCTAATCAACTTACCCAGATATAGAACAGAGGGAGAAAGGGAGTGGTGGGTATTAAAATCTGTCAGCAGTCAAACAAACATTGAAAATTACATCTGTCTCTATTAGAATTCACTTCTGATATTTGACTGATGGTTGAAGTGTACAATATTTCAATTAACAAAATTTGAATTTATTCAAATAAACCATCACCATGCTCTATAAGGTCTGAGGCTCTATAGCCTGAGACTTGTAAGGGAGCTGTATGTTCCATTGACCATACTGCTCATGAGGCCAGGCTTCTGCAGCTTTGGAAGTGAAATAAGTGCTTTCATCGCTATCAGTAATAGAGTCTGGAACTCTGAAAGGGGTAAGGAGTATTTTGGTGGCATCTTGTATTATGGCTTTAGTATGTGCAGGAGCTCGTGTGATCTTGATCTAATTTATGCATATCCATGAAGCAAGATCCCCAGATTTCTTTACATCAAGAGAGGCAACTTTAGGTAAACAATTATTATTATTACCATTTTCAGGACAAATGGTCAAACCATTGGCAATGACCAAGAGCTTGTAAATGGCAGATGGGGCCAATTGTCGGCCAAGGTATCCAATGCTAAAATGGCTGCCTAACATACAGCTAATTATGCTAATCTTTGGATTCTCTCCTTCATCGGGGATATCCTCATAAAGGAAGAAAAAAGTACAGCCCCTCATACATACATAATGGTGGTGCTGGTGTCCAAAAACTACATGAACTCCCTTTGCTGTTCACATAGATGTACCCAAGGGATTACCCAGGTGGCCAAGGCATTCAGAACAGAGGAGTCCTCCTCTAGAACCGTGGCACTTGGCAACATGTTGAGGATGGAGGGGGAACTCTTCCTATTGATGAATATGCCAGCACCCACATTTGACTCGATTCTCTGGAAGGAAGTCTCTGTGGTTGTGCTGAACATGTGGAGTGCTGCTTCTCTAACCCAAAACATAAAGGCAGTGGGTATGGAGAGCTGTGGGCTTAGGGCCTGTGAGAACTCTGTTTTGGGGAAACCCAGGATGCAGTCAGCATTAGCTACCCTAATGATATGAACTGTGGCGTCAAGGGGAGCAATTTCTTATACTAAGTCCATGGGAAACTTATGGCCACTTGGATGTCCCATTCAAAGTGGGCTGATTTCCAAGTCACAGTATATGGGTCTTAAGTAAAATTTGTAACTTTTAAAAAATTTTTTTAACTTTTATTTATTTTGGAGAGACAGAGAGAGACAAAGCATGAATTGGGGAGGAGCAGAGAGAGAGGGAAACACAGAATCCGAAGCAGGCTCCAGGCTCTGAGCTGTCAGCACAAGAGCCCGACATGAGGCTCGAACCCATGAACCGTGAGATCACGACCTGCGCCGAAGTTGGACGCTCAACAGACTGAGCCACCCAAGCACCCCAAATATGTAACTTAAGAATATGTTGCCTTCAGAGCCCAAAAAGGCCTAAAGGATGCTAGGTTTGTTTTAAAATTATGTGTGATGAGTAGACCAACAATTGCTTCTTGACGGTGCCAGAGTGGCCTCAGTTTACTCAATCATTTTCAGGAATTTAACTGAAGTTGTGGGGCCTTTTACTATTTGTGATACAATGGCCCACAAGAAGCTCTTTTTTTTTTTGTGAGCTGTTTTGTTAAGTATGCGTATGGCCTGAATGAGTATGTCAAACAAAAGTCCTTGGAAGGCGATGTCGTCAAAATAATATCATGCCTGTGCTCCTGGAGAAAGTTGGATGTGGGTAAGAACTAGCTTGCAGGGATTGGCTGTGATGATGAGGCTGTTGCAGTACTCTGTATGCAGCCAGATAAAGGTGTATTGGTCTCTTCGGAGGTGAAGTCTAACTGCAGCTGACAGGCTGTTGCAATAGAAGCTGACCAGAAAATATTAGCCAAATCTATGACTAAGCATTTAGCCGTTGCTACTTGGATGGAGACATTAATATTAATAATATTTTATAATATTGGGTATGGGTCTTAGTAAGTGGGACCAGGGAATTAAGATTGGGGGAATGCACCATTAGGTGCCATTCATTCTTTCCAAGTTTAAGAATAGGTCAAATGGGGCTGTTAAATAGAGAAGCAGTGGTAATAATCATCTCTTCCCTAACAGGTCTTCCATTATGGTTTTCAATCTTTGAAGGCCCTGTTTTAATTTACATTGGTCTATATTAACTATTTTAACTAGGGTGGAAAAGGACCATGGAGTCCCATTTTGTTAAGCCATATGTAAATGTCAAAAAATAATTTTAATTTATTTTTCATTGAGTAAGATCTTTTATACCCTCTATGGGACATTTTAGGGCAATGGTCACCATGGCTAATGGGGGAATTTTGGCAATGGTTAAGACATGTCTTTTTGTCCTCTATTTTATATTCAGGAAGTTCTTTAAGGTTATGGAGAACACCACGATTAAATGTAGTGGGATTCCAGGTTGAACTGTAATTTGAACTCCAATATTGATTATGGTCATGAATGTTTGCCAATTGGTGCATTTCAGCAGATATTAAAGTGATTTCCGGACCTATATTGTAGAGGCACAAAACCCAATCAGCCGTTGTCGTCTTCGTCTTCTTCTTCTTCTTCTTCTTCTTCTTCTTCTTCTTTTTTATAATTGTATGTAGAGGGTCCCAGTCACATATACTGTCCCTAAGTACTAATTATTGGAACCTGAAACTAAGGTTGGTTAAATCTGTGTCTCAGTAGAATGGAGAAATTGTGGCACAAAGCAGCACAGTCAAAGCACAAGACTGTCGGCAAGCACTTCGGGTTATCAAGCCAATGTAAAAGAAGTCTCCCGGGTGGTGGTGTCCATTATCTAGTCACTCTGCTTCCTATACTAAAAGTTGTCATCACTCACAATAAAGAAATGGACCTTCTACCCAATATCTGGTTTAGATGTCAAGACTGATGACGCCACACAGACACCAAGAAGGTTTGAAAAGATTTGTTCCTATATAATAGGACTTTCTAGGGAGAGCAGGATTGGACCTACCAAGTCCAAACATAGGTCAGGAGCGTGGGGAGAGGAGATACTAGCTTTGAGATTTTTAAGGGAGTTTGGAGTGGGGCCAGAATAAGAGTTCTTCCATGAAGGCTAGAACTTGCAAGGTTTGAACTTTCCATCTGGACCAAAGCAGGGGAGCACCTAGGCTCACTTATAGCTTGCCCATATGTGGAGCAGCAGAAAGGGAAATGGTGAGGCTTGAAAGTTGTCAGCAGTCAAACATCAAAAATCGAGTCTGATATTTTATTGCACGTGTATGTATGTGTGTATTATATGTATGTTAGAAGAAAAGATATGATTTGGAATATTACTACATTTTCACCTGTACCCAGCATGACATGGTGATTCATAGGGAATCAAGGGGGGCAGAGAAATAGTATGGACTTTACAGTCAGACAGTATGGATGTCAGACAGACCTGAATTTATACCACTAATCTGTTATCATTTATTCTGTGCTTTTGGGAAAGTATACATAAACTCTCCAGTTTTCTCCATTATGTAAACTAGAAACCTCAAGGAAATGTTGATAAGAGGTCAATGTGCAAATTCATGTGAATTGTGTGGCATGGTTCTTGGCATATGGTAGGTATTCTTCATGCTAGTTTTACCTCTTTTCCTTCAGACACTCAGTAACTTCTGTTTATTTCTGAATGGAAACCCTGGCAACAGTAAGGTTTTCCTGTACAGCCAATTCCCAATTATTCACAAGTGAGTTGTCCTCCTTGGGGATAACATGATGCCCCAGGAGTTTCCCAGCATCCATTTCAGCTGGCCAGCATAATGGGGAAAGGTATGAGCCAAACCAGCTAATTTAATCGCATATTAAATTGGATTATGCAAGGTTGTTCTTTCCATTATGTACCTTTACACCATAAAAAAGTATATGTGAACCTTTCTATTTAATCTTTGCAAATCATGATCTTTCTAGCTCTGCATTTCAGGATGCTTACCTTGTACATGTTTACCACTCTATTTTTTCTTCCAATAGACATGTATTGGTCACATCGTGGTGGGTCACAGTGACACAGTAGACCTCATTACTAGGATATTATGTAAGGATAAAATGACAGTAAGAAAAATGCAAAGAATTCAGAATACATATATGAAATGAAGCAGAATCTGCTGTTCATTAGTATGTGCTTCCATGCCCTGTTCTTTTACCTGATGGCTAAAAACTCATGACAAGGAGCTCTTCTAATTTGTGGTGTCTTCATGCCACGAGGGCCATTTTTAGCACTTAGTTGACATATTTCTGCCCCAACCACATCCCTTTAGCCTTACAATTTCAGTTGACACAAGTTGATTCCAACTCCAGTATCTGCACTTTTCTATGCCTGATGCCTTTCTCCAAATTCAGAGACCACTCTACCCACATTCCTGACATCCTGGAAGCACTAAGTATTTAATGCCCCTTCAGAGTATCTCCCAATCAGTGACTGTTGGGAAATCGTGTATAAATATCCCATCATCCTGTCTCCTAGATGGGAAAACCCTGAAGCATGCGCTTTACATTGACTTCCATAGTTTTTCCTGTGGGGGATTAGGCACCATCACCCACAGTGACCACTGGCTTTGTTGATTGTCTCTTCTTTCTCATTTTGTATTCACTTAACAGTCTTTGCTGCTCATTGCAAATAAGCTACTGGCACTCAGATCCTTGATTTAGGGTCTGCTTGTAGGGGAAGCCAAATTAAGATGATTTAAGTGTATTTTGCTGAGGATTTAGAAAAGAATCAAAGTATTGTGTACAGTCATTTATATCTATCAAGAGCTATGAAAATTCTTGGATTTTACTTGCTTGTGATCTAATAAGCTAACCCATTTCTGTTTCATGGTTATTGGCAAAATACATGAGGCTCCTAGGTCAGAGGCAAAGAACTTCATTACTCATAGTGCAACACACCACGTGAACTTCATGTTCATGTCAGTTCTACCACACCCTCCCCTACGCTACAGAAAGGTGATGCAGAGGCACCCATATGAATGCTAGATACACAATAGATTGTGTCATGACTGAAGTTACTAAACTTGGGGACTTCATTATTTTATCATGAGTGGCAGGAGCACCTGCTTTTATTCCTCATCCCTCACTTCACATGCATTCCTGAAAAATGGCCCCAGCAAAGAGAGGTCATAGTCTTATACTCCTGGTATACCCAGTAAGGACCCACTGGACATGGAGCCCATGGCAAATCTCCTCTCCCAACTGTAGCCTGCTTTATATTCTCTTACTTCTTATATGGCCATTCACCAGTAAACTGAAGTGAGGCCTGAGATGTCATTTTCACTTCTAACACAAGGCATGTCATTATAGTCTAGCCTACCTCACTTCAGAACACAAAGTACTAGATGCTATAAGACTTTCTGTAACTTAAAGGCACTAGTGGTCAATGGAGAGAAAGCAATATAGTAACCCCAAGAAAAGAAGTATAAAAAAAAAATAACAGAATCATGTAAAAACCAGCAATTTAGATTCGGGAAGGTTTCTCAATTCTCACAAGAAAATGCCATGTGAGCTATCATAACAAAGGATGAGCTTTACAGTGGAAGAGAAGATGGATCACAAATAGAGGGGACACTACAGATGAAAGGCCTTAAGACATGGAAACATCATGGTGTGTCCAGTGATGGGCAGTAGGGCCATATGAAGCATGAAGGAAGGTAAGAAGTTATTTTTGTTTATTTTTTTTATTTATTTTGAGAGAAAGAGAATGCAGGTGGGGGAGGGACAGAGAGAGAGAAGGAGAGAGAGAGAGAATCCCAAGCAGGCTCCACACTGTCAGTGCGGAGTCCAATGTGGGGCTCAAACTCACGAACCTTGATGTCATGACCTCAGCTGGAGTTGGAGGCTTAAACCAAATGAACTACGCAGGGACCCCAAGGTAAGAAGTTGTTAAAATGAGGTTAGCCAAACACCGATCACCACATTATGAGGGGTCTTGAAGCCATTTAATGTGTATTTAACAAATGTTAATTGCCTTTCTACTCTCTGCTCCTCCAGTAATATAAGCTACTCTCTCAGGGTTTCCATTTGCTAGTCTTCCCACTCCACACCCCTCCTCAAATATATAACTAAGGTAGCAGGGCCACCGCCTCAGAATAGCTTAACTAAAGTTAGCAGCCCCTTCTCTCCTACCCAGATGATTCTATTGTAGGTATCAGATAAAGTCCTCTATTGAGATACCCACATACATCATTACAGTCAAACAAGAAAGTGCTGCTTTAAACATTTTTTTTCCTATTTCAGCAGTAGAGCCCAGTGAACAAGAGAATCTGTGGGAATGGCATTTGCAAAAGTCAAAATATCAGTCCCTGAATTCAAACTCTTACGTCCCACAGATAAAACTTCTTAGCTATGTGGACTTGGACAAGTTACATAACGTCTTAAAGACTCAGTTTCCATTTCTATAAAATGGGATTAATAATGTTACAGTCCTCATGCAAAATATTCGGATGATTGAATGAAGTAATTAACATTAAGTGTATGAGGGGAGCCTGGCATGTATTATCATCCAATACAAGTAGTTATAAACCTCAGGCTTAACGTTATTATCACAGATGCTTGGAAGATGATGGTGTCTAGTAGAACAGCACATATAAAATCAATCCATTGGGCTTCTTTGGCTATGATTAAGGTATTTACAAAGGGTTTTGCGAATGGGAGATAGTCACAATGTTTCCAAGCTGTAACATTCTTATCAAAACTGAAATCTACTCACCACATCAAAATCTGACTGTGGCTTCCGAAAGAGTGTCAACCGATTTTCAAAGAAGGTTTCAGAGATGGATCTGTGGTTTATTTTTTAAAGAAAATCCCCACAGATTTATAAGCAAGAAATAATGCATTGTCTTCCTATAAATTATTTCCATGTGCCATGGTGGATGGAAAGAGTTAATGTAGTTGCAAAACACGATTAAGTAGCTTACAAAAGTTTAAATTGGAGGAAAAATAGTTACAGAATTTAATAGCTAAAACATATCAAACGCAGAACACAGGGTTCAATACCTCCTGTTATTCTAGTATACTTTGTTATCATTGGAAATGAAAAAGGATAAGTATGTGTAACCCTGTGCCACAGGCGCCTGTAACACTTCTCTCAGCCAAACCCCAACCCAGAAGCCACAAAATATGCCCTGTTGGATAAATCCAGGGCTTCCCCACTTCCATGCACTCTTACACAAGTCGCAAACAATGCGTGTGCCAACAATTACATAACTTGCTTTGTAGCTCTAGCAATCTTGCTCCTTCCACTTTGGGACCACTCAGTCATCGCTCATTTGTCTTGCTTCATGCTGGCCTGTTCACTCCATCCAGTTCCTGTTAAGCCCCGGCACACACACTCATGCTATACAAACTGGGTTGAAAAGTGGGCACACTGCAACCAGATTGCTCTTTAACATTTACCTCTGATGTCCCTCTGCCTCCTTCAAATCATTTCTGAGCCCCGTCTTGCGTCTACCTTTCTCTTTGTATTTGGCCTAAGTGTGATATAATTCTTAGGGATCACCCTTCTTATCCCACCCCTCACTTTATAGATGATGGAATGATCTCACTTTAGTTGCGTTTAGATCGGAATGTTTCACATGAGGTTTTTTGCAGAAATATTTATCAATCACTTTAAATGCTAGGCTAATTTCTGGAAGGTTTCCACAAGTGGCTGGTCTCTCCTTCTGTATTATATTAATTCCTAATAGTTTTATTCAGAGGATAAAATGTCTATATTGTCGTCTGAGGGGAAATGCTTTTTTATTGAAAAATCAGTGGATCATAAGAGAGAATATATTGTCTGAATATAGTCGCACAGGATTTAAAAAATGTATTCAAATTCTTTATAAAAGGTATTAATTCAAATCATATATCATCTTTATGAATTCGCTCTGGAATTTATTTCCTCTTTCCTTGGTTGCCCTGAAATTTACCACATCTTTATTTATATAGTACTTTATAGTGTTTAAAGTATATTACCCTATATTCTACCAATAACAATGAGTAATTCGGGTTGGGGAAATATATGACTTTATCTTATAAATGAATAAACCATGGATCATTTCTAGCTGTGTGAATTAGATTATTGAAAGAAAAAAATAAATGTGAAAATACTTGGGACACTGGAATGGAATGTTTATATACTTGAAATTCTCAAATTCCATCATTTTATCTCCCCAAAAGGGCCAAGAATTTTAAAATACCACATATGATAAAAATATCTAAGGTACTGTCTCATAGCATGTCATTCTCTGGGTGTACTAAAAGCAAGTCCTTAGGCATTTTAGGGTCTAAATCCCCTTGATGGAGTCCATTTCACACTGAATTCTTCTCTGCCTGGATAACATGGTTGCAAGTTTCCAGTGGTTATATCTGTCATCTGAATTAGATTGGATAGATTATCAGAACAAACTTACTTTGAATCTTAACTATTTTGTTGTTTAAATAACTATACAAATAAAACATGTGGTGAATAATTGATTTTTTGAACAACTGTCCAGGCATTCAAACCCTATAGGAAAAATATTTAATTTTCACCACTGGAAGAGAAAATTTGAAAAAAAGATTAATATTGTGCCTCACTTGTTCCCCAAACTAATTTCCTGGTGTTCACTTGAAAACTTTGGCTTAAGATCACATTGAAGGAAATCAGAAGAGAATCCATCAACTACTTCGGTGGCACGCATCCATTTTAAACACTGAAGATCCTTCCATCCAAATGCACTGTTCTGTCATAGTTCAGACATACTGTAATCTTCTCTTCTTTATCTACAATATGGCAACTTCCTCTTATACCCTGAAAGAACTTCAGTCAAAATACTCCATCAACACTCTCTTTGTCCTGCAATACTATTTCTTTCACATTATTTTAAGGATTTCTGTAAAAGCATCTTTCCCTCTTTAAAATGTCAAATTTTACTGCCTAAAATATATGTGCTACTCTACCTCCATAAACTGCTGGCCGGGTCTGTGACTGAATATGAATTGGCTCCTCCTTAGGAAACATGCCACATTTCCCCAAAACTACCTCCACTCTGTAGCACAGGGCCTACAATTCCTCATTCAACAGTGCCATTCTGATGAGAAGAAATGACCATTTAACAGAAAACTTAGTTAAAATGGTTGATTATCTTGATGTCGTTCCACGAAGTACTGCTTATACTACTCTTTGCTCTCTGTGTTGTCAGCAAAATTATTTAATTTACAGTATTGTGTAATGTAGATTGCCATACCATTACAAACATCATATAAATTGCACAGCACTTATTTAGTAATCCGATAAGAAAATTAGCAACAATAAAAATCGGCATCAGTTTTGCTTCAGTGTTCTTAAATACAGAAGAACTGAATTTACTTCAAGTGTTTTAAAAGCCTAATTTATATCTTTCCTGGTACACTTGTGACACATTGGAAAAAATACCCCCCAAGAAGTAGGATAATTCTCTAGCCAACTCTTAGACTTTAGGCCTGAGTGGTTTGTGTCTGATCCACAGGCTGAAGAGTCCTGATGATAGATAGATAGATGAGAGATAGATAGACAGGTAGATAGATGATAGACAAATAAGTAGACATATGTAGAACTAAAAATGTTTGTATAGGCATAGAGACAAATGTAGTTGTAGATATAGATGTAGGTATAGACATAGATATGGATTTGGTATAGAAATGTATAGATACATATATATAAATAGCCTAGCACAAAATGCCATTCTTTATGTTATCCTATCTTCCCTCATATATTTATGAAAAATGCCTGGTTCCTGTAGGTATATGAGTTCCCAAACTTCTTCAAGAGAAATGCATAGGGGTTGTTCTTGTTTCACAGCTAAAGGTCTTTACATGCTTGGGGTAAGCTGAAGGCTTTTTTCATATACACACATTCAGTTCTTACTGAATCATGGAGTAAAGAAAGCATAGGAAAAGTTCTACAGTGGATGGACCCTTTGTTGTTTTCTGGAAATCTTATTGTTCTATTATAATTTATGAACAGAAACCTATAAATGAATCTTTAGAAACCTTCTTTTTGGCTTTAATGACACGGTTCCTCAATGTATTTAAGCTTGAAGTTTATTTGCTCCGCGTTATATAAATTTGCTTTGGTAGAAAAAGCAAACCATTTCTTGAAAGATCACACCAGTCATACCTAAACACAATGTACACACTGTTTCAAATGAATATCTTAGAAATGTGGTTGTTAGACTGACCACAGTGTTATACAGATGTACATTTTCCACCTCCATGTTTTTCTCCCACATATAAAGTTTTAACATATCAATTCACCTGAAGTGATAAAGGTCAAACCAGGGGGAAATTACTCCCTTATTTGGTGGATTAATAATTCAAATTCACATTTGCATTGACTTGGAAACCATTGTATTCTCCAAGCAGGAGTTTTTAGTCACAACAATATATACTTTTGTAATAAAAGGGGAAACAAATTGCAAAAGCAATGCGTGTGCAAGATAGATAGCATGTTTGATGTATACGTTTGAGACATGTATTGACTAGAGTGGCAGTGTGTGCTAGTGGTTTTAGATTTATCTGCCATGTATGCTATATTCCTACATCTTGATACTCATTTGATTGTTGTTTACTTGTTCTGTGCACAAATGGTTTTGGCTCAGAGAAGGCTGTTAGGTCTCTAAACTATTTCCCCATGGGCTGATGTAATTGTTTGCAAACATAGTATGAAATGCAAGAGACCAAAAACAACAACAATAACAGGAAAACATGGAGAGTCATTAGAGATCATTGGGCTTTACTTTGGCATGAGAAAAATAAAATATCTTCCAATAAATGAAAACATTTCTCTTGCATATCAAGTTTACAGACCTCACTAGATGTTTTGCACTCACTGACACATTTCTCTAGCTTCTGTAACTGCGGTGTTTGGAAATTCTGTTGAAAATTATCTTTTATATCTTAATTTTGTGCCACCAATTAATCCTTAAATCACGAAGATTTAAAATGTTAGAGCTTGCAACATACCTAGAAGATCAACTGTTTCATTTTCCATAGAAAACTGATGTTGAAGCTGAGGAGAAAAACTACAATAAAACAATTGAACTGAAATCTCTAAATAAATAGTATTTTATGAACTTACATTAGGAAGATTTCTGGGGCATCTGGTGGCTTAGTCAGTTAAGCATCTGACTCTTGATTTCAGCTCAGATCATGATCTCATGGTCCTGCAATCAAGCCCTGCATCAGTTCTGTGTTGGACGAGGAACCTGCTTAAGATTCTCTCTCCATCTCCTGCTGCCCCTCCCCCTCCCCCTTTCTAAATAAATAAATAAATAAAGCTATTCTAGTCTCAAATTAATTTAGGTATGTTTTAGGGAAAAATATCAACGTTTCTTTGAGTCAGACAAATTAAAGATACAATTATTTGGGGAATCCACTTATATTCCAACTTTATTTATTGAACATCCACTATTTGCCATTAATTAGTCTAGTCATGAAACATAGAGGAATAAAGCAGGGGGAATCTCTCCTATCTTGGGGCTCATATTTTAGTGAAGGAAGTGAGATAAAGGAATAAAATTATGTCTATTTTGTTTAAAAATATATAAGCCATAGTCAAATATAATGTAACTCTATAGTATATTCCTTACATAGAGTGATAGAGAAAGCATCCCAGTTAGAATCAAAAACCCTGAGCATTAATCTGGAGTCTGGAATACATAAGACACCTTCGTAGGTTATTTATCTGTTTTTTGTTTTTTGGTTTTTTTTTTTTTTTTTAGTTTCTATATTTTTTGAGAGAGAGAGGGCGAGCAGAGGAGGGGCAGAGAGAGGGAGAGAGAAAATCCCAAGCAGGCTCCACACTAACAGTGCAGAGCCCGATACGGGTCTTCAACTCATGAACTGCGAAATCATGACCTGAGCCAAGTGGACAGCTAAACCAACTGAGCCACCCAGGCACCACGGTCATTTACCTTTTTGATCTTCACTTTCTCCTTCAGTTAATTGTGAAACTGAAAATGCACCCACTATTCCTCACAATATTTATCTGAATCTCATAAGTGATCAAAGAATATTATACATTTTGTAAAATGGGATCAAAATGGTATCAAGTATGATATAAATATAAAAAGCAGGGTCATTATTTGGTACTTTGGTGTGAGGAAGGAAGTAAACTACAATATGGCAAACAAAATTCATGAATATTCCTGGATCTTAGCAAATGCTAGAAATTGGCTAGCAAATTGACATAACTGTATGAGTTGCATGATGAAGATTGTGAAAATTTAGGATGTGTACCTACTAAGTTCTACCCCATCAGATCCACCTCTAGAATGTAATTTACTGGGGCCTTCCCATTGACTGGTTCAATGTTGTAAAGGCACCATTTTGCTATGTGGCAAGTGGTAGTGAAATATGGATTTGAAGAACTGTCTTTGGGATAAAAACAGATCACATTCCTCACCTGTGCTAAAAAAAAATCCCTGATGACTTCCCAACAAGCTAAAGGAGAGGGATATCTCATCTTTTATTATTTGTATTAATTTTTATTTTTTATTAAAATTTGCTCTTGATGTTCATTTTAAACTGACTGCATCTGGTTTAAACATTTTGGCATTGGGTCTGGAGTTAGAATGAGGACTGTAAGGAGTATTTTTTCTTGGGTTTACCCTTCTACATTGGCGGTTTTCATATTAACTTGAGTTTAAAGTCAAATGTTGATCTTGGAACATAGGTGTCCCTGGGCCCTGGCACAAATATTCTGACTGAGTGAATTTGGCATGTATCCCAGAATCTGCATATTAAATAGTACCTACCTACCTCACTATTTTAATTCAGTTGACCTTTATAATACACTTTGAGGGAAAAAATTACTCTAAGGGTAATGGCCAACCTTGGAAATAATCTCATTTTTAAAGTTTGCAAATAATTTTCTATATAAAATCATGATTCAGGTATTTTTGTACAATATATTATAAACAGCAATTTGTGATAGGAAGTAAGACCTGTGTAAATGCTGCTCAGGTGCATTTTAAGCATGCGGTTTTTTTCTATTCCAATTTGTTCTTTGTGTTCTGCTTTTTCCCCCAATATCCTACAATATCTGCCATTGTATCACAGAATAGCCATAGACAATACATAAGTGAATTAGTTGTAATAAAATGTTATTTATAGACACTGAAATTAAATTTTGTATAATTTTAAATTTCAAAAAAAAAAAAGAAAGCAGAAAAATAAGGAGAAATGTCATTTTTTGGTTTTTACCTAAAAATAGAGTATATTTCCTACAACAACCTAAAGAATGTTTGTTAGAATAGAAATCTGGAAGAGAAGCAAAAGGGAAAGGAGAAAGTAAAGTAAATATTGTTATGAGAAGAAACGAGGAAAAATATACAGAATAAAGCAAGTTCATGATCCTAGAAGAGTGTACTGTGACTTAGGAACTCCCAGTAAGAGGTCTTTGTGTTTGAATACTTGTGTATAAGAAGGGAGGAAGGGGGAAAGAAAATGTGTGTGTGTGTGCATGTGTGCGCACACATGCACACACACACACTTGCATGCAAAATATACACATATTTAATACCACAAGATAATAAACAAATCTCCTTAGGCTTTGTATTTTGTTTTGTTTTATTTTAAACATGCTATTGATTCTTTGGAGGATGGATAATTCAAAGAAAGCATGGGAGAGCATATTTTCTTTTAAAATTACTAATATAAGGGAGGAGATGAAAAGAATGGTTTTGATTAAGGCTTCCAATTGTCTTATACATGTCAAGAACTTCCTTTTCTCTTTCTAAATTTTAAAAGGCTCAGAAACATTTGACGGGATTTTATTTTCCTCTGGGTATTTTCTTGGCTATTCTCTTGGGTTCTGAGAATCATTACTCAATAGGATAGAGTTGGGGTAACTCCAAAGTTGAAAGTAAATAGGAAAGGCTTAGGAAATAGGATGTATGCAGAATGGTAATAGAAAAAAAAGTTAATTTTGCTTTGGAAGACATGAATAAAAGGTACTACAACTCGTTCAGCAGTATCAAGGGTAATTACATAGAGCACTTGTCCAGGTGTTCTTCATCTCCGTTAAGGGCAGAATTAGAGGAAATGGAGACGGATTATTTACTTTGAAATAAGAAATACATGCCCAATACTGGAGACCAACAACCGTTGTCATTTTGTTGTTGTTGCGTATGATTGTGTGTTTATGATTTAAAGGGGCTTTGTAACTATTACAGTAAGATTTTCCAATTGGAACTCCTTGGTCTAAGTTGGCTTATTTATGTTCCTGAATAGAGAAAAAGTAGTGCAAGTGGCCTCTTAGAATGCATTCTTTACCTTTCATTCCTTAAATCAAAAATCCAAATGAATATTTTCTTTTCCTCAGATAGTTTTAAACTAACTGATGACATGTCATTAGGGAGTTTTTCCTGAATTAAACATGGAGTTCTTTCCCATAATCCTCTTTTACTCTTCATCTCATTCATTCCCAATTATTTTCTTCCTCATGATAGTGGAAGTTTAAAAGGGTGGGACACGCAAAGAATGTTTTAGAAGTAATCCTTCCTGCCTGACTTAAAAAAGCAGCATTTGGAAAAGTTTATGCTACAATTTTCTGAGATCTTAAATAGAAACCTTATTGAGATTAGTTTCCTGAAGAAAAGAATCAATAGCAGAAGTAATACTAAAACATTAGTTTATTAATTTAAAATGCACTTTAATTATAATGGGATTATAAATTGTTCAAGAAGAAACAGAACTTGATTGATTTAAGGAACAGCAGCCTGTATTCTTTAATTGCTGTATTCTATAAAGGTAAAACACAATGTAAGATACAAAAAAAAAAAAGGTGCTATTAAAAACTTAAAGGCATCTTGGATATTAGGTAGTTATTAGAATAACTTTTTGCTTTCTGAAATAACTATTGTATGTAAAAGAGAATGATTAACTTTTCGTTGATACAATATCTTGCAATTATATTTTTAAAATTTAGTTTTGTCCCAAAGTACTCTTCAAAAGCCTATTTTTCTCTGTCAGTAAAGATGATAGAGAAGATTATTGTTGATGGGATAAAAAGATCACTTAAACATATCTAATCTCTTACATGCTAGCTTCTCAGTCTAATAAAAAAAGATATTCAAAAATTAAATAAAAATAATGCTTGGTATCAATAGTCTTTTCCCCCTTTCCTTTTTTTTATGCACTGAGTCACAATTTTGTTTGGGGAAACAATATGTCCAAACATGTGTGTTTCTTTTCTCCCAGATGTTTGCTTTTCCAGGCCTCCGTGAAGCCAGGAGTGGCCGTGTAACATATTACTGAACACACTGAGATACAAGAAAATCGTGCGAGATTTTTTCAGAAGTTAACATTGCCTCTTTCTCATTCCTTTTGCCTTCAACATGGATATGATACCTAGAGTTGAAGCAGCCCTCTTTTGACCACGAGGCAAAAATGTATAAGGAAAAAAGCTCTACAAAGCACAGTATGAAGAAAGAGTTTTAACAATAATATAAAGGTTTTGAACTAACCTTTTCCTAACTAACATTTCCTGGTTAGGAAAATGATAAATGTCTTTATGATATAATTTTTTTAAACCTTTATTTATTTTTGAGAGACAGAGACAGATCGTGAGCAGGGGAGGGTCAGAGAGGGACACACAGAATTGGAAGCAAGCTCCACCCAGGCGCCCCAATGTCTTTATGATTTAAGCTACTTTACATACAAGTTCAGTTACTTGCAGCTAAGTACATTGCTTAGTGGTGATTCCCAAATGAGTTTTCAAAGTACATGCCAGTAACAGGAAGAGGATATGTGACCCACATGTCAACCAATCACTAGTCTTAAATCAGGAAAGCAAGTGCCATTTATTTTTTCCACTTTTCAAAGATTATCTCACAATTTCTTAATTACATGAAAGTATTTTTTTTATTTTTAAAAAAATTTCATTTTTATATTTTTATTTATTATTGAGACAGAGAGAAACAGAGCATGAGTGGCGGAGGAGCAGAGAGAGAGGGAGACACAGAATCCAAAGCAGGCTCCAGGCTCCAGGCTGTCAGCACAGAGCCCTACGCGGGGATCAAACCCACTAACCGTGAGATCATGACCTGAGTCGAAGTCGGACACTTAACCGACTGAGCCACCCAGGCGCCCAGTATTTTTAAAAATCAGATGATGTACCTTTCTTGTTTATCTTTTACCAAGTATACTTTATATTTCTGAGGTATTTATTTGCATAATTGCAAATGTTCTATATTTATATGTAGCAATCACTTGGTTACATAAAAAATATTGAAAGACAAACAGATAAAACATGTTCAGAAATATATCCTTCATTAGATAATGTTTCTAGATGAAAAGTAGTATTTGTAATTATTATGATTGGTGAAAATGTTACTGACTTATTGAAAATAATTAATGTGCTTTCAACAACTATAAATTGTTTTCATACGGATAGAAAGATTTCCAGGGGCGCCTGGGTGGCTCAGTTGGTTAAGTGTCCGACTTCAGCTCAGGTCATGATCTCGAGGTTTGCGGTTCCTGGATTCGAGCCCTGAGTCAGGTTCTGTGCTTACAGCTCAGAGTCTGGAGCCTGTTTCAGATTCTGTGTCTCCCTCTCTTTCTGCCTCTGCCCCACTCATGCTCTGTCTGTCTCTGTCTCAAAAATAAATAAACTATAAAAAAAATTTTAAAAATTTCCAAATGAGCAATATATACAGAAGTCATTTCTACTCAAAAATAAATAATGTGTTCAAAATTATTTATTTTGTATGTCCTTACAATAAATGCTGAAAAAAGGTGGAAATATTTGCATTTGTCCCTTATCCTCCAACATAGTTATAACAAAAGCAGATATTTCTACACTTATATATAAATATCTGCATACATTTATATTTATTCCCAATGCACATAAGAATACAGTTGATATTATGATAATTAAGTGATTGTAGACACAATTCACTTGATTAATTTTTAGACTCTGGAAAAGAAATTTTTATTACTAAAATGACTTTGGAAATATGGGAATAAATATTTAGAATTTATCAAAATTTCAATCCATGTATTCTGAATTTAGACTTTTCAGATAAATATTTGGAATTGTAGTTAATGAAAAAAGTTAGAGTTTTCAATTGTTCTTTACTTTTGAAATTTGGCTAGAAATATTTTAAGGAAGTTATATTTTGCTTTTTTTAAGTTTATTTACTTATTTTGAGAAAGAGAGAGACAGAGAGAAGCCAGTGGTGGAGGGGCAAGAGAGAGGTAAACACAGAATTCCAAGCAGGCTCTGAGCTGTCACCAACAGAGGGGGGGCAGGGCTCAAACTCACAAACCATGAGATCATTCCCTGAGCCGAGATCATTCCCTGAGCCGAGATCAAGAGTTGAATGGACGCTCAACCTACTGAGCCACCCAAGTGCCCCTATATTTCCCTTTTAAATGAAGTAAAATCATAAAAATTCATAAATTTTATTCTTGTTAGTTTGTGCATCTATTTGAATATGACACAGAAATGTTTATTTTTAACTTTTATAATGTAAATAAATTATATTCCAATAACGTTACAAGAACTCTGAAGTATAACAGTTTAATACATTTTAATACAAATATTGTGATATTCAAGCCTCAATTTATTCATCTTTTAGGCAAGTACAAAAGAAGTAAGTTAAAAATAATAATCTCTGGTTTTCACAGACCACTATTTTGTTAACAGTGGTTGAGTAGTATGATAACTCTTAATAAAAGAAAATGAAACTATGAATTTGTTTCTTCAAAAAGAGATAAGACAAGTAGTTGTATAAATTTTAAAAAATAACTATTATATACATGATTGAATAGATTTACATTATCTTTGTGAAGAATAAATTACTTCATAAAAGGATTATGAGTACTTAAAGGGATGCCTGAGTGGCTCAGTCTGGTGATCTCAGCTCGTCTTGATCTCACGATTGTGCTCTGCACTGGGCATGAAGCCTACTTAAAAAATAAATAAATAAAATAAAACAAAGAAGAATACTTAAAGTAAAATATTTCCCAAAAGAATAAATTTGTAGAAACGGGGGAAAAAAGCAGATTTGTATATTAATTACAATACATATCATTCTGATTTTTCCCTGCAGTTAGAGACTGTGAAGAGAATTCTTCCTAATAAATTCTATTATGTTTTATAAATTTATTTTATGAATTCTATTTTGTGGCTATAATTTGGTTGTTTTTGATACTATAGTGTAATTTTGATGGTGGAAAAATTCTAAATTTTCCGTAAGAAATGTCTCATGGGGAACTATAAAATATTGACTGATTCTCATTTATCTATTCTGAACTTTAAGCTCTTACTTTAGTTAAACCATGTATAATATGATATGCAATAAAATTGACTGTCATTGATTTTTACTTTTAGTTGCAAGATCTGAATGACCCAACGATTCCTCACCCGTCTTATCCTCTAATATTCTTCAGAGGGGGTGGATTGGAAAAAGGTGTTACCCAAACCAGGTAATTTGCACGCAGATATTTCAAGATCAGAAATTCAATCAGATAAAAATGGATTTTCAGTTGAATTGGAACAGGTATGCAATTAAAACGAGTTCTTCATCCTTTTCCTTATGAAATAGTAATAAAAAAAAGACATAAACATCATCATCAAATGAACAGAGGGGAAAGCAAGGCCTTCGTGATAGGGAGTTACAGGGCAGTGTTTTGTAGAATTCTTTTCTTCTCAAACAAACCCTCATGCGTGGAACAAAGAAACCAATGCCTTTCCTCCCATTTCTCATGTCCCTACTGTTTTTAATAATGTACGTCTGACATGCGAACAATCAAGCACATGTTTTTTTATTGTTGTCTGATCTCAGCTGTCTGATAAGGGCTTAAGAGGAATGATGAGTGGAATCACACATCAAGGGTCTCCTTTGTTGATAGTATAACCAGGGTGTATTTCCAATTTGCAGTTTGGTGCTGCAGCTTTAGAAGTGCCACATTTGTCTGAGATCCACTTGGTACTGTGCCATTAATCTACCAAACTCTGGGGTCAACTGCTCCAACAATGTGCGAATAAGGAATTAAAGACACGGACTTTGCAGAAGTTTGTGAAAAATAAAAAGAAACAGTTTGTTTGCCAGTTTTTTTAAATCTTCAGACATAAAATAATAAAATATCACTCTGCAAAAAATCTAAGGGGACCATATGATATGTACATACGTTCTTTATCGTCCATATTTAGCTTAAAAAAGGTTTGATGTTTTCCATAATGAATGAAGAGTCAATCTGTTCTATGTTTTACCATTTGGAATTAATCCAAGACCAATTACTTTCCAGATTATTCTCACAAATTTTCTGCAAGTCAAACTTCTCTTTTGGGGGAAATGTACATATTTTCAATAGTTTAAACTTTTTCTAACATGAGCATGTGTTACCTGGGTAGTAATAAAAAATATGTGATTAAAATATAAACTGTATAATTTGATTCAAACCTTCAAAAAAGAAATGTCTCTGATTACAAAAATGGGAAAAGGTTTATCAGGATATTACTAACTTTTCCCCCTGCTAATAGTGACATCTTGTTTTCATAAAGTTTACTCTCTGAAAGGAATCCTACTCTGATTAACCATATATATGGTTAATATATATAAATTGATAGTGATTGAAATTAAGTCTTTTCTGGTGTTGAGCCCATATTCACAGTGAAGAGATTTGAATTCATCTATAAAAATTTGCTGTTCATTACTTTTTCCTTTGATTAAGAATAAAGAAAAATATATTAAATTACAGACACATGGCTTATATCCTTTCAATGTTAATAGTGGCTCTCAGAATATAGTAGCACAAATGAACACTCTAGATAAACTTGCTTTTTATTCAAACACCCCTTCTATACAATCGATTTTAATTTTAAGGTACAATAGCACAAAGAGTTTTAGAAATACTTTTAGTTGCATACTCAAACTGTCTCAATACTATAATACAGACATATTTGGTATAAGATGTTCTGTGCACATGGGCTTACTTGAACTTAGTATATGATAAATTTCTCATTTTACTCTTTTTATTTTCATTTTGATTCTTGTTCACTGAGCAGCAGTGTATAAGAAAAAAATAGAAAAAATGCTATCTATTAGTATAGTAAATACTATTTAAATTAATATTTGATGAGAATAAGTGAAGAAAATGAATAAAAATCTGTGAAACACATGGTTAGCCATAGTAAGTAGAGAGAGGTATTAAACTAATGTCTGTGATGCACTAATTTATGTCGATGCAGTGAAAACTCTTCTTAAGTGAAAACTTGCTAACAAAAGAAACGTGTTAATGGAATCCTGTTATTTTATTTAAAGCCTAAACACTTAAGAGGCTCTTTGTACTCACTTGTCCTGGGAAAAATCTACCGTTTTAGCTTCTGCAATACACCATCCATTTTAACTCTTTGCTTTTCAATGTGCATTTTAAGGTAGAAATTGCTCTGAAAATAATATCTTAGCCAGATTGCATATCCTGTCTTTCAAATGGCTCTTAGAATTGTGCAACCCTTCTCTTTATACAAAAAATAATGTTTCTGGGGTGCCTGGGTGGCTCAATTGGTTAAGTGTCTAATGCTTGACTTCTGCTCAGATCATGATCTCACCATTTGTGAGTTCATGAGCTCAAGGTTGCTTGGGCTTCTCTCTCTCCCTCTCTCTCTGCCCCTCCCTGCTCGTGCTCCCTCTCTCTCTAAATAGATAAGCATTAAAAAATATAAGGTTTCAAGTATGAAAATAGGCTGTAGAAAACCATGAGTTTTGAGAATAATCTTTTAATAGGACATATTCATATGTCCTACGATTTGAGCAAAAGTTTCCTAAGAAAACTTGATATAATTAGGTTTTTCTTGCAACACAACTCTGACTGCAGTGTATCATGAAACAAGTGTGTATTGTGATCAGGGGGAAAAGGTAAGGATTGTTTTATTTCTCTGGGTAAGAAGGAAGGACAGCATTATCAAGTACAAGGGTGGAAGTTAACCCCTAACGGAACACTTCTTTCAGCTCCTGAATAGATAGATACTGTGTTTCTAAATTGCCATTAATGTCTCACAATATACTACCGTGTAACTTGAATGTTACAGGTCTTTCATGCTAAAGATGTCTCCAGATCTTAACAGAGTTAAATTTTACCTTAAGATAGCCTGTTGATTAAATGACATTTTTATTGAAATACATAGCTGAATTCTTTAAACATATTTTAAAGTTTTTATTTGTTTTGAGAGACCGAGAGAGAAAGAGAGAGAAAGAGAAGAGGGACAGAGAGAGAGGGAGAAAGAGATTCTCAAGCAGGCTCCACATTGTCAGTGCAGAGCCTGATGAGGGGCTTGAACTGACGAACTGTGAGATCATCACCTGAGCCGAAATCAAGAGTCCAACGCTTCCCTGACTGAGCCACCCAGGTGCCCCCTAGCTGAATTCTTATACGGGGATTTATAATATTTCATTTTCTCTGCCATGACTGTGATATCAGTAATAACAATTATTTTCATTTTGAATAAAAGTAAAACTTGAGAAAAGTTTATATTGAGTATAACTGTCAAAAGACACATCTTTATAGGTGAAATTATATCATTTTAAAGCCATTTTGCACATCAAAATGTCAACATTGCCTTGCCAATATTCTTTCCCAGAGTTCAATTATTTGGTTTTCCTAAACATACATGTTTTGGGGAAGATGCTAGTTGCTGGATAATGTTTATGAGCTTCCCTTTACAATAATCTTTGGGGGCACTTGGGTGGCTCAGTTGGTTGAGTGTCTGACTCAATTTCAGTTCACGTCATGATCTGAAGGGATCGGAGGATCAAGCCCCACTTTGGGCTTCACGCTCAGCATGGAATCTGCTTCAGATTCTCTCTCTCTCCCCCTCTGCCCCTCTCCCCTGGCTCACACGCTCTCTCTCACTCCCTCTAAAATAAAAAAAAATTAAATTAATTTTAAAAAGTAAAATAATCTTTGTAAGAGAATAATCATTCACTTTGTCATAGACACAATGTACAGTAAGTGTGATATAGCATTAAAGAGTATGGGGTCTATTGGTGACTCGGTTAAGTGTCTCATTCTTGATTTCAGCTCAGGTCATAATCTCACAGTTTGTGAGTTTGAGCCCTGCGCTGGGGTCTGTGCTGACCGCATGGGGCCTGCCTGGGGATTCTCTCTGTCTCTGCCACTCCCCTGCTCATTCTCTTTCTCTTATAATAAAAGATAAACATTTAAAAAAGAGTAAATAGGAACAATAGAGTAGGATTAATACAATATGAAATACTCTCTATCCAAAATGCAGCAAGGTCTCAGATTTACTCCTATTAACATGTAGGTGCAAAAAAAAAAAGTAGCTTCTTCGCTCTCATTTTTCATAAAGCCATACTCCACTATACAAGAGAGACTAAGCAATTAAAATATTTGCTAGTTTAGGTATCTTTTTGTTTTAAAAACTGAACTTAGTCCAAGTTCCTTTTCTATAGAGTTGATTTTGCTAACTCTCTTCAAATAAATGTTCTTTTAGATTTGATTCTCTTTCTTGTTCCAAACTCAACGTGATATGGGTGTGTTTGGGGAGGGAGAAGGTGGTAAGCAAAAAGGCAGCAGTGGCCCTTGAATGTAGAATCCTCTGGATCCTACTGGTCTTTTCTTTGAATGGCTGCAGAGATCTAGTCAACCTTATTGAGCAGCATCTTTCTTTTACTTTATATGCAACTATTAACCACAGGCACAAGCATTCATGATGAAGCCATCAAAAATTAAATGGTTTCTTCTTTACACTGTGGAAGAAACCCTTTAATTTGATTCCTCCAGGTTTGTTTCCTCATATGTCAAAGAAAGTTTAAATTTCCTGTTTTCTCAAAGCCTGAATTTGCAAAATTATATTTTGGATGCCACTACTGAACACAATTTAATTTTTGTTCTGCATACCTTTTGTAATACATTCAGCATCCTTCACCAAATCTACTACCTTAAAATTAATAAGAAACAAGGTGATATTGATACAGGTACAGAAGGGAAATAACGCATTGAATATATTTTCAAAATCTTTTTTTGAAGTTAAGAAAATTTGGGATAAAAAACTAATTAAAATATACCCAAATGTTAATAATAGTTCCTTTAATTAATGGATTTGTTTATCCAACAACATTTTATTGAGTCTTCATATATTCTGGATGGTGTTCTATGCCCTGAAAATGCATCAGCAGAATCAAACCAACAAAACTGCTGCCCTATTTAAGCTATTTTCTTGTGAACAGCACAGCTGTTAATCTTATTCTGTCCCATGGCTTTCAGGACCATCTATATGCTGATAACTACTATCAGTGAGAGTCTAACCCAGAAAACAGAAACCACTGTAAGGATTTTTAGAAAGGACTTTAATAAAGTCAGTTGGTACATAGGTGATAAAAGAGCTGAAAAGAAAAAAAAAAAGGATCAATGGGGCAGCCAGCGTGTTACCAACAGCTACACTTTTAGATTAGCGGATCAAAGAATAGAGATAGAATCACCAGATATCAGATAGAGGGACTCACCAGATGGATGCTAGAATCACATGAGCCTGTGGGGGGGAAGCACAAGCTCTAAGGGTTATTCAGCCACTGTTAGCGACATTCTTCAAGGCAAAAGGAGGGGGAAAGAAATACCCTTGATTTTCAACACTCTCTCACCTTCCTGTTTCTTGTCAGTGTCTGGCATCAGCCAAACCCAGTGCTGGACACAGCCAGCAGTGATTAGCCCACTTGTTATGCAGAGTACAATAAAGGAAAGATGAGAGTTGTCTCTGAGAACAAATAGGATGAGGCTGGCATATCCACCGAACTTATAACTTCTGTTGTTATTTTCCTCCTGAACTTCAGGAGGAAGTGTTCAATGAGACTTGTGTTCAAATGTTTCTCTGAGATTTTCCTTGGATATGTAAAAGATACATTATAGTCAATATGAAAAACATTGAAGTTTTTCAACCACAACACACACACACACACACACACACAAACACACACACACCCCAACATTGCTAAACTAACTAAAATGTGACCTTTCATATTCCCCTGGCACACTGAAAAATGTATCAGTTATCATAGTTGCTCAAGAATTTAGTTAGGGGTATATCAATCATGCTTTTCGCATTTTCTCCTGACTGTTCATTTCATATACAAGTCCTATTTCTGAAATGTTCTGGGTCTGTCTACTTCTCTTCATTTCCACAGCTAACACTCTAGTGTAAGCCACTAGTATATTTGTCTTGAATTTCTGCAACATCTCCTAATTGCCCCACTATGATAGATTATATCTTTCAAAAGTGGCCATGTCATAATACTTGATCTTCTGCTTCATGATCTTGCCGTATCTCTAACAAGAGGTGAAATCCATTCCTCTACCCAATTGAATGTGGGAGGCCCTAAGACCAGTTGGGGAATAAAAAAGTAGATATACCATTGACCCAGTGCCAAGGTTTCAGGTTCCTGCCTCTTGAAGCCAGAAGCCATGTAAGATATTTAACTATCAGAAACTAAAAGTTTTGAGATGCCTAAGCCATGTGTAGAGATCCTGCAGAATGAGACCACCTGTGAAGGGAAAGAGGCGAAGGAAGACTTCTGGTGCCCTATGTATGAATGAAGGACTTATCTTGAACTTATTTTATTTTATCTTGAAGCTCTAGTTGCCCAAATGATTTCCTCAAAATGCTAAGAATAGAGTTACTCTGGAACTCAGCAACTCCACTTCTAGATATCTACCCAAGAGAAATGAAAAACAAAAACAAAAACAAACGATCCACACAAAAACTTGTACATGACTACTCACAGTAGTATTATTTATAGCTGGCAAAAATGGAAAAAACCCAAATGTTCATGACTAAGGAATGGATAAACATAATATGACATATCCATACACACACAATGGGATATTATTCAGCAATAAAAAGGAATGGAGTACTGATATATAATATACTATGGATGAAACTTGCACATTTTATGCTAAATGAAAGAATCCAGCCATGAAAGACTACATATTGTATGACCTCATTTCCATGGAATGTCCAGAATAAACAGCTATAAAGACAGAACGTAGATTAATGGCTGCACAAGGCAAGTTGTGATGTGTGTGTGCTGGTGGAGAAGGGGGGGTGGGTGGTAAGTGAGACTAGGCAAAAAGTGCTGATGAGGGTAAGGTTTCTTTTGGGCATGATGAAAATGTTCTCAAATGAGATTAGAGTGATGGTTTCATAAGTCAGTAAATATACTGGAAACCATTGAAGTGTACATTTTAAGTGGGGGAACTGTACAATATATAAATTGTATCTTGGTAAGGCTGTTTTAAGAATTCAAATCAGATCATGTTAATCCATTAATTTTTTAAGTTTATTTATTTTGAGAGAGAAACAGTGTGGGTGGGGGAAAGGCAGAGAGAGAGAGAGGGAGAGAGAGGATCCCAAACAGGATCCACGCAGTCAGTGCAGAGTCCGATGTGGGACTCCAACTCATAAATCTGCAAGATCTTGACCTGACCCGAACCCAAGAGTCAGATCTTCAACAGACTCAGTCACCCAGGTGCCCCCATTTTAATCCATTATTAAAATCCTAAGAATCCCTCCTGGAGAGGCCACAACCTTGTACAGCATCCCAATCTTACCTCTTGCAACTCTCCCAAGGACCACTTTTTTTAGCCATGCCAGCCTTCTTCAGTGCTTCTCATAGTCTGAGTGTGTTCTCTTACAATGTTCACATCACACCTATACCTCCACATGAGAGACCCTTCCCCCCAGTTTCAAGGTGTTTACATCCTCCTAGCCCTTCAGGTCTCAGGTTAATTTTAGCTTCTTAAAGCAGGTTCACTCAATCAAAACAGTCCACTAGCCACTCCCTTACAAAATACCGTTATGTCTCCATGGCACTTCAAACACTACAAAACATTATTGAGTTGGTTTTATTTCTTTCCTTGTGATGTCTTTTTCTCCCACTAAAATTTGAGCTCCATGAGAGTTGATATCTAATCTCTAGATCATCACTGTGCAGAACCTGGAAGAGAGCACACGGCAAGTGCTTGCTAAATATTTGTTCATTGAGGAATTCTTTACACTTAATTATCTTCTTATATTTATCATCATGAAGCAAATAACACTTTCTCAAAACAGCTATATGTCCCCTTGTTTGTAACCTTCATTCTCACCTTTCTCTGCTCCCCGCTGAGGAAAGTGTAGGCTGATCTGGGGCTCAACCAGTGCGCTCCAGACAGGATTCTTCTCCTGTCTTCATCACTGACCTTCCCACTGCTACAGTAACAATGGAAATACCTTACAAACTATTTTTACTAGTATTTATGGTTTATATTTTTGTTACTTATCATGAAGAGTGGACGCATGGCAGGAAATGAGGTAACCAGACTTCTTCCCAAAATGGTCTGAGTCTATAAAATATTGAGTTTTTTCTGGACAACTTCTGAAATTCTTTCTTGTTCCAACAAGAAAAAATGCTACAGGAGTATTGCAGACACAACACAGATATCCTAACAGCATTAAGAAGTCCTCGTTTTATTCCTTTGTGCTAGTGCCTCATTCAATCTACTTGCTTCTCTACTTTGCTTGGGATGATTTTCTATTTCTCATGCTCATTCTTATGAGAAATTTCATGTGTTGCGCTGATTTGCATGACAATGCATGACACTCATGACACTCCCTTGCCAGGCCGACTTAGCCTATGCTTGCAACTGAAGCTAGGAAGCATCCCCTCATGCCACCTGTGCCATTCACCTTCTGCCTGCCCTGGGGCTCCCATCAGTGTCAAAGGCATTATCAGCACTGGCTCATCAGGTCAGGCCCGAGGGGCAGTTCACAATATGTGGGTGAGTGGGGAATGTTGCCTTCTCTTGATCATCCTATAAGACCTTATATGCATTCTTTATGTAGTACTATATTAGTTTGCAATGACTGATTTACTTGCCTACCTCTCCTTGAGATATTGGGATTGGGACCATAACCTGCTTCCCATATTGTCATTTTTATCTCATTATCTGGAATGAAATAAAGAATAATATCTAAATTTGTTGAGTGCTTATTATCATCAGGTATCATGATAAATGCTTTTCATCTGCATAGCAACTCTATGAAGTACGTATTATTTGTATCCCATAGTATAGATGAGAAAACAAAGGCCCAGAGAGAATGTGATTTGCCTGACATCACACTTCATAAGAGGAAAACTAAGATTTCAATTCAAAGAGTCTCAACCCAAAGGACATAATGGTACAAGGTGGATAAATACTTGACTATAATTCAGACAGACTTTGGCTTTCCAACCTACGACTAGCTGTATGGACGTGAGTCAACTGCTTCACCTTTCTGGGCCTCTTTGTCTTCATTGCTTATTATAGGTCACAGAAAAATTCACTAATAAATCCTAACTGAAAAACAAACAAACAAAAAAAGTCTACACAAATGACAACTTAAGTAAATTATAACAGATGAGTACCATCCATTAGAAAAAGGCAGAGAAAATGGGCAGTGCTCACCCAAGTAAGGAGACAAAAAGAACAAAGACATAGCAGTGTGAAAGCACCTCACAACCATTGATCAGCCAATGTCAGAGTGCAGAAGCTTTGGAAAATGAAGCTGGGCCTTGTTGAGAACTATGGATACCATGTTAAGGAGGCCAGGTTTTATTCATTGGGAAATGCAGAACTAACTGAATTTAGGTCTGGAATGTAGATGATCAGATTTATATTTTAGAGAGATGGATGTGTAATTATGATTTCTTGCTCCTGGAAAGTGAGAAGTTTCTGGATGCAGGAGAACAGACATGAATTTTCTCCAAAAATATAAGAAGCACATTAGAAATGGAAAGGAGAAACATTGCAAAAAATGTAAAAAGTCAGTATAGCTGTAGACCCCATACGAGTAGTGACCAGTTGAGGGTAATTGTTGAGAAGAAGTAAACAAATTGGATATGACAGAAGGAGTCTTCATACAGAGGACGTACCTGGTGGTACCATTAGTTTAGGGTTACTTGAAAGAAGGAAGTTGCAATGAAGAAATGAGTTCACCTTGAAAAATATGAATTAGACGTGCTTGTAGGAATTTCATGTGGAGCTTTGTCGAAATTATCTAGTGGTCCTCACATAAGGAGACCACACACAAAAAAAACAAAAACACAGAAGAATGAAAAAACAAAAAAATAAAACAGAAAAGTCAAGCCAAGAGAGATTGTATATGTTTGGAAAATGGATGAAAATTAGGTCAAAAGCTGCACCTTTTTGCACATGTCATGGGCAAGGTAAGTTTATGAAAAGGCTCGGCAAATGGCAATTAAAAATTATTGGCCATTTTTTAGTTTAGTCTCAGTTGAATAGAGACAGCAGAAGCCACTTGCAGTGAAAACATGAGATAAATTAAGGATGATGAAAGTGGATTATTAATTAGTTTGGCAGAAAGAAGTTATCACATTACTCCACTGCTCTAAGCCCTCCAGTTACTTCCATTTCACTCCAAATGAAATACCAAGTTTTTATCATAGCCTAGATGCTTCTGCCTCATTTGACCTTCTGCTAATTTTCTGAACTCATTTTCCCCACTCTTTCCATGATTTTTCTTATAAACATCACCTTAAGAAGTAAACTTCGCAAGGCCACCAGATTTAAAAGATCCTACTCTCTCTTCCATGACTCACTTATCCCACCCTACTCTTTCTTTTGGGTACGTATTGCAACCTGACATATTAAAAAATGTCCTCCCTCCCACCACTCCCCGAATATAGGCTACAGTACAGCAGGAACTTCCTCTGTTTCATCCAGAGCTATATTCTTAGTATCTAGAATAGTGCTTGGCACAAATTAGGTATTCAATAAATATTGGTTAAGTGCATGAATAAAAGGATGACAGTGTGGAACTCTACTTAGAAGGAGAAATTGGGGTAAGCAAAAGATTTCTTCAGCAGGAGGCAGTCTGGAGACTATTTGTGTGGGGGCACAATTTGTGTCAATCTGGAGGAAGAAATGGATGACACCTTGAGAGGACATAGGGTATAAACAAGCAATGGAGTAATATTCTGGAATAGGGTGTGCAGAAGAGAATTGTATCAAGGAACAGGTCAGGGATAAATCTCAGAAAGGAAGGGGAGAATTCCTCCATCTGAAATTTAAGGAAAAGAAAAGGATGGATAGTAATGAAAATAAAATCTGAGGAAGTAAATTGGAATCGCAGTTTTTTAAACTGTGAAGAAGAATTCAAGAATTCTTAGACTGGCTAGAGGGAAGGGAGAAGCTTGAGGAGAGCCAGAGGAAGAGGAGCTTGGCCATGCTGCTTAGAGTGAAAACAGAAGACATGTAGATTTCCTGGAGGTCAGTCCAGGGTAGAATTCTTCCCTTTGCTTCCACTTTAAAATTTTATTCTACTAAGTTCTTCAGATATAGCCCTATTAGTTTTTGAGATAGGCTAGTATAAGATGTCAGGATATTTTACTCATTGAAATAAATATATGTATATGATATATATAACTTGAGTTTTGCATACATCCTATATGTATATATATGTATGCATATATATAACCACACATGTATATATTTTGGGATATGTATATATGTGTAAATATGTAAATTATGCATGCATGTAAATATGTGTGTGTATGTGTGTGTGTATGTCTTTAGCATAGATCAAACTAACTGCCTTTTGGCTTTCTTAGAATCATTTAGTCAAGTTGCAAGAATTTAGTATCTTTCTATCTCGACACTGAATTTTCCAGCTGATTCCTGGCAGAAGCCATCATCATCTGTTCAGAACGATAGCTGTTGTTTAAGCTTTGATGGAAGAGACCACAGAATATTTATCTCCCTCTGATGATCCCGCTGTTTTACTAGATGTTGTCATTTTTTTAACTGTTCTGGCATTAGAAAGCAAATGTCAACAATGTTTTTTTTTCTATCTACAAAGTAGTACATGCACATTAAAGAAAAGGGAGAACATACAACAAGGAATATCAAAATTATCCTTGATTTTACTACCCAGTATTATTGTTTCATAATTTTTAATGGTGTTTTCTTTCTAAACTATTTCTCTCTATATATCCAATTTTTAAATGTTCCAACTAATAATGTATACAGTTCTACAGTCTGATTATTTTTCATATTTTCTATCATTAGCATTTTGTCAGGTAATTCAACACTCTTGGAAAGAGTAGTTTTTTATAGCTGCATAATATTCTACCATATGGCATTTATTTAACTGTTCTATTTGTTTTCTTTTTCTTTTCTTTTATGTTTATTTTATTTCTAAGGGAGAGAGACAGAGACAGAGAGGGGGAGGAGCAGAGAGAGAGAGGAAGACACAGAATGTGAAGCAGGGTCCAGGCTCTGGCTCTGAGCTGTCAGCACAGAGCCCCACACGAGGCTTGAACCCACAAACCGTGAGGTCATGATCTGAGCCGGTCAGATGCTTAACCGACTGAGCCAGCCAGGTGCCACTTGTTTTTTTTTTCTTTTTGTTATAGTATTATTACAAAATTTTTCCACATAAATTCTTTATTTAAGGGCATGAGTTAAAAAATTTTTTAAAACATTATCATTGTTTCTGTGAAAGATTATCATTATAACTGCTACTAGAGTTTTGTTTTTAAACCAATATATCAGGCAGAACATGGGATACTAATACAGACTTTCACATTTATATAATAATGCTGACAGTGTCTAAGATGTTGCATTTGGGGTTGTCACATTATCTTACCCAAGTATTTGTAGTTGTGAATTTTCATGAACTTGTGTCCTGTTTTGTATTATGCATCAGTTAAACTTAGTAAAGGTAAAATAAATAAATGCTGTGCCATATGTGTTCTTGGATACACTAAGTTAGAAATAGCACTAAATTCTGTATTTGGATCATACTTTTTATAATCATCATGGGGAATTATATTATAAATTTTGTTGCAAATAGTAGATGATATTGTCATCAAGATCAATATTTGGACACTGGGAGTTACTTTCAAAATTGTTTTATTTAAACGTAAGTAGATTTTTTTACATCAAAATCTTCCTTGATAGTATTAAAGAAGACATTATAAGTCTTTCAGAATATACCTTATAAATGAAATACATTTATGTGAAAGATTTCTTTTCCCTGGGTAGAGCTATCCTGCCCTGTTGCATTTCAATAGCTATTTCTTTTTGTTGTTCTTGTTCCAGGAACATAGTGCTCCTGAGTGAATGGATAATGTTGGTTGAGAAAAAAAGCATAAAGGAGGATAAATCTCAAATAGAATCCCAAATGTTTCTATTTGGAATTCATCAGTGGCATCTGCTGATGTTCAAGGCAGACAAAGTTGCTTAAAATGCAGACTTTTTGCTGTTCCCACCACAATCGATATCACACATCTTTCATACTTAAAAGGCTGACTTTACTGTAAATCTTCTAACATTCCTTAGGTGATAAATGGCAGGCTTTTAGGGACAGACCATTTCAACTAACATGGCATCTGTATTTCTATGATGAAGATCTAAAAATGGACTCTTTTTCAGATATAATATTAGGAAAAGAAAGAATGACTGACCACCATTTTTATTGCTTCTGTTGCCAAATCATAGGACAGTTGCTAGTGTACAAGTAGTGTTTAGTTTCATTTGCTTGTGTGTGTTTGTAATTGTATCTTAAAAAGCTCTCCATAGAGCATTGTAGTGTGAAGGCAAAAAAAAACTTTAAAGGATATGATCCTTTCATGTGGATCACTTACCTTCTAGCTAACAGCACATGAAGCTTACAAAGTTTTCTAAATCCTATAATTTTCTTCTATGGAATATATCTCTATCCAGCCCAAACTCCCACGGCCACAAAGCATTTCAGTGATATAATAGGGAATACATTTGGTGGCACCAAAATAGGGATGCAGAATTTCCACTGCTGTCATCTCAGAATGAGCTCCTGGTCATTGATAACTAACCTGATTTTCCCAGACATCTGAGGGGTAGAGAAGGTGAGGAGAGGAGAAGTAGAAAGTCACTTGAGTAGTATTTCAAGAAGAATGTAATCTAAAGTACCTTGATAAGTACTGTGTGCAGCCTAAAACTAAATTAAAACTGCAAATTTGTTAACTTTGTAAAAACCAGAAACATGAGAGGGATTTATAGGATATTTACTTGTTTGTTTGTTTTAACCTTCTAAGGAAGTCATGTTTATTTGCAGAAAATATTTAAATATGGCAGATGTTGTGTCTTCTATGACCTCAAAGTCCTGGTTTTCTGTAAGAGAATAAAGTTATTTTTGGCTTTGAGCTGAAGGAAAGAAAGGTAATAGAGGGGATGTCATGGTAGCCACCTCCTTGACTGGTATCAAATGAGTTTAAAAGAACAAGAAGCAAAATGATACTAAGAAGCATGCTAAGATAATACATTGGGGGAAAAACAGTCTTTTCAACAAATACTGTTAGGCCAAAGGCAAAAAACTGAAGTTAGATTCCTTTCTTACACCATACACAAAAAATTAATTAGAAAATAATCATAAGCCTAAATATAAGGGCTAAAACTGCAAGACTACAATAAAACACAAGTGTAAATCTTTATGTCCTTGAATTAGCCAATAGTTACTAGAACTTCTTAGATATGAGAATCATGTCAAATACATAAGCAACAAAAATTTTAAGACATCAAAAAAATAAAAAGCTCTCAGAATGGAAAAAAATTAATGTATTTGATAAGGGACTGGTATTCCAAATATATAAAAAACAATCACAACTTAACAATAAAAAGGAAAATAATTAAAATATTGGCAAAAGATTTGAATAGATATTTCTTCAAAGAAGATATACAAAAGGCTAATGAGCACATAAAATGATGCTCAACATCATTAACCATTAGATAAATGTAAATTAAAACTGCAGTGAGAAACCACTTCACACCCACTGGGATGGCTATAATTAAAAAGACAGATAATAACAAGTCCTAGGGAGGATGTAGAAAAATTGGACCTCTTGTTAATTGCTGATGAGAATGTAAAAAGGTGTAGCCTCTTTGGAGAAAACACTTTTCAGTTTCTCAAAAAGTTAAGCTTCGAGTTACTGCATGACTCAGCAATTTCACTCCTAAGTATGTGTCCAAGGAAAATAAGAACAAACCATCACCAAAAACTTACGCATGTTTCTAGCAGCATCATTCATAATTGCCAAAAGGTGGGATAAAACCCAACAATTACCAACAGAAGAATGGTCAGATAAAACATGATATACCCATACAATGGAATATCATTTATGAATAAAAAAAAGAAATGAAGTACTAATTCATGCTACAACACAGATGAACATTGAAATTATTATGCTAAGCGAAAGAAGCCACTCATCAAAGACCATTCATTGTACAATTTTATTTTATGCCATTTCCAGAATAGGCACAACTATCGAGGCAGAAAAGTAGATTAGTGGTTGCCTAGAGCTGGGCACTGGGAGGTGAGCGTAGGGGAGGGAAGAGTGGTGTTAATTAAGGAGTGATTGCTAATAGGTATGGGTTTTCTTGTGTGGTGATCAAAATGTCCTAAATTTAGATTGTGGTAATGCTTACACAATTCTATGAATGTACAAAAATTGAATTACACATTTTAAATTGGTAAATTTTATAATATGGGAATTTTAAATTCAAAGGTATTTAGAAAAATAAGTGTCAGAATCTCAAAATAAGGTTTTTAAAAGAAAATTCATATAAAATTATTGATCAAAGGGCAGGGCAGGAACGGATGCAACCCTTTTAAGAGATTTTTAGATTCAAGACACAAAAAGAAAAATCTACTTTGGATCCCAGGGGACCTAACGAATCACAGATGGGGTAAAGTTCCCACTTTGTTCACTTGACTGTAAGCAAATACCCTGATGAATTGGAAATAGAAAGCCCTATCTTGTTATATACTAAGACTAGATTCTTTGAGGTTGTCAGGAGTCACCACTCTTGCTATCGACATTTTTCTTGGGACAGTAGAACAATCCTCAGGGATCTCAGTGTCTCCTGCACAAATACTTTTTTGAAGACTAGGACACACTATCAGTGATTTCATGTCTGTTTGCTGGTTTTGACAAGGAGAAGGAAAATTAAAATATCTATATCTGGGAACTTGCTTTATATGTTTAAATATTATCATAGTAGCATTAGTATTTATGTGATTCTGCAAATGACAGAATATTCATCTGAGGAATTTATTTTGCAAAGTGTAGTGTTAGAGGGATGTTTGTGAAAACTTTACTTTGAAATATTTACTAAATATACATGAACATCTTTGCATATATACACATAGGTGTATATGGGTAATAGTCTCTCAAAAATGTTTGATATTTTCCTCTTAGAAATTAAAATTTGAGAAACAATCCAGTATACAATCCGATATAATGTTTTACTTGGACAAATTTGAAACAAAATGGTTAAACTTTCTTCAACCCCAGCATAGTGTATCAGTGACAGGCTAAAAATAATTATGTCTATTGTCATTCTTGTGTAGTTTACTTTAACAAAAACTGGAAGAAGACAAATACAAAGGAATTTATCTATTTTCTGGCTACATGTGTTACTTTATCATTCATATTAAATTAATTAAAATATCTTTTGCTATGAATTATAATGTACTCTTTGTCTATCCCTACCTTTATCATTTACTTTTAAGCAATCATGGGCAAACATATTTTTAAGCCTATTGAACTGGCATATTAATTAGGTATAACAATATGTTTGGTAAAAACAGAATTTTATCATGGTTAGAAAAACAAAAGGGCAAGTTTATGTTAAATTATCTATGTCTTGTGATTATCTTATCCTTATAAAATAAGATAGATTAAATTATTTATATCTCTGTGATTCTATGATTCCAAATAGTTATAGACTCTTAGAAATGTGTACAAAAGAATGATAAGGATATTGTTAAGTATCAGTAGGAAAACCTCTCTGAGATTTCTAAGTCCAGTAACAGCCATCAGGCATTTCTCAGAGAAGCATGTAGGTAGGATGGTGACAACCCTTCCAAGGCTGCAAAGAAAGAATTCAGGGAAAATTAATACAGATTTGAAGGGTAATTATGTATAGAATAATTTATACATATAAAATGTATAACATATATATACATGTAATCCAAGAAAAATTAAAAAAAAAGTAAATAAAATGACAAATTCCTTGAAGAAATAGAACAACCAAATGAATTAGGAAATCTGAATTGACAATTAATAAAATAATTTACAAAAGATATTTAAGACAACTACAATGAACATTTAAAAACATTGTTGAGGGGTGTGTGGGTGGCTTAGTGGGTTGATTTTGGCTCAAGTCATAATCCCGGGGTCATGGGATTGAGCCCTACATTGGGCTCTGTACTGAGCATGGAGCCTGTTCAAGATTTTCTCTCTCTTTCCCTCTGCCCCATTCCCCCATTCATGCTCTCTCTTTCTAACAAAAATATTTTCAAAAATAATACAAAATAAAAACATTGTTAAGATAAATTAAATAAGACCTAAAGAAATTACATAAATTGAATTTATTCTTTAAACCTTTCCTATGAAGATTTCTCTAGGGCCAGATGATTTTATTGGTAATTTCTATTAAACATTAAAATAATTGTACATAAACACTGTCAAAAAGAGAAGGAGGAAAGAATTTCTGACTCATTTTGTCAGGCTAGCATTGTCCCAATGCCAAAATCTAAAAATTACAGATTAATATCTTTTGTGAACATATATGCAAAAATAATCAACAAAATAGTAGCAATTGAATATAATATATATTAAAAGATAATGGACTACAACTATGTAAGGTATATCCTAGGAATACAAATTTATTTTAACATTCAAAATCAATCACTGTAATTCATCATGTCAGAATGAAGGATAAAAACTATATGATTCTTTCAAAAGAAGCAGAAAAAGGATTCGACAACATTTAGCATTCATTCATGAAACAGCTCTTCTCAGCAAATCTTCAGCTAACACCATAATTAATGGTGATTTTGATGGCTAATTTGTGTGTCAACTTGGCTGAGCCACAGGATACTTAGACATTTGGTCAAATATTATTCTGGGTGTTTATGTGGGTGCTTTTGGATGAGATGAACCTTTAAATTTGTGGATTTTGAATAAAACACTTTGCTCTCTATGACATGGTGGGCCTCATCCAATCAGCTGAAGGCCTGAATAGAACAAAAAAGACCAGCCTCCTCTAATTAAGAGAGAATGCTCCAGTAGACTGCCTTCAGACCTTATCTGCAACAATTGGCTCTTCTTATTCCCACAGCAAGTTCCATACATATATATACATACAGTTCTGGTAAGTATATACATACATATATACACACATATATATATGTACACATATATGTACACATATACACGTGTATATGTACACATATGTATATATGTGTATATATGTATGTATACACATACACACTCTATTGGTTATGTTTCTCTGGAGTATTCTGACCAGTATAGTGATATACTAAATGCTTCTCCTACAAGATCAGGAAGACAAGGATGGATGCTTTCATCATCTTTTTTTCAACATTGTACTGAAGGTCACAGTCATTGCAATAAAATAAAAATAAATACATAAAGATTGAAAAGGAAGAGTAAACTGTTTCTGTTCAGACATGGCAAGATTGTTTCATAGAAAATCCTAAGGAATATACAACACTGCTAGAACTAATAAGTGAATTTATCAACGTTGCAAGATAAAGGTCAACACAAATGATTAATTATATATTTACACACTGGCAGCAAAAAATTGGAAAATGGAATCTGCAATAGCATCAAAACACATAAAACACAGGAATAAATTTAACAGAAGACGTGCAAAGTATCCACACTGAAAATTACAAAACAACGCTAGTAGAGATTACAGAAGATATCAATAAATGAAAATATATAATGTTCATATATAGAAGACTCAGTATTTTCGAGATAGCAATTCTTCACTAACTGCAATCTCAATCATATTCTTAGAATATTTTTTTGCAGAAATGGTAAGTCTAATGCAAAATTGTATATGTAAATGCAAACTACCTAGAAAAGCCAAAGCAATGTTTAGAAGGGAGAACTAAATTATAGGACAATCTGATCTTAAGACTTTATCCAAATCTCTAGTAATCAAGATAGTGTAGTATTGGTGAAATGATAGACATATATATAGAGATCAGTGAAACAACAGAAAATCTGGAAATAGATCTACACATATAAGCTATATTGTTTTTGACAAACATGTCAAAACAATTCAATGAGTAAAGAAAGCCTTTGAACAAATAGTGCTAGAATGACTGGCTATTCATACAGAGAAAAAAATGAACATTTAACTGTGCCTCACCACATACCTAAATTAGCTCCAAATCAGTCAAATACTTAAATAGGAAAGCTAGAATTACAAAATACCTAGAAAAAAAACATAGAAGTAAAGTTTGCCACTTTGACGTAGACAAAAACCTGCTTAGATAGGACACAAAAACATAATATCTAAAGGAAAAAAGATTATAAATAGGACTTTATGGAAACTAAAAACTTTTATATTTTAAAGCACAATACTGAGACAAGAAAAAGGCAAACCAAAGAATAAGAGACAACATTCGTAATACATTTATCTTACGAAGAATTTCTATTCCAAAAATATGGTTAATCTTTATAACTCAATAAAATGCAGACAGTTAAAAATAGGTGAAAGAGTTGAATGGATGTTACAAGAGAAGATATACGTTTGACAATCACATGAAAAGATGCACAACGTCAAGAAAATACATTAATCATTAGGGTAAGTGCAAACCAAATCCACAGTGAGAAACCACTACTCACCATTAGAATGGCTAAGCCAAATTGTAAAGTACGGACAAGGGTTTTGAACAACTGGATCTAACATACACTGCTGTTGAGAAATCAGAAGGTTACTTTAAATGTATAAAATACAACCACCTTATGATCTAATCATTTCATTTCTAGGTATTTACCCATTAGAAATGAAAATAAATATCCACAAAAATGTTTATATGTGAATTTCTATAGCAAATTGATTCACAATATCTAAAAACTGGGAAAAAGCCAAATGTCTTTTGAGAGGTAAATGGGCTAAAAAAATTACATCGTTGTAATGTAATAATTTTCAGCAACAGAAAGAAACAGACTACTGATGCATATAACAACACAGATGATCTGAAACTTATTTCCCTAGATGAAGAAAGTCAGACACAAAATAGTACATACTGTAAGACTTCATTCAATTAAAATTTTGGAAAATACAAAGTAATGGATTGTAATTAAGAGTAGATCAGTGGTTGTCTGGGGTTGAGCAACAAAGGCAGCATGGAATGTGAACAGACAAAACAGCATTGAGGATTATAGAAATATTCAACATCGTGTTCCTAGGGATGTTTCACAGGTATTATACACTGGCCAAAATTCAAATACATTTACATAATGAAAATATAAATGCATAAAAATTATACATAATAAAATACATACATAATGAAAATTATAAATAAATAAAAGCAATTTTAAAAAAGGAAACATATAAATCATCAAAGTATATGGTCACAGGACTCAATGTTGATCCAACTATGAAAATGATTTTATAATGTTGGTAATAACATGTTCAAAAATTACTATAAAATGAATAGCCTGATGGATTTTGATTTATTTAGAAGATCAAAACTATATAAATGTAAACATACAAAAGATCAAACAAAACTGGCATATATAAGTTAAGCCATCTTTTAGGGTTTTTTCCCCCTATATTTGTAAATTCCAAACATTCTATATATAAGAGAAATATCCCTTTGTTCAAATACTTCTTTTAAGTCATGTTGATATGAGAGAGGTAGTAGGGTGGGTGAAAACCTGGGGAATTTCTCTGTCCCTTTCAATACTACTTACCTTTGTCATGGTTGTTTTTGTTGTTGTTGTTGTTGTTGTTTGTTTGTTTGTTTTTTCCCTGAAGAGACTCATCTAATGAGCTGCTTGCCTGGCTTCTTGGGAATCAGATGGGCAGAAGATAACCAACCAGTAATGTAGGCATCACTTGTTAATCTAATAGTATTTGAAGCTGTAGTTTTAAAGAAAAACAAAATGACAAAATACGTAATAATACCAATATACTCTGGCAATTCAGGCAAATATATTACTATAGAGATTACTTATTTCGGCATGCCAGTTAGTATTACCCATGTATAATGTCTAGTTGAAATTAAATAAAATGGTGTAGTACATTAAAAGATAATTTTACTTTGATTTGCTTTATAGTGTTAAAGCTATAGATGACCTTATAAATCACAAGCCAAAAAAACTTGGTTTGCAGATTAAGGCAGTAAACCTTGTTTAGGATTACACACTAGGTTTTGCCAGAAGTGAGGCAAATACTTCTCAGAATCAGGCTCTTCCTATTAAATCATAGGTTTTATTCATCTCTGGAAACTTACTGTTTTTGTTTTGTTTTATTTTATTTTGTTTTGTTTTATTTTATTTTATTTTATTTTATTATTTTATTTTATTTTTTATTTATTTTGAAAGAGAGAGTAAGTGGGGGGAGAGAAAAAAGAGAAGGGGAGAGAGAGAGAGAGAGAGAGAGAGAGAGCAGGGCTTGAACCCACAAACAGTGAGATCATGACCTGAGCCAAAACCAAGAGTCCAAGTTTAACAGACTGAGCCACCCAGGCCCGTTACTGTATTGATTTTAAGTAAATTTCTGTGTTTTTATTCACTCAAAAATTCAAGAGAGTATAAATATTTTGACCATTATTCACTTATCTATTAATTCCTGGATTAAAGAAAACAAATCAAATTATTATATTTTCATGTGATTACTAGGGGTTTATATTCACATTCAAAAAGAAATCCTGTTTCTAAAGTCTTAATTCAAGTTAAATAACTTGGTACCATTGTAAAATCATATCTAAAGTGTATAACCTGACTCCCACAACCACAATAATATACTCAAATAAATTGGGTTTGTAAAATGTAACGGAGGGAAAAAAAATCCTTTTTAATTTTAGCCTGTAGATTTCCCAATCTTTTCTTTGTAGTGGTATAACAGTCATAATATAACAAAAATAATTATTTCTCCTTGATATCCACTATTGAAAAAAGAATCTAAAGGGTTTTATGTATGTTCACATGTGCTTTAAGTAACGTAATCTTGGAGTCCACATTTTAATAACTACATTCAAGCAGTTGTCATCTTTTCCTTAGACAAACATGTTGATCTTAAATTCTCCTTGGAGTTCATGTCACTGTAGGAAATTAACCTGTTTACCCTGGGTAGAATGAACTTGGAGGTTCTGATTAACAACAGGAATTTTCTCTTTCTCCTACTAAATAAAGTGTCAATGTTTTCACAATATTTTAGATATCATTTGTAAACAGTGGAACTCTGTAAATAAGTGATAGCTGATAAACTCCATTCATGACATTGCAGTGAATTTTTTATTGTAGCCAAGAGTCTGAAATTAAATGTTGCTATTGGTAGGAGACAAATGATTTTAGCTAGTGGTTATAGTTACTATATATGTATTTATATAGTAGGTGGTCTTGGATATTTAATTCCATGATACATGTTCTAATATTTTTTTGTTACTCATTTTTTTTCTCTAGTTGAAGCGAGACTTGGCTCAAATATTGAAATTGCCACTTATGGGTCCTTTCATGGAAATTGTTAAGTAGAATATTTCAATTACACAGTTTTCCTGGGGACATTTTTGCTTAGGAAAATCCTAGCTCTCTATTTTCTGGTTAGAAATGTCTTTGGAGGAGTGTATCTGACATACTGGCTCTCTCCCCCAAACCATGGATACACTCTCCATCAACTTTCTAAATTAATATATTTCATATTATATATTTTTGATCCAATTTAGCTGTTTTAAAAAGCTCACTAAGAAATATAAATTAATAATATAATTTCAAATGGCAAATACATATATTTAACTAATCAGCATATTCTTAACATCCACCTTCAGTTTGTATTTTATATTTAAATTTTAAAAGACTTAATTTCTGGAATTATAAAACTCATGAAGAAAAATGTAGTTCTTTTTAATCAAATTACTATTTTTAGGAAAATAGCTTAAGTTAAAGCCACTAAAATAGGTGGTTATAACCATCAAATGCGGGATGTGCCTATGTCTGTATTCTTTCAACTTTATAATATTTTATTGCTTTTTACTTTTGTTTTACTTCACTTGCCATTTTTATTTGCATAGAAGAAAAATACAGGATCACTAAGCATTAGGAAAACAATGACTCCATATAAATTACAAATAAACTGCACCTATTGATCTTTAATTGTGGCCTGTTATCGAATTAGCTTTAGAGTTCATGCCTTCTGTATGTCCTGAGCTTGAACATTTACTCTCATTTTCACTTCTTGTTCTAGTTGCTGCCTATCATTGCTTAATTACCCAGTCCGGCCTTCCCCTGGAAATCATTCATTAGCAAGCAGTGAGACAAAGCTCTACATTATTAGCCTTCTTTTCCAAGTATGCAAGCTGATTTGCCAATTGATCAGTAAAAATGTACAGATGAAAAATCTGTTCTTAGGAAGACCTCTTGAAAAGGTCTCAAGATGAGATCATGTAGGAATTTCTAAATATGTATTAAGTGCTCATACACACAGCATAAGAAAGTGGTGTCTTGATCAAGTAGGTTGAATCATTGTTTCTGTCACTTAAAATTATATTTACCCTGTTTCTCCAAGAACTTTCAGTTTTCTAGAGTGTTATTGAGCAAAAATATGTACTAGAGCATATTTTGGATGTTAAAATGATTTAGGGGATATTATGAATTTTCTATACTGAAGTTTACATCTGCCTTTTTCTTTTCCCTTCGTAATTTTTCTATTTATTCTATTGCAATATAAACTGCTGAAATATGTTTCAAGATTTCTATAGCCTAAGATTGCTCTGAAGGATTTTTCAGTGTAGGAAGTCTTACTGAAACATTACTCACTGCCTTAATTCTAGGACTTCAATGCTCCATAAAGCAAAGAAGCATCCAAGGAAATACTCATTTTTTCCAAGTTGGAAAACCTCTCTATAATAACCTCTCCTAGAAACTGTGTTAAACATCCTCCCTTCTGTTTTTCACGCACTAGGAAGGAAGATTTTCTTCACCCAAAGCTAACCCTGTGTATTCTTAAATTCTTGAATAACTAAATATACAAACAAAGAGGAAGAGGTTAGGTTTTTTTTTTAATCTCACGAATACTGCATTAAAATTTTTCTCTAGGTTCTTTCCTTATAGTCTTAAGACTGATAAAAAATGTAAGTGGCTACATAAGGATATTCAGTTGGTTGTACATTGATGAGGAAACTGAGTTACTTAGGAAATAAAAATAACAAAAAACTATTGCTACTTTGCTAAGTATTGATGCCTCTAAAATGAAGATCACTTACATGTGGTACAATTTATTTAAAATACAAACTAAACTTTATGGACACTAAATGGCTTTTTTGAGGAAGTCTAAAACTTGAACTTTGACTGGATAATAATAATTGATTTCTTCAGCAGTCTTTTCAAATATTCATACCTAATAGTTATTTTTTTATTATTTATGCAAACATGAGGCCTAGAGGTCTCTGACTGTGTGGTTGAATTTGTCAGGGAGTTACTGTAAGAATCTCTTTCTTATTTTGGGGGAAACCCACAAAATAAAACATCATATTTTGAGAACTTTAAATTTTAAAAACTAAAAATAAAGAGAATAAATGTATAGATTGGAATATCTGTACTGTTTTGTTAAAATGTAGTTTTGTCTTGCTTTCATCATCCTTTAAATTGCTCTGTATAAAATCAATTTATTACACAAATGGTAGTAAATAAGTTAAGATAAATTCAATCAATATATAGAAAAAGGTTTTTGCTGTTCATTTATTGGTTGCCTCAAGAATAATTTTTCTGGATCTCTCTCTCTAGGTTCAAAGGTTCAATTAAATAGCCCTTAATATTGTCTAGTCAATCCAGTTGTTCATATTTTTAATGGGGTGGGGGTATATGATTGCTAGTCTAATTATATATCAAAAATACAAATGTATTAATTTATTCAAATATAATAGAATAAGTCTTACTAATTCACTGCTATGTGAGTAACTTCTGCCTTCATTTCTGGGCTATGTTAAACTATTTGAAAAGATAAATTAACAAATAAAGTGACTAGGTGGAGTGTTGATGTCTGACATGAAATGAATTCTAAAAAAAGGACAAAGCAGAACAATAAAAAAATAAAACTTTAAGTACATTGCATGAATGTGAATTATATTTTCACTCATTCAAAAAATATCGATTGTGGATATACAATGTTCCAGTACTGTTCTAGATGTTGGGAAGATAGCAGTGAACAAGACAGATGAAAATCTTTGCTCTTCTGGAATTTATATTTTATTTGCTAATTACATCGTGTTTTGGATGAACTCATCTTTTGGCAGACTCAAACACTTGTTACTGGTGGTCTATGGACTACTTAGCATTCATAGACATCATTTTATTTCTAACAATGTAGTATTCTGGATTTCATCAGGCTTGTCATAATAGAGTATGGTATTTCTTAGGTTTTGTGTATCAGTTCATCAATGAAGGGTCTCTACCAACCCATCAAATATAGTTCTAAGCTAGAAGACCATGAAACAAGGACATTGTTAAATATTGTGGAAATTGTACAAACCTTCACTCTGAAGTTTATTAAAAATAGACAATTCAAGTTTTTACATAAAGATGGAAAAGAAATTCATATTTCTAAGTTAGGCATGTTCTCCTCTAGTGGAAAAGCTCATTCTTACAAGAATTTTCTGTACTGGGGTGACTGGGTGACTCAGTCAGTTAAGCCTCTGACTCTTGGTCTTAGTTCAGATCATGATCTCACATTCCATGAGTTTGAGTCCCCAGTAGGTCTCCATGCTAGCAGTGTGGAGCTGCTTGGGATTCTCTCTCTCCCTCTCTCTCATCCCCTCTCCCAAACAGGCCCGTGCAAGAGCATGTGCTCTTTCCTTCTCTCTCTCAAAAGAAATAAATAAACCTTAGAAAAAAGTTTATAAATAAATAATTTTCTATGGTTCTTCACAGGGTATATCATGTCTCTCTTGAAAATCATGATGAGGTGAGTCACTTTTACTGTTGGGAGCTAGACACATTTCACAGAAAACATTAGGTATATTGTTGCCCAAAAAGGATTTGGACATGTGTTCTTATACATTTTTATTTTGGTCTGCCCTTGAAGATGTAAACCTTTACATTTAAAGTGCTAACAACAAATTATTCAGTGTTTGCTATAGTTGCTGCTCTCTGCAATAACTTTACCATAAATACTACAATTGAACCCCTGTCTTCAGTCCACCATTTGCACCATACACATGACTATCCATTTTGGAGATCCCGTTTCATTGGCAGTTTTATCATATCCCCTTAGTTTTTTCAGTAAATTTTACTAACTCATATATTTTGCAGAAAACATCTCTAATATGTTATATATCTTACATATATGCATCCTCATTAACCATTTCAATAGAGAAATTTAATGAGGAAACTGCATAGAAGAGAGAATGATAAAGAAGAAATTGTGTCAGGGCACCTAGGTGGAGCAGTCGGTTATATTTAAACTCTGGCTCAGGTCATGATTTCACAGTTCACAAGTATGAGCCCTCCATGGGGCTCTGTACTGACAGCTCAGAGCCTGGAGCCTGCTTTGGATTCTGTGTCTCCCTTGCTCTTTGCCCCTCCCCCACTCACACTGTGTCTGTCTGACTCTCTCAAAAATAAATAAAAATAAAAAAGAAGAAGAAGAAGAAGGAGAAGAAGAAGAAGAAGAAGAAGAAGAAGAAGAAGAAGAAGAAGAAGAAGAAATTGTCTCAGCATCTTTTAATGTAGAATTGAGTGGATTTATTTGGAGCAGAAATTAACTGTGATACTTTGTTTTCTTGATTCTGTAGGGTTATGATGAATTCATCATAGGGTCCAGATACGGTAAGTAAAAGAATGTTATATGATCAGAAAAACTCACACATAGGCATCCATAATCCTTCTTAATTACTACCAATCAGGAATCTAATCAAACTAAACCTAAAAATAAAGTAGTGCTAATTCCTGTGAAGACCTCTGTGCTTTTGTCAACGAGCTGATCTCAACACCTGAATCTTCAGCTGTGGTGGCTGCCGCTTCTGCAGAGCCCTCTAGTGGAGTGCATGACCTATAGCAGTTTCCTAAACCAGAGGCTTGACAAAAAAATCTTTCATGAAATCCAGTGAAGTGAGTACGAACATATGACATCACTCCTTCATGTGTTTAGATGTGATGTACCTCCAACAGACAGGCTTCCTATATGTGAACTTGACTTGTACATTATTGTATTCTAAAGCGAATTTAAAAAAAGATTCACATTTTTACTTGGGGCTTTACTTGTATGAGTGCTTCAAAAAATCACTGTTGAATAAGCCCAAACTAAGTAACAGAAATGGCTGAGTACCCTTGAAGTAATAAGAATACAATATGCATATTTTGAATCCTTTCATTGCCATAATTAAGAACTGGAGGAGGGTCTCTTATATTTCTAGAAGAAAAAGTATGTCAGTATATTTGTAATTAAATGTTTTAGGAGCCATCCATTTTACTTAGATTTAATTTTAAAATTCAGTTCTTTGGTGCTTCAAATAAATATGTAAAATATGTATTTTTTAATAAAAGGAAATATGTTTGAATATAAAAAACCTAGAGTTTAAAACAGAAATAGGTTCCATTTTAATTTGGGAAATACTGCATGAGTAAAGATGATTGACATTAAGATGTGGATTACCTGTCACATTTTAAATTATTTATCATTATTTAACCACTGTATTGACATGACATAATAGGGATCACTGACCCATAGCACAGTCGAGGAGACAAATTAGAAAAGCAGGTGAGGTTATTTGGGCACTTGTGGAAACCAGAGCATCCGTGAAAAATCACAAATGTTTGACACTGTTGAATATAAGATCCCTATGACTTAATATGGATTATTTTTCCGGTTCCCAGATGAATTGACGACTATGGTTAGACAAGCACATAATCAGTTAATTTTTCTGTATTGAGTAATTCTATTTTATGTTCAGGCTTACAAGATACTTGAGAAACAAAATTGAAGCCATGTGTTCTCAAAATACTTCTATACAGAATAGTTAATAACCCTTTATCACATTTTACATTATACTCTGGTTGCACTTACATTTTTACTTGAGCCATAATTATAACTTATATAAATTATATATATATAATATATACACATATATACATATATATGGCATCTTTAAAAATCTCTCTTCAATTGATAAGCTGTATTTCTATTACTTGTTTTACCAAACTACATATCAGTATGTCAAGAAAATTAAAATGTTATTTTGTAATTAAAATTAATCCATTAGAAATGAGGGACATTCCTTTTTCATCTTTAGATAAATGTCCTAATACTTGTAAATACAAATTCATTTTGTATTAAGTCATGGGTTTGTTTTTACAATGGTTTTCTTACGCTTGTTAAGCTTTGCAAATCCCCTTGGATAGTTGAAATTTGGCCTCAATACATATGTTGAGATATTATTATCAAACTGTAATTATGACGTGTTCAACATATCTAAAGTAAAATGAAAGAGATTATTATACATTATTGTGTTGAACAGTGTCTTCTCTCTTCTTAATAATGTTTGGTATTTACTTTGGCATCTAAGAACTTAAAATATTGGCCAGACAGTTCATACCCTTGAAACAGTTCAATAACAATGAAGATCGGTACATTATAAAATGCTTACAAGGGTGATTTAGATAAAAGTGAACTAAGAGTTCACAGTAATGGTGAATTAGTCCTGACCACTTACCTTCAAGAAGAGAGGGATTTAGGATACTAGAGTATTATCTAACTAGTTTGTAGGAGCATTAGGGTTATCTTGAAATTTATTGAGAGATAAAGTTGAACCTACTGGGCCATGTATTCTTGTATTTTTACCATATGACTTTTTAATATGTTCATGCTTATATTTAAATATATATATACATATTTATACTAATTTTCCAAACATGATCTATGTATTCTAGAACTCTGCAATACAAAGTGTTGTCGGACCTGCAGTAGACATGGCATAGGAACTTGAGGGAATGCATAATCTCAGGTTCTCTGCTTGATTTCCAAACTCAGAGTCTGCATTTTTACAACCTCCCCAATGTTCTGTGTGTTAAAGACTGAGACATCCTGCTGTAGAAAACATTTTTGGATAGAACATCAATACGCTATTTCCTTTGTGTGTGCGCATGTGTGAATGTGATTGTATATATGTTTATGAATGTATATATGTGTGTAAACATATTTGGTTAGGTCCAAAAATGGGTTTAAAAGGATGATGATATGTTCTGTTTCAGCCAAGTGCTCCCTTGCTTCTCCACCCTCTCAAGCCCCATGTGCTCTTGCTCAGAGTTTTCTCAGAGCTTTGGGATGTTTTCCTTAGATTTTAAGATGAACTCTTGGCTTGTTTTGACTGTTTTTTGGCAAGAAAAATGGAAGACGAGGAAGTAATAGTAGTACTAAAGTCTGTTTTTTACAGTAGAGAAATGTTTCAGAGGTAGTTTTAAAAGGGAGTGTAAGACTATGTTTTAAATAGCATTGGTCAATCTTAACAAGCAAATCACATTTGTGATCTTTCTTTTTTCTTTACTTTTCTTTTGACGCTTTAGAACAATTGAATGAAATCCTTCTAATTTACAATTAGCATTTTTCAATTAATTCAGGCATGCTAATTTTTATATTGATTGCATAAACTTGCATGTTTACATTTGAGATACGTTAATTCAGTGGATATTAGTTAAAATACAGCAAATTAATTTGTGCAACCCACTGTGATTGTTTTCAAGTCCAAAATTTGTAACTGTCCCCAAAAATCACAACCCTTCAGGAAGCTTTCTTGGATTATTCTGTTCCAATCACCCTCAAACACTTAAGTAATGGAAGATTTCCCATAAAGTTTCTCATATGCATTTTTTCTAATGTTTTCTTTGCATCCTGGCAGGAACTTTCAGACATTTTCCTTATTGTTGCCTTTGACTGCAGGAACATAATGAAGTCAGTAATGTTTTAGTCTTTCTCTAACTGTAAAATGATAAGCTCTAAAGAATTCTTCAGCTCTAAGTGTAGATTCCCAGTGGGTATCTACTGGGGGATTCCCAGTCCTTTGGTCTTCCCATTAACTGGAAACATCTTAGTGTTGTTGCTGTTGATTCTCCCCTTTCCTGAAATTTTCATCTGTCTTGCTATCTTCAACTAATTCTTTCTTTACCTTTCTTTTATAACATTTACTCCTACTCAGTTAATTCTGATAATTATACACCCTTCGTCTGCCTTTTGAATATTTTATTTGACAGAATTGATTCTTCCCTGCTGTTTATGACTTTCTGGACAATTTCATCTATTCCAGTGGATGAAGCTACTACCAATTCACTAATGATTGTTTAACGCAAGCAAAACGTTTATTTATTTAATTTGAGAGACAGAGAAAGAGAGTGTGAGCGAGGGAAGGGCAGAGAGAGGGAGAGAGAGAGAGAGAGAGACAGAGTGTCCCAAGCAGGATCCGTGTTGTCAGCACAGAGCCCAAGGGATGCCGGGGCTGGAACCCAGAAATGGTGAGATCATGACCTGAGCTGAAATCAAGAGTGGGGCACTTAACCAATTGAGCCACCCAGGCACCCTAAGCCCGTCTCATTTTTTAATACTCTCATTTCCCTTTGCTTTTTCCTTTTCTAGACATGCCTTCTCCTCTAAGCTTACCTTCTTGAAATAGTAGTACATTCACTATTTCTGCTTCCTCTCTTTCCACATACTCCTTTAGCTCAATGTACGTGCAGCCCAATTACTCTTCCAGAACTGCTACCATCTAAGTTATCAAAAACCTTCAGCTGTCAAATCCAACTGTTATTCTTCAGTAAATATCTTATTCAATATGTTTCTTGCATACACTGTTAACCATGAATTCTTTGTGAAACCTTAAAAAGTTTTAACAATATGTTAATCTCTTCCAGTTCTTTGTTCTGTCCTATTTCTGCCTGTTGTTTAAATATTGGTAAATGCTAGGGTTTCACCCTTGGCCAACTGGTCTTTCTGTCAACACTTTGCTTCTATGAAGGAACCTACTTATTTTTTTTTAAGTAGTAATTATTTGCAAAGGAAATTATTCCCAAAGGAACAACACCAGTGAAGGCGTCTGTCTCCTAATTTTTCATCTATTCCTGGTTTTCCCGAGAGCTATTTCATGTAGATACACCTAAAATAGAAACTGTTGTATCCGTGCCCATCTTTTTTGCTTGTGTATTGCTGACTGCCTCTTCAATCAAGCCAGAGATTGAAAGGCCTCCCAGATGCTTCTATCCTCTTCATTTCTCGTAATCAATCAATTATGAAGTTTTACCAATTTCCCATACATATGTTTGTGTGCCTGTTCAGGATCATACCTTCTAGAACTCTCTTCTAGATAAAGATAAAAAAAATGTATGGAACGCTTTTAATATGTCAAGCATTAGACTTAGACTTTCTCCGTACCATCCTAAAGCTTATCTAATCCTTACAACATCCCTATCAGATAGGATCTGTTGTTTTAGAGTTTTACTAAGGGTAACAGAGCAAGGGCAGTCACCTAGGGTTAGTCTGATTCAAGAGCCCCACTGCTATCTCCACATGATATTGGCTATGCTATTGCCAAGGGATCCTACACGGTCTCGTGGCTTTTAATTGGTGTTTTTGGTTCCATTCTACCCTCCTGACTTAAGTATGTCAAAATGATTTTTTTAATGCAAATTGAATAGGTTTCTACATCACCTTCAAGTCCAAGCTCCTTAGAAGAGTTCACAAAATTCTTTATAACCTTGCTCTTTCCTATTCCTCCTGTCTCCTCTCTTCCATACCCCCTCACCCCAACTCAAAATCTATGCTCCAATAATAGAGGTTATGGGCCATTTCCTCCAAAAACCATGCTTTTAATGCTTATTCTCTCTTCTCAGGACTCTTCTCTTTAAAACAAATCTTTCCTTGTGTTACTCAATTGCCATTTACTCCAGGGGAGTATTCTTTAACCCCTAACTTGAATTATCCCCCACCCCCACCCTGTACTGTGAAAATACTCCACCTCTATCTAACACTTGCCATCATGTGATTCTAAATTATTTTAAAGGGCAGGGACAAGGTCTTCTTCATATTTTTATCCTCAGTGTCTAGTACACGATCAGGTACATGGTAGACACTCACATTCTGTTGAACTGAAATACTAGGTGAACTAAATATTGCAGATATATGTCATCTCCCTCTTCCTCAAACCCCAAACCCATCTCTTCTTTGGGGAATAGTTTTTGTTTTACCTCAAACATATATCTTAATTTCATCTTGTATTTTCCTTCTTTTTGTTGATAGATTGTATTTCATTTCCATATTATTTGAGTTTTACTTTTATTATTATGTTTTTAAATGTTTATTTTTAAGAGAGACAGACACAGAGAGACAGAGAGAGAGAGAGAGGATCCAAAGCAGACTCTGTGCTGACAGCAGAGAGCCCGATGTGGGGCTTGAACTCACAAACTGCAAGATAATGACCTGAGCTGAAGTCAGAGGCTCAACCAACTGAGCCACCCAGGCCCCCCTAATTTTACTTTAAAACTGCCTCAAATCTCACCATTTGTACTCTGATTTTCCCTCTTCCACGTTCAGCAGTGGTTCTCAAATGTCAGGATCACCACAAGGATCTCCTGAAGAGCTTGTCAAGTTGTCGTTCCTGGGTCCCAACCTCAGGGGTTCAGTTCAGTAAGTCTGTGGTGGGTAGAAGGGATATGCACTTTTATTTTTATTTTTATTTTTTTAATGTTTATTTATTTTCGAGAGACAGAGAGGGAGACTGCATGCAGGTGAGGGGCAGAGAGAGAGGGAGGCACAGAATCAAAGCAGGCTCCAGGCTCTGAGCTGTCAGCACAGAGTCCGGCATGGGGCTTGAAGTCATGAGCCATGAGATCATTACCTGAGCTGAAGTCAGATGCTTAACCAACTGAGCCGCCCAGGCACCCTGGGATATGCACTTTTAATAACTATTACATATATTACCATAGCAGGTGGTCCTTATACCACAGGTATACTCTGCTCTGTGCCAGCAGTAAAATTTCTTTCTGAAACCCAGATAGGATCAAGTTATTACTTGCTGAAATGCTTTTGGTGTCTCTCCTTTGTCTAGAATATATTGTAAAATATTGACATGTGCCATCAAAGTTTCTATGGTTTCCAGTCTGTCTTTTGGAGAACATCTCCCAGCCCTCGGTACCCACACTCTACTTCTTTGTATCCTAACCCTTTTGTATTGTGCATACTTTATGTTCCATGTTCTCTATGTGCCAACTGCGTTCTCTTGCCCTTATTTGAAAACTACTATGCTTTGTTTATGTTACATCTGCCTGTCTGCACTGCCTTCCGAACCACTGTCCCAACTAGTGAGGTCCTACTCAGCCTACAAGCTCTACCTCAATCATTACTTTCTCCATGAGGGCTTCCTTGAAATAGCTGCCTTCTCCTCTGTCCTTTACTCTTACTTTGGCCAAATTTAATGCTCCCTCTGTTTGCTGATGTCACTCTTTTATACATCTATCCAGAATGCCACTCAGATTGTGGAAACTCTTTATTGTTTGAGGTCTCTTGGCTTAGAGAGTCATAATTTAGCAATCTTACAATGTTTATATTATATTACTGCAATTACATTATAATTGCTTTTTACACATTTTCCCACTATTGTAGCTTCCCTCAAACATGAATTCCTCTTTCCACAGTTAATTGTGAAGAGAAAAGCAGTGTGAGGGGAAGCCAATGTGTGTGGATATTAGCACATTGGCTGTTTTTCCAAAATGTTTATAAATCGTCATTCCAAATAAGACTATTTTCTTTCAAGTTTGGGGAGAATTTTATCTAGCCTTAGAACAACAGAACAGTGCCTTATGGAAAGACTAAAGTTGTGTTGCAACTGTAAAAAAATGCCAGAGTCACCATTATCTGAGTCCACTGTTCACTATCTGTCAGTAGTTTCAATTCTGACAGACTTGGCACTTGAAGAGGGCTCTACAGTCTCCGGTGACATAATGTGGGAAGAAGTTAGAGATACAAAGTAACAAGGCATACATAGAAAGTGAGTGGGGCCACTCTTCCTCTCACTTCCTCTACCCACCTCCCAACCCCCCATCCCAGCCAACAAGCTCTTTTCAGAGGCCCTTAATTTCAATTCATGCGAAAATGGGGTTCTCTCATTAAAAACACAGCATTTGTGAAATGATATGTTATTGGCAAGGCCTTTTCAAACCCTTACTTAGATTTAGATTCCCCAACTTAGGGCTCGAAAATTCATCACTGATCTTAAGGCTGTCAACCTATCTTTATTTTCCGGAATTGTGCAAGGAATGGAAGTCTTGTGCTCTTTTTAGAATAGCAAAAGATAGATGAAGAGGAGGATATCTGAGTAATCATTTTCTGGGGGATGTTTTAAAGATAAGTAAAGAGAGTTCTCCAAATATCAATCACAAAATTATTCAGCTGAAATCGGTTGCAATTATATTGCCCAACGCGGGAAACCAGGGTGTAAAGTGAGAAAGTGTAAGGACATTGTGATTTAGCCATTGGATTTGGAAGTAAAATCCAGCTATTATCAGATCGGACCTGGATGAAAAGCTGAATGGGGGGGGGGGGCTATGAAATATGCCATGTTTATTTCACAGATCCCAGAGATCCAAACTAGATGGTGAGGGAGGCGTGTAGTGACGTGCTGCCAAGGACTTCAGGTTTGAACTGTATTACTCTTATTTACACCCACAGCACAGAAGGAATGAATGCTGACCAGCAGCTACTCCTAGGGCTGCGTTTGCTCACTTCCTTAGTGTGGTGAAGGTGACGCCCCACTTTGGAAAACTAAAACTAAAGTACACCAAATGTACACTGAAAGCCCTGTGCCAAATCTATTGAAAGCCCTGATACCATTTGGTGTAGAACTGAAAAGACTTTCTTGTCTGAGGTGTGTATAAATGTCCTTCTGCATCACAAAGGACTCACATAAGAGTTACGATTACACCGAACATAGTAAAGGAATAATCCCAAGTTTTCTTTGAATTACACAATCACCTTTTAATTTTTTTTTAAATGAAAGATTCCTGTTCTTTTAATCAAACATCTTCTGACATTTCAGTTTCTTTTTCACTCTGGCCATATGACACTCTTATCAGGGTTTCTGGTTTCTTTAGGGAATTAACCTACAGAGCATGTACAGCAAACAATAAAATAGCTGCTTTTCAATGAAAATAAAGAGCGGGTGTTTTCCCCTCCCGTCCACTGCTTTCTGCCACTGCCCCATCACAACTTCTGGATTTCCTGCCTATTGGCGGCGCCCCCCAGCTCCACCCCTAGCTCCCCAGTTCTGTGTTTCACAGCAGTTTGCGAGCCTCAGCGTGCTGTTCCTTCCCCTACAGCGCTCACTTCCGACGGCACTAGGACCCAGGGAAGTCCCTGAGCGAGGTTCGAGGAAAGGCAGCCAGACTCCTCCTTATCTCCAGTGTCAAACTTGACATCAGCCTGCGAGCGGAGCATGGTAACTTCTCCAGCAATCAGAGCGCTCCCCCTCACATCAGTGGCATGCTTCATGGAGATATGCTCCTCTCACTGCCCTCTGCACCAGCAACATGGATTGTCACCTCTCCATCCTCCTCCTTCTCAGCTGCTCCGCTCTCAACTGCTTTGGGGAACTGATTCTCCAACCTTCCAATGAAGGTAAGCCAGGTATAGCAAACTGCCCTGCCCCGCAGGGCTAACGCTCTTCAAAGCACGTTCTCACTGAAACCTTTTCAGGTCGTTAAGGTGCCTCAGAATAAAGCAGTTTGCTCTGAGAGTAAACTAAAGATGTGCTTTTATTTTCCGGTGTTTTCTAAAAGACTTTAAGAGAGAATTTTGGATTGCCCAAACCTAAAATGTGTTTTTAATCTGATGCCAATTCAAGCAATTACCTTGTTTGCCAATTTTAAGCAGAAAGAAAGAAAGAAATATCCTCCAGTTTTACAACCCACGATGTTAATTGCCAAATAGCCATGGCAGTGTTTTATTTTCTAATTATGACCATGTAGTAGTCTGAGAAGTTTAAAAGAAAATCCAACCCTCCTCGCTAGATTCTTTAGTATGTTCAAAGGTAATGACAGGTTGTTCCTACTTAGGATCATGGCATTTATGAATGGACTAAAGGGAAATCAGAGTTTGTTGAAGCTGATGGGTGTGTGTGTGTGTGTGTGTTTATATCGCAACTGCAGTATTGAAGTAAAGTGTATCCCGCCAGGCGATGGTTTGCTCTATGGTACAGGTTCTAATGAGCAGCATATGCCACATTAACATAAGTAATATTTGCAGGAATTACAATAAGCTTAGGTTGGATTCTCTTTGTTTAGGGTTTATATACGAATAAGGGAATGTCCTTGATGAACAGAGAAAAGCTCTTGGGTAGGTATAGTAAATAACTGAATAGAAAATTAGAGAAAGAATGTCCATATGCAGCAAATGGCATTTCCTGATGTTGGGTTATTTATTTTCCTCCTAATGGGCATTCATCCCTTTTCAATGGACTAAAGTGCAAATGTAATATTGAGGACACTAATGTTTCCTATAAGATTGTGTATTTGATAGATACATTGCTTTTTTCATGTGTACCTTTTGTGATCTATTCCTAATGATTTGTGAATACAATCACTGACTCTTAAGACAAAGTTCTCTAAATAATTGATTGCTTTAAAGCAACACTTACAACTTTGATTTCCTCTTAATCATTTTGAACTTATGACAATAACATTTAGCAACCTGTTTTGCAATTTAGTAATACTGAGCAATTGATGTGAATTGCTTCATTATATATTATGCCACTAAAAATATATTGGCAAGCCAACGCTGTTGTATATTTATTGTATGCATTATTTTAAAAAGACAAGTAAATACTCAAAATGTTTAGGAACTTTTAATCTAAACACTGCCTCTCATATTTAGTGACCTACTTTCACTGCTAATAGAGCAGTTTAATTTTGTTCTTTCCTTAGTGACTGTCTTTATCAATCTGGCAGATTTCATTAAATTTTTCTGTGTCTTTATTTTAACTGGGAAAGTGAAAATTCTAAAATATAAGGATCAAGAAAATCATCTGATAACCTAGAAGTGACTTTTTTTTTTTTTTTTACAAATCAAATTAAGATCTTTATTGGAAAGTAATGGTCAATCATTTTTCATTGAATGAAAGGCAAGGGTAATCATTTGTATAATGAGTAACATATTAGTAAGTTAAAATTAGTGTTTGTTTAATCTCCTTAATTTTTTGAAGATATTAAAGAATTGACAATAACTAGGAGTATAGTAATATTATTCCCATATTGCTATGATAATTGTATTTCTACAGATGGAATATTTATAAACTATTTAGATAATGGATTTTACTGAATTAATAATGCACAAAGATAGAGCTGAGAGTCAGTATTTTTGTGGAAAACATAACCTTTCAGTAAATTGCAAGACGAAAAAAAAAGACCCTTTAAACTTATTCATGCTTATATAAAATTAATGAATATTAATTTAATGAATCAGGAATAATCAAGTGTAAATTACCTTTAAGCCACACCTTATGTATGTTTCAATATATAATGTATATATTATTATGCTGGCAGGGATGTATATAGAAAGGGAAACAGATGCAGAAAACTGACACAATTACATTTAATTTGTTTGGATAAAAGTTTATGCACTGTTCATGGGATTATTCTTTCCAGATCTTGTCCTATGGATAGTGTCTCCTTTCCTTCCTGAGGTCATGAAGGAAAGTTTTGAAACAAAATTTAAAATAAATGATTTAACTTGAGAAATATTTGAGTGAAGTTTTAAATATTAATGTAATAGCTTAGGTCTTAATAGTTGAGCTGAACAACATGAAAAGTGAAAAACCCAAGTATGTGCCAAGATTTCCATGCAGTTCTTCTAACAATGTCATTGTAATAGAAAGTCATGCTTCTGAAAATTCATATATCATAATAATGATAAAATGAATCTCACTAATACAGCTTTCTGATACAAATTTTGAGAATTGAGATATAAAATACTAGGTTGTATTTAAAATACTATGCTAAAAAGTATATTTACTGTACTTTTACTAGAAATTTACTAGTAAAATTTACTGGAATTTATTTCACAATCTATTATGAAGTTAGGCATGATAGAATTAAAAGGGATCAAACACAAGCCATTGAGTTAATTGCTTGCCCTTGTGTGATTTTTTTAAATTTGAAATTTGATAATCAAACATCAATATTAAAATGCCATGGGCCTATGATAAAATTAAAAAAAAAAACTTAGGAAAAGTTTAATCTGAACTTGCCTTTTATTAATCCAGTTACAAATAACTTTCTAATATGCTTTCAAGAAAATGATTCCAGGTGATACTTTCTATCACTGGCCTCCTCAATAATAATAGATTATTCATAATTTCCATGATCACTTTAACAATTGGCCTATATACTTACACAGAAACTTTATTAAAGCTTCATAGAACTTAATTAAAATCTTATCAGATCTCTGTTTACATGACACACCAATAGAAGACTTCCAATGGGAAATCAACTACTCATGGCAAAATTGGATTGCTATACTATGTATTATTTTAAAAGTTCATGTTTGCTCTGCATTCTAATCCCAAATGGATAATAATAATGGTAAATAAAATAACTTTGGAAAGAGGTTAAAACTTGATATAAAGTGAAGTATTAATCTCTTTAGCATTGGATAAAGTACTCTCTGTAAATAGTTTTCTACATTTGAAGGAGTCTGAGGCAGAATGAACTGCTTATTCACCAGTACATAATGCATTAAATCATTTTTCTATCCAAAAGCATTTGTAAATTAGATTAATGTTTACCCACAGAGCTCTGTACGCTGGAAATCAGAGTTTTCAAAGTAAGAGTAGATAAAATTAAATCTGCATATTTATATACTACTTATTTTGGGACACTTTTATTGGAGTGTCTGGGACACTCTCTCTATGAAATGTGTTTCACTGAACGTAAATCTCCCAAGTACTAGAGGCGACTATGTGATTGTTCAAAGCCTAAAATTAAAATCTGCAAATGAACACAGTAGGCTTCCCTTTGAATATTAAGCAAATGTTTGAGACAAAGATTTAAATAATGGATTATTATTACCTTCTTAAAAATTACTATAAATTGGCATCACTTTTCATATATAAACACTTATCCTTAAACAATAATACATTGTGATTGAAATATTTATAGAGAACTAAGCTGTCATATCTTTATAGGGTTTTTTTTTTTGAAGAGAGTTTACATTTGCTTTTAATAGCATTTCATCACGCTAGACTAAATAATTGAATGCATTATACATTTTTGTAATTTAATAGCTCCCCTAATAGCTCACCCCACCCCCCAATAGTTATAACTATGCTATTTGCCTGGAGGTAGGAGAAACCTTAATTTCACTATTTTATAACCCACAACAGTTAACACTTGACCTAGGTCATTAACAGGATTATCAGCAAATTTGTTTAAGCTTTTACTGACAACCTGAATTGCTACGATAATATTTTGATTGTGCCGGAAAGAAACTTCTTGTAACCTCTCAAAATCTATCATGAAATTAATTCATTCTGAATCTTTATCTTCCCAAAGACTAATATTGATAATAATAATCCAAGTGGGAAAAATGTCCACTTCAATATCCCATCCTCCTCACTCTTACACTTCATACATCACACCATTCTAAACCTTGTCATAAATGAGCAATTAAAACTTATTTTAAATAATACATATTCTGGCAATAACAATAGATTTATAAATACAAACCAGTATCAAATTTTCAGTTTTATACTTTTTTATTATTGGTACTCTAGTTGATATTATTGGTACTCTAGTTGATATTGCTTTTCTGCCTGTTTTAAGATTTAAGGTCAATTGGATATATTTATAAGTCAGAAACAACTGGAACTATAAAAGGGAAACTACGCACATAAAACACCATTGCCACATGTTACATCATGTTACATTTAAATAAAGTTATTACCCTAGCAATTGGGAGCAAAAATGAAAAGCACTGAAAATTAATATAAAAAACTTAAACAAAATGTTGTACACAATCAACACTTAAAGGCATTTTTTTAAAACATCATTTAGTGAGTTTGGGACGTTTCATGCGAATTTTTTAAAGTAATTGTATACAATTATGGTTTGTGTCTTGCTCATGTAAACAATGTGGTAGTTTCACCTTGACTCTTAAGAAACTTATTATCTTTAAAGAAAAGGTTTGGTAAGTTTCTTCATCGAGTTTATATATTATCCACATGTTAATATTCAAATTTCAATGTGTTCTTTACCACCCTCACTTCTAATAGCTTCTCACAATAACTTTCTTTATAAAGATCCCTAAATGTTAAAATTGTTTCTGAAACTTCGGAATTTTTCTGAAATAAAATATATGCAATTTTAAATATCAAATAATCAGTTACATATGCAAAGAATTTTTAAAGGCAAAACATATTTCCACAGTATATTTGATTTACTAACTTCAAGGCAAGTAGAAAGAGCAAGGACTGTTCTTGAGAGTTACTTTTTCCAAGTCCTAAAATCTTCAAGAAAACATAATAAAACTTTCTACAATCATCAAAACTCGATAAGTTTTTACATTTACTTACTAAGAAATCTGTGATGTGGGTTACCTTTGATTTTAGTCATTTCCAAAGATTTTGTTTGGCATAAATACTAGATGTGAGGGGAAATATGTATATCTTGGAAGAACACTAAATTTTACAAATCATTTTCTGTCAAGATCCTCCACTTTATTTTCTAATATACACACTTTTCCTTTACAACATTTAATAAACCTGTTCTTTTAATTCCTGCTCGATAAAAGATTTAGAAAAAACAGATGCAGGTGTCCCCATTTGGGTTGTTTGCAGAGATCTGGATTTTATCACCAGGGAGGGTCAATGCAGGGCTTTTACAAATGGACAAGTAGCTTTCCACAGATTGTTCAAATAAAAGGATGACTGGTGGTGTGAAACATTCATTATATTATTCATCCAGGTACACCAAAAAGCAGGACTTGAAATTTACTTCTCAAAAATTTGGAAACCTTAGATAATTCTTTCCTAATGACTTTAGAAATAAAAGTAATGTTGTGACTTTTAAAAAATTCAAAGGATTCCAAGCCACAAATCAAACTGGGAAGATACTCCTGGTGGGAATCAGGATGTAGGACCATGTGTTCCCCTTAATTTTACTCTCTGGGTCTGTCACAAGCTGCCTAGTATCAGGTAGTTCTTGGAATCTGGAAGGAGGTTTTCTCTTGGAAAAGTCTGAAAGTCAGCAAGTATCACTTTGCCTTCTACCAGCGTTCTTTGAAATAAAAAGTGTGGTGCGATTACAAAGGGAAAAAAAATCTTTTGCAAGCGCAAAGAAAATAAAAAGTTGATTAGAAAGATGGAGAGGTAGAGACGTGCAAAGGTTCTAAAACCAATGTTGATATATAAATATTTTGCTTAAAAAGAAAATATTTATCACTTAAAACATGTGGCTAATCAATTTTTATTCAAACCCTAAAAACCTGCACCCTGAAAAAAGGGAGGGTGGCGGTGGCGGTGGCGGGAGGTTGCATTGTTTGTTCCTCCTCTAAAGTTTATACAACTTTTGATTTTCCCCAGAAGAAACTACTTTATCCAGGAAAGTTTTAAGACTGTATGCCAAAGAATGCTTCCCCCTATGGATGCCTGGGCAAATGCATGTGGAGGGTGGATGGAATCAAAACCAGTTCAACAAATAAAGCCTCCAACTTGGAGTGATATTATTAAACTGGAAGCCCTGAGTGTGCAGCCCCCCTCCCTTCCTTCATTTTCTAAACCACGTCCTGCTGTTCCAGTCAAAGCAAAGGGTGAAAATCCACATAATCCAAACCAACATGGTGAAGTCAGAATAATAGGCGAGGAAGGAGGGGGGAAACAAGTGGCAGCACTGTACAAACAAACTGTTGTGAATAATCTTAGCCATGGACTGGGGTGGCCACAGGAGGGGATGACGGCGTTTCTTTCCCTTCGCATTACCCCTCCTGCATTTGATACTACAATACTGATTACATTTCAGAAGTGTGCTCTGAGAAATTTTAGGACGCAGCAGGGCTTCAGGGGTAGTGACAGCAATGTGGCAACTGAGAGAAGAGCAAGCGCTGCTCGCTGCCACCACACCCACCGCCGGGGCATCTAAACCGCAAACTATTTCGCCTGCGGGACCAGGCTCAGGGGTGCGGAGGGAAAACGAGGGCTCCCGACAATTTAGTACTTTTTCTCCTTGCACGGACTTCAAGATCAAATCATAAAAACTCAACTCCGGGTCTGCGTCCCCCAGCCCCAGCCCGTTGGAGGGGCGCGGGGGTGTGGGCGGGGTGCGGCGGCGGTTCTTTGTGCGCGAGCGCCTGGGCTCAGGCGGCCGCAGCCGCTTCCCCAACGCTGCGAGGCGGCGCGGACCTCCCGTCGGCCTGGCAGGCGGCGGGCGCACGCGGAGCCCTGCTGCCGCAGACTTCCGCCGGGCGGCGGGGCCGCGCGCGCTCGGCCCGGGGAGAGTGGACGCGAGCGGCGCCAGGGCGCCAAGTTACGCGAAGCGAGCGCGGGCAGGAGACCCGGCAGGGCGAGAGGTAAACGTGCGCCCTCTGCCTGCAGCCGTGGAGCTGCTGGAGCCCGCAGAGGCGGCGACCTTGTCACTGCCTGGATTCTCCTCACCTGGGGCTCGGGCCCGCCCAGAGAGCGCGGGCGCCCGGGACCGGCCAGGTACGTCCAGTCCAGACTGGCACTGTAGACTTTGACCGCAGATCTTCGTCCCCCGCCCATCGCTTCCAGCCGGCCTTTTCAGCTTGGCGTCCGGAAGTGGCGCGGTCTCCTTTCCTTACAAGTTCAGGGACCTACCAGGTGGCAAGTGGAAGAGGGGGATACAGTTCTGCTGGCTTCTAGAGCTAACTCCCTGCAGTGTAGGGGGAGCTCCTGGTACCCACCTGCTGCTCGGCTGGGACGTAAGGGAGCGCCTGAGACGTCCAGTTGTCCTGCTTGCTGTTGTCTGACCCGACCTCTTGGCTATTTGTTGGTCTTCCGGACGATCTTCTTTCCTTCAGTTCTTAAGTCGCTACAACTAAAATGAGGAATCACCCCCCCCACCCCCGCCTGGTTTTCTTTCAAGCCACTTACTAATGCCACCTGTTAGGTGCCTCGTGAGAGCAGTAAGGGGCATGTTCCATAAACTTCCCCGTGCACATTCCAAAGTTGTGTGTTTTCTCCTACCGCCTCGTGTTTGATTGGCACCATTTTATTAAAACAGGATTTTCCCTCTTCCGATTTTAAGAGTAAAACTGGAATGGTCCAGAGAGGGTTGCTGGGAGCCCTGCTCTCGAGGTAGGTCTGTAGTAGGATAATGCTGATGTTTCTGTGGTTGTGTTGGGACGTTAGTATTTTTCATAAAGGATAGAATTGTTGAATCCAGGGGATTCCGAAACTAAATATGGCCTCAGTGCCATGCCCGACATTGCAATAATAATTGTACAGAGTTCCGCTGGATAGAAAGTAGTTTCCCCAACATTATCATTCGCTATTTGCTGGACCTTATATTAAGACAGCCCTAAATTAGGTACTATAACATCTTCCATTGTTACAATTGAGGAAACTGAGAAATCGAATCATAATCACATAGTAATTGAGCCAGGCCCGCTTTTGTCTTTGTCTTTTGATTTTAACCTCATACGTTTCCTCATGTACACAAATGCCTATGAATTAGGGAGGCACCCTTCCATTCAGGAAAATCCCTAGTTTTTCAACCGTAATCATTAGTGACTAGCTAATTCGTCCTGTGAGTTTGCAAGAATAATTTAGAAATGCCCAGAGTAAGGGAGTGAAAAATTGTGCTTCAAAGTACTTTCAAAAAAGTACTTCAGAGAGTACTTCAAAACTGCAGCGTTTTTACATTCAGAAGTTATGATTCTCTGCATGGGTTGGGGACACACCAAGAAAATAATTTAAAGAAAATTTGATGTGAACAGAGGAATAGGAAAAATGTCTGTTGCCTTTTTTTCATACATTCTTACCTCTGTCTTTCCTTTCTGACTCTCAAAACACTCCTTTCCTCTGGCTGGAAAGACTTTGTCAGGAAATCCATACACAGATTGTAAGGCAATTGTTGCTATAATGTGAATGTTATTATTTAGAGTTTTATACAATAAAAACTGTGAATTACCTATGGAAATTGTCATAGAAGTCAGTCCGGAGGAGATAGAACATGGTCTAAAAAGTAGACTTTATTCCCTGAGGGAACTTTTCCCTATTTGAAAGATAATTTATAAATTACTTAAGATGAGAAAATAAATTATAATGATTTATCTCCACTTTCATAAAAACACTTGTACTCTATTTAAGTGGAGGCATTGAGAAAAGGCAGCTAAAACAGGGGTTTGAAAGGTAGCAAATTAAGTTGGGGGCAATTATATTTTTCATGTGGGTACTTCAACACATATGTTTTGCATTAATTGCTGCAATAAATTCTGTTAACCTGGCAAAGAGCAAAAACAGCATATTGATGGTATCAGTCTTCCAAATCAGAAAGCTGATTTTAGTATCTTGCTTTCTTCACTGAGGTGTACCAGGTAAATAAATAATTCTACTGCGTTATCCTTTATGTTTTCAGTGAATGATTCAACCATTCAAGTTATTGGCACATTTTGCCGTAAGCCAAAGTGAGGGCTTAGCAACAAACTTTTTCTTCTTGCTTCTAGAGAATTTGAGTCCACAACTACTTTCCCTATTTTCCAGTCGTTTTATTTACATTTGAGTTGTGGAACTCTCTCATTCAAGAAAATGTAAACTTGACTTTATAGTCACCAAACTGAGTTGCCTCTTGTTTTCATTAGATGATAAAGTCTCAAAAGGTGTAGGAGCAAAGGGATAAGCCTGAGTTAATGTCATTGCTGATTAATCAATATCAAAATGGTTTCACCTTGAATTTCTATTTAAAGTTTATTTATTTTGAGAGGGTGAGACAGATCACACGCACAAGTGAGGGAGGGGCAGAGAGAGAAAGAGGGAGAGAGAGAGACTCCCAAGCAGGCTCAGCACAGGCAATGCAGAGCGGGATGCAGGGCTGGAACCCAAGAACTGGCAGGTCATGACCTGAGCCAAAGTCAGACACTTAACTGACTGAGCCACTCAGGTACCCCCATCTTGAATTTTCTATATGTTCATTAAGGTGAGGTTAAATTATCTTCTTTGACATAAGAGTTGAAAGATAAATGAGTACATTCTATAGGTCTAGCAAAAAGTAATACCTGCCTTTCACCCACACCCCTTCCTCCTTTGACAAAAATATAAGACTTTAAAATTAACTTTTTGCCAGTGATAAAGTTGGTTGGTTTCCCATCAGTATGAAATTTAGACATTCTCTATCTACCTTAGGGTGACTAAGGTCAACACAGAGCAGCTTTTTAGTAGTTAACATATATTTATTTCCTGCTTTTCAAATGTAATTTAACAATTAATACAAATCGGTAGGTTTTGGAAAGATATATTTATTTCTTGCTATATAATGGTAGTCTTCACAGTAAGGAGAAGTTAGACTGGGAAGCCACTTTGCAGCACTATGTGTGTGCCTGTTTGTCTGTCTGTCTATCTGTGTCACCAATAGTATAATTCATGTACAAAACAGAACTATCCCCATGCTGTGGGCAAAATTTTATGAATGAATATAACCTTTTAGATTCAAGATGGTATAAAATTCTGTTTCTCTGAATTATGAATTGATGAGAAAAAAAGAAACAATCATGATTAATTTATTTATCACTATCTAATTTTGTAAATTTTCCCCAGTTGGACCCCCTGATATTCCTGTAATATTCAAAGATGGCTTTATAAAGCCAGCTCTATGTCCAAATTGTGATTTTTCCCTTTCATGTGCCAAAGCTATTTATGGTTGGTTTTGCATTTTAACTGTGAATGTAAAGAACTGGCATAATCACAGAAATTATAAATAAAATTAAATTAGGTTGTTATTTTATTACATACACAAACTCCATCAAATATAGCTATTCCCAAATATTGAAAATGTTTTTAAAGAAGCAGAATAAAAGGGAATAGTATTTTTATGTTGGTTTACTTTTACTATCTGGTTTATCACACATAAGTTAAAACTTGTGTACATTAGATTACTCAAAAAAGATAAACTCAGATTTTATTATGGTGTTCTTGACATTTCTGATCTGAAATTTTAATGCATTCATAGTCTTTATTTTTGAAAAAAGATTTGCAGTCTTAATTATATGTATTTTATCTTAATGAACAGGTTTCCTTAAATATTTGTATGTTGAATAAGGACATTTTTTTCTTATCTTTCCATTTAAGTGATGTTCAAAATTATTCCAAATGTTTAATATCTTTTAAAACTCTATATAGAATTAGAGAAGAAAAAAATGAAAAATATATAAAATTAATAGTATCCCTTGAAATCTCCCATTCCAAAGGTGATCCTTTGGAAACTAAGAATATTTTATTCTGTGTTTGCCTAGGTTTGCAGTAGGTTTACTACATTAACCCTAATAGTGAAAACTTAGAAACTCAAATTTAATTTACTTTTATTTATTTATTTAAAATATTTTTTAATGTTTATTTTTGAGAGAGAGAGTGACAGATTGCACTTGGAGTAGGGGCAGAGAGAGACGGAGACACAGAAACTGAAGCAGGCTGTAGGCTCTGAGCTGTCAGCACAGAGCCTGACGCAGGGCTCAAGCTCATGAACCACGTGATTATGACCTGAGCTGAAGTCGCATGCTCAACAACTGAGCTACCCAGGGACTCCTAAAAACTCAAATTCAGTATTAAAGCCACAAATGTAAAAACGATTAAAATGAATCAAAAAGATGTTAAGAAAAAAAATAGCTCATATTCTATATTATAATTTGTTGTTTGTATTTATTTATTTACCAAACAGTGCACACCTGAGTTTTAGTTTCTTATTAGATTTTGGGAATGAAATTTATAGGGAAGTATATGTTTTCTGCCCTTGAAGATAACTAAGGTGGGACAGATGACCACAGAATGAATATTCATATAAAATTTTGTGTTTTAACAGATATAAAAATTACAAAAAATGTGATATGAATCTTCAAAGGAGGGTGCAGTTAGCTTCCCAGAAAAGAACACCTGGGATACAGAAAAGATTTTTTTAAATATAAAAGTTAATAATAACAAGTTAAAAACACAGAAGAAGAGAATAAATGGTTTGTCTAATGTGATGTGGTAGCATGATTATAATCCCAAGTTTTTTATTGCATGTATCTAGAAAACTTTTAAAATAATTTGCATAATAAGTGTATGTAAAAGCAAAAACCACTTCTGAAAATACTGAACATTCAGAAATAGCTATTCTTAGTAAGTGTATATCTAAGCTCAGTGGAAATTCTGTATGGCTACATGTGTACTCTTGTGTGTGAGGACATGGAAACAAACATGATTGCATATAAAAAAAGAACCATCCCAAAATAGAAGATTTTTATACTATTAATATTGACTACACTACCAAGAAAAATCACATTGGGGATTTTCTGAATTCTTCCTTCTCTTGCAGTGATACATTAAAAGTTTTCTGTCACCAGCACTAATACTTTGATTTTTTTCCTTTGACACCATGCTTCTAAGAAAGTTTTGAATTAAACTGATAAGCATGGGGCCCCTCATTGGATTCTTTATGGGCCTTTATAGAGGCCCATATTTATATCTTGAAGAGTTTATATGTGTACGTGTCTCTTTATCTGTAGACATCAGTCATGATGTATGACATGAAATCCAGATGTGGTTGTCCTCCAGAATATGATGAAGCTAAAGCTATACCCTGATTCTACTTTTCCAGAAATTTAAACCAATTTATTCCACAATGGATTTCTTTTGAAATAATAAAAAAAATGTTTTGTGACATAAAGATGTCCGGAGAATATTTTTAAATTGAAAGTAAATTTCATCACTACACTTTCTGTTCTCTATGCTAAAATTTTGAATCCTTCTATCTAAGGATTACAGAAATACTTTATTTCTAAAAGAAATGCTGTAGTGGGGCGCCTGGGTGGCTCAGTAGGTTAAATATCCGACTCTTGATTTTGGCTCAGGTCATGATCCCATGGTCTTGAGTCAGGCCATGTATCAGGCTCCGTGATGGGCATGGAATATGCTTGGGATTCTTTCTTTCACTCTCTGCCTCTCTCTCTCTCTCAAAAAAAAAAAATTAAAAAATAAAAATAAAAGAAATGCTGTAGTAAAATTGTGACATAGGCAAATGTGTTTATTCTCTTTCATTTTCATTGCCATCAGTCAAACAGTGACTGAGCAGATAGCTTTCATTTAGTAGTCTAACGTGTCGTTAATCAAGATTTTATAGTAAAATAAAAAATGTATTCCAGCTGATCCTCAGTTGATGGTGTGAAGGCAAAATGTATATGCTAAAGTTTGAGCACCTACTTGCCTTAGTGATTATTTTTATAATATTATAACTGCATACTGTATTTTCATTTTTCACCTTTTAATCTGTCAGACAAAGTCTTTCTGAATTAGAGATCAACAAGTTCTATTATTTCCAGAATACTTTAAAAAAACAAAATATGTTGAAAAAAATACAGTGTTAATATAATCACTAATGTTCTACTTTTAGTAACTTGCATTTTGGGAAAACACATTTTACTTGTCTAACTGATTCATAATATCAGTTGACAATGCACAGAAACAAAAGAGACCTGCAATCTAGGCACTATTATTAAAGGTGAGGTAGTTAATTCACTAAAACCTCACTGGCTAGAATATCACCACTCATTTATATGAAAGGATGATTTTGTTGTAAGAATACATTCCCTCCTATGGCACCTAGGTGGCTCAGTTGGTTGGGTGTCCAACTTCAGCTCAGTCATGATCTCACAGCTTCATGGTTTGTGGGTTTGAGCCCTGTGTAGTGCTCTGTGCTAACAGTGTGTAGCCCTGCTTGGGATTCTCTCTCCTTGTCTCTTCCTCAAACTAGATAAATGAACTTAAAAAAACAAAAAGAATACATTCCCCCATGATAGTTTGATAGCTGTTTCTTCCATAATAGTGTGACATTAGAGTGCTTCATATTTCTCAGATTAATAAGGAAAAAAAAAAGTTTTAACACATTAGAAATAGCACAGGGTTTCCATTTACTAAAGTGTCCATATTTCAAGCAGAATTTTGGTCTGTGTTTCAGTTAGTTCTTTGAACAGCTCTAGTCATTAAAACACGGACATCTTACTGGGAGCCTATGTGTTTGGAGTCCAAGGAGGTCTTCCTGCTCCTGGCAAAGATTGAGATGAGGCAGCTAATTACAGTTTCTTCTATAATTAGGACCTGTATAAAAGTAAATCCAAGATTATTGCTCAGGAGGAAAAGATAATAAGGAAGAATAAGTTGATAGTACACCACCTTGTCCAGAAATCTGCTTATATCACATAAATAAGCCATCAAAATACCATATAACAAAAGAGTTGTTTTTTTTTTTTTTTTTTTTACAGAACTGCTAGCACAACAGAATTTTTTGTTTAATTTTTACATAATGATTTTAGCTGGTAACTTGATGGAGAAATTACCATAAATGAATGTTTCTGTGACACAAAATGCCTAAAAAATTTAACAGAATTTACAGGAAGATTTATCTGCACATAATTAATAATTTATAGGTGACTTCATTTCTAATCTAAAAAAAGGTATAACTTTTAGTCGATGAAATACAATATTAACTCAATCTATTACAACTTTTTGTTATATTATTTGTGTAGAAATAGGTATGAACAGGAAGCCTGTGGGAGCTATTAAGTTAAGAGTATGTAATCACAGTAGATAAAGTCAAGGTTGAAATACATATGTGCATTAATCAAACTTTGAGTTCTCTAAATTTCTTCTCAATGGCATATCCTGGTATGTCCAATAAAGTGAAAAGCTGAGGCTTGGTGGACTTCTGTGAGAAAATACATCTTGGTTTCTTCATTCCATGTTATAGTTGACCAGAGTACGACAACAGAGATTTACAACACCCAGAATAAAATTTATCACTTCCTGTATCCTCTTCTTCTATTTGTGAACATTTAAGTGCAACCTATAAGCAGATTAAAGTACCCCTCTGCTATCTGTAACGTAGAGCAAAGCTATTCTTTCTATCCTAACAGAAAGTGATGAAAATTATAAGTAGTGCAGAAGAAATGTGGCTGGGTACAAGGATAGCGATGGTGTGAACAGAAAAAGAAATGTCATTTTTCTTCAGTAAATGCAAGACATAATCAAAAGATGGGTTTATTTCCTGTTGTAGTGGTTTTATAGTCATTTGCAATTGGCTTTAAAGGCACTTTAACTGAAGGTTTTACAAGAAAACATGTTTATTATTGTAAGAGATTGAAATTCTTTAGCCATTAAAGCCCTCTGCTCCCTTAGAAATAATTATTTGATAATTTTTTATATCTCAATATTTTTATAAAATGCAACTTGCATTTCATAAAATGCAAATACCATTACCACAAAGCATAGTGATGTGTTTAATATTAGATAATTGAAAAGATCTTCAACTTCAGTTAGAAATTGTGTCATTTAATTTTAAAAATTATTTTAGCCCTGTCTGCATATTTGCAGCACTTAAACAATCTACAAGATGCGAATATTAGTTTAATTCTCAGTCTTTCCAAGTGGACACATAGTCACACGAATCAGAACTTTGAAATGCCCTTGAAAAAAATCTTGTTTAATGTTTCTCTAAGAGTGAAAACTCCAGAAATTTATACCTAAAAAAATTAATCTGTCCTAATAGGTAATATTTACTGAATATTTACTATATTCAATAATTGAGTCCTTTAAAAGATCGTATTGCTTTACTATTAAGAAGGGAAGGAGGAGGCAGTTCTTGGTACAGATAATTCTTTAGAACATTGTTAATTTGAATGAAAAAAGAGTGAACATTTGGTTGTCTCTCTGTTATGATGAAGGATAGGAAAGGGAGAGAGAGCAAGACTACTGCGCATCCTAAATCCACAATCCAGCTGAGTGGGAAAAGTGACAGTAAAGATCAGTGGCAGGAAGGACAGCAAGGGTTCCTCCTTGATAGTAGTATGGACACCAATTTGAGCCAATTTTCTCTATTCTTACGTTATTCTTATTCCTGTACTCCATTCTACCCCTTCTAATTCCCATCAGAGACCATGCTTCCTTTTGTTTAGCAAATCTCAAATTAGTGCCCACCTGAAAGCCAACTCAATGAGTTTTAGCAAGGATTCCCTTATGGTTTTCATGAATGTAAACTTGTTTACCTGTTTATACATCTTTTCTGTTTAAGAGCAAGAAGAATAAAAGGGTGTGAAGGAAACCCAGAACCATATCCATCCAGACTTTTGGTCAGTGATTTCCTAGTATAATTTTGCCAAAAAACACTGATTTATATCTCAGGTCCGAGTCAGAATATTTAAAAATGTGTCCAGTTCAAATCACTTTAATTTAAGAAGTTAATACATGCCATAGGGACCTTTGCATAGAAAATGTTCTGAAATTAATGAAATGACATTTCCTGTTACAAAACAAAAATATTTGGTAATCAAACCATTTAGAATATAAAAACTGGTAACGAACAGTCTATATCTTTGAAAAATAACCTGACATGAGGCAGTCATTAAAGAATTAAGCCACCCCCCATCTGAGCTTAAGAATAATTTCCTAACATTTTTTGTTAAAATTCATAAGAATGGACTCAGGGTTTTTTTCAGCAGTTGAAATAAACCTTACATGTTGCAAATCATCATCAAAACTCAAAAGACTACAATATAATTTATGTCACAAGTCTCTCTGCTTCTTCCATGTGCCCCAACATTGGTATAGTGGCACCACCTGAAAGGCTATGATCAAGTCTACTTTTATTTTGGGAGAGAAAAGCATGAGTAACCGAAGTTTTTGCCCGATTCAGTGTCGGGTTCAATATGCTATATAGCAATGTTGGATTTAGTCAGTGTATCCAGAGAAATCACTCACAACACGTTGACTTTCAAATTCCATTAACTTTCTCTTTTTCTTATTTCAATTATGCTGCACAACATCACAGGAGACTTGAGGTTATATCCTGGGAAGTCCCGGTTTAGCAATTATTCACTTTAGAGTGGCTGTATTCTTGGATTCTGCTTTACTTATTTGGCTATAAACAAAAGGCACCATATAAACTCAAAACAAATGCTTTTAAAAAGTGTTTTGATGTCAGTATTCTTTTCTATTAGGTTATATATCCATGATTGGTTATAAATACAATTCAGAGCCAAAATGGTACGGTTGTTAGTTAAGGTATTAACTTTACAAAAACATTGAATCTGTGTAGCATGTTATAACTCATGGTGGTTTTAAATACATTTATATTATTTGATCATCACAGCAACAGTGTGAGGTAACCAAGGCAGATGTAATTATGTTTGATAGACAACAGAATCAGAATCATGAGTAATGATGCTATTGTGTTTTCCTCATTCATGCTAAATGGAGTGCGCTAAAAATTCCATTTCTGAATAAATGCAACACATTTAATTAATCCACTACGCTTATTTTAATCGGCAATGTGATACAATTCTCTTTGGTTTCGCTATTCTCTTTTGAGTAGACACCAAATGCTGATGCGACTAGTCCAGCCCTTTTCCCCTCATTATCATCAGAGAAAACTTATGCTTATTTAGTTCTTTAGTTAACAGCCTACATTCCAATGAGTAATTTACAAAATGGAGACAATCATATTTTCTTTGCTTCAGACACTTTTTTTCCTCTGGTTACTAATATTGAAATTAAGTCAGCCATTTATCTTAGCATGTTGAGTGACACATATTCATCAATTAGTACATATTCAATTATTACACAGACAAACATTGAACCATTTAACCCCCTAAAGGTATTGCAAATATCATCTAATGATTTATGAATACTGGTATTGTAAATTCTATGCAAATCATATGTAAAACTCAGAGAAATAAACTGATGTCTGATAGAGCTGTCTAACGGGGCTTTATCAGTAGAGCATATCTTTATCAGAATGAATATTGGTAAAAATGCTTTAATCTGAAGGCGAAAATGTATTCTCATATTTTCAAAAATTTTCTAACATTGATTAATCTGAAATATTGTCTGTAACATTGATTAGTAGAGGGTTTTCAAAAATCATTTTTGACAGGTAATTTCAATATAATTAAGCATACTGTTTATTTCCAAACTGATATCCTGGGAAATAATACCATTATGGAAATTGCACTATGTAATCCATGCAGCAACTGTCTTCTTCTCTTATCTAAATATAATTACTTCTCATTGGGATTAATTTATTGTGAGAAAAAAATCTTTAAGGATTTCTAGTGTAATTAAGTTTATGTGTTTTTCTTTCACTCGCAAAACTTAGAGATTCTAACTTTGAGAATTTTATGTCTTCTGACTTCACAATCAGGATGATTTTTTAATACTCATCTAGATAACCAAATATCTTCCTTTAAAAAAGGAGTGCTTGAAAATTTAAATTCTAATATCTGTCAAATATATTATTTCTTTTACTTAACATTTTATAAGATTAATGTTTCCTACTTGGGGTAATTAAAGGGTAGTATTTTTTATGTATCAGGAAATACTTTATTGACACCACGTGGACCTGTTGTGTAATGCCATGTACTGTTATGTTTTGATACATGTGTATAAAAAGCAAAAATGATTTCTAATTATATTTCGTGATTCAACTGCTCTGATTCATCTTAATAATACATGGTGATTTTGGGTAAATTTCCTCCACATCTTCCATTAGTCAATTGTGGGATTGCTTTCTGATTTAGAAGGATGAGGTAAAACCATTAGTTTCCATTGTTTAATAGATCAACAAAGTGAGCCTTTTGTTATTAATTAGACTTGAAGTATCTTTTTATATTTTAATTTCTAATTCATTACAAATTAATACCCTCTGTGTTAGAAAGAAATGATTTGCCTTTCCTTTAATAATATATTCAGAACGCAACCACATTCATGTTTTATCTTATTATTCATCAGACTTTTTAATAACTAGTGCAAAGTTCTGAATAAAATCATTAAAGCCTTTGGGTAACAATGCTTTCTTTAAATACCTAGAGCTTATTCCAGGCAGTGTTATAAAACAGGGTATTGTTTTGGTTTCTCCTGAAATTATTAGTTAAGCATTTTGTTTGTTACACAGGGGTAGACAATTTATGTGGTATTAGAAAATACACATGACAGAATCATGTGTTTCATATTGGACAGAGACAATATAAAGATGTCTATCAGACACAAACAGAAATATTGATTCATCATGGAAACATTTAAGAAATTTGTTCATAGTGAAATCATATGTAAATTTGTCAAATTTAATGGTCTTCATAGTTATTTTGATACCATGTTAGCATTAATGTTTCCTGTTTTCCATTTTTACCATTTCTTCTTTAAACCTGTAATTATTTTGTTAAAAATTATTGTCAATATTTTGAACATTGATCTACCTTTATAAACAAATGAAGTTAAAAAAGCCAGAGAAATTTGATTCCTTAACTTTCCCTGTGATTTCTTTTCTTTTGCCATTTCCTTCTTTTTCTCTCATACTCCTATAACAAAAAGAAAGTATCAGTGTTTTGAACATGTTAATATTGTTAATGTCAATAACAACAGACAACATTAACTTGACAGAGGCAAATAGAAATAATTTATTTCTCTTAACTGTATTTGTATATTTGTGTGTGTTTTTTTTTTTTTTTAGTCAATCTACTGGATTCAAAAACAATTCAAGGGGAGCTGGGCTGGATCTCTTATCCATCACATGGGGTGAGTTTGGTAAACTACTGAAAGGGAATATGATTCTGTGCATTGTCTCTTAAAGAACAGAAGGAATTATTGGTATGCTCTCTAAAAGGAACTCCTGTACTTCTGGTGACAGTTTATGTTTATTAGTAGATTGTGGCCAGTGGAACTACTGAAAATGTTGAAGTTTTATTTGTTTCTTCTGAATTTACCAATCGTTTGATGGTACTAACGAAGCATTCTAATTATTACTGGCACTGATCTAAATGTGATCATCTAAAATTTTTTGCTGTGATGTGATCAGATAGGTAAATTGAGAAGACATTTCAAATTTCAAGTAATGTAGAAAGTGCGTATTTGGAGACCTGCGGAGTTGTAGCTTTAAGATCAACCTTGGTGACTGTTCCAGGAGGATATATTTGTCAACCATACAAACCTTAGATTTCTTTGTTTATTTGTCTTTATTTCTTAATTTTTTCACATTGCTTTAATGTCTGCTTAAAATGTCTTTATCATGTCTACATCAGCTTCAGACTGGGGAATTTTATTTAGAAAAAATTTGGCTACTTTTAAATTTTCAACTCTTTACATACCTTTAGTTTTTGCTAGCGAGACAAAGATTATTAAAGTGTACAGTATGTTTGTGACCCAAATGTTTCTGTTAAGACTTTGTGTGAGAAAATTGTTTTCCTTTACTTTTCTTTTTTCCCCCAGAAAAAAAAAGGGTCATACACATTTAGAGAATTCTTGTTCTTAGAAAGTCGTGTAATAAGTACCTAAATATACCTTGTTTTCAAGTATAGCCTGTGGAAAATACAAAATGCTCTCTGGAAATACTTGTGAGAGGAACAAATGTGTGTATTTCTTCTCTTACTCTCATCCTCCTTTTAAAGAGGTTATAATTACTTCCACTTTGTATTGGTATTCAGTATTTAGATTTTTGTGCCTAAACATACTGATTTTTACGGTACTACCAGATTCTTCTTCACCAGTGAATGTTTTACATCAGGGATACTTCATCTATCTGTCATCTTTGAATCTGCTTCTTTTCCTGGTACACCTTGACATTGACACAATGCCCAAACCTATCACATAATCAGGACTTGGTTAGTTGCCTTGGAGGGGAGAGTATGAAGTAAGCCAGGATTTGGTTTTCCCATAGGTGTAAAAGCAATCAAATGATTAGGATAAAAGCACATCCTGGGTAGTCCTGAAGAGTGAATCAAAACTTTGGATTGAGCTGGAAAACTCATTTAAAACTAATCACCCTAAAGTCAAGTCTAATTTTAATTCTAATTTTATAAATTTGAGTTTTTCATTATTTCATCAGATCGTCTACCACGAAAACATGCTGCCTAAGGATATATGAAAAGCAAAAACCACAGTGATATTTTACTAATAGATACTTACATATGCTTTTAAAAAATCAATAAGAAATTAACTCGTATTTCAAAGCAACAGTCAATTTCATGTTTTCCTTTAAAGAAGGTATAAAGAAAGCATATTTCTATATATTAAGAATTTAGGGAGAATACTGTACAAATGATTTCATTTTACTTTGTGAATCTTATAGATTTTGTGATGAAACAAAATTGGCACTTCTACTTCCAGAGGTATATCAGGGGTGGGGAGGAATGTTCTAGAACTCTACTACACAAGGTGTGGGACATGCAACAACCAGCAATATCAATCCCCTAGAGATTCTTGGATATGCAGACCCTCAGGACCTGCCCCAGACTTTCTGAATCGGAGTCTGCAATCTTAATGTGGTCCCCAGGTAGTTGTTGAGCACATTGAATTTAAGAAGTACTACTTGGTGTGGTGGTGGTGGGGGGCGGTGCTTGGGTGGTGCAGTTCGTTAAGTGACTGAGTCTTGATTTTGGCTCAGGTCATCATCTCATGGTTTTTTAAGGTTAAATACACTTAAAAAAGAAAAAAAGAATCACTACTTAGTATAACGGACCTCCTGGCCTTTCCCATCTCTTGTCCGATTTCCTACCGCATTTTTGTCTACAAACATTTATGGTTTTATCAGTTTCTCCTTTGGCTTACTATTGCCTCAAAGAGTCATCCTCAGGAACTGGGCCTTTCTCCTCATTGTTTTCCTGGTACATCTTCTTGCAGCTGTGTCTTCCCCTTTTCTGATGCACTGACTAGCCTAAAACAGCTGGCCTAGTTTCCCACATTTATCATTAAAACTTGCTGGGAGGGAAAAATATCTCTGCAACAGGTCATGATATTTATAATACCCCAAGACCCCAAAGCTGAGAGAGAGAGAGAGAGAGAGAGAGAGAGATGTGATGTGAATTATTGTCCTGTGGTGCTGTGTGGCGTGTTTTTCCTTTAAATTGTATCCCTATATTATGTTAACCATAATGTCCATGAGAAAAGAAGTAGCACTAATTTGGAAAATGTTAATTAGTAAATTAATAATTATTACTAATTACTTAATTTTTTAATTAATTAAATACTAATAATTAATATTTCTTTCTGGGAAACGGCTGAAATTCTTGAGTAAAAGTGTGCATAGCCAATTAAGGTCTGGTAGTTAACATCGTTGCTTTTATAATTGTGCTTTTAGATTAAATTAATTATTTTTATTGCTTAATCGTTGACATTTTCAATATGACAAAAATATATTAATTCTGTATTTTTGTTTTTAAAGGAAAGTAGATAGCTACAAGTATTATGATATCTTTACTCCAGCTTTCCCATGTAATGACTGGAAACAATTTTGAACTTGTTATTGTTTTACTTGATTAACCCTAATAAAAGCAGTGCATCTGTTTGTAGGTTAACTAAAATATGAAGTTAAACTTCAGAGGAAAAATTTGGAACAACGTCATAACATATTGAATCAATGAAAATCCTGCTGTGTGTGTGTCTGTGTGTGTGTGTGAGAGAGAGAGAGAGAGAGAGAGAGAGAGAGAGAGAGAGAGAACATTTAAATTCTACTCTCAGTATATTTCAATTCTTCAATCCAGTAATACAGTGTTATCAACTAAAATCATCGTGTTTTACATTAGATCCCCAGAACTTATTCATCTTACAGTGAAAGTTTGTACTCTTTGACCTGCTTCTCCTTGTATCTCCTACCTCCAGCCCCTGACACCCACTTTTCTGGTGTTTCTACGTTTTGTTTTTTTTTTAATTCCACAAAATAGTTACACCATGCAACGTTTGTCTTTCTCTCTCTGGCTTATTTCGCTTAGCAAAATGCCCTCAAGGTCCATCCATGTTTTTGGAAATATCAAAATAAATCCTGCTCTTTTGATTTAGGGCAATTGTTTTCAGTGTGATGGGGGAGGTGGATTGGGAGGGAGGCAATTTTGATTTTGCCCCATGGAAATATTTGGAAATATCTGGAGATGTCGTTGTCACAACTGGGAAGGTAGGACCACTTCTGGCATCTAATGTAGAAGGTCAAGGGTGCTTTCTAAACATCTTACAATGAACAGGGTGATCTCTTATAAGAAAGAATTATCTGGTCCAAATTGAGAGTGCCCATGTTGAGAAACCCTTTCTTAGGGGATGAATAATGGTGTTCCATCAGGAGCTGTGGTCCCCAAAAAGATTCAAGGAGACTGCTGGCAACTTGTCTAAGTCTCAACCCTATTCCCATCTAAATTCCAAATCTTTTGAAATACAAATTTAAAAAATGATTGTATTACCAGAGCTATATAAAATTAATATATTTGGGGGAAAAGACCCAAGGGTGGCTCTATGCTTCATGTATCCTCTTTCCTATTTTTGTTCTCCCTTTTCCCCAGAGATATATTCACGCATAAAAACTTACAATTAACCTATATAATTTTCTTGGGAGGAATATTTCTATCTCTATTTTTAAATGGTTCTTCAAATCTTAGAGGTAAGAAAGTATGGTACTATACCATTAGGCCTGGAAAAAATGAGTGTCTGGGAGGAAATTTAATGAGACTTAGGTTTTCTTTATATTAAATTCTTGAGAATAATACTCAAAATTTGTAAACTGAACTTCTCAGGGTGTTATGAACATAATTTATTAAAAATTTTTAAATACAATTTATTGTCAAATTGGCTAATATAAGTATGTACAGTGTGCTGTACATAGAAACAATAGTTTCTATGGTTCTATGGTTCATGACTTACATACAACACACAGTGCTCATAATTTATTTTTTAATAAGAGTTTTATTTTTGGCGCTAAGTTTGTTCACTTTAGTAAAGCAGAGATAGCAATTACCTTCTCTTCCTTATAAACTGTGAATTATAGTATATGAATCTTGGGTATAATTATATTCAGAAATTTTAATAAATAATCAGTAGTTTAAATATTCTTTGATTTAGAGGGGTGCCTGGGTGGCTCAGTGGGTTAAGCGTCTGACTCTTGATTTCAGCCCAGGTCATGATCTCATGGTTCCTGAGATCAAGCCACAGATCAGGCTCTGTGCTGGGTTTTGAGCCTGCTTGGGATTCTCTTCCTCTCTCTCTGCCCCTCCCCAGCTTTCTCTTTCTCTGTCTCTCAAAAATAAATAAATTCAAAAAAACATTCTTTGATTAGAGGACAATCAACACATGTAAAGCCCATATATATTTTTGAATTACAACTTTGAAACAGTCTTTTGCATAATAATGACAAGCATTTAAACTGATTGATTGATAATGCCAATCTCTCATAGAAGCTTTCTTAGTATATATATATCATTGTAGAAAAGGGATCAGAGGAAGTTAAAGCTGTATAATTTTCAGTTACAATTATGGTGGTACTGATGTGCTTACTAAGTAGTACAAAGGAATTAAGAGTCTAAATTCACTTAATTACAGACTCAAATAAGGGGAAGTGTAGGAAAAGCAATCTGAAATGAGTGATCCATGTATATTTGTCAATGATCGAAAGAAGTCTCAAAATTAGCAAATATGAATTTTTTAAATTTTCTACCTTCCCTCTTTTCTCAAATTCTTTATTATTTTTTTCCTTAAAGATTTCCTTAGATAATTATTGGTGCCTTACCTATGATAATAGACTTAAATTCAACAACAAAACAAAAATAAAATGCTCTTTTGGCATAGAAACCCTGTTGGTTGCCCACCTGACATCTGTTTCCTGGCTTTTTCTTGAGAACGGAACTCCCATATTGTTGAGGTTTTCACCTTCTGATGTGTTCTTGGAAAATGGTCTCTCTGCCACTCTGCGGAAAGAACATCTGAGAGCTAATCATGATGATTACAGTAATTTTGTCAGTGATTGGTTTAGGCAAGAGTAAGTAAAGCCAATGAGGCTGGAGCAGAATTCTACTGACTTCTGGGGAAGTTTTCCTCCTGATAAAAAGAAACAGGGAGAGGCTAAGTACTTTGTGCCCCTGGGCTTGCCCTGTGAAGGCCCAGTGTCCCTATGTAGAGCAGTTGCGCTCCCCTTATGACCAGAAAAGTAGAGGCCGAGAGCCCTGACACAACCAAAAGTAGAGGCCAGGAGCCCTGGCACCACAGGGCTGACACAACCACTGAGCTGTGTAAAAAAATTTTCCATGTTTAAGTCACTTCTGTTGGTATTTCTCATACTTTCAAATTAAAGACATTCTGATAGAATAAAGTGTTTAATTTCCTGATTAAATATCTTAATATCTAGGGGCACCTGGGTGGCTCAGTTGCATGAGCATCCAACTCTTGATTTTGGCTCAGGACATGATCCCTGGGTCCTAGGATCGAGCCCCATATGGTGCTCTGTGCTGAGGTGGACCCTGCTTGAGATTCCTCTCTCCCTCCCTCTGCCTCTCTCCACTGCTTGCGTGGGTGCTCTCTCGCTCTCTGTCTCTGTCTCATAAATAAATAAATAAATAAATAAATAAATACTAAATGAAGTTTAAATATCTTAATTTCTAAATGAAGACTATGGAATGCATAATTATAATTATGTTAGTTTGTTAATTATATCATGTATTTGTATTTCCCCAGGTTATCTTTTTTTAGTGTTTTACTATGATGTCATGCAGAGTGTTTAGTATGCAGAGTGGTCAAATAGAATAAGCACATTGTTTAGAACCAGACACCTGTATTTGAAATCTGGCTTTGACGTTTATTGCTATGTGATCTAATGCAGGACAGTCAACCTTCATTAACATTAGTCCTCACTCTTAAAAAAGGAATAACAATAATTTCTATGTCACAGCACTTTGGAGTAAATGATATTTGAGCAAATAAGGTATTTCTGTGTATCTATGAAAAAAATATATATGATAATGCATGTAAAAGAACTATACAAGTATCACTTCTTATTCTTAAATAAGTTTGAGGATTTCTCCTTCTAATCTTAAATCTCAGACTATATGTGATATCTTGGATTTGGATTTGCGAGAAGGAAAATTGATAGTATTGCCTGACATTTCTTCTCAGTTAAGAGCCCCAAGCATTGCCTTTGACATTACATGATTGCAATAACATTGAAGCTGTGCCATCTAATGTTTGGATACAATCTTGACATTACATTTTGAATTGAAAGAAGCAAAACGTGGGTGAATAAGTAAAAAAAAAACATGGATCCAATTATTTTAAATTTTTAAGTGATTAGAATTTCCTCAAAATTTTATTATTTCCTCTTCAGGGAGACCTTCTGACTCTTTTACATGCCACTTTCCTGACACCCCTACCCCTGCCAGCCAGATACCTGCCCCCCCCACTAGACATCATACTGTTAATCTGGTTCATTGTTTGTTGTTTCTCCACAGCTTGCAATTCTACATTAATGCAATTATTTCACTGACCCTTGTTTCAGCCAGAAAGCTGAAAGCTCTGTGAAACTGATTTCCATCATGAAATTCCTCCTTTTATTCTCCACATTTTGAGTTCCTGGGTTAGTTGTTCATAAATTACAATTGCCTGAGTAAATGAATAATGAAAGCTTTCCAAAACAAAGAAGGATAACTAAGTTAACATTAATTATGTATTTGTTGAAAAAAAATGGTTATTTCCAATCGGTTATTTTAAATGGTGTCTGTTAATGCTTCCACTTCCTTTTTAATGGAATAAATGTAAGTGAAATTATAAATATATACACATACCTTATGTACTATAAATATGTATAGATATATATCTATGTTTATATTGCATACAATATTAGGCTTTTTTTGTACTAGCAGTGCTATTTGGTTAACTATATTTAGAAGATACTACCAGCCCATGAATTGGAAGTTAACTGAAAATAAAACTAGCTAAAGACAGCTCTGTATTGAAATTTATCTTGATTGTTAGCTAAGGGTAAAAAGCCAGAATCCTGAAGATAAATTCCACTTAACTAAACATAGACATGTTTAGAATCGAATGACTCATACAGAGGAGTGGAAATTATAAAAATACTCTCTAAACAATTCATTGCTTTTCTATTCTCCAGTTTAGTGTAATTTGCTTCCATAGTGGAATTGTTGCTGTGTGTGAAGTCTGGATTCTAAGTTTTACATACTGGATTTCTAGCTTTCACTTTGTGAATGGTATCTGAAATACAGGAAGAATATTTTGACAACTGGGTGTCAACAATAACCACCTGGGATTCTGCCTTTATGAATCACAGTCTAAATTCTGCTTCATATGCTGAGTAGTCAATCCAGGAAAATCAAATTTTTGACACATGTGATATGTGATTCTGGGTCATTTGAATTTTTTTCTGCCTAGAATGAACAATGCTACATAGTTTAAATATGTCACTTTCACCTATTGTGCTGACCTTTCGAGGAAGGATGTCTGATGAAATTAGAAAAACATGGCAAAGTTTTACAGTTTTTTTCTAACCTTTCCTTGAAAGAAAATGCACCAAAGTAGAAGGGAAAATGGGGATAAGTGGTAGAAATCAGCAAAGATAGAATTGATTGTAGCACCATTCAATTTATAAAAATGATAATGTTATCTTGTATTTTTAATAGACTTTTTATCAGTGCCTAAAGAAAATGGAAACCATTTTTCCATTGCTAATATATATTTCTCTGTGCATCCAAAGTATTTTCTGTTTATTCAACTTATTACATATTAAATTCGCTGAAACATGTAAAATAGTATATAGCAGACCGAACTCAGTATTTTTATTGCTAAGAAATATCCAGTTTTAAAGAGTATACTTAACAGTTTACAGGCTTCCAAATTTTCATTTGAATATAAGATATTACTTTTTTTATTTTTTTAATGTTTTATTTATTTTTGAGACAGAGAGAGAGACAGCTTGAGCAGGGGAGGGTCAGAGAGAGAGGGAGACACAGAATCCGAAGACAGGCTCCAGGCTCTGAGCTAGATACATGTAAAATAGTATATAGCAGATTGAATATCAGTATTTTTATTGCTAATAAATATCTAGTTCCTATACTATTTTAAAGAGTATACATAAAATAAACACTGTTTTCAAGCTTCCAAATTTTCATTTGAATATAAGATATTATTTTTTTTTTAAATTTTGTAATGTTTTATTTATTTTTGAGAGACAGAGAGAGACAGCGTGAGCTGGGGAGGGTCAGAAGGAGAGGGAGACACAGAATCCAAAGTCAGGCTCCAGGCTCTGAGCTGTCAGTACAGAGCCCGACCAAGAAAGCTGGTAGTCATAAACTTTATGGATTTACTCAAAGTCTTCATTAAGGATTAAAGCTTCTGAGTGATGTGAATCAGTCTTATAAATCCTGCTTGCTCAGAATTTCCTTAGATCCATTTGTCATTTGTACTCTTAATGTTGGCTGTATGCGATAGGTGGCCATTTTTTATGTAGAATCAGTGATATCATTTTGACTTCAATTGCTCTGTCTTCATGAGTGTTGGAAAAGCAGTAAACAACAATGTCATCATAAGCCACAAAAAAAGAACTCTGTAGAATTTTGTAAAAATGTTTATTAACAGAGCTGCTTCACTTTTTATTAAGGGTAGCACAATTCAGTCTTATTTGGAGCAGTAGAATATATTTAAGTTAATAATCAATTTTAGAGATAGGAGTGGCTTTAGAGACCATCTAGTACAATTCCCCAGTGAATATTGACAGGCAGCTGAACCTCTGAGAGTATTAGTGACTTGACCAAGGTCATATCACTGCTTTCTGGGTCTGAATTCATGTTCTTTTCATTATTCTCCTCTGTCTTAGTCTAGATAGTACCAACGAAGATTTCAAGATTCCATGGTTTAATACTTAGCAGATTGGACACCATAAAATTTCAGAACTATTTTTTCTGAGTGTCTTACAACACTCTAAATAATCACTGTGTCTTGGGATACGTCAGTCAACATAAAGCTACTTTTCTCAGCAGCTGAAAAATGCTGATCTTTCATAAGCCCAAGAGGAAAATTGGGTTGCACAGGATTATTATTAGCTCTCCATTCTTGTATACATCCCCTCCACCCCAATCACAGCTGGATTTATGATCCAGGGACTGAGATGTCAGTGATGACTAAGGATGTTTAATTCATTCTCTGACAACTAGAAATTAATATTAGTTTAGATTCAAATATGAATCTGAATTTACTTGCATTGAAAGGGCATTTTTAAATGTTAGCTTATAACCAAATCCAATCTCATATAATTTCAGTTTTCATAAGAACCAATGAATGTTTTGAGATATTTTTTAAAAATTAGTATATCATTTTAATGTGACTAGTTTTAAAACAAGGGGTAGATACATTATCTTCTAGCTAGTAAATCATCTTCAAGATTTAAAATGTTTCTAAATGGTTAGCTATATGTTTTTGTATTCTGCATTGCTAAAATAGGAATTTTTTATTGTATACTTTTTATAAAAATATATGGTACTTTCATGTAGTTTTTATAGTTTGATGAGTAAAAATTAGATTAACAAGTTAGTTCTTCAACAAAATTTGGAAACTAAAATATAAAAATTAACACAGGAGTTTTATAATCCAAGAAATATTTTGTAAAATATTTATAAAAATTAGCTACTAAAATAACTACTAAAATAACTACTTTTTCTTTTCTGAACTAAATACCCCAATTCAGAAAAACAGGAGTGGTAAACATTTTGGGGAAAGACTAAAGGTGATAGCATTGTTTCAGAAAGGAAAATATATGGGGTGTTGTTAGTTTCCAGAATTTTTGAATTCTCAATTTGTATAGTATAAAAGGGGTTTGTAAAATCTTTAGTATATTGACATTCATTCTTCATGTTGTTTAATAACTGCTTGAGCTGCTACTATGTGCTAAGCACTATCATATGGAATGAGGATGAAAACTAACAATAGCTAATATTTCTACAATATGCTATATTCTACTCCCCTGCTTTCCATATATCAACTCATTTAATTCTTATAGCAGTCGTATGAAATATTACTCTCATTTTATAGAAGAATAAAGTAGTCCCAAAGAATTTAGATAACTGAAACAAGATCAGACACCCAATAATTGTGTCAGAAATGGAAATCAGTCAGACTCCTTACACTGCATATATCACCTCTACTCTCTACTGCCTCTTTTAAAAGAGGTAAGGAAGATATTTCTGGGTGAAGCTTAAAGTTTGGTGGAAGACATCAATCCATGAACCAGCAATTACAATACAAAGAAAATTATCATTTGAGATACATAGTAGGTACAATATCATACTGCATGTGTCATCAGTTCTGCTTGACATGAGTCAAGGAAAATTATTTTGAAGATGTTTTTAAACTTTACAGATGAATAAGAATAAACCAGGTATATGTGACTGGGCAATACACACACGGAACACAGACTATAAAACAGCATTGTATTTTGAGCAAAAAACATGGCCCATGTCATCTGAAAGTAAGGTATAGAAGGAGTAACGTGATAATATGTAAAGGAAAAGTAAGAGAAAGAATTTTCACCTGGATTATCAAGAGCTCATATAGCATGCCAAAGGGTTTGGATTCTCTTAATAGAAAATTGTTAGGCAGTCTAGGAATTAGGAAGTTTACTCAGTGCACTAGAGGTACAAAGAAGAGTTGGTTTCTAGAGTCATCTGAGAAAGATACCTAGCAGGGCACAGAAGGGAGGTGATGGTGATGACTTGTGTGTATCTTAGTTACTCCTAGATGAAAGTTTCTTGGATTTTCAAGTGCCTTTGGACCAACTGTAGGAACCACCTCTATAGTTACAGATTGCATTGCTCATGGTGCTGGTCTAAGGACCACACTTTGAGAATTAGTCACCTAGATCAATATTAAGGGATTTCCCTGGATATAAATTGGAATAGTTTGGTTCTATGAAATTCAAAGGATAGAAATTAAATGAATTTAAAAGGAGACAGGTGATCGGTTCGTTTTAATAATTTTTTTAACATTTTAAAATTTATTTTTGAGAGACAGAGACAGAGAGTAAGCAGGGGAGAGGCAGAGAGAGAGGGCACAGTCTGAAGCAGGCTCCAGGCTCTGAGCTGTCAGCACAGAGCCAGATGGTGGGCTTGAGCCCACCAACTGTGAGATCATGACCTGAGCTGAAATCGGACGCTTAACTGACTGAGCCACCCAGATGCCCTGAATGGTCAATTAAGATTGAGAATAATTTTTTAAATACCCTGTTATTGTCATATATATACTGTAATAACCATGTATATTTATTTTCAGGTGTGTATATGCATGCACATACATATCTGTATTTATAGTACATACCATAATATAACCAAGGGTATCTTATACGCTATTCCAACATTTGAAATTCTGTATCATTGCCTCAATATTTCCTGAATTACAGAGAAATATAGAAGCTATGAAGACTAAATTTTCAAATAGATGGCCATGGGAAGTTGCAGAAGGTCATATAATGCACTTTTAAATTTTTGGTAAGTCCCACTATGGGTATTTTGGCAGTAGACGGTATCTAGAAGCAAAAAGTAAAAATTTTATCCCAATATTAATTTTATATTATATAGTATTTACAATACAAAATAGCTAATTTCTGAAGAAAAGTTGCAAAATGGACTTATGATATGTGATAAAGAATAATTAGAAAATAAAAGATGAAATTTAAAATAGAATTTTAAACAATTGACAACCTTAGGAAATGTTCACCAGTTAGCTTTTCTCTTAGTATTGAATTTCCCTTTGAAAAACAAATCCTTTAATTTGATTCAATGTAACATTTGCAAAATTTACGATTCTCAACAGAGACATAGGTAAATGTTTACAGCAACATTTAAACAGGAGAGAATTAATTCCTTAACCTGTTATAGATACTGGGAATCATTTCATAGGAAATGAATGTAAACAAAAAGAAAATGAAATATCTCAAAGCACTTATAAACAAATGATCTAATTCTTTTTTTAAGTTTATTCATTTATTAGAGAGAGAGAGAGAGAGAGAGAGAGAGAGAGAGAGAGGGAGAGAGAGAGAGAGAGATGTACACGTGTGAGCTGGCAAGGGACAGAGAGAGAGGAAGAGAAAGAAAATCCCAAGCAGGCTCTGCACTCTCAGCATGGAGCCAAACACAGGGCTTGATACCACCAACTGTGAGATCCTGACCTAAGCCCAGAAACCAAGAGTGAGACGCTTAACCAACTGAGCCACCCAGGCACCCCACAAATGAACTATTTCTTTTTTCCTAATAAAAATAATAATAATGTTTATTCTTGAGAGAGATAGACAGAGAGACAGAGCATGCGAGAGGGAAGGTCGGAGAGAGAGACACACAGAATCCAAAGCAGGCTTCAGGCTCTGAGCTGTTAGCACAGAGCTCGATGCAGGGCTTGAACTCATGAACTTGAGATCATGACCTGAGCCAAAGTCAGATGCTTAATCTACTGAGCCATACAGGCACCCCCCAAATGAACTATTTTTTGTGGTCTTGGGCTGATTTTTTAAAATCTCATGAGTATTTTCATTCATTTTATCCACAATTTTTTGAATAATGTTTTTATTTTTAATTGTTAAATGTTAAAAATTTAAATTGATGTTAATTGTGTATGTTCTTTGGAATACATACTCAGTAAACATACATAAGTCTGAATTGTCACCTTGGAAGATTAGGATGTACATCTCTCATGAAATACCATGACCAATATGTACCAAAGAAGAATTTTTTTTTTAATGTAGGGACAGTGATGTCTTTAAATTTTACATAACTGTATTTATTTACATAACTGTAAATCACTTGGGATTTAGTGTACTGATTCAAACCACTGATCCATCAAATCTTTCAATAACTTCACACAGTAGAGATTCATTTTACTCTTTTTCAAAAAAGAACGTAGACCTAACACACTGCTAAGTAAAGATTATATTCAAAAATTTAATTGAACAGTTAACCGTCTGTAACATGTTTAACAATAGGATGGGGAAATCTCTTTGACCTTTTAGCAAATTAGTAGATGTTTTTATATGAAAGAATTTCTAAATGTTATTTAGAGAGTATTTCATAAAACATAACTAATTTGAGAAATAAAAAAGCTCGGCTTACAAAAGGAGCCATAACATATTTAGCAGAATATTTAAATACTGAATTCCATAGGATATCAACATAATTTGGAAGAGAAAAATATCATTGCCTTTAATGAGACCAGATCCTCTTTGCTTTTTCTAGTACACTTTTTGTCTTTATTTTGGAATATGTAACATAGCCCCTGTATGAGGAAGACCAAAGCTAAATAAAAAAGCTGTCATTTTAATTAATACAACACAAGCTGTACTACTAAGTGGCTTCAGAAGATCTGTTTTCATTTGATTCTAGGTAATTGAGAATCAGTCATTGAATATGTATAAGCACCTCTGACTCTAGACATTTTAGAGTCAAAAGAGAGTCAGAAACATCTCTGCTCACAAGGCATTTCTGGTATAGTCATGTGATTGTCTCATTCTTGTACATCCAGCCTTCAGAGCCAAAGATGAATGTGGTCTGTAGTAGTTGGACATTTAGTTCTGGCTGTCGATTATTTCCTGATCATGCATGATGCTGGTTTTAAAAAGTTTGTTTTGGGGAAATGATTTTAGATTCATAGACAAGTGGCAAAGAGAATACAGATAGTTCCCATATAATCAAACCAGTTTCCCCTAATGCTAAGATCTTATATAAGCGTGGTATATTTGTTAAAGCTAAGTCATTCACATTGGTATATTATTCTTAACTACAGATTTTATTCAGATTTCACTAGTTTTCCCGCTATTGTTCTTCTTCTGTTCCAGAAAGTAGGAAATTTTTCCCCATCAGTTTCTATTCAATAATACATTTTTTACCACATACAATTTGTCATCAGTTTAATTTAAGATTAATAGACTTTATTTCTTAGAGCAGTTTTAGGTTTACACGAAAGTTGCACCTGAGAGTACAGATCATACATATTCTGTACAGAGTTTACGTATACTCTCCCCCTGCCCAGTTTCCTCTATAACTAATGTCTTGCATTGCTGTTGTATATTGGTTAAAAATGATGAACCAGTATTGAAACATGATTTTAAGTAAAGACCATAGTTTATATTAGATTGTACTCTTTGTATTGTACAATTCTCTAGATCTTACCAAATACATAATGCATGTATCTACCATTTCAGTATCGTACAGAACAGTTTCACCGCCTTAAAAATCCCCTGTGCTCCACCTGCTCACCCGTTTCCCCATCTTGGGACAACACCCATTCTTCTACTATCTCTATGGTTTCACCTTTTCCAGAAAGTCATTAAGCTGGAATCATATTTTATCTATCTTTTCCAGACTGGTATCATTCACTTAGCAATATGCATTTAAGGTTCCTCTGGTTATGATGCTATTTTGCATTTGCTTTAACTATCTAAATATACTTATAGTTTTAATGGTTTTTTGCGTTCTGAATTTACCAAACAAGTCTTTGTTCATGTTTTTCCATTTTGTGCTTATTGACGACTGCATTTTTTGAATCTGGTTTTCTGTTATAATGCTTTTTTTTTAAATTTTTTATGTTTATGTATTTTTGAGAGAGAGACAGAGTGCGAGCAGGGGAGGAGCAGAGAGACACGGAGACACAGAATCTGAAGCAGGCTCCAGGCTCTGAGCTGTCAGCACAGAGCCAGACTCAGGGCCCAAACCCACAGACCGTGAGATCATGACCTGAGCCAAAGTAGGACACTTAACCGACTAAGCCACCCAGGTGCCCCTCTTTTGTAATTCTTGACCTGAGGTTCTAACAAACCTTTGAAAGCAATTTACTTAGGAAATATTTGAACCTATCAAGATATTCATTTTCTTTGCATATTATCACTTGTGAGATAGCACAGTTATTTCTTCTACATTTGTTGTTACTTTTACATTACCATTCAATTATTTGTTTTTGGTCAAATAGACTCTGAAATATTGTTAGTTCCTCATCTCCCAAACACTTTGTGTCTGTAGTGATGATGAATTGTAATTATTTATACTTCTCAATTTCCAAGGCTAATTATTAGACAATGAGTATTTAATGAGAGGTGAGGAAAAAAAATCACAATAGGCACAATCTACTAATTGAAGTACAACAGTTGGCTGGCTGATTTTGGTTGTATAATTTAAAACAAGTTAGGGAGTAGCAATAATATCATTTTTTTACTATCAGTAGCAAGTATTTGATAATGCCAAAGGATTTGGTAGAGCGTTTAACAAGATAAATACAAAATTAAATCTATCTTCACATACGTAAATTTCTTTTCCTTCAGTAAAGAAAAATAAAGATTCTTATAAAGAAAATTATCTTGATGATGATTTATTTGAGAAAGAGAGAAAAGAGAAGGGATAGGGAGAGGATTAGAACATTGATATTTTTTTGCCTAAAATCAGTGTTCTTAAATTTTTGCACTAAATGAATTTGCTTCATTTTCTTTAAATCAAATGTGTTAGAAATGCTTTATTTTAGTCAATTCTGTGTACACACACACACGGGGGGTCACAGACACATGAAACTCCTTTTTATTACATTGATTCTTCAGCTAAACATATAAAAAGCTTTGTTATTTTTTTGATAATAATAATACCCATTATATAAACATTCTTAATAAAACCATTCTCTTATGTGGACATAGTCAGTTTTCAGGTGGATATGTTCTGTGAGTTAAACCAATTCTTATCCACATTATTTAAAATAATGTAAAATGGGGGCAGCAGGTGGTTCAGTTGGTTAAACATCTGACTCTCGGTTTTGGTTCAGGTCATGATCTCACGGTTTCGTGAGTTCGAGCTCCATGTTAAGCTCTGTGCTGTCAGTGCGGAGTCTGCTTGGGATTTTCTCTCCCTCTATCTCTGCCCCTCTCCTGCTCATGATGTCTCCGTCTCTCTCAAAATAAATAAACTTAAAAAAATAAAATAATGTAGAATGATCTTTAAGATCTTGTGAATTTTTCTGTATGAATTGGTCTGAATGTATAATATTCAATACCTTACATCCTCTTCACTGAATAAATTGATCTAAGTACCTCAAAATTTAAAAGTCTACTCTTCCTTCTGTATTCTCTATCTCAAATAATGCATTAAATATCAATTTAGTCACTTGATGTAAAGACCTTTGAGCCAATTCTGATTTGTTGTTTCTTTTTATCCATATTTAATGATTGACTATTTCCTAAGGATTCTTCCTTTACTATGTATAGAATCAATTTTTCCCCATTTTAATGGTCGCAAAGTTTCAGTCCAGCAGCCATAACTGAAGAAGGCACCTGTGTGTGAAAGGAACTTTGGCTTAAATAATAAATGAATAAAATTAAAGAAATCATTGAATGAAGAAGAAAAATTAACATCAAAATAATAAAACAAAAGGGATGCAGTGTCAAAAAGGAAACAGATGCTAATTCTGAAAATTGAACACTTGTTTCTATTGAGCCTGACCTTATGATTAATCCTCACCCGTGAGGACCTTTTCCTAACACGTGTAACATGGGGCAGGAAAGGATGCTGATATAAGGATAAAGATGATGACTAGTGACTAATAGATGGAATTGGGAAATGACTCACATACTAGCAAAGAAAAAGTTTAATAAATATCAGTCAGTTTGGGGCATCTGGATAGCTCAGTGGATTGAGCATCTGACTTAGGCTCAGGTGATGATCTCATGGTCCTGAGTATGAACCCCGCATCAGGTTCACTGCAATCAGGGCAAAGCCTGCTTGGATCCTCTGTTTCCCTCTCTCTCTGCCCCTCCCCTGCTCATGCTTTCTCTTTCAAAAATCAGTAAACATTTTAAAAAATCAGTCAGCTCATTTGACAATACCATGCAGTAGTTGGTTAAAAAAACAAACAAACAAACAAAAAAAGAAACCAAAATAGAAAAGTCTTTATGTTTTACCTTAGAAAAGTTAAACAAAAAGAAGGGCATGGAGCATAGGTAAAGACAGTTCAATGAACATGAAAAGGAAGAAGGCATTTGGGAGAAATGATAAGCTATGTACAAGAACTGCACTAATGTTTTGGGGAGAGAATAAATGGCCTTGCGAGTTGAGGATATTATGCAAATATCAGCTCATACGACACACACACACATACTCGCGTATGTGTGTGTACTTGCGTGTGTCTGTGTGTATTAATTATTGGAAAACTGAAACATGTTAAAATGAAAACATGGTTATATAATAAAATTTATTAAAAGATTACAATAAAGAAAAAGTATATTCAAGTATATTTGTTTTTTTTCTGTGTCTAAAAAAGATAGGATTGGTAGCTGTGGATTTACTGTTTAACAGGAAAGACTTCTCTCTCTCTCCCTTCCTTTCTCTCTCCCCCACTTTTTTTTACTGCATTTGAAATTTTTATTGATAAGCAGAGAAGACAGGAAGTGCTAAGTAAATTTTATTTAAGAGCATATGAAAAGAACTTATGAATAAATTAAGATGATATGACCATCAGAAGTTACACAAAATGTTTTCATCTTTCATGGAACAGAAGCCCAAATTGAATTTAAATTTAGTTTTCTCTAGGCTTTTAATTTTTAAAGGTTGAAAAATGGTCAGAAAAAAATTAGTGCTTTTTAAATTGAGGACAACCTGTATTTAAAAAAATATGTTTGACTTTTAGGACAGTAAAACAAAATGACTCCCTTAGAACATCATTAGGGATAATTTACTCTGACATTGACTTTTCAACTTACCCATGTCAGGAAAGTTCTGTTTGTCATCTCACTTATAGAAACAGTCGGTGGATACATCTGAGTTATTTTCAATTCATCACACTTGTACTTCTATCTGGAAAGGAAGAGAAGAAATTACCAGTTTTCACTGAAACTACCTAAATTAGGTATTTGCAAATAGAAACTAAAGTTTAGTTGAAGTCACGTTATGAAATAATTGTGAAAATGTACGTCAATATTGGGACCTGAAAGTACTGAGACCCAAGGAGCTGGAATGACATAATACAAAATTTGAGACCAGCACATAATGGTCAAGGGATCGTAGACCTTTAAAAGGGATACAGAAATTGCAGCAAGGTCCACAGTACCTCAGGAGTCTGTTGAAATAGAGAATAATATCATGTGAAAATAATCGTAAAGTCTTCTATAATTTGGTGGACTTTGTGGAGTATTGGTTTCTTCCTGAAACTAGGTGTGTCTGATTTGATTTTACCGGTACAGACTAAAGCTTGTATGAAGTTTTGCCTTTGAAAATTAGTCATTTATTCTATAAATATTTACTAAATATACTCTATTTACTAAGGCAGTGCTAGACATTTAAAAAAATTTTAAAGTTCATTTATTTTTGAGAGAGAGAGAGAGAGAGAGACGCAGAGAGAGGGGGAGACATAGAATGTGAAGCAGCCTCCAGGTTCCCAGCTGTCATCACAGACCCCGCCCTACGTGGGCCTTGACCCCACGAACTGTGAGATCACGACCTGACCCAAAGTTGGATGCTTAACTGGCTGAGCCACCCAGGGGCCCAAGTGCTAGACATTTTTTAAGGTACTACTTTTAAGATGGAGCAATCACTATTTTTTTTTTAAATTTAACATTTATTCATTTTTGAGAGACAGAGAGCATGAATGGGGGAGGGTGATAGAGAGAGAGTGAGACACAAATTCTGAAGCAGGTTCTGGGTTCCAAACTCTGAGCTGTCAGTGCAGAGCCGAACACTGGGCTTGAACCCACAAACTGTGGGATCATGACCTGAGCCGAAGCCGGATGCTTAACCAACTGAGCCACCCAGGTGCCCCGCAACAATCAGTATTTAACGTATCAGTCATCTTCTGGATTTCTTTTTTTGAGACAGAAAACCATTGAAACTAGTCTGTAGCAATTCTATGTCATTCGTCAGACACTAATCAAGAATTTTAAGTGGTTAGAGTATACATATATAACTATCCACATTAAGTGGATAGAAAGAAAAAGAAAAGATATTATGAAAATACTACAGAAAATATAAAAGTTGTAGGTCTTTATCTTTTAAAACTTGAGGAGTTATAAGAAACAAGTTAATACACTTTAAATTTAAAAAAAATTTAAATGTTTATTTTTGAGAGAAAGAGAGAGACAGACAGAGCGTGAGTGAGGGAGGGGCAGAGAGAGAGGGAGACACAGAATCCAAAGCAGGCTTCAGGCTCTGAGCTGTCAGAATAGAGCCCGATGTGGGGCATGAACCCACTAACCATGAGATCATGACCTGAACAGAAGTCGGACGCTTAATTGACTGAGTCACCCAGGAGCCCCAATGCACTTTAACAATGCACTTTAATTATTAGACACTTTAATCAATTTTTAACAAATGTGTCACTCTAATGTAATACAATAAAAAATAATAGCTGATACTGTAATGAAAGAATTTGATAAGAAATCTATACTATCTGCTTGTATATTCTGCAAACCTTGACCGTTCTAAAAATGAAGAAATACTTTTTAAAACTATCAATAAACCTTTAACAAACAATTCATTCAATGATTCAGAATTTTGCCATTTCATATGACATGTTATAAAAATATAAAATAATGTAGGATTCTGATGTAATCTGTGATGTTAAAGGCAGAATTTTGTAAGACATAATAAGCAGTGATACTATTTTCGAAATAAAAAAAAAGAACTGAGATAATACACTTTAAATGCCAAAGTTTACTGGGATGTCAATATGTGATAGAAAAAGGAAGGGTGATTGGTATTAGTTAATAGGAGATTTTTAGGTGAATTTTTCTGTCCTCCTCTCAGCCCTTATAATAAAGGGATACAATTTGTAGTAGAATTCACAAGACACCAAAATTTATTTCTATCTATTTCAAGTACCAGCTTGTTCCTAGATTTTACTACAACCGACCATAGGCAGTAGGTCTTTCAAAGGTTCTGTTGCTGTATACTCATTTCCTGTATCTCTGGCTCTCTGCTCAGTGACACAGTTGAAATAGGAAAGGGTATGATTCTTAGAAGATATTGGTTGCACAGCAGTGTCCTCATGATTAATTAAGCACATGTTATGTCAAATTATGTCTAATTACACAAAGTACAGTGCAGATATAAAAGTCAAAATAGTAACAAATAAGTCGACTTCCATGGGGTATATTTGATCAGTTAAACAAATGCCTTGAATTTTGAACAAGATTGAAATCATCTGTGCTTCAAGAAATTTTGACAGTAAAATTTGACACATATTTCTAGTATATATGTCACTTATTTATATTTTATGTGTATAGATAGGTAAAATATACATTAAATACTGAAAAAAAGGAGGCTTTAAAAAAAGGCTAAAACAAATATCAATGGCAGGGGCGTTTGTACCTCGTTTTGGAAATCTTGTAGTGTAGATAATAGATTTCTTCCTTCATTTTATGACCAATGATCCTTTCCAGACTGAAAATCCACGTAACTACCCCAAATGCAAATACACCTTTGAGAAAACTTCAAAATACTGATAATAGATCAATAACATTCTATGTGACTGAACTGTTTACTAGATATCAGCTTAAATTTAATACATATTAAGTTTTTTTAGATGATTTATTACTTACCTCATAAAACAAAGTGACAGATTGATGATGCATGTATCTGTTGGACACTCACAAGTTTGACATTTTTAATCTGAGAGTTGATGTTTATAAATTTGTACAAATTCTACATGTTCAATAAAAAAGTTCTACCACTTTTTTCTGTATTACGCTAAGGAGTAAACCCTGGGGCCAAAGACATGCTCAATGCTTTAACTTTGTAATGAAGGAAATATTATGAACAGATTAAGTACCGTTAAGAGGAATGCGGCAATTGATGATTCATAAAAAGAACAGAGAGGTAGATCTAGTCATCAGGGCTGGATTGTGTGACATTGAAAATCTTTTGTGTCTAATTGCCTACTCCGAGTCCTTTCTGCTAAGAATCCCTATTTTATTCAGACTGACACTGTGTCCTGCTAAATAAAGGAATATATCCTCTAGCTTTTATCAAATCAAAGTGTGTCCCTGTGACAAAGTGTTGACCCATGTGATGTAAGCATTTGTGTAATGACCGGCACTAAACATGCACCTTGTGACATTAAGATGAGAGCCACACACCGGGGGCAGTGTAGTGAGGAGCTAGGAGGAACTGGCTCACTGGGTTCAGGGCACTGCCTAGCAGATGTAAGCTGCCTACTTCTAAACTCTTCATATGAAAAAATTAGACTTTGTATATTAGTGAAGATTTTCCAGCTTCTATCACTACCAGTAGAATAGAATTCCTGTAATATAAAAATCATATTCTAGTAAAACCTAATATAAGTTGAGCACGAGTATGTATATCAATATGCGCATTCTGCATTCTGTATATAAACATGATGTCATAAATAACAGAAGTAAAAGAAAACATAGAATAGGCAAATCCGTTTTATAGTCTCATACATCCTGAAGCCCTAGAAAAAAAACGCTTCTTCCAAATTCTCTTTGCAATGATCCATCCACATTTACTTTTAAAAATAGTAAGATGCTGACAGTTATATTTTTGCTTTTAAAATCATAGCTATCTGATGTTAAAGTTATTGAAAATTTAATATTGTATGAAGGGATTTTTTTCATTTGAAAAAGACTTCTATCCCACCTTGAGACTGTAAAGTGGATTTGTTTACATTATTTCATATACATTCCTGGGTATCTTAATTCACTTTTCTCTGGATCACAAAAGTAACCGTCATCATTATGGTGTTCATATTAATTTGTATCCATGTGTTCCCTGTTTATCTGATTACAATTCTCAATCCTATCTCTAGGTCAATGAATAATCAGAGGCAACACAACATACATAAGTCACCTCTACGTTAGAATTAACAAAATACTCCCGTTGTCTACTTCCAGTAAACCTAAAACAGCCTCCTCATGCTGTTTCTTATTATGATTAAAGGCTCTCAGAGACTGCACAGACCCTTCTCCTCCACCCCCAACCTCCTTTCACATATGGAAGTTTTAACTTAGGGTCAGGACTATTCAAGATGTCTAGGTGATTTTACTCATCTGTTTTTATGAATAATTCTCAGGGCCTAAAGTGTTCATACTATTCAACATTTTAGGGAGGACTAATGGAATACATATTATTATGTCTAAAAAATACTAGAATTCACAGCATTATTTTTCATTTATCTTTCCAACCTTCAGAAACTTAATTTTCTAAAAGAACATGCTTACATTTCCTATCGAGTCAAAAACTATTTTTTTTTTTTGCAGAACCCAAATACAATAGAGTGCAGAATGAAAACCATTTTTATGGTTATAGGAATACATTTAATACAAAAGTAGATGTGAAAAATCACAAAGCTATTGCTAGTATATTTCTAGATGAAAGAGAGAATGTAAGCCTATATATGTTGATAGCAGTTTTAAAAGATTCATTAGGAGTTAGTAATAAATTCCAACATTTTTGATAATGAATTTGCTGGGTAAGTTTAGGACAGGTCTCTCAAAATTAAGTTTTTCATACTTCTTTGTAAATTTATCTAATTATCTATTTTTACAAATATGTGTATATTTATAAAGTATAAAAGTTTAGTGGAGAAAGATTCTAATATGAATGATTATAATAATGTGTATTTAAATAAGCATAACTGTAATAAGCACCGTATTGTATGTTGGTTACTAATTGGCCTATGTTTATAATTAAAGCCATAGATGTTTAGAAACTGAAAAACTCTATGAACTGGCATGGTTAGGGGAAGAGAGCCTCAGCTTGAAGTTCAGCTTTGCCTCAAAGGGTGTGTATAAGTCTGTGAGAAGATGATGTGTTGCAAATTCACTTCATTGAACTCATGTGATGCCTGTTCTGCCTTCCCCCCCACCACATCAGTGGTCCATTGACTTTGCTGTTGTCTTTTTGTTTCCAGATTTCTCTAACATGCAGATTCATAAATTCAACTTTCTTCTTAACATCATCTCAAATTACACTTATTAAAAACTGATTTCCTCTTTTTCTCCTTATCTGACTCACAAAATGTACTTCTCCTGCAGTCTTCCTCCTATTAGTTCATGGCCACTTTATCCTTCTGGGTGGTCAGGCCAAAAACTTTGGAGTCAATGCTGACTCTTTTCTTTTTCTTACACTTCACTTGCAATGGTGGTAAATCTTGTTGGCGTTCCTTTCAAAATATATCTGGAGTATAATCATTTCTTACCTCCTTTGCTACTACCACCCTAACAAGGATACCACCCTCTTTTTTTTGCTTGGGTGATTATAAAAGTTTGGCTTCCTGCTTCTGTCTTTGTCCCATTACTGTTTAGAGTCAATTTCTGACATACAATGAGCCTACTCAAATGTTAAGTGTACCATGTCACTGGTTTCCCAATCCACCCAGAAAGCCAAAGCCCTCAAATTATTTACAAGGCCCAGGTGACTTCCCTCCAGTGGTATCAATGATCTTATCTTCTCCCCTTCCTCATGCTGCTCCATCCTGCCCGGCCTCTGTCATGACCTTGAACAAGTCAGGTCTGCTTTCATCTCTGAAGTATCAGCACTTACTCATGTCTCTACCTGAAAAGGAAGCCCATCCAGGAGGCTCCCCCGTTCATATTCTTCATTTCTTCTCCCCTCAAATACCAATCTCTCAGTAAGGCTTCCTTGATCACACTATTTTAGATTTCATTTCTACCCTCCCCCAAAACTCTCTGTGGCACTTCCTCCTTTACTATTTCTGTAACACATATCTTCTAACATTTTCTATAGGGTAATTTATTAAAATTATTATTATTATTATTTCTCCTTCCCTTAGGGATAGAAAGGCCGGCATTTTATGGCCCTTTTATTTTTCAGTTTATTTCAAGCACCTGAAGAAGTCCTGATACAAGATGAGCATTCAATACATATTTGTTGGAAGCTTCACTAAATTAATAAATGTGGAAAATAGAATCTTCTCCAGAAAATTATTAGTATCAATGGACTATGTATACTTATGTAATGCTAACAAAGATGTGTAAATAGAGTATAGAAAATCATAATCTTTTTTTTTAAATTTTGAAAATACTGATTTGGGCCCTAGTTTCTGAAATTGCTTTGTATAACGGGTGGCTATAACAACAAATATTTTAAATTCTTTGATGAAGCAAAGGTTAATTTGATAATCTGGAAAAAAAATAATCAATCATTTGGTGGCCATTTTGTAAACAATTGTCTGTAGTTGGTTGATTGGTCAAATGACTGAAAAATGTCATACAAAGTTTTCAGAATCAAATAGATGATGCTTTAAAAAGAATGGAGCTTTAAAAAAATCAATATTTTATTTGAGACATTAGGCAGTTATCCATATATTTCAACCAAAGACAAATGACACTCAGTAGGCCAACTTCTTTAAGCCACACTAAAGTATCTAGGAGTATTTATAAACTTATTCTTAAAGTGGAACAATCATAAATGTAAAATGTGATAAATTTGTTTCTCCACAATCCATTGACAAGAGTTGATATATAATCTTTAAATCCTAGACAACTACAGAATAATTGTATTATATTTTCAGCTTCCCTTTATTGAACTAAAAAGACCAGGTATCACCTAAAATCCTTCATAAATTACTGTCTTCTCTGCTTGTTAGTAATACTTCAGAAAGCTACATATAATTTTAATCATTAACTTTTTGGTTCTTTCATCGGTAGAGTGTAGAAAAGGGAACTGATCAATAGAGAGATAATTGTGTTTAAAGGTTTGGAAGATTTTTGTTTGTAAAGATAAAATTGCGTTAAAGAATTGTTGAAGTCTATTCGAAGCAGCATCTATTAAGCACTTACTGTGAATGTGTCTGATAGTATGGTACATTAAACGTGAAAAGATGACTGTATGGCATGATTCCCAGGTTGGAGGAGTCTGGGAGTAGTAGGCACAGAAATATTTATAAAATTAATAAGTAATGAACAGTATTCTAAAATATCAATGATAATCTTATATATTTTTAAACTTTAGTAGTTTAGAAACTATTAAATTGTAATTTTGGTTTCACCCAATCTGTGTCTTTTATTTAAAACAAATTTCTCAAAGTTCAGGAAGCATATAAATTAGCTTCTTTTAGTTATTTAATAAGATTATCAAGTCACATTCAGTGAGTGCTGACTTTGTGCTGGGCACTGACAGCATGTGTTATGTATATTACTTCATTTAGTCTTTCCAGCAGCGCATGGATTTTGAGCATGGTATTAATGAGAAGGGTGCTAGCTACTACAGATGAGAGAGTCAACAAAAATTTTAAATAAGATTTCAGATTAGATCTACTATGATAATAGTCCATTTTGATTTTAAGAGTGGCTTTGGCACTGTCAATGAAGATTCTGGAAAGGAAAAGGATCAATACGTTTTCACAATGCTAGACCTCATAGGTATATTTTGTAAAAGAAAAAAATACAACAAAGTAGGCACAGTTTTACAGTTGTATCTTAACAAGTTTCAATTTAAAACATGTTATATACCCATTGTTGAGGGTTGGGTTTTCTTGAGAGAGTGAAAATATGGTACTAGTGATTTCTTTTCAGGATTACCCTTTTCTCATCTTTGAAAACGTTGAACAGATTCATGCTTTCTACAGTATGTAGTTGAATGTTGGGAACCAAGTCCTGGTGCAGTGGTAGGAGTAATTACAGCTGTCAGTTCTTTCAGCATGAGAAAACAACCTCCTTTCAACTTTACAAGAAACAGATTGTACGTATCTAAAGGAAAAGAAATAACAATCTTTATGTGATGAACAGTGTGGTGATTGTTAAACTAGTCAACTTGGTCACTTGGAAGGATATATTTACTGGAGGCCGCTGGGAAGAAGATACAGTTTATATGCAAGTCCCAGAGTATTTTATGAACGAACAAACAAAAACATGAGTACTAAATATCTTATCAGGACAAGACTAATGACTTGGACGTTAGGACAAAGACAAGACTGGTAGACTTTTCAGGGTAGAAAAGTTATGTCTAAAGAAACTTGTCTTAACTGCTTTCATGTGACTTTTGTTTTTTATAAAAGCACTTCTTTGTATCTGGGTGTTCCTCACATCAGGTTTATTTGGATGTTAGAAATCAAGGACTTCCTTTTACTAACCAAGAAGAAAGTAGATGAAACTGAAAAAAGTTGAAAACATGTTACAGAATGAGAATCGAGCACTTATTTTTAGCTGATCTTCAATAAATGAAGTTTATTTATTAAGCAATTTGTTTAGCATGGAGTGATTTTCCTCTTATTCTGTATGTGTGTGTGGAGGGGTGATGTTGTGTGCGTTTGGCAAAATTAGGCCAAAGTGCCAGCCTCGGATGTCTGGGACAGGGCAGAAGGGATAATCTATTGTTTTTGTTTTTTATTCCACTGTGAAGTAAACTTACAGGTCTGGTTTTCTAGCACCACGTGCTATTTCTTCCACTTTTCTTAATGAAAATTTGTGTTGCTTAGGTAAAAAGAAGAATAAACTTAGCAAATTATCAAAACAACTTAGCATCCAAAAGCTGAAAGACATCATTATAATGCCAGAAAAGCAGTGACATTTTATAAGAAAAATAAGTAGATGATGAAAGTGCTAAATATATATTTTACTGATTGCTTTTGGTAACATCACTTTCCTTTTACTCTTAATATTTACTTAATGTCCACTACACTTTTTTTTTTTTTTTTTTTTTTTGTCCTGAACAAATTGTAAGTAAGGGCAGCCAGATGGCCTAGGACAGAAAACAGGACACCTCTCGTTGCCTGGACAGGTTTCAAAATTGACACAGCATCAGTGCACAAATGAAGCCAGATAATGTGGCTGAAACAAGGTGTCTGACTCCTAATGTGTAGAGTGAAAAAGCTGAAGGAATAGAATAAACTTTCATGGACAGTTCTGGTTTACAGATATATAAGATTGAAAATGTGATGAAGTGAAGGTTTCTCCTGGGATGGAAGCCAGGCTACTAAGGTGCTATGATCCAGTGTCCTAGCCTTGGCCAACGAAATTCCAACCTTTTCTGATTGAATCACCTATTTCCATGTTTTACTTTTGAAAAATTAAAATTAAAAAAGATGTCTTTGTTAAAGACAGTCTCCAGTTATTCCTTAATGCAGCTTTCAAATAATTTTCTAAGTTTGCTAGATTAAAACAAGTTCTATTTGACCTTTATTAACAGGCACACTTTCTCATACTTCAGCTGTTATCCATAACACCTGTAGTACATTGCTATGGTGTTCTTTCACAAAACCAGATCTCTTGCAAAGTTGATGGAAAAGGAAGAGGAACAAGTTGCATAAAATATCACATTTCTTTTAGGTGTTTTTTCCTGATTTCCTTTGGGTTCTGGAATATGTGCTTACATTCGTGGTTATCTGAATAACCATGCTGCTCCAAGCAGATGGCTGTTGTAAAAGGATAATGTTGGGGGAATAAAGACCAGGCTAGGGGGACCCAGAAGCAGAGATGAACCCTCTGGGGGCTGATGATGTACATATATTAATTTCACAATTATCCTACAGGTGACTAATACCAGGAAGTTGTCTCTACGTATCTCTGGAGATACAGTGGTAAACAGAGAAAAGAATTTGTCCTGGAAAGTGGGGAAGATTGACCATAAAGAAGCTTAATAATATAAGCGGTGTTTAGATGGTGACATATGCTATGGAGAAAGATAAAAATAGAAAAATTAAAACAGGGCAGGGAAATAGGGAGAGACCATAGGATGCCTGGAAATTTTAACTAGGGTTGACGGAGAAAAGCCTGAGAAAGTAATATAATGGCCTAATGGTGAAGCCTTTCTACCTTTCTCAAGGTGAAGGCTTTGCATTTATTTATTTATATATTTGTGTGTTTGCTTAGGTCACACTATGTGTTTCAGTATATACCAAATCTTTATAACATTAATTTATTTAATTCACATGGTAACCCTATGAGACACATTTTATTATTTTCTAGATGAGAAAACTAAAGTACAGTGAAGGTAGGAGAATCACTGTAGGTCATACAGCTAGTGAATTGTGGAGACAGGATTTAAATCTAAGCAGATTAACTCCAGAACATTCTAAACCATTTTTTCCAAAAAATGGATAGGTCATTGTAGATTTTATCACTCTGTTGAGTGTCCCCTTTAATGCTAATGATAAGGGGCATATAATTTCTAATTATAAGACCTTGTCTCTTAGTTCTCAATTAGGGTACAATTATAGGTTGATTGGGTTTTAATTTTTACTATCGATTGAAAGGAGATTAAGAAAACTTGCAATTTATTGGTTGGCTATTTTATTTGGTCAAGAATTCCCAAGTTTATCCATCAGAAGATTCTGTGTTACTCCAAAAATATATTAAGGTTAAATTTTTAATCAAGAAAAAATAAGTTTACAGAATGCTATTTATCGTATTTTTTTCCAGATTCATAACAAAGCATTAATATTTTAAAGATTTTGAGAAGTCCTGTTTTAAGTTCATAGGATTTGCTTTTTTAATAAACCTATTATTTCTCAAACATATTTTACAATGGGCCTTTCTAGCAATAACTTAATATTACAAAGGATGTTAATGTTCTGAGGAGCACTGTTTAATAAATAGTACCAAAAGAGGACTGGGTAGAGCTATTTTTCAAATTTAAAATCAGTTCTATCTGAAAAGAATGAAAATTTCATCAGCCATTGCACAGGAAAAATATAAATGTACTTGCCCTTAATTTCCTTGTGTAAATAAAAAATGTAGAGAGATGTACAAAATGTAGAGAGAAGAAAGGAAATGACTATATTTTTTCCTTATTATTTGCCTAAATAATACATTATTGTAGGGCAAGGACAAGATATTATAAATATATTTGCCTATATCTTTTCAAGAGTGTATTCATTATTTATTTAGTGACTTCTTAGTTCATTTTGTGCTAATGGCTGGCATATCGATCAATGTTTTTAATGAGATTTCACTGATTCATCAAGTCAATATTTATCAAATATCTACTATGCATTTTGATACACTAACGTTTGCTTTTGATGTCATTTCTATAGTCTTGATCATTTTATACCAAGCTAGAATCTTTTTATCAATTAGATACTCATGTTATACACCAGAGTTCTTAGTTGTAAGCACCCGGAACCAGTTCAGGCTTATTAAGTCAGAAAAGGAACTTACTGAAAGGAACATCAACAAGACCTGAAAATCCAGTTCAAAAGCAACAGGATCCAAGTTGGGAGGGCACAGTGAGGACCACAGCCAGCACCAGTAAAATCCATTGGTGAGGTCCCTGTAGTCACCTCCTTTCTTTAGGCCCTGGCTATGGCTGCTGGTACCAACGGACAGCACTGCCAGTGGAACTTAGGTAGCATTGCTGAGGCCACTGCCACAAGAGTAAATTTGCCACTGTGTCTTACTCTCGTTTCACAGTCCTAGCCAGGACTATTTGATGAGCCAATCACCAACTACCAATTGGAGCCACAGAAGATAAGTGGGGAGCATTTGATGGTTGTGTGTCCAAATGTAGGAAAGTGGCTCAGCTTCTGGGAATCCAGAGTGGATAAATATCTTTTTGTCCATAATACTATTACTTTTATTATTTTTATAGTTCTAATTGCTATATTAGAGTATACCCAACTATCACTGTAACAAAACATTAGCTTCACATGGTGATTTGTGAGATTTGGTGTTGGAGTGTAAGCGTCTTTGTTAACACACCAACTAGACTTTATATAGGTTTTGGATTTTTTTTTCTTTTCTTCTCCCTCTCTCTCTCTCTCTTCCTCTCTCTTGGTCTGTCTTTGTCTCTCTGTCTCTTTCTTCTTTTTCCTTCCTTTTTCTTACCCTTCCTTCCTTTCTTTTCTTTTTCCTAGGGGGAGTGTTTGCTCCAAAATTATAAAGATTATACTACATATGGATATATATAAATAAATATTGCAATTACATTAGCCCCTTAAGATCTTTATCCTAAAATTATATATACTCCAAGAGTTTGAATAAAAAAATATTGGTAATTAATTTTCTTTCATCCTATCAGGAGAAGGCAGTTTGCACATACTACATATGAGTATGATATATATGACAGAAGTTGATAATATTATGGAGAAATCTGAATGGATTCAAGGGGAGACAGAAATGCATATAATAAATAAGCCAATTGTATAATATATTAATGTTTGATAAATAATATGGGGAAATAGGAAATGCAATCACAACAAAAAGATTTATATAAGTTTTAGGAATTAGTTGGATGAACACATATTTATCACCCGTACAGGGATGCTAGAGATTGAAAGGGGGTGCTACTTATAATTAAAATGGGGGACAACAGGTATAAAGTGAGACTGTTCTAAGCATACCAGGAAATGTGGTAACCTAGGAGTCATGCATTATAGAAACGGGAAAAGCAGGAGTAAATAAATGAACATGCCATATACAGGAGATTAGATCAGAAAGAATAAACCACTGAACTAATAAATAATGTATCTATAGTTTATTTTTAACTACCAGGAGCAATAATGTTAATTTTATGCAGACCCCAATACAATAAACTGGGGAGGTTGTTTTGTTTGTGTGTGTGTGTGTGGTTTGATTTCTGCTCATTTTGTGCAGTGTTGCTTTCTTCAGTATTGTTCTCCTTAATCCTCTTGCCTGGAAACTACATGCCCAGCTTCTCCTTTTTCTCCATTATTGGGAGTTGGCTTTCCCAGCAAGCAGACTGTCAGGAATTTAGTGTGCTGGATATTTAAGACGTGCCTTGGGCATCCATATCAGTGGAAGGGAGAGGAAGAAGCAGGAATGAGCAGATGGAGAAGTGGAGCTGACATACCTGAAATGGTTCCTCAGAATTTTTTTAAAGTTATTTATTTATTTATTTATTTATTTATTTATTTATTTATTTATGAGAGAAAGAGTGCCCACAAGTGGGGAGGGGCAGAGAGAGAGAGAAAGAGAGAGAGAGAGAGAGAGAGAGAATCCCAAGCAGGTTCTGCACTGTCAGTGCAGAGCCTGATGTGGGGCTCAAACTCAAGAACCATGAGATCATGACCTGAACTGAAGTCAGATGCCTAACCAACTGAGCCACCCAGGTGCCCCTAGAATTATCTTGAATTGGGCTGAGATGTCTAGGCCTTTTCATTCCTACATGAGCAGTCACTGGATACAGCATCCAGGGAAGGACATGAACTCGGGGGGTGGCTGCTCTCTGCAGCAGAGGCCACCTTTGAAGGGGTGGGAGGCGGCAGGTTGCCTGTGACAGCACGCCTAGTGGCCAGAGCACCCCATCCTTCAATAAAGAGGTGCCTGTGTGGCGAGTGGCAGTGTCAGCCCCTGTATCAGCATGATCACTTAACAAAGATTATCACACTAAGCTATAAATAATTAAAGCTTAGGTTTACCAGGGATGTTTAATTTAATGATGGGAACGATAAATGAACCAAATTAGAGTGGTTATAGCTTTGGAATCAGGCTGATGACCTAAACTTGACTTTGCCTCTGTCTTTTATTCACTGTGAGCTTTCCTGAGATTGATTACTGTACAAATTAAATGTTACATTTTGTATAAAAAGTTTAACTCAGTACTAGTGCATAGTGAGCTTTCAACAAGGATTACTTGCAGGTTTAAAGGATAATAACTTGATTAACTTCTTAATTTTTTTAATGTTTATTTATTTTTGAGAGAGAGACAGAGTGTGAGTGGGGAAGGGGCAGAGAGAGAGGGAGACACAGAATCTGAAACAGGCTTCAGGCCGTGAGCTGTCAGCACAGAACCTGACGCGGGGCTTGAATCCACAAATCACGAGATCATGACCTGAGCTGAAGTCGGACACTTAACCAACTGAGCCAGCCAGGCTCCCCTTGATTAACATTTTAAAAATATTTTTTAAATGTTTATTTATTTCTTTTGAGAGAGGGAGGGAGGGAGGGAGATTTCAAGCAGGAGAGGAGCAGAGAGAGAGAGGGAGAGAGAGAGAATTCCAAACAGACTGTACTGTCAGCACAGAGCCCTATGCGAGACTGGATCTCACAAACTATGAGATCATGACCTAAGCTGAAACCAAGAGTCTTACACTTAACTTACTGTGTCACCAAGGTGCAACTTTTTGTTTCAAGTATGACATTTTGATTTGGGGAGGGGGGATGGGGACGGGTGGGGAAGTTGCAGGGATAGAATAGGAAAGCTTTCTCAGAGCATCTCATTTATATGACTCCTGACTTGCTGAGCTAACCTATTCTATTCTATTCTATTCTTTTCTATCCATGTTTTCTAATGTCAAATGTGTGTTTTGTTTTTATGACATAAAAACAAATGTGGGATTTTTTTCAATGTCTTTACTCTCTAATGTATACTTCTATGTAAAGATAGGAATGAAACACTCTAAATACCCTAAATGGATACAAGTTGTAGGTATCTGAACTCCGTTCCTGAGAGTTGGGAGACCCTGAGGTTTCTTGGTTTCTAGCATGGACTGCTTGTCTCTGCTACAGCTGAGTGACACAGAAATGTAACACTCCTGGACATATCAGAATCCATGAAGAGGACAAGAATTCATTCGAAGATTGATAGGTTGGGGAGGAGAGAAACATATACAAAAAAAATCTAAAATAAAGGATCCCTGTTTGAAGTCAAGAATTTGAGTCTGGTGGGTTAATTCAGGTGAATTAGGGGCAGATTAAAGAAGGGAATCTTTTAGCATTGTATTGTGCCTCGCTTGGGATGGAGAGTAGTTAAAAACGCCAAACCAGGATGGAAAATGGTATCAAATGGTATCAAGGGAATAGGAACAACTCAAATTAATCTAGTCATAATACAGAATTGTTCAGACAGAGGTAGCCTTTCAGACAGAAAGAAGTACAGAGAAATAATTGATCTAGAGATACATGGAGCTACCAGACAGCCTAGACAAAATCAAGGGACAACCCACCCCCCTGCCCCCCTCCAAAAAAAATAGTTGAGGAACTTTTGTATAGTGTATGCCATTGCTTGAATCAACTAGGAAAACTCCGTTAGGAGACCTTTTCCAGAACTCATTCTCATGCCTGACCCCTCCTGATTCTTGTATCATAGCTTCTCCCGCCCATTAGATCTGCCGCTACCCAGATTTTCTCTTGGGTGTGAATCCCATTAGTTTTTCCTGACTTTCTCTGATCTACCAGAAATTTCCCAACACAAAATTATATATGCCTTTGTATTTATTTCCTCTCATGGAAAAAAAATAATAAGGCAATGGAAATGATCTTCAGATTACTCAATGAAACATATGGATTTTTTCCCATTTGCTCTCTTGAGATCATCAAATTATGTTAATAGACTGTATGCTGGTATGCAAATGCCTCAGAACACCCAACAGAACAGCCACACAGTTTATCTCAGGGACTATGAACATATCCAATAGTAGAAATAACCTGATGATAATCAAGGTAGATTAAATGAAATTTAGTTTACACAATTACACTTAAACCATTGGTAGTACTACTCAAACAAAATGTCTTTGAGTGCAGTGTTGCTGATTTGAGGTTTTCATATACTTATACTTTATAAACTTGGCTTTTAAAGATTGCAGGGACTCCTTACAGTCTTCTGTCACTTCTATTTCTAATCATTGAGTGATTAGGAACATAAAACAGATTAATACAGGAGACATTCTGTGATTCTGATACGGCATTCCGAACAATCCCACTGGGATCCATGGGAAAAGCCAGCCTACTTACTGTCCTTTCTAGCTACAACTGAAAAGCTGGGAAAGCTGGAGAAGAAAACAAAGAACCTTCATTTAAGAATAAGACAATTTGCTGATGCCTTAACTCGTCTGCAAAAACTGATCATCTTCAGAATTAAAATGAAACATCATACTATACAACCCACCCAACGTGTTATCAACATATAAAACCTTCTCCAAGGAAATAACATTTTAAATAGACGCAATGTAGTGCAAACAGGTTCCAAATTGGTCAAATTCTTTCCATCCCCAGTGCTACCACCATAGCCCAGGCTGCCATCTTTTAACTGTTCTCACACATGTAATACAAAGGTCTCTACTCTTCCTGTTGCCTTCCCCTTTAAAACCTTCGTATTGTAGTCAAAGTGATGTATTTAAAATGCAAATCTTATGTTAATCCTGTGTTAACTTTTTAATGTTATTACTTTCAGAAGCAAAAAGAAGGCGCCATTTCATATCATCCCTTTCTACCCTCAGTTATCTCAAACACTTACATACACGTCTTCTGAGGGAAGAGCAAACATCAGCTTTTGTACAACAAGCAAAATCCAGACCCCTTTCCAAGGCTGACTAGGCCTTGGATACTAAGGCTCCTGCTACTCTCAAACTTCATCTCCGCCAGATTGCGCTGTGGTTACCCTGGCCAATTTGCAGTTTCTCAGAAGCACCAAATGGTTTCACCCTTTAGTGCTCTCGTTTCTGTGTTTTCATTTTCCCAGAATACTTTCCCCTGGCTCTTAAAACGCCATTCACCCTATATTTTTAGGTGCTGTCATCATTTCCCTTTTACAGATGATGACACGAGCCAGAGAAAGTAACTTGCCAAAAGGTGAATGAATCTTTTGGCAAGAATGGCCAAGTGGCAGAATTTAAACCTCAGTGATCAGACTTTGAAACTTCAGTTCTTTGCCATCATTAAGACCTCCATGTTTTCATCCTGCGGTCCTGGTGCTCAGCTTTACTGTCGGGCGCCCCCTAATCCACTATGTAGATCAGGCTTAGCTACCGATCCTTGTTTATCTTCTATTTCTTCACTATCTTCTATCTCATATCTTCTAACTCATATTATTTATTTATTTATTGTTTGGGTTATTTTTTTAATTGTTCACTGAATTGTTAAGATTTCTGGGGCACCTGAGTGGTTCAGTCAGTTGGGTGTCCGACTTCGGCTCAGGTCATGATCTCATGGTTCGTGAGTTCAAGCCCTACATCAGGCTCACTGCTGTCAGCGCAGACCCTGCTTAAGATCCTCTGTCCCCCTCGTTCTGCCCCTCCCCCATTTGTGATCTCTCAAAAATAAATAAAAAACATTAAATATTGTAAGATTTCTGAGAGCGAGAACAAAATATACCCAGCTCATATAATCCCTTTTCTACAAAAGCACTCCCCCAGGCCATTTTTGCTTCAAGTAACTGATGCATATTGGGAGGCCAGGCAGGTGTTGGCTGTCTGTAACTCTTAAGGTGACACAGAGTCGTTTTAGGTATGACAATGGCTGTTTTCTGATTTTCACTCTGGTACCATCTTAACAGCCATATTACAAAGTCCTCTTCTGTACAGAAAGACTAAAAATACCAAGAATAAAAACATTAGAATTCTCTGAAATGTTCAAGACAAATCTATTAGCTTCTATCTCTGGGCTTTTCCTTTTCTTCTCCAGATTCCCCAGTTTCCTCTGATTTGCTCTCCTTTTTTCTTATGCTTCTTGGAACCATCATCTCCTTACAACCAGTTTTCAAACCACTGTTTTAGCAGAAACTTCAGACTCTCAGACTATTTCGGAATAAGGTTTAGGGAGGCCTCAGATAGCACTCATGCTTTGTGTGAATTGACCTGGCAACAGTGAAGTGTTGTCTTACGTGGATGATTCTCTGAGTGCATCAGTTAACTAACAGCACAAACACACAAGCACAGAAACCCAGCAAGTATAATGTGTTATTAAAAAGGGGTGGAATGAGCCTTTATCTGACAGATCATAGCCAGGAAAAACATTCCTAAAAATTGGCCCATTTCTCCTCAAAATGTGTCTGAGGTTAAATGGAGCATCCTTTATTTTACACAAAGAAAATAATTCAGGAGGATGACAGCTTAGTGATATATGTCTTTGTGGCCTAAAATCAAGGGCCTGGAATAAAAAAAAAATGAAGTAAAATTGGAAAAGTGAAGCACAGATAATTTGAAATATCATATTTATTTCTTCTTTAATCTTTTTCAATAAGATAAGGTATAACTACAAAATAGGGAAATGAGGTAGGGAAATGAGGAGAAATGGGGAATAATGAAGTGTGCCCATAACATTCTCCCTATGTGGGAAAAGTCACATTACAAAGAATAAATAGCAATTAAAATGCCATGTCTTCAGTTGTGTGTTATATTTCCTGCATAGTTGAAAATAATTTTTAGAAATCCTTATATCAGTGGTAAAAGACTGTGATGTCTCTGTTTTTGTCTTAAATGAAGGTCAGAGTCAAAGTGTACTGGGAACTTTCTAATGAACAGCACAATGTCAAGATTCCCTTCCTTAAGAAAGTTAGTAACTGTCTGAGAACTAACATTCCTCTGAAGAGAAATGTTTGCATGTTGCTAAAAGCCCTTTCTTCTCTTTCAAACAGGATGGAATTCCCACCCCTAGGTCATTACCATATTTTGACTTTTAACCCCTCATCTTTATACCATTTGTGAACATATTTGAGCATTGTAAAAGGTGGGAGCAATACCTTCTCCACTAATTTCCATCTTTCATTTAATATATATATTTTTTACTAAATTCTGATGACATTTTATTTGAAGTGTTCAAAATACCAGAAAGTCACTAGGAAGAGGGTTTGAGGTTGGCGCTGGATAAAAAGACAACCTTGAACTAATTTTAAAGTTTGCAATTAGCAGAGATCACAGTGTGGCAAGTAAAAGTTTTAATGATAGACTGGCCCAGGCCTTGAGGTAAATTATGCATAATTATTCATAACTGCTATTTTTGGCTTGCCTGATTTGTCCTAGACCTCTGGCTGAGGAAACAATTTGAAATAATTAGTGTACTAGTGCATTGACAATGATGAATGAATTGAATACTTCTTGTGCCAAACATGGGTCTTGATAGGAAGCAGATAACTTTGGCAACTGTGGTATTTTGTTATTGGATCTCTCAAAGTGGAAAGTTTGTAGTGTGTGTGTGTGTGTGTGTGTATACGTGTGCACACACGTGTGATTTTCATAGGTTGTTTTTTAAGTCCTACTCTAAAGACCTCAACCATTAGAGAGACTACGATTAAAAACAAACCAAAGAACAACATGAAAAAAAGAACATTTGTTATAGAACTTCTCAATTCTTAATTTACTATACCTAATTTTTTCATGCTTAATGTTGAGAATTAGACTATGGTAAATATAAACTAAACATAATTTCACAATATTTAACAAACTTCCTTTAAATTGTAATATTTTGGAAACTTTTTCAGAGTTTAGTATATTAGATCCAAACTGTGGGTAAGGAAGAAAAAAATGTACTGATAATGAGCTAAATGCAATGCTTTTTGAAGTGCAGAGATTTTAAATAATTAATACGTAAGAATACTTAGTAATTTCTTCCTACACATCTGTTTTAGAAAGTAAGACCAAAATGGATAGTTAGCTACATGCTAAATGCCTACTGCTGGATAAAGAAACCTTATCTTTACATATCGTAATATATAATAATTTTCAATGATTGTGATATATTTCAGTGATTGTAATATGTAAACATGTTAAAATAGAAAATGTGGCAAAATTCTGGTATGCCATTAGAAGATAAAACTAGCAGAAAATTTAAAGAAAAGGAGTTTCATGGATCTATTTTTTAATTCATTGCTCAGAAAGCTCTTTTAATTAAGCAAATACTCAGAAACACAATATATTCACATTTTTCAGTAGAATAAACACCAACAATTGTCTCTGTCTGGAGACAACAATTGCCTCTTGGCTGGAGATTTGGACAAACAGCCAGACAATCTTTGTTTTAGTGAAAGAGCTTCAGCCCATTTAAGTCATCCAAAAGCAAAATTAGACTTCCTTTTTCTAAAAACATAAAGTAATTTAAACATATAAGAAGATGGAATTTCCAGACAACTTTTGAAAAATATACTAGTTGAATTTTATCACTTTGCTAATTGTATGTTATTTTCTCTATTTTAAAATAGTTTTTAAAGATATCCAAACTTTTGGTGAAAACACTATAATTTTTGTATACAGATATCATATTCATTTTTATCTCATCGTAGTTATTCTTCCTTAATGCTACATCTGATTCAATTGTATTGTTCTTTATTACTTTTAACCGTGACAAAATTATTTTTTGGTCTTGCCTTTTATGTATAGAATAAACTGCAATGTTAAATAATCTGCACAGGAAATATATCTACTCGTTTGCTGATTATTATATGTAAAACAATTTTTTTATGTAACTCATAACCCAAATGAAGAGAAAAAAAAGCACATATATGACCATAGTTTTCCTGTATATTATCAGATTTTATCAAATATGTCAGAATCCTATGTCCCTGAACTTGAAAAATCTGTTTTTGCAAGATCACATGGTTATATAAAAAGAGGTTTCTCTCAACTTATTCCTCTTGCCATTTTATTCTTTGGTTTAAAAACCAAATGTAACACAACTTCACTTTTACTGGTATGTAAATGCTACTTTATAACCTTAGCTTTGGTTTTTGAGTTACATTTTTTTATAGAAATTCTAGCATTGGGTCTACTTTTCCTGAAAGAATTTGTTAATAAGGATATCCCATAAGGTTGTCAGTAGTGATTGAAAGAGCCAAATGAGTGATTTTAGAAGTCAATAAATTCTAATATCAACATTAATATTAACATGTAAATTCATATTAATTAATAATATATTCAAATTATTCCTAAAAAATAAAATAAGGTTATTCTTTATTAAAAGAAGATTTAATTGCAGAAGTAGAATTATTTATGTTTAAATGTGGGGATACTTGGCTTATTCTATTGTCTTTTCTCCATAAGTAGTTTACTATGTGGATTTCACTGACCCAAATCTTCAGGGACACCATCCTACTCTAGCTCTCTGTCTGGAGAGACATGGAATGGCAGTACTCTGGCAGTGGAGATATCCATTGATCCTTTGAATATACACACTTTGGGGATAAAGTGCCGCCAAGGGGCTAATGGTATATGAGCTAGTGTCTTCTATAGTTTTATTCTGTGTCCCCTGTGATAACTCTATCTACTGAATATAGAGCAAGAGGGTAGACAGTGAGATCCTGAGCCCAAATAGAAATACTAAATCCTAAATCTGAATATCACAAAACAATATGTGAATGCACATTACTGTTGTTATTTTTGTTAATATTACCTGGAGTTAATTTCAGTAGTTTCCTTGTCTAAAGAGTCATTAAAAATAAAAGATGTTTACAGCATGAAAAGCAAATGTTTACTTTTTTATAGCCACGTTTCAAGAATTACATCCTGAGACTTCTGCTCAGCTGGCTAGGGAAGCACAATCTTTAACAGATTTAATCCTACAAAAAGGGGTTCTGTTTAGCATCACCTCATGGGCATGTATTTGCAGATTGGTACAAATTTCCCTGTGCATTGCATGCAGATTTTGATGCTCCAAATTTATGAGAGTTGTCTCAAAACTGTATAAAACAGGAAGCATTTTACCCACTAAATTAAAGTGAAATGTTACATGGGAGGCTTACCTACTTCTTTTAAGTCCCTTATGACAGGATTTAAAATAAGCACATCATATTTTTGAAATGCTTTTTCTCATTGGACGCCAGGCAGATTCAATTTCGTGGTATAGCCCAATATTGGAATCTGTGGGAACAGCAATTTTTCAAATTGATTGAATATCACTAATCAACACTAAAGAAAGACTTGCTGTCTTTCTTTAACGCAGAGGCAATGAATTCTGACATATAGTATAGCAGGTGGTGTAGATGATAGGTGTTTTTCTTATGATAACATAAATTGATACTTAACTATAAAGCTTATGTTGAATGAATATTATTACATAATATTACAAACAATATTACAAACTCCATCTCACATCTGTTTCATTCTAAGAAAATGGCAAATGATAAAATAACAGGGAAGAAAACATCCTTTATAATTTATTCAGGATTGTTCATTAATTTCCTAATGGCTTCAGGGTACAACCTTAGGCACGGCCTGTTTCCAAAATATCATTATTTTTTCTTGTGATACGATATTTTACAATATTTTTAAAAAATCTGCTTTTAGGGCACATGTTCAAGGCTCTACCTGGGGTACTTTAGAAATGCCCCTGGTCGTAGCTCAAAGAAGGGTACTACATAACCAGAAAACCAAGGATCCATGGCTTACTTAAAAATTAGTTTGAATCGATCACAAGTCGTGCTTAAATTCCAGGCTCAGAAAGATGCTCCTGTCTTTGATTACATTTCCCTGGAGGCATTGTATGAGCCTGAACTATAATCTTTCCATACAGAAGCTCTCTGTTTGGGTGGAGGCATTTTAAAGTAGTTTTCTGTGAGATGGATTGCAATTTCTCCCATTTGCTTTTTGTTTCTTCCTCCTCCCTAACCAACTGCCCCTTCCTCCTTCCTCCCCCGCCACCCCCTTCAAGTTTTGAAGCCATCAATTCATGTATTTAAATGTCCTTGGAAACTGAAAGTAATCTAGAAGGTTATTAGCATATTGTTATAAATGTTAATGGCCTGACACCAAGGATGGGATTTTTTTTTATGGGTGTTGTTGTGAACATTAGGAGTCTAAATGGGGAAAATCTTCCCCATTCAGAGTGTCACCCTGGCCCTTCATTCACTTGTCAGGAGCCCATTGTGTGCCCAAACCTTGTCAGAGGCTGCTACATGTTTAGTGGCAGCAGCTTGCCATTGAGAGCTGGGAAGAGGGCTGTTGGGGATGGGGGAGAGACTGGCCTAGGCAGCCAGGTGGTGGCCAACTGGCCAGTAACTGACAGACAATTTAACCTAACTAGGCTGTACAGTCAGGCCTGTGTTACAAAAGGCCCACATGTGTCCTTAGCAAGCTTCATTAACTCTTTTGGCTAGGGCTGTACTCCTCTGACATATTAATTAGTTGCAATGCTTTCTCTTACTCTAACTTAACCTTTCCATTGGTCACTCAAGTGGATCCATTGGAAGCTATTAGAATAATATGTATGCAGAATTACTGGGAGAAAAAAACTATAAGGGGAAGAAAATATTTCCTATCAGTGGACTGATTTTATATGAAAAAATGATAAAAAGAGAACAAGTGACCATTAATATTTCATTCAGGAAGGTGACCTATTCCATATTGTTAATAAAAACAGGACATCTATGGCTATGTAATTATGTGTTGTGATATGTATAAAATTGTCTTGCTTTCTTCTTTGTACTGGAAACAAAAGAAAAATACTATGAAACAATATTTTGAGGTATGTTATTTAACAACCAAAGTGACCTGACTTTGGGATTATAAATCGATCAAAGGTTTTGAGTAATTTTCACAAGTTAAAAAAGTCTTAATAAAGGAAAGCGCTTATAAAATGTTTTTTAAAATCATAAAATGTACTGAGCATTTTGAATCTGTAAAAATGTTTCATGTGTATTTAGGTAGATACAGATATACATATAAATATATTTGCTGGCAAAAAGTGATGGGATTTGTGTGTGTGTGTGTGTAGCTTTTACTACTTTACACTTCACTACAGCCAAGTGCTATATCATGTAAGTTATGAGTATAGATTATTTGCAGCTACATGCAATGAACTTATTATCTGTGGATAGATTGAGTCTGTTTGGGTTTGTTTTTTAATCCATTTCTGAATAGTGTGTGCACATATGTAATTTGCCTATCACTTTAGGAAGTGAAATTATGGAAAGATTGATTTGGAGAGAGTCTATTTGCGCTATATTGTAGAAGTCTGTCTTTTTTTTCCCCCTAAGAATTCCTGTCTTGCTGTAAATCAGAATTCATTATTACCCTTAATTTTCAAGTTATAAGCTAAAGACAATAAGTCTTGGAAGCACATATCTTGATGGAAAGTTGTTTCCTTTTTTTGTTTTTTTAAGTATCAGATAAAATTATGAAACAAATATCACAGTATAATATTTATAGAGGTAATGATACTTCATAAAGATAGGAAATCTGGAAAGAACTTTTACTAGCCATTTAATCAAATGCCAATAATTATAAGTTTCTGGTCCTATATTAAAAAATATCAAGCTTAAAATCTGACAACAATAACATTTGCAAAGGATAAAAAACATGAGGGCATTTTGTGATGCTTGTTTTGTCTCAGTTTAATTAGAGACATAATAATAGTAACGTTCTCTGGTCCTGCCTAATTCTTTTTCAATTAAACCAAGCTTTGAAAATATGGCAATAGGTTTTGTAAGGGTTTCGTAAGGGGAAAAAAGTGATAGCCTTTTTAAAATTTGACCCTGAACCTTTCACCTGAAGAAATAAACATGAGTAGATTGTATTTGGCAGTAGAATGTTGTCTTTGAAAATATGCCCCTTTTATTCGATGTGATCCAAAATAATGCTTAAACAAATTGGGTCACAAGTGCCAGCACTTGATAATTTAAAGTGTTGTAAAAATGATTGGTGTTTACAAGTACAATTTGCTCCAGGAAAATTTGGCACCCTTTTAAGTTGGAAAAGTGTCAATATTTTATGATATATTTTATACTGGCTATGCTCAGATTGCAAGATCCGTTCCAAGTACAAGCTTTAGACAACTTTAAACCATTCATTTCAAGTTGTGATTTACAGGTGCAATATAGTTACTGATCATTTATTAAAGCACATCATTTTTTAAATACTAAAACACATGAATGGTCAAATATATATATTTTAGTATGCGGAGGTTTATTTTGAGCTATGTTAAAATATAACTTTTTCAGATTTTTGAATACATTTGTAAAGTTTTGTTTCCTTCTAATAGGCCTTTAAGATCACTATTCCTAAATATGAGTTCACAAAATTATTCCATTTTAAGATTTTATGTCTACAAGTTAGCTAAAATATTTTCCTTAAAGGAAAGTTTGCCATCTAAAAACTTGCTTTTGGTTCCCAAACCATTCCTGGAATTCTATTCTCAATCTCTTATGTTCTGATACTCCTAGTATTTAAAAAAAAAAAAAAAAAGAGGGATGGAGGAGGAGGGGGAAAGGGATGGAGGAAGAGAGAGAGAGGAGAAGGAAGTGATGGAGGAGGAAGAGGACCATATAGTTCTAGTCTCCAGGACTTCATTTCTCCTTTCGATTAGGTTTTATCTGTTTTGTTTTCTTGTTGTTTTGTTTGGCCACCACTGCCTCCAGCTGATGCTATCTTGAGTGCAACTTCTTATTTTAGAAATAAGTTACATATTAGTGTAAGAGATTTAGTTTTCTATATTCTAATGCAGAACCAGAATCTTCTAGCATTTTCCATTCCATTTCTGTGTTTGTGATGCAGGTCTCAATACATTTCAATTTGAGGATATCAGTAACATAACACAATAGGAAGATGATGGATGTCCAAAGTTCAAAAACTTGACTTGGAGAGATCTTTTTTCCATTTACTCTTTATTCTTGTCCTAGTCATTTAATCCTTCTTTTTTTCTTTTTCTTTTTATTTAAATCCAAGTTAGTTAACACACAGTGTGATAATGGTTTCAGGGGAATTTAGTGATTTATCACTTACATATAACACCCATTGCTCATCCAACAAGTGCCCTCCTCCAGCAACCCTTGCTTTGTTCTCTGTATTTAAGGGTCTCTTACACTCACTTGAATGAAAGTAAAAATGCATGTCTCACAGAGTTGCATGTGACAATACTTTATAAAGCACTTAACAAATATTAGATACCTTAAATATTGCTTACAGCAAAGAGTGTTATAAATGTACTTAACTATTAAGTATATAAATAAATACGTAACAAAATAATTGTCACTGTTAGAATTTGTTGTATAAATCACTTGGAATTGAACTGGAATGTACTTAGAGGAAAATGCAATGAGAAGAATAAATAAAATCCAAAAATGACTCTCCAAATTTATAATTTCAGTTTTCTATGTTAATTGAAATAAAGACATACAGACTTTTTAGTGCTTCAACACTCATGCAACAACAAATACATGTAAGACACAGATATAAAACATATCAAACACACAGTATTTTTCCAGACACTGATGAATAACTAATTTGCAAAACCAAAACACTTGCCTATAGGTAGCATAGCATTAAAGGGCTCCTGTGTGTGTATGTATGTGTGTGTGTGTGTGTGTGTGTGTGTGAAGTTTATCACTTCTCATCATCATTTGGAATTTTCCTAAATATCGTAAAAATAGTTTTTCTTCTTATATCTGATTCAAGATCTTACCAAACATTTTCCATCTAAGCATGTGCAGAATGCTAGGCAGCGACCTGCCAGCAGTTCTATGCAGCAGGCCTGCAAAAGACACTTGTCTGGGTGTTGTGTATGCCTTGGTGTGCACTGACAACCGAGTTTTGAAATCTCTCGGGGGGGCTTCCAGAAACGACTGAAAGTCTGATGCCTTGGATTGCCTGTCCACATTTGGAACTCTAACTATATATATATTTCTCTCTCATACATCTGCCTTCTCTCTTCCGGTTTGATGTTCTCTCTCCCATTGGTAAGGTTTCAGTCAACATCATAAAGACTGACACAGGCTGACAGCATACTGCATGTGTGAAGCGTTACCTTCCTACATTTCTCCTTTAGATTTGATTTTTATCAAAATATTTTGAAATTGTCATCGAGGTTTAAGATTTAGTTTGTTACAAAGGGTTTTGAAAAGCCACTGAAAATGCCAGAAAATGTAAACAAACAAACAAACAAGTATTCAAGTTAGCTAATTCAAATCAGTGATTGCAAATTCAGTGTAATGTTTTATCCCAGTACTCTGTACATCACCCTCTGGGTAACTTAAACTGGGGTCTTGTCGACAATCTTCCATGTGTTTTATATTTGTATTCACTGTGTTCTGCTGCCTACTGTATTTCCTCTTTTCTACCTCTCTTTCCTTTTTTCATTTTATTTCTCTCCTATTTAGATAGTGTGCTGTTCGAGGAAATGTTGATTGGTTAATTTATTCTACCCAGAATTTTCCAAAGCAGCTTGAGGCACAAAGCAAAAATGCAATGTCCCTTAAAAGGACCCAAACTATTGTAAGAAAATCCCAAGAGGTGGAATATAGTGTTATCTGTTTACTGAAATTTATTTCTATTTTGGATCTTATCAAAATATTAAAACTAATATTTTACCAATATGGAAACTTCATCTATTTGTAGATGGATAGTCCTGAAATATTGAGAATAATTATTCTATTAAACCACCTAAAGGTGCAATTCCTCTAGCATTATGATGCATAAATTACTGTTAATTAGGAGTCAGCAATATTTTGAAGGTTTATAATTAAGAGCCTATTTCATCTGTGAACACTTTGGCTCAGTGTTTAAGTTATTTATTACAACTTCTCAGTATGTTTGATTTCTATGGGATGTTCCTTTTCATTTGTAGAAAGATGAGACTCATGTATGAAGGAATTTTATTAAAGAACATAGAATTTTATGTATATTAGAGTGGTTTTAGGAATTAGAAATGAAATCTCTCTGTGAACCTAGACATCACTGCAAAGATGCACCAACTGTCTTGAAAGAAATTCTTGTTCTAACCTTTTAGGCCTTGGGAAATATGGCCTCTGTGAACAGATCTTGCACGAGTTATTTTAGATGCATTAAAATATATATATTAGGAATTAATATTTACATATTAATATTTATGAAAGATATAATTTAATATTTAAAATATTAATATTTCAAGACATTTTAAAGGATCCATATTTTGAAAAACATCTTGAATATTTTATCTTCCATTTTCTGAGATAAATAACAATTTCATATCAGATTTTTGGGATAAGTAAAGGAAAATAAAGGATCCTTTATATCAATTGCTACTTATTAGTAGCATCTGAATCTTGAAACAAATAATTTCTGTGTGTTTAAGGTCATAATTTTATTGATTTTGGCCACAGTATATCATACCATAATAAAATAGTAAAAGAAAGTTGTGGTATACAAACTATAGTTGTAATATGTTATTAACATGTGATCTTTTTTGTAAATGCAAGGGATCTAAAATATGTCACTTACATATTATTATAAACTTGATTTGTGTTCTCTTTTTTTAACTTGAAGAAAATAATTTCCTTATCCCCTAACCAACCATTTTAAAAATACTATTTTGGTTTCTTTCAATGTTGAATTATGTCACATGTTTTCAAAAGATCTAAAAAAATTGTGAAATGATATTGGAAACAGAAATGATTTGGAAGACTAATTGCTGTATTTCTTTCTAGTATTTCTCCTAGTGTAATACTGACCTCTGTGTCCCTGATCCTTCCTTCAGTTATCACAGGGAATGTGGTATAGACAGGGTTATCAGAGAAAGGGTTTTAAAGAAGTTTAATTGAAGAAAAAGGAGGAGAGCTTTAAGGAGTTACCATCTGACTTTATTTCTTAAATAATAGAACACATACTGCATCATCTGAGAAGAAAGAAAGCATATGATCTGTACTGAGTCTCTTTATGATCTTTGGTCCAGACTAGTCCAAGGGGAATGTAAAAGTATAAAGTTCAAATCTTCTCTCATCTTTTTTGTTTGGGTTGAGGTCACTGATGGGGCAGAGCAGGGAACTTTATGGTTAACTGTAGTGAAGACAGCCTTTGAACCAATGCTAAGTGTTATGTTTAAATGTTGCCAATATTTTTAAACTAACTACAAAAAAAAAAAAAAAGATCTTCAAGAAATGTGGACAATGAAATCCTTGTCTAGCTCCTTTTTTACTTTTTCCTATTAACACATAGAGTCACAAATGTGTGTTACCAAGTCAAACACACTCACACTTGTAGATACATGTTCCCAGCAGGATTTCATTTGTGCTTAGAGCTGCGGTTTAGTGAAAAACCCTCTCATCTGTGTAGTTGTTTTCATTTTTGAGCTTGTCACAGCATGAAATCAGTGTCTCACTGAGAGCAGGGTTTTTTTTAAATACCCTGAGAGTTAGAGGCTAAATAATTTAAATGTCTGAATATGCAGAAATGTAGCTCAAGTGGGACTTATTTATTCCTTTCTATTCTTGTTATCAAAGAATAGAAAAATTACAGTAAAACAATGTGATGGGTAGCTGAGAATGTTTGGAAAACCTTTTCTTTTGTTTTGATGTTTTTCTAGAACACAGGGAGTAATTTCTTCCCTAAAAATTAATATGTGCATACTACACCAACTATAAGATGTCAAAACAGCTATATATTCAAAAAATGATCTCCATGAAGGTTCTCCCTTTCCTTCCATATATCTAAAATATCGTAGATAGACCAGACTTGAATGTGAAATGTTTAGACATTGGCATTTATACAATTCCAAACCTGGTGTTTCTTTCTTCTGTAAATTTTCCACTCTACTGTAAACTGAATCAGGAGTTTCTCTTGATTTTCAAGGCTGTATGCTCAATTCCCCAAAGAGAAAGATGAGACCATACCCTTAAATTTATGGTGTGTATATTTACTGACTGGTATGTGACAGGAGCACTGGTTAGAAAGCCACAGTTTTATGATGCTTTGGGTCAAATGTTGTTTTGACATTATGCTTATTTTACAGTAATCAGCATATTAAACCGAGGAGGAGGGTTTGCACATATATGCAAAATGCGGAGTATGAAAAGCAGTGGTGTAGTAGCAAGTATAAGGCCAAGTAAGGTGAAGTTTTGCTTGCCTTGTGGTGCAGCTGATAAAACAACTGGACTGTTTCCAAGATTCCTGGACTCCAGCTTTGTCATTTATTTTTCTCTGTCATTAATTTTTAAGGAAAAAAAAAAACTCTGAGTGGTAAACCTGTACTTTAAATGAAAGAAAAACATTTTTTTGGTAAGTGAAATGCGTATGGAAATACCCCAGCAAGTTCAGTTCGTGTAATTTGTTAAGACTTATTCATATAGGAGGAGCTAAAATAATTTCCAGAGAGTTAAAGAAAAAAAGAAAAAAGAGAGGTTTTGTCACAGTCTTTTGACCAAGATGTGGACAGGCCAAATGAATGGTTAACCATTTTAACAGAACATTTTCCATACTCTTTAACACAGAGTAATTAAAATTTGCTTTTATAATTTTGAAAATGCTTATTTTTATTTAAACACAAGTGCTCTTATAATCAAGCAATTTGTGTTTGACAGACTCAAAATGATCTTCTAGTTTTATTATTCAAACTACTTCCTTATTCGACTTGCTTCTTTTCATATGTCAGTTCATTCTTTTTTAGACTTTCAGTGAATTTACATGTATTTATTAGATGTCTGCCTTGTTCTCAAGTTGTGGTCGGAATTCTGAAGAACACAAACCCATTCCTGCGGAATTTACAATCTAGCTGAGTAAACATAACAAAGATATATTGAATAAGCAAATAATGCCATTCTGTCTGACTCTTCCAATTTTTACTGAAGAATTTTTTTTTACAACAAAAGGTAGCAGTTATATACTGTGTCATATAGTTCAGTTTTCTACACTGATGGAAACTTTTGAGGCTACAGCCAGACATTCAAATAGATCTATTTGGTAGGTAGCCAATAACAGGTTCAGAAGAGGGTGCAAATAACATGAAAAAAAAATCAGTATGATGGAAATGGTAGTGGAGAGAAATGTTAAAGCATTTAATACTATGGCGTTTTAACCCTGCTTAAGTTTTGAAATTTTAGTACCACCGTCAATGAGCATGTCTTAAATGTCCCCTAGTATTATAAGGTATTAGTAGTAGTTACATAATTTGAGGGGTACTGGGCATAATAATAATTCCTTGTTTCAAAATTATAAACAATTTGATGACAGTGACGGCAGAACACTGCTAAAGTGCGCGCTCCTAAGCACAGAGCGCTGTGCGACTGCGTGGATTGCACGCCCCAGAGCTGGCGCTGCAAAGCATGATGGGGTGAATGTATCCACGTAAGACCTGGTTTCCAGTTCTTCACGCCATTGTTCCTTGGCACAGCACTAGCACCTTTTAAAAGAATTGTCTTTTACACTAATGAAATACTGCGTAAAAACTATTTAGCCAGCCGTGGACACTTAAAGACCATGGAAATAATTATTATTTCCATTCTTATGTTAGGTTTATTTCACTACAATTTTACCCTCATTTACTGGCCATACAATCACAAATTTCTTTTCTCCTTTTTCCTCCACTATTCTTCATGATTTTAATAGGCTCCCTACCACCCTCCATCTCCGCCCTCCTTTCAGTGAAAAATAAATATGAGTCTCATACCATCCTTTATTTCCTATAGCAAGGGCATATCATACTCAGTGGTGGCACTTTACACTTTACTATCCCAACCATGTCTCCATTCTGAGAACATTCTTTCATCAAATTTCTTTGACATCTGCAAAAGATCAGTGCCGGAATGTATAATTGCTAGTGGTGTAGTCTGCAGAACAGAAAATATGGCTATTCCTCATGGAGAGTTTAAACATATCAGGATGTTCTTTAAAAATAAGAGGTAGGAATGCATTGACAGTTTGGTGTAGGAAATTTTATAGTTTGAATAGACGTCCAGTTGCCTCTCCAGATAGTCCGTATAGGTGTCTACTCGTTTGAGTAATTTCAAAAGATATATTGTACATTATGACATAAAGAGAAATAAGGTGAAGTCTGCTGAAAAATAAAAGGAAAAGTCAATGCATATACAAAATTTGAATAGAAAAAGTATGGCTTAAACAGTTTTTTTTAAGCATAGGTATGAATTTTGTGTGTGCATGTGTGCAATTTTTTTTGCTTTACTTGTAAATAATACATATGTAAAAACTGAGATATGACCAATACAAACTTAGCATATTTTTCTACTTCTGTCACAATGTCAGGAAAGTAAGATGTTCCCTACTTATTTTTTAAGAAGGAAACATAGAAAGATCAAAACCATCTATATGTGACCTAAAACTCCATGCATTATGCTTTCCAGAATCACACGGTATATATTACTTTGATTTAAAATGTTTTGAATGAAAATTATCTGTGATAAATAGCTTGGTCTTTGGATTGGCATATACAGAGCAAGCACTAGAACTTGTTAGAATGTCACACATTTCTGAACCTGAAAGGAAAACTGCAAATGTGATTTTAATCTGAAGATTCAGGGAGGTAATTTTTGAAGTCAGATTCCCAATATAATTTTTAACCATCAAAGCTTTTTGATGATACACCTTGATCATTAAAATAATTATTAACTACCATTATGTGTATATTTATAGATATCTATAGATTTATGTGTACACATATTTCTGAATATATTGTACAGAAAATTGAAATTAAATATAAATGAGAAGTAGGACCATATAAACATGAATTGAATTTCTAACATATTCCTCCTACTTCACATGGCTTACTGACCACTTGAGATGTATTAATCCCATTTTGGATAGTCCTTGCTTTAGACTGAATGTCTCTGTTCCCCCCAAATTTATATGTTGAAGCCTAAATTCCCAATGTGATGGTATTTGGAAGAGAGTCCTTGGGGGCTAACTAGGTCAGGATGATGGAGTTCTCTTGGATGGGATTAGTGCATTTGTAAGAAGATGCATGAATGATGATCTCTTTCTGTCATTTGTCACATGAGTATACAACATGAAGATGGCCGTCTGCAAACAGGTAGTGGGCCCTCATCAGACTGGATCCTGTTGGTGCCATAAAGTTAAGAGTTCCCAGATAATGGAAATGTAAGAAATGAATATTTTTTGTTGAAGCCACATAATCTATGGTAATTTGATGTAACAGCTCAAGCTAAGACAACCCTGAATCATATCTTTGGGTAGGTTCTACAAAATTTGGTCTTTTCTTAAGTAGAAATATTGAATTGTACTTCTCTTCACACATTTTTTGAATGACTCAATAAGTGCTGTCATTTTTCAGGAATTAGGTAGTAGCTACAGATTTTTACACTGGCATCCTCATCTGAAATTCCTTTGCAGAACTCAAGGCTTGAATCTAATCATGATTGTAAAAAGTGTATGAGATTCCATGGATTAAATAGAATTATTTAGATTTAAATAATTGAATATCCTATGAATATAAAAATGTTTTGAGACACCTGGGTGGCTCAGTTGGTTTAAGTGTCTGACTCTTGATTTCGGCTCAGGTCATGATCTCACGATCTGTGAGTTTGAGCCCATGTTGGGCTCTGTTGCTGACAGTGTAGAGCCTGCTTGGGATTCTCTCTCCCTCTCTCTCTATTTGTCCCCCTGCCTTGTGCTTTCTGTGTCTCTCTCTCAAATAAACTTTTAAAAAATTCAAAAAAATAAAAATAAAAAATGTTTTAAACGTATAATTTTTATAAATTCTTTCATGTGGAGTTTTTCCTGCTGCTTTAAAGATTTGGTATTTTCCTTTGAAAATATTCACTAGATTCAGAGAAATATTTGGATTTTTTAGGCTGTTGGTATTGAAATGTTTCAAAGACCAAGTAGGTATAGAGATCACCGCCAAATGACCACTGCCATGGTCAACTTTATCTCAGTTAGTGGGAAATTGAAAGAAACTAGTTCCCCTAAGGGAAAACTTATTTATTTATTTATTTATTTGCTTATTTACTTCTTTACTTATTTATTTGTATTCAAGAAGGGAACATGAGGGTAACCATGTAAAAGTAGTTGATTGGCTGGTTGATCAGTTTGAGTGACTTCATCTAAACAGAAGCCCCTGCACAACAGGGGTATCCCAGTAGGATCCAGGCCAGAGAGATTATATGGTATTAAAAATATCACACTCTATTTGTGCTTAAAAGACCTCCATTCATTGGGCTGGTGGTTTACATTGGCATTAATCTAATTACATTCTGGTTGTTTTGAATTTAGTTTGGATATACCATAAATGATCCTACTTTCAATAATTATATGCAGAAATTACAAAGTAGCAGTCAGTAGGGGGCTTAAAAGAAAAAAAAATGTTGGAAAAACCAAACTCATATTTTCTAGTAGTATAATCCAAAATATAAACACATGCTCTTTAAAAAATCAGTGAAAGATACTGTACTTATGGCACTCAAGTTTTTCCATGCCAGAATTCTTGGTATCCCTTGTGATTGCTAAAACAAAATGAAACAAAACTCAAAAATTGTACAGTTTTACCCTAGTCCCCATTTTACTGTGTATACCATTTTCTAGTAAGGCTGAGTGTTTCCTAGCAAGATGATGTTAAGAAATCGGGTGGGAAGACAGAGGATTTAGGGAAAAAAAGTAGCAGTGATATTCGGATGTCAAGTGAGGAACTACTGCTCCTGGGATTAAACGGTTTAAACCCTTCCAAGTCCTGTGTCCATCACTGTCAGGGAGTTCGGTATCTTCAGTTCAGAAAGCATGTTCTAGATTTCTATGTGTCTGAAATAGAAGAGCCAACTTTATTGTCTGCTTTTTTCCTATTTCCAGATTATTACCCTGATAAGGTCTGTGCTTTATTTGTATGACTGTGCTATGAAGACAGCATGTGTCTATGTATGTGAACTCAAGGGATATTTAAGAACCCAAATCTTGAAACATTATGCTTTCTCTTGATGTATAATTCAAAGTAAAAATAGTGTCAGTAATATAAGAATGTTCAGGGAAGTTCTAACTTTTCCCCCATCAGAACCTTCTTTATGCTTATTTTTTTAAATTTTAAATATATCAAAAATCTTTTTTGGTATCAAACATCTTTATAAATCTTGGAAATTAAAAAAAAAACTAAAAAAACTAACTTTTGGTGACTCTGCTGCCCTGAGGTACATGTTAATCTGTGAGATGGCTAATCCAGCATTAACTATGGATGAATTGGGCATTTAAGTGACTAGTTATGCAGAAGGGGACTTATGTTTGGTATATATTTAGTAAATGAGAAAATAGAGATTTAGGGGTAGTTACTAAGTATCAAATGTCACATAGAAAGTGCTAGAAACAGAATTAGAATTCAGATCTCTTAACTATTTAGCTTCTTATCATCGCTACCCCCTAATACATCACTATTAGCTAAAGAACTATGTTTTTTTTATGTCTTCTTTAGGGCTAAGTGTGGAATAGCGGGGGTTGAAGAATGTGTTTGGTCTCCAGTTCCATTTTTCATTTCATGTGGGTGCTCACAATCTCCACACAGCCTTGCCCTTCCACCCCTTATGCTATCAGAGCATTCTGGGTTCACATAGTCACATGATTATGCAAATGATGGTTTAGGATTAATATAATATCACTTTCAGGGTACAGTCATTTTTAAGGTAATAGATGAAATAATGACTTACTAGTGGAATTTGTTGTCTTAGTATTTTGAGAAGATCACCTTATTGTCAATCAAATTTAGAGGAAGATCACCTTATTGTCAATCAAAATTAAAGCATAGAAAAACACTTCTTAATTTGTTTGCAAGAAAGGCTTTCTTTCTTTCTTTTTTTCTTTCTTTCTTTCTTTCTTTTCTTTTGTTTTCTTTCCTTTTGTTTTCTTTTCCCCTTCCTTCCTTCCTTCCTTCCTTCCTTCCTTCCTTATCAAGAGATGCATGTTTACTGTGTGTTATTAGAAATAAAAATCTATACACAATGTTAGATTTTTGACTAGCAGTTAGAGGCTCCATCTTACTTTTTATATAAACCTTTCTTGGTAAAATCTCATTGTATTTTCACACAATATTAAATTATTTCGACACTAGATTGTGACTCATCAAGGACTTAATAATTTTACCTTGTCCAGGAGGCATAGGGACCTGTCTAAATATCTCTGTTCATCCGTATAATGGTATAAACCTTGCCTATCAATATATGCCCTGGTTTAATAAAATGTAGACCAGATGGTAAGCTTACAACTCACCTACAGCTTCGTTTACATTTTTTTCTTTAAAAGTTTTTTTATTATTTCAAAAGCAAAATTGCTTAAACTTATTTTCCACTGTCACAAATTGAATTATGTGAAATGAGAACAAGTTAAACTTCACATTGAGAAGTATTTTCTGATATTTTGTTAGTTGTGCTTGTGTAGTACTGCCAATTACATTTATTAGCCCTAAATATTAAACAGCTGGCAGAATTCCATTGTATATAAATAAGACATTTGAGACCTGGACAAGTGCCATTCTGAATACAGCCAGCTGGTGCTTTTTACAGTTTCATTCAGCGCAGCAGTACTGATTCCACAGTATGTTCACTGTTTAGGTAAATGACAATAGAAAAACATGTTGTGTATGGGGAATTCTATAGAAAATTCCATTGTGTAGAAAGATAACATTTCAAAGACTTATTAAACCAAGGAAATGATACGGTATGCACCTGTTTGTTGAATTTGTTGAATTTTTTTTGTTACCTGAGCTATGTTTTTAATCTTTTGTTTTCTGTGTGTCCATTTTTGTAGAGCTCTGAGTTATGCCATACAAAATGCTGCTTTGTTTATTCTCCTTTTCTAAGGAAATTAAAATTCTTTATTCATATTTATAATCATAAAAGTATATTGGGCTTAACAACAGCATACAGTTTAAATTCTTACTTCCAATGGTGAATGTACTCTTTTGGGGTATATAGACTTTAATTTTTATTCTCACATGCATACCTTCCCATTGTTGAATTACTTTTTAAAAGTCCTTTACTATGTTATTATATCAAATTAGTGTTTTAAAATCGTAAATGCATAATATTATTACATTGAATAAGATATGAAGATAGATGTTGGTAAAGTGATGTGAACATTCATGACTAATGTAATTATGAAATAGATGTTAATTTCAATAGTGACGAATTTAGATTTGTAAAATCAGTGTAATTCTAAAACACATCACCTTGTTTTGATTATGTATTCCTAGAATTAATTGGTAAGTATCAGAGAAAATATGTATTGATGTGTATTGTCTGTGTGCATTTGCCTGTGTATGAGAAGGCTAAATTAAGCAGCCGTCTTGTCACTGTAGGCACTTATCTGAGATAATTGGCCATGACATAGCTCTGTGGCATCACCTAAAGAACTGGGTTGAAGAATGCAGTATACAGCAACTCTCTTGACTTATTGGAAAATAAATCTATTGTATATTAATTAGCACACACAGAAAGAAATCCTAAGTGCCTCAATCTGTTTTGACAATTTTAAATGTTTTAAATTATGCGATTAGTATATCCTAAATAAAAACAAGCAATCTGAAGAAACACAGGGTTTTAATGGGCATTTGGTTTTCATTTGTTTTCTGATTTAATGATTTGTCTTATGAAGATAAATAGATTTCATTATTTTTCTATTACCGGTTTAGTGCCAACGCGTAATATTTCTTTGAGAAATGTCGTTGAAGAAACAAATAGATGATGCACATTTAGATAGGCATAAGCTAATTAAAGTCTCCTTCTGTAATAGGCACACCAATGACAGCCATGTTGCCAAATACGGTGGCTCAGTTTTCCACCCTCATCTTTCTTATCTACTAGGAGCATTTGACAAAGCTTATCATTAATTTATCTTCCTCCTCTAGAAACTTTTTCTTTTTTTCTGTTTTTTTTCTTTCATAGTTTATTGTCAAGTTGGTTTCCACGTAACACCCAGTGCTCATCCCAACAAGTCCCCTCCTCCATGCCCATCACCTCCCTTTCTCTCTCCCCCACCCCTATCAGCCCTCAGTTTGTTCTCAGTATTCAAGAGTCTCTCATGGTTTGCCTCCCTCCCTCTTCCCAACTATTTTTCCCCTTCCCCTCCCCCATGGTCCTCTGTTAAGTTTCTCCTGTTCCACTTATGAGTGAAAACATATGGTATCTGTCCCTCTCTGCCTGACTTATTCACTTATAATGACACCTCGAGTTCCATCCACGTTGTTACAAATGGCCAAATTTCATTCTTTCTTATTGCCATGTAGTATTCCATTGTATATATAAACCACATCTTCTTGATCCATTCATCAGTCGATGGACATTTAGGCTCTTTGGCTGATTTGGCTGTTGTTGAAAGTGCTTCTATGAACATTGGGGTACATGTGCCCCTATGCGTCAGTACTCCCGTATCCCTTGGGTAAATTCCTAGAAGTGCTATTACTGGGTCATAGGGGAGTTCTATTGTTAATTTTTTGAGGAACCTCCACACTGTTTTCCAGAGTGGCTGCACCAGTTTACATTCCCACCAACAGTGTAGGAGGGTGCCCATAGTAACTTTTTCTTCATTTGGTGTTGCCTGGAGTGTAGTAGTTGAATGGATTCCAGTCTGTTTAGAAGATGTTAAAAATTTCTGAAGGGAATAAATTTGAGTATTTCTTGAGTATGGATATGACCAAACAATAAAGCTTGGTCTTACATTATGAAGTAGGAAGAATACCGTAAGTTTATTTGATACAAAGTGGGATTCTGATATTAATGTCCAAACTTTTATTGCTTTGGTATAATGTCCAATCCTTTATTCCAGGTATCATATTGGAAACTATACTAAAGGACTTAGCTCTGTTTTGACTTTTCTGTTTTTGTAAAGTCCTGGTTTCCAGATGATGTTAGTGTGAGTTCTTCTTTGCCCTGACTCAGTTACTTTTGTTCCAAAAAAGAACACTTGCTTTCATTTGCAATATTTTTTTAATATCAGCTACTCTTTAAAAAAATCACTTTATTTATAACAATGGAATTCAAGAGAAGACATTAATTTTGCCTAGTGTGTTCTGTAATTTATTATTTATATATGCCTTCCATTGTGCAGTAGCCCTGCTATTTTCTACCCAAATATAATAATGGAAAACAAATTTTAACCTCGGCTACTTTTATTTGGAAGCATAATTTCAACATTAGGTCTTAGCTGAAAACAGGTCTCTCATTGTGCAGAAACTTGGACTCTAAACTACTTCCTGTGCACACTATTAAACATCCTCCATCTGTAGCAGCTCAAGGTTTTACTGCTTAACTGTTTCATGACTCCTTAATCTAAAGGGTGTATCTGCTTCTTTTTTTTATTTTCTATATCTCATTGAAATCAGGTCACATTTATCTTAACTTACCTTATTTTTTAGCCCCTGATAAAAGCTGATAAATAAGAATGTTTAATTTTTTTTTGGACTGGCATGATTATAATAAAAAGGTTTAAATTCTTTTTCTAACTCACTTCGAAACTCTTTGTTTGCCAGACACATCTACTGAAAACATTAACCCAGACCTTTTGGAGAACAATATAATAAATCAACCAATTAACTGGGTACCTAAAACAACTTTTACTTGAAATATTATACTTCTCAATTTTTCACAAGTGTTATTACATGGTGTATGCTTTACTAGGGCTTCCATAACAAAGTGCCATAGACTGGGTGGCATAAACAACAGAAATTTATTTTCTTACTGGCTACAAGTCCAAGATCAAGGTGTTGTAGAGTTCGTTTCTTCAAGGGACATGAGGGAAGAATCTGTACCAGGCCTCTCTCCTTGGCTTATAGATAGTTGTCTTCTTGCTTTCTTTTCCCATAGCCTTTCCCCTATATGTGTCTGTGTCCAAATTTCCTTTTCTTAGAAGGACCCCAGTCATGTTGGATTATGGACTGCCCTAATGATCTCAATGTTACCATGTCTTTATAGGACCTATCTCCAAATATAGGTATATCTCAAGATCCTGGGGGTTAGGACTTCAACACTATGGATTTGGTGGTGGGTGGGACACAATTTAGCCTATAGCACACAGTTAAATGCTTACCCATTTCATTTTGTTCTTTGTATTGGAACAGTTTAAAATATAATGTTCTTCCTTCATTAGTTGAGCAACTATTTATTGGATGAACCCTGCTAGGTATTATTATAATTAGGAGACACGAGTGTTTATGAAAAATTAAAGTGCAATTTCTTTAGGCCATCAATATACGTCCTAGCTCACCACAGTTCTGAGTCCTGGTTGTGTTTAGCTAGCTTTATACTTTCATATGCTCTGCCCTGCAAATACATAAATTTTCAAACACTCTCCTGGATTCTGCAGCTACACCAAGAATTTGTACACTTAAAGGTCATATAAATTTACTTGCAGGGAAAATGTAACCTCTTTGGAGAAAAATGTTTAAGCAAATCAGTGCAGTAGGAGGTAATATATGTAAGAATAGAACTATTTAGGAGGTGATGCAAGTGCAGAGCTGAGGAACAAGTGACTCAGTCTTAGTGGAGAGGGAAAGATCTTCACTGCCAAGGCACCATATGGTTGGGACTTGAAGATCAAAGAGTAGCTAGTGGGCACTAGGAAGCAGCAGAGCAGGGACAACAGGCATTTTGATTCCTATTTAAGTGGAACTGTGGCACTGAGTGTCTTTTGGAGCTGCACTCCCCCTCAAATAATAATAATAATAATAATAATAATAATAATAACCAGAAAAAAAAAGTAGGATAAGCAGAACCAAATCAACAGAGAAGTGTGATAATATGTGCAATCTCTAAGCTAGATTGCCCGAGTTCACACCTCCTCTCTGTCACTTTCTAGTGTGTGTCAACAAGATCTTCTGTAACCTTTTGGAAATTTAGTGTCCTCATTGATAGGTAGAAGATATTAATACTCTTTATGCATTAGATTAGTTAGGAGGATAATATTAAATTACAGATATCAAGAACTCAGAAAAAATATCTGCTCAATAAAAAGTATTCAGGGCATGATTGTGTTGGGGACTAGTCAGGCTTGGGGAAAGAACACCACAATCCAAGAAGGGACTCATAGGCATCTGTTCTAGAAACCACATTGTACCATGCAACGTTTATTAACTTACATTTGACACCTATAATACTATTGGATGATAGTTGATATTAAGAATATTGTACTCCTGGCCAACTTGGATTCAGATTTATAGGAATAAAGAGTTAATTGTCTTCAAAATAACAAGGTTAATATTTGAAAGCCATGAACTATAATAGTGAATATGAATAAGGGTAAAATACACGGTATAAAATCAACACTATATATTATAAAATAGTATATATCACATATATAATATATATGTAAAACATAGTAAAATAAATACTAAATGGTATTTATAACCTAAATGGTTGTGAGATTTAGGAATTAGCTCACCAATAACAAGAATATAATATTGACTAGGGCATCCCACCAGAAAATTTTCTTTCAGGTATACTTATATCAGGTGTACTAGCTTTCTTTGGTACAGTACTATAAATCCAATTTCATTACCAAGAATTGACTTGTGTTCTATGTTTTGAAGGGGGTCGTAATGCAAACAAATTGGCACATGTTACCATTTTAGATACCAAATAGCTCTGGATGTGGGAGCCTTCTGGAAGGATGTAATATTAGGAAAATAATATTGGGAGCCATCCTACTGCTAATCCAGCATAAGCAACTGTTTTAAAATATATCAGCTTTGGTCTAACTTGATCAGGATATCAGAGCTGATCATCAGTTGTAAAATTAGAAGCAGAATTTAGAAAAGCATTTTCAAATAAGTATATCTAGACACATCTATCATTTATACCTAAACTTTGAATTTGTGTGTGAATATTCTCTGAAATATTTTGTAGAAAGTCAAACAAAAATTAGTTTGGATAGCAAATAGAGGCATAACGGCATAACATTGTAGTTTATATTAATAGAAATTTAAACCACACAATAAATTCTGTTGAATACCTTCTCTTTATGTGGGCCATTTATAAGATATGGGAACATCTGAGATACCACATACAAATAATTCGTCAAACTGTATATACACAGCAAATAAGAACTCTGTAACTTAAGTAGTTGGCTGTGATTTTTGGATTCAATTTTTTGTTAAAGTTCAAAATTGCTCTGATGATAATCATTAACTATTTCCTCAACTGGTAATGGTCTTGGCATCACTGTGGGAATAGTCATTACAATTTGATAAACCTATTTAATTTGTCATTAGAAAAAAATTCTCAATCATTTTTATTTAGATCAATTCCTTTTTCTTTGAAAAATTTTATTACACAAAATAATATTCTGAATATACACCATTTAGTTTTATAAGTTTCTTCCAGTATGTTTACTTGCTATATAAATATTAGGCAAATAATACTGGACCATTTCTCCATGCTCAAAATGGTTTAAATTTTCATTCGCCCCTAAAATTGTATGAACATTCTATGTATTACATTTTATTTCTGATCCTGAGCGTGTGGCTATTTAGCATCCCATGTTATTTCATTGTTTATACTTCTAATAACATCCACTTTGGGATGTGAAACCCTATACACTATATATTATAGAACATGTATGATCATATGGTAGTTTTGATAGTGGAATATTCACCACGTTTATTTTGTTTACAATTATCTTTAAGTCACAATTGAAATAGAGTTAAGTCTATTCTCCAGTAGTCTTCCAGAAATGTAGCTTTTCTTTAAAAAAATACTAATATTTCAAAACATGTTTAAACATACTATAAAATAACACAACAGGCTTCGTCTACAAATATAGCAATACCACGTTCCTTCATTTGTTTCAAACCCATTAATCTTTGCCAGTAACTGTAGGGAATTTATAGTTGAAATTTCTATAGATTACTTGTGGATCAGAATTCTACCAAAACTGACACTGAAATCAGACTTTTCTGTCTTGTAGAGGTAGTATGGTGTATTGGCATTAATATAGGACTGAGCATAAGACCCGAATCTTGGTTGGCCTAGGTTGGACCCTTATTAGCATTGTGACATTAGACATTTTTATCTCCAGATGTCAATTTCTTTTCTTGTAAAGAAAGCCTCAAATTCTCTTTATGTGGTAAATGGATTTTTCCAGGCCCTTTATCCATGGAATCACTGAACTTTCTAAAAGTTACAATTACTGCCTCAACAACTTCTCTGCTGTGCCCTCCTTCATTCCGTAAAGTTTAGGAAACACCTGGGGCACCTGGGTGGCTCAGTTGGTTAAGCGCCCGACATCAGCTCAGATCATGATCTCACAGTGGGTTCAAGCCCCACACTGGGCTCTGTGCTGACAGCTTGGAGCCTGGAACCTGCTTCAGATTCTGTGTCTCCCTCTCTTTGTCTACCGCTCTCTGTCTCTCAAAAATAAATAAACATTAAAAAATTTTAAAAAAAAGGAAACACCTCTGCTACCTAAAAACAAACAAAAACATTTTTATAAGTCACCAAGTCAAGCAGTATCCTTGTTTACTAGTTTATTCTTCTCAGACCTCATACTTTTTACTCTATTTTTCATATTAAATTTAAAAATTCTAGAAATTCCCTCCTGACTTGTTAGTCAGTTAGCTATCTCTGCCTTGTTTTCTCCCTATTCTAATCCTACCTCTATAAATGCTCCTTTTCCAGCAGTATTTACATACCTGAAGACCTTTTTTGATGTGGAGATGATTTTAATACAGATGCTTTGAAAGAGCAATTTTTTATAAAAGTTTCATTTCTTTTATCAGCTCATCTTTCTCTTCCTAACCTCTAAACATAAGCACTTCAAATATGGTTTCTAAAATCCTTTTCTTTTTTAATCATTGTAACCATTTCCAAAGGTTTAATTATGCAACTTCAAAATCTGCATTTCTACTCTTCCACCCTTTTTTCCCCCCATGATTTCTAAATGACCTTTCTACCTTCTGAAAAAGTCTTTGTCTGCATTTCATGTTGACATGTTAGACTTAGCTTATATTAAACAAAACTTCTCCTCTTCTTCCTGTAACTTTTCCTACCTATATTGCTGCCTCTCTCTGCTAATGACATTATTTCCAAATCATCAACACCGATTAGTGGAAAATAGGAAAGGCTTTGTAATGGAAGTGTTCTCAGTTTGAGTCTAGGCTCCACCATTTACCAGCTGTCCCAATTTGGGGCAAGTGGCTGAATCTCATACTAAGCCTTCCTTTGTCTCATCTCTAGAATTACTTGATAATAGCACCTGCTGTGCAGGACTTTTAAAGGGATACAATGATGCATTTCTGAGAAAGCCCATTACTAGTAACATCCTCATAAAATGGTCAGTAGGATTATCAAAAACCTCAGGGTCATTTTCAGGTTTTTAATTTTCTCAAGCCAAATATCCATCAATTGCCAAGTCTTGGTCCTATTCCTGAAATGTTACTCTTTTTCAAAACGTAACCTATTCATTTGCTCATTCAGTGAATGGGTTATGTGGATCTGTGTTAGGTGCTGGGAATCAATAATGAGCAAAATGGCCAAACCACCCTCTCTTAACTAACCGCAATAGCTTGGAATTCATCGCCCTCCACTCCTCCAATCAATCTTAAATTCAGTAAAATCTTGGATTGCTAGCAACTTTCTGAGAGATGTCTTGCAATATGAGTAGTACATGATGCCAGACATCACATGATCACAACTGAGGCAATGGTCCTTCTCTCTCTCTCTATTCTCTCTCTCTGCGGAATTGTGCGTGATTGTCTGTCTCCCATGCTTGGTCTCAGGCCATGGTGTTTGACTGAAGTCGGTGATTTTCCAGAACATTGGAAGGTGCGCACAACTGGCACTAGTGTATTTTTTGTCACCTCAGGGCACCTATAGATGGTCCTTTGCTTTTCCATACAAGAGTGAGCTTAGGAATGCTTTGCTTCATTTTAGGTAAGAATGTCTAGAGATAATAGACCTTTTCCTCTGGTACCTTATTGCCAGTTACATTAAATGCAATATATGACAAGAGTTTATCAATACTGTACTGTAGTCAACATCCGTAAGTGATAATGAAAGTCATCCTACGCAATAACCCTCCTCTTTCTTGTCTCCCTCACACCAGCCATAAAGATTTTCCAAGGTAAGTGCAAGTTAATTTGTTTATTTTTCTTTATATTTTGTGTTTTCTTGATTATTTTGCATTGTATTACAGTGTTGTAATCCTTTTTATATGAATATTTTTGGTTATGGAATGAATCATCTAAGTTTCCATTATTTCTTATGGGGAATATCACTTTGATATATGAATGCTTTGGATTACAAGCATGTTTCCAGAACGAATTATGCTCACAAACCAAGGTTATACTGTCTTCTTGTCAAAGTGATGTCCCTAAATCTGATCTTTGTTGGAATTTCTTGAATGGTGAGAAAAACCTAAGTTACATTTCAACCCATGACATGATCATCTCTCACTTATCCAGTTGTCTAGTATTCTCTGTAGAGCTGTCAGATTGAGGCTATGAAATATGAGTCTTGTTAGTTCTCTACTCCGATCTCCGGATTGGACCCTAACTCCTCCAAATTCCCCAGTCTTCCCCTGTCATACTCTTTTCCTCCCTCTTCTGAGGAATTATATACATCTACTCCTTGTGGCTTTTTTACTCCAGATACACTCCATGAGGCCTTCCACTTCTTTTTCCTTTGCTTTGAATGCTCTCTCCTGATGCATCCATACTTCTTTACTCAAATATCAGGGAAATCTTTCTCTGCCATGAGTCATCCTTTCAAGTGTTTCACATTTTTGGTAAGTTCCTTCTGGGTCCTTTGTTTTTTGAAAATAATTTTTTAAAAGTTTTTTTTTGTCTATTTTGAGAGAGAGAGCGTGCATGTGTGCCCACCCATTAGTGAGAGAGGGGCAGAGAGAGAGGAAGAGAGAATCCCAAGCAGGCTCCATGCTGTCAGCGCAGAGCCTGATGTGGGGCTCAAACTCACAAACCATGAAATCATGACCTGAGCTGAAACCAAGAGTCGGACGCTTAACCAACTAAGCTACCCAGGCACGCCTGGGTCTTTTGTTTTAAAATCTTCTCTTCCTCCCAGCATACACAACTGTCTCCTCTCCTTGCCTACTTTGTTTCTTCTTAAAACATACCACTATATAAGAAAACATAAATTTAATTTCTTTATCTTTGTTTTGTTTTGTTTTGTTTTGGTCCATCACTTCCACTAAAATGTAAGCTCCCCACAGAGAAAACTTTCAGACCATTTTGGTTGTTGCTTTAATTCCAGCACCTAATAGAATCCCTAGTGTATAATAGGTGTTTAGTAAAAACATGTTGAATTAATCAAGGAAGTGTCATTGCTCGTTTTATCAGCTTCATGATAACCAAACTTAGTATTTTTGTGTTTTTATGCATTTTTCCATATTTCTTCCTGTGCCTGGATTGTGTTCCTTTTCCTCTTTTCTCCATCTTCACCTATTTTTACTAGTCAAAAATTACACTTAGGTTTAAATTTCTTGCCTAAATGCCACCCTCTCACTGCTGTTCTCTTTCTCTGGCCTCACACTGGTTATTGCCATTCTTTGATGGATATATCACATTCTCCACCCTTCTCTAATGTCCCACACCCAATGTATCATCAAGTCCTTTTGGCTCTACTACCAAAATATTTCCAGAATTTGATCTATTCTCTCTCTCTCTCATTGATAACATTCTGTCCTCTGTCACCTGACCTATTATAATAACTTCCTAATGATCTCACCTCTTAGACCTTTTCTCCTTAGAGTTTATTTCCTACACAGCAGCTCTTAACCTTTTCGTGTATTAAAATCACGTCACTCTTCTGGCCATACGCTTTACTGAATTCCCTTTTTTTCTGAGAATAAAATCCAATGTCTATCACGTGGTCAACAATGACCTAAATGCTTCTATATTCAACTGTCTCTCTGATTTAGTATTTTGCCACTTTATGCTTGGATCACTCTGTCTCAGACACACTGACTTCTGTGCTCTGGCTAGATTCTAACACCATCTTCGGCCTCATAGCTGACGAACTTTCTGTTCTCTCAGACTGAGATGCTTTATCAGCAGATATTCTCTTGGCCTGGCATCTCACTACATTCAGGTGGCTGCAAAAATGAGAACTTATGCCTGATTACCCTATCCAAAATGTCATTTAATCAACCCATTTGTGGTATTCTCTCCTCTTAACCTGTTTTTATCTTTGTTTTTCTTTGTAATGATTACCACCATCATACGTATCATGTGTATACCTGTGTGTGTGTGTGTGTGTGTGTGTGTGTGTGCTTTTTGTTTTCTCCCAAGTAGAAGATAAGCTCTATGGAAACACTGGTGGCTTTCTTTTTATTTTTTTCATGAAGGGGAGGAGGTCCCCAGGGTATAGAAGAGCACATGGCCTACAATAGATTTCTGTTGAACAAATGAATGACTGTCTAATGTTAAGACTTGCAGACACATATTTCTGTTTTTATAACATAAGAGTTTCAAGGGCAGGAAACCCTGACTTCTGCATCTTTATCATAATGGAAGTATCAGAAAACAATTTTGTAGTATGTAAGTGCTGGATAAATATTTGTTTTACTTACTTAGCAGGTAAAAACTATGTAAGCACTTATTAATTATCAATAATCATCTATTAAGCAACTGAATAATCCTATATGAAAGAAACTATTATTATCTCTATGCTTACATGAAATAATTGACACCACATATTGACCAGTATGGAGTAAAAGCATAATAAGAATAATATATATTTTTATTTTATTTAATTATAGAATATGACTGTTAGTATGTTATGCAGATAGATTATATACTTTTTATTTAAAAAAAAGAATAGTGAAAGGAATTGAAGTACAATGTCTAATGCAATTATAGAACTATATATAGTAACTGGCACAGTGTGGAATATTATTGGCAAAAATTTACTCCACCTAGAATAGCAAATTTTTCAAAGATAAAAAATAGAAGACTCATTTTCTATTTATTTTTTATTTTGTTAAATGTTTTATTATTTATTTTTGAGAGAGAGATACAGAGTGTGAGTAGGAGAGGGGCAGAGAGAGACACACACAGAATCCGAAGCAGGTTCCAGGCTCTGAGCTGTCAGCACAGAGCCTGATGCGGGGCTTGAACTCACGGTCTGAGAGATCATGACCTGAGCCAAAGTCAGTGCTTAACTGACTAAGCCACCCAGGTGCCCCATAGCAGACTCATTTATAATAAAAACACGAACCAGTTCAATATTCAGTTAACTTTTGTATTTACTATATTTATTGAATTTTAAAACAGTAAAACAAAATACACTTGTCACAAGCTGTGGTGACCTTAAATAAATAAATTTGAAAAAACGCTGGACGAGTTAATAAAATAGGAAACAAGGAAAACTTGAATTTAAAATATATTCCTATTATTTTATAAGGGAAAAATCTGTGTATTTTGATGACATTTTCAGTTAACTCAGCTTTGGCAGAGTAATAAATAGTATTTGTTCACTGCTTCCCAGGTGCTGCACACAATTACACCTACTTTAAATGGATAGTCTACTGTTGTTCACATCTCCAGAGTTTGCTATTACGTTTTCCCATTTTACAGATAGTCAGTCGGGGCACCTGGGTGGCTCAGTCAGTTGAGCATCCAACTCTTGATCTTGGCTCAGGTCATTATCTCACAAGTTGTGGGATAGAGCCCCCGGAATGGAGCTCGGCACTGTCAGCATGGAGGCTGCTTGGGATTGTCTCTCCCTCTGCCTCTTTCTCTCCCTCTGCCTCTCTCCCTCTCTCAAATAAATAAACTTAAAAAAAAAATAAATCACAGTCGGTGGATTTTCCTATTAAGTAGACGAACTAGATTTCAAGTCCAGGGTCCCTTTGTCTCTAGAGCTAAGACCCTTAATCTGGACTCCCCAGGATATTGATGGATAAAGGATAAAAGATATTCCTGTGAAGTAAGTTTGCCACCCTTGTGAAAAGAATTGCAGAAGAAATCTGCAGCTTTAAAATGGTTGCTGTAAAGCAGCTTGCATTTCAGGGAATTGCTCTCAAGAATTACACTTATTGTGTTAAAAATAAACTTCGTTATTTGAAGATCTATAAAACTTAGCATATGGTCCACAGTGACATGAGTTAATTTCATTTCCGTCACTGTAAGTGCTCCACAGGTATATCGTAAATTGCTATGAATTACTGTGGCTGTGACCCATTATCATAGCAGGAAATTACATGAATCTCACAACTGATATGAAATGTACTGCTGTCACTGATATGCATTAATTTCTAAGTAGTTGGCCATTTGTAATAATTCTGTAAATGTCCATCTTAGCACAGTTTTCAATCTAGACAAGTGAAACCAATGGGCATGGAATTTCCCCCCATTATTTCCAAGCAGTTATTCTGAATTCTAAAATTACCTTTTTTTGGACAGTTTCAGATTGAACATTTTCCCAAGAATTAGAAACATGATAGTTTCAGTGTCCTAATTTTCAAAGGAAATTTATTCTATAAAAAGTAAAGTCATTTGGCTATATGTGAATAAGAACACAGAATGGGAAAATCTCTGATAAATATAAACAATTTTTCCAACTTTTAAGGGATAGATAAATGGTTTATTAAATTGTTTTTAACCACATTGACCTCCTTTTTGCTGACATAATTTTTAGATAATGGTGTACTTTGTGGTTATGGTTCTAAGAATAGCATAATTATGTGTTTTATACATTCTAAATAGAAATATTTCACCATTAAAATCAAAACTCTAATGCAAATTGGACTTTTCCTATATTTCCTTTGATATTGACATTCATCCCCTTGCAGAAAAAATAAATTCAAACTGAAAACTTTTGACAATGGTGAATTTGTATAAATTACCCCATGGTATTTTTTATATTTTGGTACATCACATCTGTTGCAAATCGGTCCCTCTGACTAGAAAGTCACTTTTGTGGTAGATCTTTAAGCATTTTGATTCATTTTTTTAAAGTTTTTCCATTGCCACCCCACCATCTCCAAGACTTTAAGATTTTTTTTCTTCATCTTCCAAAATTTTGTCACCATCTATTCCAAAAACCCTTATCATAAACTTATTTACACATAATTCCTAGAAATTTACTTCCTGCCTCTTTTTTTTTTAAATTAACAAAATAATTAGAACCGTAGAATGGGTTTTATATTTACTCAGTAGGGCCACTCTATGAGACATAATTATACATAATATTGATTTTTAAAGTTCAAATTTTTCAATTCAAATTCAAATTGATTTTTAAAATTCTCCCATAAGCATACTTCTGTGCTTTGTTAGTTACATAAATTTAATATTTGGCACATTGCATATTTAGGTCTAGTAAATTTAGTAAATTGGCTACTTGATTTTAGGCACAGTGCTAGATGTTTGGGGCGGAGGTGGGGGTGGCGGTGAAGGGAGAGATGAGCCAAACCAGAGACTATGTAGAGGAGAAAGAATAATGAATAAGGAAATAAGTGAATATGTCTTCATAAAATAAAAGTTGATATAACAATGGATATAACACAAGAACACTATGTCCCTGAAGTTCAGGTACGCTGTTTATCTCTTTTTTTACTACATTATTGAGATAGAGCTTGGCACACAGTAGTTATTCAAAAAATATAAATTCAATGTTCTTAAAAGGAGATATGGCGAATCTGATGAGAGCACTATATCATAAGAGAAAATTAAAAGAAAATGCATTTATATATGTGCATGCACCTTAGTATTTTTTCTGTCGATGCTTGCAGTTTTTCAGTACAAACAGGAATCTTTCTGAAATATAGTTTAGTAGTCAAAAAGTTCTAGTATAATGAGCTGTGTCACTCTGCACTTGTGGGTGTATCCTGGATACATTCATAAGAAAAACTTACATCCTTTTATAATCTTTTGGGAAATATTCGGTGTACATTCATTCAACAGAGGTCATCTTTTACGACATCTCTTCTGGATCCTTGCAGCGGTTTTTCTAAAGCCCTCTTCTTTCCTTCAGAAAATCGACTCCCAGTCCAGAGCTAACCACGTGCCTCTTTTCAGTGGTTTCTTACTGTAGCAAATGAAGTCGGGACATGCCATTCGATATCTCCAAATTGGCCCAGGTCTTTCTGTTCTTTTTTTCTTTTATGTTTTTTTTTTTTTTAACATTTATTCATTTTTGAGAGATAGAGTGTGAGCCAGGGAAGGGGCAGAGAGAGAGGGAGTCACAGAATCCGAGGCAGGCTCCAGGCTCTGAGCAGTCAGCACAGAGCCAGACTCCGGGCTCGAACTCCTGAACCTCAAGATCATGACCTGAGCCGGTCAGACACTTAACCAACTGAGCCACCCTGGCACCCCTCTTTTTTTCTTAATGTTTATTTGTGTGTGTGTGTGTGTGTGTGTGTGTGAGAGAGAGAGAGAGAGAGAGAGAGAGAAAGAGAGAGAAAGAGAGAGAAAGAGAGAGAATGAGGGTGAGTGGGGGGTGGGCAGAGAGTAAGGGGGACAGAGGATCCAAAGAAGGCTCAGTGCTGACAGCAGAGAGCCCAATGTAGGGCTCGAACTCACTAAATATAAGGTCATGACCTGGGCCAAAGTCAGATGCTTAACTGACTGAGCCACCCAGGTGCCCCAGGCCTTTCTGTTCTAAGTAACTGCCCGCAGACCCACTGCTCAGTGCCCCGTGTTCTAGCCAAACTGGATTCCAATTCCTTAAACGAGTTCTGTCCCCACATATCTTTGTGTTTGCTCACACTTAGTATGCCCTCATATTTCCACCTGCAGAAGCTCTATCTTTATTACCCACAGCTTTCCTTCCAGTGGAAATCCTTTCTTTCCCCACAGCTCCTTGCAGTACCTCGAAGAGCAAGTGTACCATCATCTGCCTTATGTGACACATATGCCTCACCCTCTGGTATCAACTGGAGACCAAAAATCACATGTTACTTGTCTTTTTACTATCCATGGTTTCTAACCTAAGCTTTCCATAAAAATATTTAACAAATGCATCTAGAATTTAATAAAATTACTGTTAGAGAGGCATCTTAAGAAATCACAAATCACCACAGAAAATCACAGTAGGAAACTATGAAACTATAGCAAACTATAAAAAGAGTAGTATGTCTAAAACTATACCAGGAGAAATGTGTGCTTGAAGGTATCCCTCCCCCACACACTGTTTACATCTTTTTGTAATGCACACGCTTTGCATTTGCCATCATATGTGAAATAGAAGAACACCATGATTAGACTTACTTTGCTCGTTATAATAGAATCTTACCAGTCTTTGTGGGAGGTAGAAGATGAGGTTATTCAGGTGAGCTTCTTTAAGGCATATCTGGGACTCGGCAAATCTAAAATCTTAAAACAGATGGGATGGGGGCTGAGCAAAAGACCTTTCTACAGAGACGGGGCAGTGCTATCTAGAAACTTTAGACAGAGCTTCTGAGGAGATTCATAAATCTTGGAAGCTGGTATTGGAGTATGCAGCCAAGTCAAGTAGACATCAGAGGTTAATAATTCTGTTGGCAAAGAATGTATAACATTGGTTCTCAACCTTAGGGATACATTAGAATTGCCTAGACAATTTAAAAACAAGCAGTTCGGACAGAAACCCATGAAGCTGCATTTTTAAAAGGCTCCTTGGCTAATGTTTAGCCAGAAATAAGAACCATTGATGTAGGGAATTAGATTCTGTGGTCAGAAATATGGCACACTTGTCTACAGATGCGAAGATGTGGCAACAGCCCTGAGGTCTTAGCACAGTGTACCACTGAATCCCAGCAGGGAGGAAAATGACTCAAATCAAAATGGTGAATCTGTGGCCACTCTAGTTCTTGTCTCAGTCTAGAGGTTTAAGGAACTGAGAAGGACTGAGCATGAAAATAGAACCATTTGTGTATGAGGATGGCTAAGGTAAAGACAGAGGATCCAAGGTAGTTACGGATAGGGGACCCACGGATCCCCACACCCTGAAGGCACCATCTCTAACAGCCGGGAGCTTACTGTAGCTACAGAAAGTACTGTGGCAAGTCCAGTATTCCTGAGCATTCTAAGCAGCCTCTCACATCATCCTGGTCCTAACTCTTTGTCTCACTCTCCGAAATCTTTTGTTGGCTTTCCTTATTAATATTCTCTGGGCTTTCACTTCTTCCCTAGTTTCTTAGCCCTTTTTGGTGTACTTTACCCAAATTGGGATGGTGTTCCCCCTTAAATAAGGCAATTTTAGTTTGATGATTATCAAATTTTTGTGGAACACTTAGCGGTTAAAAGTGGGTAGTGGAGTGGTAGTAGTCATTGTTATTAAGATTACCAGTCATACCATCCCTGGCCTACCCTTTTGGGGCATTTCTATTCTTAGACTCTAACCCGCACCTTGTTATCCAGTGTTGGCTTTTCAACATAGAGTCCCCATCTCTGTCTTCAATCCCTGGTTACAAAAGTAATTCTCTGGTTTGACCCAAAATCAACATCAACAGCGAGACAAATTAAAAAACCAAACAATTCTATTCCTCATTTGTTTCAACTCTTTTATCGTACTCTACCTTGTTATAGAATACTATTAGAAGTAGGTATCTGTGTGCATGTATGTGTGCTTGTCAGACCAGAATAAGCTAAAAAACTATTTATTAATAAATGGAAATATGATTTTTATAGATCTAGCTGTGCCTGACACTTGACAGTGACATTCTTACTGTAAGTGATTATGCGTGTCCACGCGTAAAATGCTGACGCATGGTAAATGTTCAAATATTTCTAGGATGAGCACTGAATTTCGAAATGGCTGTGCATGTTTACAGAGGGGAATAAATATGGGTGCAAGAAATATGAGTGGAAAAAGAAAGCATGAATCAACTTAATATCTAACGCAATTTTTGTGTGCAAGATTAATCATCATTAGTATTTTGTAAAGTGCAGAATTATGTGTTTTTTATTAACCATTGAAATGCAAATGTAATATTGTAAACTAAGAATATTGGCAATCATTTTTTTATTGACATCTGCAAATTTCTAAGAAACTGATTTTAAGTCTTATAAGGTAAATCACGAAAAGTTCTTTTTCTTATTTTTTAAATATTTCCCAAATTTTGTCAGCCTATGCATTCAATATATTGCAGGTTCTCCTCTCTTAAAGAAAATGTAAGCATTTTCCTCCTTACTTCCTGTTAGCAAGTAACTAAAAATGATTCCAAGAGAGTAATTAATATCAATGAGTATAAATCCTTAATTACTGTAATTGGGACTTATCAGAATGATAGTTATTACGTTAAATACTGATTAATTATTAAAAATATATGTTTTCCTCCCAAAATACATATGTCACTCAGTGACAAGGAACAGTTATATCTCAAAAAATATAAATTATCTCCTTTGTATCCTACTCTATGTTTTAATAATAGGGAAGTTTACCGTGTTTATATTCTTGGGAATAGGTTTCAGAATGACCTTTTTAGGGAGACGATATGTGGATACATGATTTTCTAAAGGTTGAAATAATTTGGAAAAATAAAAATAAAACAACCAGGAACTCTGGCCTTTGTGGTCTAATAATAAAAGCTCAGAGTAACAATCTGGGAACCAGGCTAAATATCAAAATTGTTGATTTTGGAGAATGTGACTGTTAGGGGAAAAAATGAGTTCTTTCTAGTTCTCTATCCCTGTCTGCTGAAGTCATTACTGCTGAAAACCCCTTGCCGAGTTTGTTTGTTTGTTTGTTTGTTTAATCAGGATAAATAAGGGAAAGATATTTTCATTGTACCGTGCCATTCTGTATGTCACCAATTCTATAGGGCACCTATTTTCTTTTCCCAAGGTTTTCTTGGGACATTTACTATGGCTACGTAGTATTTCTAATAAATTTTGAACATTATACTTTAGTTCTTGGAGTAGAAAGAAAGGTTAAGCATGAGCATTCTTTAACTTTATGAAGTGTAAACATTACAACCACAGCTTTAATTAGTGATTTCTGTTGTTGCTGCTGCTGTTGAGAAAAATGCTCATTTAGGGATTTTATTTCTACCGTCTTTAGTCCTCAGCAAATGCCAGGGTTTGGGACTTGCTCTTTTTGCCAGTGGACTGAGAGGGCAAGCCACCATCACTTACAGGCAATTTGGTCTTGATTACAAATTAATGAAGTGATAATTGCTCTTTGCAACCTTTTATGTGCAAAGCATGCTGGTGCTGTTTGTATTATCTTCTAGGAATTTATACCTCAGCATTCAAGGACTTGTGATAGCCTGCCAAATTAGCACTGAGAGGAAAAATGTTAAACTACAGTGATATTTCTGTAATTAAAATCGTATTTTCTTCTAATTATGAAAATCTCTAGCCTTAACCTCTGTTTGATGTTTAGTAAAATACTGACCATAGCAGGATTGATTCGCAACTGATTCATCGGTTGAAGTACAAACTCCTATCTCTTTAATTAAAACAAACAAACAAACAAACAAAAATCCTTGACCTAAAATTCTTAAGTCAATTGATTAATTATTAAATAATGATATCCATGTTCTAATATTCTCTAAAGTGTCCATGTAAAACATTTATTCTCTGGAGTTTTTGCTAGTTCTGTACAATGTCATAGTTCTTTACAATGTCATGATAGAGCCATGGTAACAATAATGGAC
>CM053573.1:38987205-39152365 GCA_028646485.1 Cryptoprocta ferox
CATATGAAATTTGCTTTGACTGTGACTTTACTATTATAGGCAACTCAGTGTACAATTCTCAGAACTGAGACTCTTATGTATGCTTTTTTTCTTAAACACTTTGGTATAATACATTCATAGAGTGCATTTTTGAAAATGGTATTTTAATGATTATTAAAAATACAGTGGGAGCATTTTCATTTCTTATATTAATATATAAATATATCTTGTATATTAGTCCTAGGGTTTTCTAAAACAATCTAAATTTTTGTTCCTTTGTTGGACTTTTGGTGTGACAATGAAGTCAAGCCCATTTTGCTTCTAAAAAATGAGCACCTCTCTTGTATTCCAGACCCTGGATAATCAAAGTTATTAGTATAAGTAGTGCTTTTTACTATTTGTTTTTATTTTGTTTTTAGGTTGGTAGAAGAACAGGGGAGAGCAAGAGTTTTTAAAGATGAATTTATTACATTAGTGAGGTCCACATTTTGGATTTGATAATTCAAACACTCTAATGTAAATAATTTATTTATTTTTCTTAACGTGTTTCAAAGACAAAATAAATGTTGTATTTATTGCTTGTGGTTACCATCAATTCAATACATTAATATTTTATCTAATTTTGTGACTGGAATTTGTGGATTGGAACTCTTATGTGTTTTTAATATATATAAATAGAAAAGTGTTCATACATTTTAAATGCCGTCAATTTAGTTAAGTATTGGAAACTTGTCATTCGTGATGAAAAAAATTAACTCCCTCAATGGAGAAAAAAATGGAACACATTTATAATGAATTTCATGAGAATTTTATCTATTTATTTATTTATTTATAAAATTGAAATATATTCATTCTCTAATAAGAACTTTATATTTGCACTCCCTTGAGTGATTTCTACATGTATTATAAGAAAATAATTTTTATACCTCTCTCAAAAGATGAAGTTGTTTGCTGCATATTATGGAGTTTATGAAGAGGTCCAAAGTGTAGCAAATGCATAGGAAACCAAAACTAATCTTAGCATGCCTCATGGATTAAATTTATAAATGCATAGGGCATTTAATAAAGATTACATAGTACAGAATGTTTCTTAAGAATGACAGGGGTATGGAAGGCATCGAGGAGAAAAGAGCACAGTCAGGTTGGGGTTATACCATTAACAAAAGAAAATTTAATGTGTCTTTTGACAACAGTAAAAAAGTTCACACTGACGAGAACATAGTATGTGTGTCAGTGAAACATGTAATTCGCTAGTCTCAATTCAAACCTTTAGAAAAATATAAAGGTGTTTTGGGATCAGTCTATGGAAGAATGCCAGTACAAAACTAGAGTGTGAAGTTATTTGTACAGATACTGGGCAGCCATAGAAGGCTTGAATTCAAGTATGACATGGCAAAAGGTGTATTTTCCTGTAGCACTAGGCAAAATTGGGCATTGCAAACAAAACGTGTAGACACAGGTGTAGTAGTTAGAAACAGATGCTATAATAGTTGCAGAACCTTAAGTACCAAAATGCGATGCTAGCTTAAAAGCGTCCCCAGACCTGTTCTAAGCATCACAGAGAGCAGTGCTTCGTTGCTCTACAAAGTCTTGACACTTTTTAAGTGTTTTTATAGTGAAAACATGTTATGTTAGGATAACCTTAACTGCTATAACAACGAAAACCCAAATACCCACCTATATCTTGCTTGCGTAAAATTCAGTGGGAGTAAAAGATATTAAGAATTGAGATGTTCGCTACATTTACATCTTCTGCTTTCCATGTATAACTGTTAGTTTTTTATTTTGTTGGTGGGGGGAGGCATGATTGTATTTTTACTTCAGATTTTCTTTCATGGTTCACCAACATCTAGTCCTTGAAATGGTAATGTTAAAAAAATGTCATACCTAGAGATAAGGGGTAATGACATCACTCAGATTCACCTTGTTATGCATAGATACTGATTTTACTAAATTCTGGACCAAGCTGGAAAAAGATGCATAAAAATTTATTGTAGGCAGAGGTAGCTTTCATTCTCATTTTAAATAACAAACTAACAAATAAAACACAATAAAATATATGGACAACAAAACCATTTCATAGTGTTATTTGAGAAAACTGATTTGAGGTTTTGATATTGGAGTGTTTGCCTGGTTTTAACCAATTGCTAGGCAATCTTTTCCTGAATATCTGACAAACCACAATACAATGCAGATGCATTAGTCAAAATTTGGAATTACTTAGTGTTGATGAATTTATAGAAACTTGCAAATAATAAACCTACAAATAAGAAAGTTATGGAGTTGTTCCATAACATCATCTTTAATTGGTAACACTGAAGTGTCTCTTTAAATATTTTGCATTTCCTAAGATGCCATTAACACCCTCATCTTGTATGCATTATTATTCATTGTGCTTATTTCGTTAATTCTGCCTCTCATTTTTTTCTCCTTTGATTCTTCAGTGGGAAGAGATCAGTGGTGTTGATGAACATTACACACCCATCCGGACTTACCAGGTGTGCAATGTCATGGATCACAGTCAAAATAATTGGCTGAGGACAAACTGGGTCCCCAGGAACTCAGCTCAGAAGATCTATGTGGAGCTCAAGTTCACTCTCCGGGATTGCAATAGCATTCCGTTGGTTTTGGGAACTTGCAAGGAAACTTTCAACTTGTACTACATGGAGTCTGATGATGATCATGGCGTCAAATTTCGAGAACACCAGTTTACAAAGATTGACACCATTGCAGCTGATGAAAGTTTCACCCAAATGGATCTCGGGGACCGTATTCTTAAACTCAACACTGAGATTAGAGAAGTAGGTCCTGTCAACAAAAAGGGATTTTATTTGGCATTTCAAGATGTTGGTGCCTGTGTCGCCTTGGTGTCTGTGAGAGTGTACTTCAAAAAGTGCCCATTCACGGTGAAGAATCTGGCCATGTTTCCAGACACAGTACCCATGGATTCCCAATCCCTGGTGGAGGTTAGAGGTTCTTGTGTTAACAATTCTAAGGAGGAAGATCCTCCCAGGATGTACTGCAGTACAGAAGGTGAATGGCTTGTACCCATTGGCAAGTGCTCGTGCAATGCTGGCTATGAAGAAAGGGGTTTTATGTGCCAAGGTAAGTGTCTTCTCTGTTTCCGTTAAGAGTTGGATTAGTCACCTGTGGGTTTATTATTGTTGAGTCATAGAAAGAAATGAACGCAGCCTGAACTCACTTGGCAGTAAAACATGCCTCAAACAACATGCCTCAAACTAAACAGAGTCTATTTATAGACCACATTTATCTCACTTGATGTGTTGATCCACAGTTTGTTATAGAGATATTCGTATGTTTGACTATGTGGTGCCAGCCTGAACCCCACTGGAGGTGTTACATATGCTATTTTTAAGTGGTCTTCTGCTATTCAATGACCATGGAAGTATAACTCTGGATCAACTGAAAGAAAAAAAAAAAACTTTGTCTCTTTTATGTAGAGGGAAGAAACATCATTGGCAGTCAGGTAATCTAATTCTTACAGAATAAGATATTACATTGTTTGCTTTTCTATCTCATAGTGGTAAGTACTTCATTGTTATAAAATATATTCTCCAGTGGTATCTGTGCATCAAATACAAGTTTACTTATAATGTGTTGGTGCTTTAATAAAGATTATTTTATTTAAAAATCCAAGATGTATAGAGGGGTAATTAAAAAAATCACCCTGATTCATGATTTGACCCTAAAGGGACTTCCCAGGAGAATATGTGTACCACTGCTTAGGATGTATTGCATATTCGAGTCTTCATATAGTAGCAAAGAACCTGAGCTCTGCCATCAAATGAGTTTTATTAAAACTCTATATGTACAGAAGTAAAGTTAAAAGATAACCTTTTTTCATATTAAATATGTCAGATGAAACTTTCATTCAATCCAAAAATTTGTTCATCTGGCATTAGGCAGAGTTTAGTGTTTAAGAACACACTGACATTGTTATTAAAATATGTATAAATACTTAGGAGAATTTTAATACTTACTTAGTCCTTGGCATCTAGTCTTTTAATACCTTTGCTGTTACACTCTGCACATGATTTGAATTTGTATTCTCTTTGTAGCCATTCTAAATCTCAAGCATGGAGAAGAAATGAATATACTTTATACACAAATTAACCTTTCTAACAATATGAACGGAACATAGCATTTTGCTTTTTACTATAGACTAGGTCTATAGAAAAAAATCATTAATGAGAGCAAAGGCTGTACTCTAGTCTCATACTTTTCCATGTTACTTAGATCCTTGGCAAGCACCATCAGAAACATTGTTACCAAGTATGGTTTTAAAAGTTCTAAAATTGAAACAACATAGTAGATACCCCTTGCTTTTATACATGAGTGGAGAGAAGTCTCAATAGCCTTTATAATCCACTTCGAATCATATTTTGCCACTATGATATTCTTCATGATATGTAATATTTGTGAGGCTTATTTTAAATAGAATAATACAGGCCTACCTCAGGAGGAATTAAAAAATTGTCCATTCTTTCTAATTTGGTCTCTACTGACCCAGTCTCTGATGTCCACACCAGCAGAGGAATAGATGTGTCTCCCTCTCAGAGAAATCAATATGCATCAATTTATGTAGAACTACCTCATAAAATGTAACATCGAGCAAGAAACCTAATCATTAGATGTTTGGATTTAAAATAATTTTCATATTTTTATAATCATATTGAAAGGTATAGGAATAGAAAAATAAGTATCCATGAGGTAAATAGAATCATATAAAAGTATTAATAGAAATAAATAAAGCATACAAATAATTAACTTCTGTTACATGCTGTCTTGAGAACAAACTGGTAGCACATAAAAAAAGTCACATTATGTTGTATTCAGAAAACTCACAATTAATTCAAAATTGCTGTTTTAACTTGATTTTAATTTACAGAACTACTTTTTAAAGTAACTACTATGCTATTAAAATGCGTTCCATGTCAAGATTACTCCTAGAGATAGCAGTTATGTCAAAGTTTTGTATCTTTGAATCTTGTACTTTTTTATGTTGAAGGATATCAGCAGCACCTTTCCATATAGTAATGCTATTTATCACAGACTTTCTCTCTCGGCATTTGAAAATACTAGTTTCAGAATGAGGTACATATGCATTGATAGCAAATTATTTTAAGACAAAGATCTTGAAAATAAATCAATAACAATAATTATAATAAAACTAGAGATGACCCATGAAGTGAGGTGTGATTTAATTTAAAGAGGGATGAATCTTTAGTGATCTAATTTAAAGGTGGAGTGTGGTCTTGGGGTTATTATCTTGACATTTGCTAATGTTTACAGGTGAGTTTTGGCTTCCATTCTTTTTAATCACAAAATTTTTCTGTATTCAGGTTGTTAAGCAGTGTGTCAAGGTATTCTACTCTGTTCTGATTTATATATTTAACAAATGCTTATTTAAATATATTAGTTTGGGCATTATTGTACTACATCTTAAAAGTCCAGTACTCAACCAGTTAGTTCTGTATCTGGTTCAAAGCATGCATTTTTGCTGTTGTTGTCAGTGATGGTGCTGGTGTTTATTATGGTTGTTGTGGTTTCCCTTTTTTTAAATTTTTAACTTTTTTTGGTTGGCTTTTTAGTAAGCTTATAGACTGGTCCAAATAGCTGGCTGTGACTCTCACAAATCAACGTTTTAGCAGCAGTACCTCAATTCAGGCACACACAGGAATGGTAATCCCCAGAAAAGAAACCGATGAAAATGTAGCTTAACATACTTCATGTATTTCATGAGATTACTTTTGTTTTATTTTGTTTTTCCAAAAAAAATATTGTTTCACTCTTTAAAAAAAAAGGATGAGACAATACCTTGACATACCCACTACTTGGAATACACATATAGCTAGATTTTAAACATCTCAGGATAATTTTACAACACAATGATCAGCAGCAATAGACTTCCAGTTGCCTAACACAAAAGAAGACAAGACTCATTCACTTTATTTAAAGGAATATCTAATGAATGCCAAATTTATTCGAAGCATTGTATCAGAGCTCAAAAACTTTTTTAAAACATTCATTCATTATTTACCAGATACTAGACAGTGTGCTTATATGCCAAGTCGTGTCCATGAGCTATCTTTATTTATCCCCCCAAATAACCTATTGGTACATATTATCTCCATTCAAAAAAATGAAAACAAAGCTTTCACAGGTTAAATATCTTGCCTTAGTTTCTTCAATAAATACTGGATTTGAGATCTGAAACCAGGCAGTCTCATTCTAAAAGTTGCGGTCTCAAGCTCAATCCACACTGCTTCCCTGTGATTTAGTCTAGTGGTGACAGAGACCAAGAAACCCTATGAGGATGCAGATTCTACTGGAATTAAGAGTACTGTAAATTGAAGGAGGAGGAGGACCACAGAGTTGGCATAAAGTAACCAAGAATCTTTTAACATATGGTTTATCTATTACAGTTTATTTCCCACATCTTTCTGTTTCTAGATTGTTTAGAAGAATTACTAGCCAAAAATGTAATATTTGGGGAAGTCTAAGCTTAGCCTGAGAGATATCTAATAAAATCTGGATATATAGATCACCACGCATCTTAGATATACAAAAAAAAGTCTACTAAGTTTAATTCAATAAGTGTTTTTGACCATCTATTAATACAAAGTAATAATGTGCTAGACACAGGGGAAACATAGATGAATTGTATCTACCTTGCAGGAACTTACCATCTCCTATGAAAGACAAATACATAAATGAATAATTTTAATTCAAGACAGACCAATCAATCTTCTACCAGGAGTACAAGGAACTTTGGCAATGTAGAGGAAGGAGAGATTAATTTTGAGTGTTTCAAAATTAATAATGGAATTTGTTCATTAATAATGAGAGTCTTTGCATTGAGAGATTTGGGTCATCACTATTGGGATTAGAAACTTTTGGAGTAAGGAGAAGAGGCTAACTACCTTACGTAGCTTACACATTCTAGAAGGTAAACTTTATAATTTGTTTATTGAATTATTATCTCAAAATCTCAAAATAAGTAGAAATTCCTCCCATTAGAGTTCATGTTTTGAGTTTGTTCCACTGGGGGGGAGGGGTGCTTTATAGAGAATCTAAATTTCATAACCATACCATTTTCTGACTTTAGTAATGAAATATTCTGAACTATTTATTCCAGTCTAAATGGATAATTGGGACAATTAAAGTTTGGTTAAATAAATACTGAAAATAGGACAATATCCATTTGAAAATAGGAAAAATACATTGATAAAAACATTTTATTGTCAAAAAAACTCAATTGTCAAAAAACTATAATTAAAACCAAAGTTTTTTTTGTACAGGACCAGAATTCTAACCATTGCATTACACTTTTCTTGTATGTAATGCAAACTTCCACAACAGTACATTTTTTCTCGAAGTGAGAAAAAAAAGTAGTGGAAAATATCTTTTCACCATTTATTCAATTGTTAACAATTACTGAGTTTTGTAATATGTATTAAAGCCTGTGCTGGACACTAGGAAAACAAAGATAAACAAGTTAGTTTGTTTGTTTGCTAAGTTAGTTTGGTTCATAGATGAGAAATCTGTGTGTGTGTGTGTGTGTGTGTTTAAAATATTGGGTCTTTGTTCTTAAAAAATCATAGATTTTTTAACTGAAATTTTTTTTAATTTTTAACGTTTATTTATTTTTGAGAGAGAGAGAGAGAGAGAGAGAGAGAGAAAGAGACAAAGAGCAAATAGTGGAGGGGCAGAGAGAGGGAGACACAGAATCTGAAGCAGGCTCCAGGCTCTGAGCTGTCAACACACAGCCCAGCGTGGGGCTTGAACCCACAAACCGTGAGGTCATGACCTGAGCCGCAGTTGGAAGTTTAACTAATTGAGCCACTCTGGTGCCCCTGAACTGAATTATTAAACAGGGCTAAGTTAATAATAGTTTAAACTAAAAATAAATAATTAGTGTTCCTGAGGAAGGAGGTATTGCTTGGGAGGATATAAGTGATAGGAAATTAAAAATTTCTACAATTAGATGCTTTATGTTGCTGCTCTTCCTTTTCTGTGCCAAGAAAGAATGAACATGGGAAAGCTAAGATTAGAAAGTAGTACACCTTTCTCTTTCAAGAACTGGTTAGAGGGAGAAAATAAGAGAGGAATGAAAGAAATATTGGTAACTAAAAAATCAGTGGGGAATTGCATGCCATGAAAACTGGAAATACAGAAAAAGGAAGTTCCACGAGGATAGAGACTGCTTATGATAAATTTGGTAAAATAGAAATGCACATAAAAGAAAACTACATATGCTTCATCTGATAAAGAGTAATGCAATGATTACTAAGAAAAGTAAGAAATCATGTATTAGACTTGGTGTTCTGCTAGTTTCTCTAGTATATAATTTTAAAATACAGGTTTAGTTTAAATAAGTCTTCTCTCAATTTAATGATAGAGGAGCAAATTGTCTCTTTTAATTTACTGTTTGTGGCCTAAGCATTTGGGTCGTGTTTCTGGTATCTGGGTAAACTTGCTGGATGTGGTATAATTGCAGGTTGAGTTGTTTTTATAGGAGGTCAATAAAACTCTTTTAAGATGATAACATTAAAAATTAAAATTACAAATCTAAATCACCTGCTCTTTGCTTTCAATCACTGACAATCAAAATAAACTTGGTTTCTTTTACTGTAGAAATTGTTTGTACTTCTTACATCCCACTATAATTCTTTTAACTTTTTAAGTTTAGGGATGTGAAGAAATTTTGCATGAATGACAAGAGAACCTTATGAACTTTATTATTATTTTTTAACTCTGGATAATAAGTTATGTTATCTGCTTTGATTTAGCTTGGAGAGAAAAAAATGAGAATGCTAATAGCTTTTTATATAGTCAATTAGTTACATTTGAGGCAGATACCAGGAGGTTACTATAAATATTCCTGCTCCTACAAACTTTGTTTAGATTTAATGTACCAAATACCTTATTAATGTCACTGAAGAATCTGTAGCTCTGTGTTTTATCTCTGTGCATTCATTGTGGAATGCAAACTTTATTCCTTGTTTTTGTACATTAGCAGCTTAATAGAGAAGTGTGTCTGATACGATGTATGAAGACATCTCGACTTTTTGATGATTGTCCATAATTATGTTTGTGTCACTTAGGACTTATGATATCCGTTGTTACTCTCCATTCATTTCTCTGTTAATTCAGAATGTATTTTAAAGAACCTGTCAAGGTTTCAATAACAAACTGGTTTGGTGATTCTGGTTACTGTGACAGAGGAGGTAGAGAAAATTGAAAATCTCTGTTGAAGTTTCTTAGCACTTACTACTGAGTCTGCTTCCACCTTCTGGAGCTGCAATGAGTTCATACGTTTTAATGAATTCAGAAGCATTTCTTTCCAGTTGTTTTTAGACTGGAAGTTCCTTGAGGGAAGGGGCCACATCTGGGTCTTTTTTAAGGAGAATCCTGCCTAGAACTAACAGAGTATAATTAAGTTCTCAATGAGATACTTACTGAAAGAATACTTACTGAATGAACCATTCCAACTGTGCATGCTTAGAAAGTAAGCTCTGAAGAGAACATAATTTATGCTCTCTGTCTTTGAATCTACTAGGTCTTTCAGACACAACGCTCATCTAATTTGAAATGAGCACGTTTGACATTGAGGTCACACACAGTTGCAACAAGTTAAGACTAGATCCACCTAACTATCATATTAATTAATGAATAGATGAGATGGTAACTGAGAGAATACCTTTTCTTTTTTATGAATTTATATGAATATTGTTTTTCTGACTTGCTAAAAGTCAGTTGCCTCACATACCTATAATAAAGCAAAGTTCTATTTAGGAAAATGCTGAAATGATTTTTGTTTTACACACAAAAAAACAAAGTATAAAGTACACCTAGTACTTAAAGCATTACCTCCTCCTTTAATTACTGCACTGAAGGTATCGGGTTTCTTACCTTGAATTATGAAAAATTTACTTGTTTTCCCTGAGGTTAAAATGACAACCCTCCATCACCACTTTGCCTTTAGCAGTTGTACACCAATGACTTTTCAAACCAATGGATTTATTTTAATTAAAAAAATATGCCACTGATAAGTAATAATGTAAATAAATTTCAAGTGAATTAGACAGATACAATGTGACAGCTTTATAATGGCTATAAAACCCTTGATTTATACAAGTTTCTGTGTCTTCTCACCGATTTATATAATAAGTTATGGTAGCATTAACATGATGCAGAAAAACCCTCCAGGTTTGCCCTCAACTATCCACCTAACTATCAGTTTGCATTTAATTGTTTTATTTAACAAAATGCTCTTGTCACTGACAAATGTTTGAGTGCTTGGACTCAAGAGCCCCAGCAATGCTGCTTATGAAGTGGGCTGCTAAACAATTTGAGCCTCAGTTTCTTCATCCATAAAAGGGGAGTGATAATATCTACCCTTTAGAATTACCAATGAATATATACTTGGCCTATTGTAGAGTACTTAGCGGTGGGTTAAAGATATTTGAATGTCATCACTATGATTAGTCATCAGTGTCATTGGAATGTGTGATCTTCCTTACTTTCTTGTTTCATCTGTGTTAAAACAGATGTGACAAACCCATCCATTCAAATAGCCTCTCTCTTACCTTAAACCTGAGGCCTTAGAGATACCTGGTGGGAGAGAACATGTCTTCAGCGAATTTATATATCTTTCTATTCATTATTTATTCAATGGTTGTCTATTTTCTTCCAAACAGGGTTTTCCTTTTCTGAGGAGACTTCATTTTTAGTTTCATTAAGCTTCTAGCCTGTTCAGTCACAGGTGTTATTTCCTCTATTCTGATATTGTTAGCTTTTATTTTTCTTCTTCCGAACATCCGTAAGTCTTGATTTTTCCCATCTAGTGTTTGACTCAATCTCTTATTGTTTCTAGCATTTTTTTCTGCTGATTATTCAAAAGCAACCTTAAATTTAGAGATGGACATTTTTATTATTGTAGACCCAGAAAGGCTTTTAGATTTTAACTGATTTAAGAAACTAGAGTTTAGGAAACAAACAAAAATAGCAAAATAAAATAAAAATTCTACATTTTAAAGATGTTAAACCCAGAAGTTTTCACTGTGTTATGTCCTAATATTCACTGTATAAAGGACTAACTTAGGTAATTGGGGAGGTTATAACAATAAATAATATTCTTGCCTTGAGTCAAAAAGAAGTAATCAAGTAAGTAAAAATATTTGTCCAACCATTTTACTTGACTCTGTATACAACTAACTATATCTCTGATTTATTTTTAAATATTAATTGTGTAAGTTTAAGAATCACCCAAATAGTAAAAAAAAAAAAAAAAAAAAAAAAGGCAGTGAAAAAAACAGTATAAATTGTGTGAGGTAAATACCAAATATGCTTACATGAATTACTATAGGATATTACTGGAAACTTTCAATCAAATTATGGCAATGTACCATCTAAAAAATAATTAAGTAAAAACTTTTTTAAAATACAAAAAACAGCGCTCTCTCTCTCCGTCTCTCAACAATGAATACATATTGAAAAATTTTTAAAAATATGAAAAAGGAAAAATAAGGGAGTGTATTTGGCTTGTGAGTTATTTAAGTATTGTAGTTCATTTTTGAGTCTGTATAAAAACAAACAGTATAAATTTAAACTGTGGATTTGCATATTTAAGATACTAAAAAGAGATATGAGTTCTTTATTCTGTACAAATTACAAATCAGATTATTTTGAGCAGTCAGAGACAATTTAATTGCAAACATACGTAGGAGAGATATGACTGTTGTTAAATTTAAGGAGTAGAATGAATTCATGTGTAACTATTTAAATACCTCCTAATTAACAAGTACAAGTTAGATGATCAGCAGTGAATCACTGTAAAAGACAAAAATCATGGGCAGTTTTATAAATGTTAGTAACATCCTAACACAGGATTACAACTAAATGAGAATTACAGTGTGTTAGTAGAATGTGGATTATTTTACCTTGTGTGTGTTAACTTTAGTTGTATAATCTTGCCAATTCCATTATTCAAAGAGGGAAAGATAGTAAGGCATTTCTTCTTATAAATAGGTCTTTTACTATTCTTTGTCTTGACCTGGAAGGCCATTTTATAGGTTAGTATGAAGATATTTTCCCAAGGTTTTAACCCACTTCACAATCGTCCCTTGTCAAATAGCTGTAGGGTATTAGCTTTTAGGATACCTTTTTTTTTTTTTTTAACTATGCTGAAGTCTGTGAACTTTCAGATATTTTGCCTTGTCCAGTGTCTCAAAGGTAGAAATAATAATTTAGGCAACACCTTTATGCCAAATACTCTTTGGGCCACACAAGTAATTTTCTCATTGAAATAGTTTGTTTCGGAGCCTATCTATCAAAAAATATGGATTGAGCTTCCCAGTACAGTATTTACTATGGGAATTTAAGACATGGGGAAAAAATAATTTAAGTTGCAGAAAATAAAATAGCTCTAATTTTATGTGAAAGAAGTTGTTTCTGTCATTGTATTTTCAGTCTCATTTTCAAAGAAAGATGAGAACATTGTTTTGTATAACACTCACTAAGTATCTAGTAAATGTAAACCCATCAGAAAAGTGATTAGAATTTTCAAAGGAAAAGACACATCTGAGCTCATTTCTCTGTGAGCGGTGGAATATTATTTTGAACATGTGAAAATTACAGTTATTTGGCAGCTTAATAAATATCACCTTGTCAAATTGCTCATGGATCTGGCTTCATAATTTACCATCAAGTAGTTAAGTTTGAAGGAACTCTTGAAATTTCATTTCTTTAACCTAGACTATTTTGGGGTTTATACAGACAGTCTTCCTTGGTTCTGATTTGCTGCATGCCCTTATGTAAAACAAATAATTTAAAACTGATACATAATCTGTAACTTTTGTTAAGAATATTAATTTTTAAATTTTTCAACCTGCTTTACTTTCCAGCTACTCAGATATTAAGAAGCTTCTAGATTATAAAATTTGAAGAATGCAATGTAATTTTTTTCAGAATACATATTATGATTCTAAAAAGAGATAATTGATATTTCATTAACTTTTCCATATTGTTTTGTTGTTTTTAATCAGCCCCTCTCAAAGAAAGGAAAATCAAACCTTATGAAAAATAAGAAGTAGATCTTTTTCTCCCTCTTGAGATACTTAGATTCTGTGAGAGGGATCAGTAATAGTTTCACAACGATTGCTTTGCAAGTACAGATTCATTGCACACTTCCCACCATCTTTCCTGTGATTTCTCCCCCCACTTCTGTCTGTGTTTGGAGTTTTGACAATCCCTTATTAGTTCCAGAGTAGAACTTATAAGAACTAATAAGGGTTTACATTACAGCTCTGACAGCTGGCACTACACTTTAATAGAAAGCAATTGGAGAGAGAAGTTTAAGTTTTGATAATATTTGATGAAAGTGCTCCTAAAGTAAGAGCCATTTGGAAAGAATCATATGACTAGAGAGACTGCATGTATGCTCTGTTCTTGTAGCTTCTCATCTTCCAGAATGTGAGCAAAACATCCTGTTGGCAGAGAACTGTAATCACTTAGGGATGTCTCTTTTAGGGATCAGAATTCATGATAGTAGGAAAAATGTAATATAAACTTTGGTCATGTTATTTACCACTATTCCGATAGTCCTCTGAGATGTGTAGCTGTTGATTGTCCTTTAGAAACAGTATCACAATGTGGACTTCTAATCACAGATTTGTTCTGTGAGAGGAGACCCGGAGATTCCAAGGGTGAGTCGAGATCATGAAAATCAGAACCACTGTATGAGCAGTCACAGACTTTTTGTATTAAAAAATAAAATTAAAATAAGAAGGAAGGGTGGCTTCTAATAGTGAAAAACCCTCCACGTAAAAATATTCTTGAATTCTCTGTTCAGTGGTCAGCTACAATGCCACAGAAGGTTAAAAGTGGATGCTGTAATTGAGAACAGCTGCTACTTTTTGACATGAAGACTCACTTTCAACAAGAAAAGAGAAAGCATATGCTATGGGATGAGAGAATACCATTCTTGAATTAATGCATAAGGAACATGTAAAGTTTCGTGAAACTCAGAAATGAATCTGTATATATAAATGGTTGGAAAGGAACCTTTTTACTTCTCTGGTAGTTATTAGAGAGGAAAATGTTTATTTCAGAGATTTGGATCCATTTGCTGTCTATCTCATGCTGCTATATTGAAGATGGAATATTTCAGTCTATCAGTCAACATGTGTAAAGGCTTTATGACATCCAGAATTGATTAATGTGCTGAACTGGGGGGAAGGACAATACAGTTCTTGCTCCCAAGATTCTTGGATTCTAAAGAGTATCTGAACTGAATTTCTGCTAAAGGAAGCAAACACAATATCCATAAGCTCATAAGGGGGAAAAAAAGGAGTATTAACGAAAGATGTATATTGCTTTGAGATTCATCAACATGTGTTGCTAAATGGTAATTAAATGTAGAGGATTCAATCTCTGTGGAGTTAAATATTCCATCATTTATCCATTTTCATCAAACAAAGTTTAAAGAATACCTACTATACCAAGCATCCACTGGAAATATGGCACAAAACACAACAAGAAATGTTCCTGCCCTCAAGGAAGTTAGATTTTAGTGGAAATATCAAGGAATCAAATGCTAATGCAGATTCCTTCTGTGTTACATCCATAGAATTTTACAGTGTAGACTGATTTCTTTCCCCAGGTGATTTTGCCTCCAAGGATCATTTGAAAATGTCTGAAGAAGGTATTTTTGATTGTCACAGCTTGGGAAGGGGATTGCTACTGGCATCTAGTGTTTAGAGGCCAGAGTTGTTGCTAAATATCCTATTATGCACAGGGAAGCCTCTATAAACATAAATTATCCAAGCATGCTATGTCAAGGTTGAGAGACCCTCATCTAGAATAACTCCTCTTTTACAGAAATATAAATTAAGTCTAAAAGGTCAGATTACATATTAGCAGAGGCTAAATTGGAACCCAAACTCAAGCATCTCGTGATGGTACCTCAGGACTTATCTTTTCTGGGATTCACTTAGAATTTACTGAGAAATTTATATAACTGTTAAAGGCATGTGAAATCTTACTAACTACTTAGATAATTTGAAAGTGACACTTCTGCAAAGAAAAACAAAGCTAAGATCCTTTATGTGAGAGAAAGAATAAGGATTTCAGGAATAGTCACATGAAGGTAGATATTTAAAAACAGTGGAAGAATGTTACTTGCACAGAGCTGGAAAATGTGACTGACGTTCAGTGGCCAGAATTTGGTACTGCACGAGCTGAGAATGTGAACAAGTAGTAAAAGAGATGTCAAAGACAAAGCATTTGGAGATTGAGGGTGTTTCCTTGAGCAAAGGGTTCAGACAGCTGCTATGGAGTTAGTCCCCTTTTAGGATACTCTGATGTGCTGATGTGGCATCGGATCTGACATTTGTTTCTCTCTTTTCTGTAATGTGTTGACAATACAAAGATGACAGGTAGGTGTGGTTATTTACCGAACATATTGTATTTATAGTATTGGTATAAAAGTTCCTTGGTTCTAGTTCTAGGATTGTTCTTTTGATGTTAGAGCAGCACCTGAATATCAGCTGTTTCTGTCCTCTGGCGAATATCTGAGGCTGGTGCTGTTTTAATCCTCCCAGCTGCCTTTGAGGAAGGCGCTGTCATGCGCCCATCCCATGAGAGGAGACTAGAGATGTTGAGAAATTGGGCAGTTGTCCAAAGTTGTAGTTGATAAGAAATGAGACTGGAATTTGAGTGAAGTGTGTGTGACCAGTGTTCCCTCGGCCTCCCTTGTGAAGAGGACCAGGGGGAGTAAAGAACCTGAGGCCCGCCAGCCTGTTTGTAGAAATAGCCTGTGAGACTCAGGGCTGTAGGTACTATAAGGATGCTTTTGAAGATGCTATGCAATATTTTCCACTCTATTTCCATCACAAACATTTATTTCTGGCTCCCCTGTCAGAAGTGCTGTGTTCCTCAGACTACTGGCTTGTTTTCACTTTTGGAAATTGTTTCATGCCATGGTCACGGTATGCTGTGTGCATTCTCTATAAGAGAGCAGAGTTATGTCTTCCTGTGTCCTACAAATAGTTATGCCCTCCCAACATTCCTTTTTGATACTAAACTCACATTTTGTTTCATGCAAAAAGAAAAATTTGTTTAGGTAAGTATAAAATAACAAGGATGTTTAGGAATTTGCAGAACAGAGGGCAGGTTTTTTATTTTAAATTCCACTATATTTGACATACAGTGTAATATTAGTTTCAGGTGTATAATTTAGTGATTCAACAATTCCTATACAACACCCAGTGCTCCTTATAACAAGTGCACTCCTTAATCCCCATCAACCATTTCACCCATTCTCCCAAGCACCTCCAGTCCTCTATAGGTAAGAGTCTGTTTCTTGGTTTGCCTCTCTGTTTTCCCCTTAGCTCACTTGTTTTGTTTCTTAAATTCCACATATGAATTAAATCATATGGTATTTGTCTTTCTCTAACTCACTTATTTCACTTAGCATTATATTCACTAGCTCCATCCATGTTGCTGCAAATGGCAAGCTTTCATTTTTTTTATGGTTGAATAATATTTCATATTAGTCAATATACATATATATTCATACACTGTATATACTCTCTATATATATTCATACACAGTATATACTATATATATATATATATATATATATATATATATGTAACTTCTTCATCTATCTATGGACACTTGGGCTGCTTTCTCAGTTTGGCTATTGTAAATAATGCTCCGATAAACACAGAGCTGCATATATTTTTTGAATTAGTGTTTTCTTACTCTTTGGGTGAATACCCAGTAGTGCAATTACTGGATGATAGGGTAGTTCTATTTTTAACTTTTTGAGGAAACTTCGTATCCTTTTCCATAGTGGTTGCACAAGTTTGCATCCCCACCACTAGAGCAAAACGGTTCCTTTTTCTCCACATCCTAACCAACACTTGTTGTTTCCCAATTTTATTTTTTCCCTCTATATTCCCTTCGTATTCTATTCTTCATCTTTAAAAAAATTAAAGTAATCTGCTGTATCCTGAATTGTAGATATTCTGTCTCAAGGATAAGTGGTAAATACATTTGAATTGCCATTTATTGATTGCCAAGTATGTACTTAATGATTAATATATTATTTAATCCTCAACAAGAGCCTTATGGAGTAAATATTATTAGCCATATTTACCAGAGTAGGGCTAAGATAATTTACTAATTTGCCCTCTGTCATAATGCTAGGTTATAAATTCAGATCTAATTCTGAAACCCAATCCTTCTCGTAATATAATAAGCTAATATTTTTCTTTTGATGATACTTCACAAGTCACAATAATGTGAAAATAAGCAAGTTCTTGCAGCTAAGGATGTGGCTAGATAATTTGTTTTTTATTCTTTTATTTTTATTTTTTTCTAGTTCATTTTATTTATTTTGAGAGAGGTAAAGAGAGTGTGTGCAAGACAGAGGGGGAGGGGCAGAGAGGCAGAGAAAGGGAGAGAGAGAATCCCAAGCAGGCTCACGTTAGCACAGAGCCTGATGTGGGACTTAATCTCAGGAACTCACAGCCTAAGCTGAGATCAAGAGTCGGACTCTTAACCAACTGAGCCATCCAGGCACCCCTAGAGAATTTGGTTTTTAGAGCTGAGAAAAAAGATTGGCATTCATTATTTAAAGAGGCAAGAACTTCATATTCATTAACATAATCCTTCCCTCTTTTTCTCAATATAGAATAGAATAAGACTATAACATAAAAATGTTTTAACAGGGTTTCTGTGGCTTTTATTTTTTATGCATGTGGATCTGGGTCACACCTCTAATTACCTCTGCTTCTATTTCCATTGCCTCGCTGTTGGTGAGGACATGATTGATAAGAGATGATGGCGAGTGGGGAATCAGGACTCAGAAAACAGTCGCTATGTGCCCAGTGTGTATGCTTGCACAATATGCTTCATTATTAGTTTGACAGATCTCCAAGTGGCAGATTGGAAATTAATTTTGGAGATGGCTGACATATCTGCTACACATACTGGGTATTTTCAAAGCTCAAAAACACTGAGATACATGTGTGTGTGTGTGTGTATACACACATATATGTAAATATATATGAAGGTATATTTATATATGTGTATAAGTGTGCCTATAGATGTAGGTGACATGCATATATATTATATGCACATATAGATGCATGGTATATATATCCATGTATACACATACATTAGCACTGTATACTTAGCATATATACATGTTTAGTCATTATAATATGTGTCCTTATAAATAAATGTACTTAAACATGTTTCTAAAAGAAATTAAGACAAGTGAAGTATGGATTAGAATATTAAACTGAACTGTAGACAATGTTGGACTGCCGCATACATTCTTATATTTCTTTTTATTGCTTTTAGAATGAGGCAGCATACAAAATAAGTTAATAAATATAATACACATAACTTAAAAAATTTAAATAATAAATCTTTTAGGTGAATAGATATGGCTGCAAATGTACATGATTCCTAAATGACTAATCAGGCTGTTTTATATAAGGATCATGTGTGAAACTTTCTTTGAAAATATTATTAGTGTCATCGATTACAAAGTTTTGTGTTGCTATTAGAAATTCCGTAATCTTTTAAGCTTTCTAGAATATAAAGGCTTGTATTAATACAGTAAAACTCCTTTAAAATGTTGATGTTCAAGTACAGAAATAATTCCCAAGGGCTTTTACTGTATATAGTTGTTATCTTTTAGTGACACGATATACGCTGCTTTATATCCAAATCTATTGTAATGATGATGGGTAGGGTAATGGTGTTCTATTAAATAGTGCTTCAGTACAGAGCTACTGGGGAAAGAAAGCTGGAAGTAAAAGCAGACTATATCCTTCATAAGGTTGATGGTTGCTCTTATTAGTGATGAAAAGGAAATGAGAAAATACATTGGCTTGCCTTTTATTAAGCAAAGTAAGTAAAGCAGATGAACGTTTGAAAGCTCATTGAGCTGCCATAAAAAAATTTAAACATTGTTCATATTGGCGAGTAGCCAAGCTCATGCTGTAAACTCCAGACAAGGGTCAGCACTGCAGAGGAATTGTCAGCTCTATTCATAGAGAATAGTTTTCTTTGTCCAGTTATAAACCTGAGATTTACTTGTCACAGTTGTGGGATTATATTTGTTTTACATGACTTGATATACATCTAAATCCAATAAGATTCCTTAGCATAAGATGATGGGGTTGCTTGATTTTATATACTTGAATCTTGTTAAAATCATTTATTTTATATAATGCTATATGTGTATGGGGATATATATTGCTTTGGGATATCTTGACCTAGAATATTTTAAGAGAGTTAGGAGAGAATCAAAAATATAACAATAAAATATTGATAACAAATCTGATACTAAAATATGGATACTAATTTTTAGGCGAATAAAAAGCTTTGTTATTGTTGTAGACTGTAATCTTTCTAAAATTAGCAGCTATATAAATCTTTTCTGAGCCCAGCTCAAAATCTGTATATAATAAATACATATTTTTGTGTGAATATTCATGACTCCTTTGCTTACTAATATGTTTGCTTCTTTATTACCATATGTGCTATATCAATATGTAATAGGAAAAACGAAGCAATAGTAAAACGTGGGTAACTTTCTTGAATGAAGGCATGCATGGCAGACATAGGAACACAGATACCTAGGTACTTGTTACACCCTTACTTTTTTTTTAAGAAAATACATAACTCCTTCTTCCTGCGCAAATCATTTTTTATAAATAAGCTTTATAAAATAGAGACATAATCTAAATATTTGTCTGGTCAACACTGACTAGACAATTAAAGTTTTGTAACTTTCAAGGCAGATGACTTGAAATAGTTAATTTAACAATAAAATGATAACACAAATTCTGCTATATTAGCTAACCCATTGTTTGCCTCACACCAGTTAAAAATCGTTAAATTTTTTTGACCTCCTTTTAATTTTTTTTAGAAGAAAGGCTCCAGAGAGGAAGTGACAGGAAAGTAATTGCCTTAATTTCTGAAGAAGGAAGTGTACTAGAAATAGCCATTAGTTTATATTAAGGATGTAGCCACACTTATAAAATCCAGTCTAACTACTCTTTAAAATATTGAAAATAGACAATGAAAATGAAATCTAATTTCTCATACACAATAAAAAGGTTTCTGTGATTTGTGAGATTACTTTCCCAATTTAAAGCAATATAAAAATAAATAAATAAATTGAAAAGGCAATGGATTCCTTTTTTAAAATACAAATAAAGGATGAAAAGGCATTTGAAAATTGTTAAGTTATCCACAGCTGAAATGATCCATCCTGTGGAATAACTATCTTAAGATGTAAAGACTTGAAGGGTTGTAACTTAGTAATTACATTTTATTTGCTGTTATTCATTTGCTGCTCAGTTATGGGGACATGATTATATGTTGCTGCTTAGATGATTGTAATGATAAGAAAAAATGCCTTTATAATCTAGTAGATTCTATGTCTGAGAACCTCAGGAAATATATTCTTTGAATCTCTGAGCACCCTTTATATTTCCTCTGAAGATTTTGGTATATTCAGACAGTTTTCTAAAACTACGCTGGATTTGAAAGTAAACTAGATGAAACTTTTACGTGTTCTACCAACCGTAATATTTTATACATCTCAATCACTCATGTATTTCTGTATTCCTTTTAGTTTAATATTATCATCTTCTTTAAACTGATGGCAGTTCATAAAATTAGACCATGATAGCCTAATATATTTTCTACAATACATTTTTCCCCAAATAATTATAAAGGAAATACCCTTGCTCGTTGTTAAGCAGGGTGGCAAATATGTCTTGTAGGTTTGTCACAAGTTTGTGTAGTGAAGTTCTTTATTCTTACAGCACTGAGGCCCCAGTCAGAATCTACCTTACTGTAGATACATAATTATAACTTGCTTAGTAATTCAGTTTCAAAGGTGATAGGAGACGAAAATCTAAATGTTGAAAAAGGGGAAAGGATCATAAATACAGTAAACATCACAACTGACAGCCTGGGCATAGGACAAGAGCCTGAGGGCTATGGTAACATACACAGGTGGTCAAGTTACTTCTGCTTGGGGCCACAGAGGGCCGCAGGGGGCGACAGGGGGCCACAGTTTTCCATGGCTGAGCAAATCCTGAGTGGATCTGATCTCATGATTGCAAAGTCTATAGAGCAAGTAGAAATATTCATGGTTGTGGCCTTGAGGTATCAATAAATGTTTAAATTATATTCTCTCCTCTCTGGTAACGAATTAATTAGTTACACATTTTACAATATCCCTTTCACAGAAGATGATGATTAGGGGTATCAGTGCTTTAATTGGTATAAACGGTATAAATTAGAAGGTCTGGATTTTATTTTGGTTTTACCTCGTATTCACTATGTGACAATGGGCAAAGGACTTAACTAATCTGGGTCCATTTCCTCACATATACATTGGAGATAACAAGAGATAGATAACAAAAGCATCTCCTTTGAGGTGTTGTTAGGAGGATAATATAAAGTATTCAACACAGACCGTGGCACTGAGTAAGTACTTAGTAAGTGTTAGCTTTTTTAACAAGAATAAAGCCTTACTTACAAGGAAAAGTCAGCTTTCCAGAAAGATTTTTGTTTGTTTGTTTGTTATTCTCCAAGTTCCAGGAATCCAGAGAGCCAGAGTTTGCTATATATTAAATAAAAGGCCAAAACAAGCAAAATAAAATTTAACTGAACAGTACACAGTTTGTCTTCTACAATATTTCTGTGCTCAAAATAGAGATCTTCAGTTCTTATATATTTAGAAATTAGACTAATCCATGATTGGATAGTTTTTCAGAATCAAATAACTTTACTTAGGTCAGTAATTGGTTTTGATGGTCTGTCTAACATGGTTCAGGGTTGTTTCTTTTAAAACAAGGCATTTTATACCATCTGAATTATTTATACATTCTGAATTACCTTCCTGTGACAGTGTTTTTTTCTTTATTGTGTAGAAAACCAGTTCTCATTCAGGGCCAAATAATTAGCTACTTTGCAAATATAAAGTTTGAAGCTCAAGCAGGATTATTGAAACTTGAATCACACTTAAATCCCTCAGATGCATTCCTTTGTGTAAGCTTGTAAGAGAGGGAGGTGTGGGAATAAATGTGGTAATGTGTGTATGTATGGGTAGTGTTAAAAAACAAAATCTACCTGAGTAAAATTTGAAGATAAAATTGGCTTTATTCAATGATTCATGAATTGGGCAGCATCTCATCTAGCAAATAGAGATGTGCTCCAAAGAACTGTACAAAATGGAAGGCTTTTATAGGCAGAAGGGGGGTGAGACAAGGGAAAGTGTGTATTGTTTCAAACAAGGTCACCTTCTTTGGGAGACAGAAGGGGACTGTGGGCAGATAACCTCCCTAGTGCTAACCAGAAAATTCTAGATTTTCAGGACTATAAGTCCTGGTGTGCTGACATGGGGTTTAGCATGACTGACTCCATTTTGGGTCTGTTGTCTCTTTTTTTAATATTAAGAAAGCAGAGGACAAATGATAAGGCAGAGAGAAGGAGAGTGAAAGAGGGACTACACACATATGATACAAATTTATCTAAAAATGTTTAAAAAGAGAATTCTGTGAAGACCTGATACTCAGTACTCATTGCATTTTATATGTAAATCATCAGTTAAATATGTAATTGGTATCTGTTATAAATAATATGTGTATTCATATATGTAGTACTATTAAATTATTATTATTCCAAAGTGTTTTCAGTTCTACCATTTTTTTTAAATAGACAGAAGTTCTCACATTGAGATCCTAATCGTGGCTACTTAAGTGCTAAATCATTTTCTAAGTGAATTGTTTCAAATTGCCTTTGAGAAATAAGTAATAGTTGCTTTCTTGGAAATTCTGGAAATTCACCTCAGATTTTGGAGGTAGTCTTGTTTAGATATTGAAGATAGAAGCCCAAGGGATCACTTCCAGGTCTGATTTCTCATTTATCAATCATAATTTATTTCCTGTGTGTTTCTTGAATAAATACTAAATTGAAGTAAGGAACTTATATATCACTGAAGATTGAATATTTAAGTCAGTATTCAGTTTGCTAAGGAAAACATCTTATAAGTCATGAAATAAATTTAAGTCCTGGAACTTGGAGCAAAATTCCTCAAGTGCCCTGTAACCTTCCAGAAACAACTTGTAAGTCCTGTTTGTGTGTTCTCAGATACTAGAGGGATGATTGATTCATAGCTTTACCTGTGATTTCAGGAGGCTGAGTATTATTGTTTTATTCATTTAAACTCTTCAGGGAAATTTATTGTAATAATTCAGAGTAAGGATATCCCAGAACATGATGACTATTATTTTGGGCAGTTTGTTTGTAATGTCCCATATCCAAGAATGACTAACTTCTATATTAGGTTGTTTAAACTGGAAAGGTCAAATGACTTAAGCTTCCAAAAATTTATTTAGCAAATTTCACATTTGCTTTCAGCACTGTGGTTCCTTTCACCGAAGTACATACATGTTAAGGCTGTAAATACAGTGAATTTACAAGGTTAATTATAGTGTATTGTGCCTAACAGTCATTTTGTTGGTAGTTCAATATTATGTTTGGCATGTGTGATAACATTGCAAAGTAAATTTGCTGTAACACCGACTTCGGTATCCTTAGTTAGAAATGTCTGCTTTGTTAGACACATGGTCCCCAGATAAATGCCTGCTAGATTCACTTAAAAAAAAAGTTTCTGCTGGAGACAGTTTCACCTATTGGTGGATATCCATGCACACGGTAAGTGTAATTGTTAATGTGTGGTTAAGTGGTACATAGAAATCTATGAAGAAGGCAAAATACTGAAGATGAAAACATGAGATATAGTGTTCTTTGGAAAAAAGTTATAGAAAGTGCAAATGGTAAGCCATAACTATAGTAGATTAATTTCCTGGTGTTAATAAATGCAGCATATCCATGAGCTCATTTTACTATAGTGCTCTTATCATACAGTTCAACATGTTTGGGAATAAATATTGAAAAACATAATAACAATGCCATGTTCATTTAAATACAGATTTTGAGTATATATGATTAGATATACTATGATATAGCCTAAATTTGGCTTTAGGAATTATATACATATTGAGCAATTTATTATATATATGCATACATGTATATATATATATATATATATATATATATATATATATATTAGTTGACTACTGAATTCAAGACATTAGGCAAAGTACTGTGTTGAATGCAACACCTGAGTAATCTATAAATACACACAAGGAAGGACATAACTACTTACAGCAATATCCAAACTGAGGTACATGAGTATTCACAGAGAATAGCCAAGAGGCATATGTGCATTTATGGTTTTTTTTTTTAAGATTTTTAAAATGTTTATTTATTTTTGAAGGAGAGAGAGAGAGAGAGAGAGAGAGAGAGACAGAGACAGAGAATGAGCGGGGGACAGGCAGAGAGAGAGGGAGATAGAGAATCCGAAGCAGGCTTCAGGCTCTGAGCTGTCAGCACAGTTTGAAGGAGAGAGAGAGAGAGAGAGAGAGAGAGAGAGAGAGAGAAAGACAGAGAATGAGCGGGGAACAGGCAGAGAGAGAGGGATATAGAGAATCTGAAGCAGGCTTCAGGCTGAGCTGTCAGCACAGAGCCCGACGTGGGGCTCGAACTCACAAGCTGTGAGATCATGACCTGGGCTGAAGTCGGAGGCTCAACCGACTGAGCCACCCGGGCGCCCCCACATTTACGGTTTTAAACAAATTAGTTTTCACATACTCACTTTCATACGTATTGATGTTGACTTGTGTGAGAATTTGTGTTTAAGCCCAAATTCTCAAGCTAGTTCTCTTTCCCACTTACCTTTTCACAATTGCTCTTTTAATTCTTTTCTAAAGGAAAGTATTCCTCTCATGCTGATTCTGAAATCTTATTAAGGTATATTGTTCTTTGGATGTAAGTGTTAAATGGGAATTCAATACTCGGTGTTGAGGATGTGAAAAGGGGTGTGTTTCAAATTCTTTCAGATGTTTGTTGCCATTCAAAATGAAGGAAGACCTAATAAATTGTCAGTTGTTTATTTTTTTGATAGTGGGTATCAAATCACTATGGTATTTAGGTTCCATTGGGTGTATTTAAAAGAGTGGTATAACAGCTTTAATTTTAAATGTCCATATTTACAACATGCTGGAAATTACATCATTCCCAATTATTTACACTCACGAGGAAACATTATAACGCCAACTTAAAATATATGAGTCAGTATATAGGTTTTAAAAGACCATTTTAGGGTGCATGTGAGTAATTAAAATTAGAAATTCATAGATGTAGGCCAACCACTTTACATTTGTAATGAAGAGACGGAGATCCAGAGGAATTAAGTCTATTACCAAGGTCACTCATTCAGTTGGCAGCAGCGGACTAGAAGGGTTTAAGAGAAGAGAAAGGTTTCACAAAGGATGTAACATTGAAGTTAAAATTTTGCCGAGTAAATATGGCCTCTTAAGACAGTGTAAGGTTTTGAAGATAGGAAAAGTTTTCACCTATCTTCAAAATGATAATGGAAATTATCATTTCCATCCCTGAACAACAGAACATTTCAGTTTGCCTGAATTTTATAGTTTTGTTGGAATGTTATTGGTATGTGAAGAGGAAAGTGATGTTAGGGCTGGATGGCTTAGGTCAAAGATTTTTAACTTTTCTTCAAGTTTTGTATGTGGGGTTGGCTGTTGAGGATGTTTTAGTAGAATGAAAGAGAAAAGTAGAATGAAGCTAGCAAAGAATTTAAGCATTGTGCTAGATGATTTTGATCATCTCAAGGGAGGTTATTTGATCAAGACACTATTTTAGGTAAATCAGTCAAGTACCTTTTCATCTGGTTTTATCTTTCTTCAGATATTGCAGTATGGCTTGATCCCACTGGTGGGGCCCACTGCCCTAACATGCACACACACACATATACACCCACCCCCACATACACACAACTGAATCTAAATTTGTTCCTATAGAGGCTTTATGTTCCAGACTCTGGACTTTGTTTTAGAGCACAAGCATGGTGGCCGTCATCACTGGCTTTCTCCATGGCTAATTATCTATGCTTCTGTAATAACCTTTCTATCATATTTTGTTGATTCTAAATGAAAGAAATGAATTAAACACTAAAAGAAATCTTATTTGGTACACATATCCCCCCATATTTCAAACAATTGAATTTACCTAAGAAAAGGAACACATGAGAACATATAATCATATAATACCTTCCTTTTTTTTTCTTTTTCTTTTTCTTTTTTTTTTTTTTTTTGGTTCATAGAGGAAAAAAGTTAAGAAAAATAATCTACAGGGGTTCCTGGGTGGTTCTGTCAGTTAAGTGTCTGACTTCAGCTCAGGTCATGATCTCATGGTTTGTGGGTTCATGCCCCGCATCGGGCTCTGTGCTGACAGCTCAGAGTCTGGAGCCTGCTTCAGATTCTGTGTCTCCCTCTCTCTCTGCCCCTCCCCCACTCACACTCTGTTTCTGTCTCTCTCAAAAATAAATGAACATTAAAAAAAAAAAAAAAGGAAAACCATGGTGCTTTATAACAATGGTAGGCAGATAATGCCCATGTCAAAAGAGGTGAGTGTCAAAATCACCTAGGTTTTGGTGTGGTCTGCCTGCCCACAGACTTCCTTGTTCCACTTTTCCTTTAAATTAGATAGACCCTTTAGATTGACTGTAGTCAACACCAGAAGCCCTCTGTCTGCCTTGGAAATTCCTCCAAAGCTTTTCTAGCAGGTTCTTCATTCCGTTCTTTAACTTTTTTCCTAACCCCTAAACTCCCTAGGCAAATGTTCCCTCCTCTGTGCTCTAGTTATCCTCCTAACAAGTGACATTGAAATTATTTTTGGAAACACTTTTTTTGTGTGCCCTTTGAGTCAGGGAAAGGTCTTATTTACCTTTGTATCTGAGCTCAGGAATCCCCCCAGTATGCCTTTCCAGGATTTATCTGGACAGGCAGTTCCCTTAGACCGACCTTAGGAAGCTGCTTCTTAATGACTTGCACTAAGATGAATAAGTTAAGTTTATTGACACAGGTGTCCCCTAAAGAATAACTATTTTAGTGCCATTTTATTGGACAAAATATTTACCTGCCATTTCTTTCATTATGTGACATTAGTAAATTATTTATTGTACAAAATACTAACAACCCCTATCAGAATGAACAATTAACTTTAATATTTGGGGCATATCCTCATATTTTGAATACTTCCTATATTGTATGAATGCCTCTCAAGTATATATGTACCTAAATGAACACAACCTAGATTTTAGGTTAAACCACTGTGTTTTCTGTTAAACACATAACTTAGAAGGAATGCAGTTGTTTTGAGATTTACTTTTTTCTTTCTTCTTCCCTCACTTCTAGCTACTAGTTGTTTTCTTGCTTGTGCTGTAGTTGCTGTTGTTTGTTTATATTTTTGGCAGTACAGAATAAGGCTTCTTAAATGTTAATTTGCATATGGACTACCTGGAGATCTTGTTTAAAATGCAGCCTCTGAGTTTGTATTTCTAGTGTGGGGTGAGATTCTGCATTTCTAACAAGGTTTCAGATGATATGGACAACGCTGGTCCATGGACCACAGTGTAGTAAGACTTTAGAGACCAGACTGACAAGTATCTGCTTCTACTTATAAAACTATTTCCTTAATGAAGTTTAAGTCAAACGTGCATATTTTTAAAATAGAAAGCACGGATTTGGTGGTTGCGCGAGGAAGACCCCTTTCTGGCCATGTTGAGAGATTTGAGAAAGCTTTGCTGCTGGGACAATCAGGGCGTCAAACTGGTAAAAGTGCTAGTTTGACAAGTGTGTCTGGGCAGATGGGCCGGATTGGGTGCAGCAGACCAGATTGGTGAAAGGCTTGACATAAAATTGTGTTGGAAATGGAAAGGTGTCTGAGGCTTCAAATAATTCTAAAGGGCAAAATGGAAAGCTTGATATTGACAAGTTTAATTAAAAAATACAAATGCACCTTCTTATGGAGGTGTGTTTAAATTTTATGTTAAGGGGAAATTTTAAGTATTAGTGAGGAGAGATAATATTTTTAATAATGTAACTTAGTCACAGAAGTTATTTACCAATTTTATGCCAGATAACAGAATGAAAGACAATTAATATCAGAGTATGTTACACAAAATGGTCTCTTCATACTTGAGAATATTCAAGTAGCCAAGAAGAAAGGGAAGTGATCTATAATTAATTCTAAACACAGACTCAAAATGAATGTGATTTTTCTTTAATCCTGTACCCCAGGCTAGAAGGGACTTAGATGTTTGCCTATCATTCATTCAGGTCATTTTTAGTATTAAATGTAGACAAATAGTAGACAGAATGAACTTTCAATGTTACTGAATCATAGCTGTCAGTTCTTTTTTATCCCTGTACCTTAAGTCTGTATGTATAAGGAAACTGGCATTTGCAGGGTGTAGGCAAATGAATCCCCATTTTATATTTAAAGATGGTCAAGTTTCAAGTTTAGTAAAATATAGTATCTATCCCAATATAAAAGACCACAGATATTTCATATCTAAATATTTACCCTATATAAATATAGTAAAAAGATTAAGATCTAAACACAGAAAAGGAATATGTTCTGAATATTCATCATGCATTGTTCACTTTATCAAATAGGAAGATGAACTACTTAGAAAACAGAAAATATTAAAATATGAAAGTGGAAGTTCTCCTTTATTGGTGGCATGTTTTTAGTGCAATAGATGCAATAGCAATGCTATCCACTTAACTGCAATGCTTCCCCAAAGACCTCCATTGTCTTCCCCACTTTTCTGCCTTTGGCATTGAACTAGCATGTGTAAATGAGGTTGTCTGCTCTTTTTGCCCTGTTGTTAAGGCATGAACAGCAGGCCTTGCCTTTGGTACTGAGGCTATTCATAAGATCAAAGCTTTTAAAAATGTTTTCATTGTTATTGTTGTTGACATGACTTTTTCCTTCAACTTCCCCTGCTGGGCCAGACCCTAAGAACTTTGTACCGGCTGTTATTTTTTCTCATGTGCTGAATTGCGCTTGGTTTGATGACTGCAAGGGGAGAGTGAAAATTATACCGGTTGGTTCCTCAATTAGAGTTGGCTACAGGTCTTGTGCTGTTTCTAACCAGAGATTAGAGTGTAGTGCTACCTCTGTCTGAGGGAAACAGTGGAAGGCATAACTAAGATAAATGAATGCATTTTAGAGTTTGTCAGCTGGAAAAGGCAAAAAGTTAACTAAAGGGAATTTTTCTCTCTCAGACTTTCAATTACATTTTCCATCCTACAAAGATGTTAAGATTGCCTGAGGTAAAAAAAAAAAACAACAACAACAAAAAAAAAAGACTGCATGAGGTTGCTTCAGGTAGGAATAATAAGAATAATAATTCATTTATTTTTAGATTCTTAAGTTCATTTTGTTACCGATATTTAAAAAGGATGCACATATCACTGAGGCATTGTATGAGGTATCTTGCACTCAGTCTGAAGTCATATGTAATCACGTGAATATGCCATAAAACAGAAAATAAAGTAGCGAGAACTGGACTGCATTTGAAATTCATGTTTATTTAAAATCATGGCTGGTATGTGAGATTACCTATTCTCTGGTCCAAAGAAATGCCCTGGTGGAGAGAACCTTGAGAAGAATATTTCCCAATCCTTCAGGAGATGTCTATAGAATAAGAGGGCCATGGAGTTAGCTGGTCATGGAGGCTAGCTTGGCCCTCTACTTGATACATGATTTATGAGTTAAAATAGACAAGCATGGAAAAATAGCTGGTGATTTGTGCCAGAATTTCAATGTCCCGTTAATCTTTAAAACAATAAGTGAAGTCATTTTTGTTATTATACATATTTTACTTTTTATGGAGAAACTCTGGGGTATGTTGACATTTTTGTAGTTCTTTATAATGATGATTTACCATTTTTAAACATGGTCACTTAGAGGAACTTACATTTCACTTTATTTTCTTTTCAGGTAGACGTATCTATTTTTTTCCCCAGTTCATGCAGTTAATGCTTATGAATTATATAAGTTACTGTTGCCATGATTAAAGAGACAGAGTCTTTTCTATTCTCTTATCTTTTGTACAGGCAGAAGAAGTATGACATACAGGGGCTTGCAATTGAAGTGGGGTTTAGTTGGAAGATAGAACAGTGGAAGGAAGCTTCTGAGAAGATGGCACAAATCTGAGTGGTTTGCTTCATAGTTGTAGTTTTAAGAGTTTCACTTCTTAGATAAATAGAAGGCAAAGAATATGGGGTAAGAATTCAATAAATTATGCCATGACAGAAAAAAATGTAACTTAAAATTGATATGAAGTGAAATATCAATTTAAATATAATTTCATGGAGTAATGATGCCATATAAACAGGAATAAAAATAGCATAAAAGTAACATTAATGAGGTAATTTTATAAAATCTTAATATCCATAGAGGAGAGAATTTGATTTATACCAGAGCTCACATTAAATTTTGGTGTCATCAGTTTTCCATGTGACAGCTATTTTCATGTATTTTAATCAATGAAATCTTTAAAGCTCTCCAAAAACATGTAGAAAAAAGTAATTATTTAAACTACACAGTAATATACCACAATTCAGGCTTTGTGACTGAATTTCATTTATATTTAATTGTTTATTTTCTGTCATTTCTGTAACTAAGAAAGACAGTTTTGGTTGGTTATGATTTGACACATATGGACCAATAAAACTTCCCACTTTCTTTCCTGGTAAGAGAAAGTTACTTAGTTACTTCTAGAGATGAATTTTGGTGGTATACTTGAGTTAGAAGATGACAAGTCTTTTCAGCAAGCTATAGTGTTCTGATGTGCCTTGGCTGAGTTGTTTTCAAGATAAATGTTTTCCTGGCACTCATTGATATCTTTGTAGAATGGAAAAATATTCATGAAAAGTGCACTCTTTTCTTGAACAACATTTTGACACTCAAAGGGACAAAACAAAATGACTTTTAATGGCAATATGGAGATGTAAGCCTCAAATCCAATATATTTTACATAAATATATTTACCCCATGTCAATATTTTAGTTTCTTAATTACTATCATTTTGTTTTAAGTCCTGATATCTGAAAAGGCAAATCTCTTATTCTTGCCCTTCATCTTACTGATAATTCTTGCCCTCTATTCTTTTATACACATTTAATGTATTAAAAGCTATGAAAATTCCTGTTTTTTAATGGGAATTTCTAAAATTACCAATTTAGGGAAAATTGGTATATTTTCAATATATTATTTTTTCATGAACATGGTATATCTGTACATTTATTGAAAATTCTTGAATATATTTTTATAGTTTGTCAATTTTTCTTTTTGAAATCTTCCTAAATTCTTAACACTAAATTTTCATTTATATTAAAATTAAGAAATTCAGTTTTTTAAAATACATTTTAAGAGAGTAAAACAAGTTTCTGAGAGGATTTATTCTCAACACAAACAGCTGAAGAATACATATATTAATAATAAGTAAAGAATTTCTATGTATTACTCATAAGTAAGCTATAAAAAATGAGTGAAAGTCATAAACTGAAATTTCCCCAAAAGTAAGCATATATATTCAGTAAACATTGGAAGAAATGTTCGATATCATTAATGATGAGAAAAACACAAATCAAGAAAGCACTGAATTACCATTTTTAACTAGTTGAAAAAAAATATATATATTTAAATTATATATTTATGGTGTTAGAGAAGATGTGGTTTCACAGATTCTAGTCTAAATTTAATGGGACTTCAATGTTTTAACCACTTTGGAAAATAGTTAAGTTTTATTACGGGAAATAATCAGTCATTTTCCTAGATATATACTCAAGAAAAAAACTCTGTGTATGTTCAGCAAGATATATTTTCATGAAGCACTGTTCAAACTATATCAGGCTTGGAAATAATCTAAATCTCATTAAAAAGAAAGTGGATGAATGAACTGTAGTACATATGCACAATGGAATATTATACATCAATTCAAATTAAGGAAAAATAATGATATAAAACTGTGTATGAATCTTAGCAATATAATATTAAGTGAGAGACATACCCTTGAAGTTGTATCTAGCATGATACTCCTTTTTGGAAAGTTAAAGAGAACTGCATTTTTAAAGTGTTACAAATATTTATGAAATTAAGATACACATATGGAATCAAGATCGTCATGAAAATGCAACTCACTGTATTGATTGCACAAAGTGAAGGGAGACAGGAATGGAATGGGAAAATAATATGGTTAGAGGTGTGTAAATATCATCAAATTCCTATTCTGGGTGACTGATCTATAGTCATCGTATAATATAGTCACTATATTACAGTACTTTATTCCAACCATAAAATGAATAAATGAATGAATGCATGGACAAATAAATTAACAAATAAGAGAACAAATACGTAAATAACAGCCCTATATGAGCCAGTGAAAAAGGTTTTCATAAATCAAAGTTTATTAAGTTAGTTCTATGAACTCAGTTATAATAAAAATAAGACGATACCCATAATTTTCACAAAATCTTATATTTTGTTGACATATTTTCCCTAAACTTTTCTACCTATGCTTACAGTCAGTGAACGTGTATGGAAAGTTATTTGGTGAAGGATGGTTAGTGTTTGCACACAAGGATGAGTTTGACCTGTTGTAGTAAATCATGACGAATTTTGTAGTTCGTAATTTTATGTTAGAATAAAGGTGAGTTAATATTTGGACTTGAAAGCCTTCATTCTCTCAACATACTAACATCACACAGTCAGTACAGGATCTTTCAGAGATACCTGAGGGCACAACAAATATAATATTCAGTGTATTCTTTAAATAACTATTTGCTCTTCATTAGTATGTTCAGTATTTTCTCAAGTACTAAGAAGAAAATTGTATTTTTAAAGGGAGATAATTACACAACATGGGGTAGCCAGGTGGAAATGTGGGGCCAGTTTCTATTTAATCTGGCGGTTGGTCCAACGTTCTCTGCCAAAGAACCAACACAGAGGGGCGCCTGGGTGGCTCGTCGGTTGAGCGTCCGGCTTCGGCTCAGGTCATGATCTCACGGTTCGTGGGTTTGAGCCCCGCGTCGGGCTCTGTGCTGACAGCTCAGAGCCTGGAGCCTGCTTCAGATTCTGTGTCTCCCTCTCTCTCTGCCCCTCCCCCTGCTCGCGCTGTCTCTCTCTGTCTCTCAAAAAATAAATTTAAAAACATAAAAAAAAAATTAAAAAAAAAAGAACCAACACAGAATTTGTGTTACAATCTCAAAAACATTAAGAGAGAATTGGGAAACAAGAAAACTTTTCATTATGCTAGTAGTATGAACTCTCGTTGAGGTATATGAACCCGATTTTGAATTGATAATTGCATTTTTAAGGATCTCAATATATTTCATGTCTTCTGCTTTCAGTCAGAACCATAATTACGCCGGTCCCAGAATCATGAAACCATTCTTTGACCACAATTCTAACATAAGAAATCCATTCTTGAATTTAACAACCCTCAGTTTGGGGAAGTATTTCATTTTACTGTTTGTTTAAATGTGGGTAGTTGTCATTTATGGCAACTTATCTATAACCAGTATAGGTTGGTTATAGCAGTGTTGCCCGGGAAATTTTGTGAAATGGTGGTCTAAAATATGAGTTGATCTTTCTTCCTTTACTGCATTGTTAACCTCAACAAATTACTTACTTCATTTCCACAACTTTAAATGCCAAGTACTTGTAAAATAGTTGAAATATTTAAAATTAAATGACTTCATAAATGTTTGTAAAAAGCCACACCATGGACCTGATTATATTTGAGAGGGAAAGAAAACTTTCTAGGAGTTATTTGGTAGCTATGAATCTACCCTTTATTATTCTCAGAAACAGAAACCAATTGTATTCTGTCTCAAACAGCTAGGTTTGTATTAGGTTAAAAAAAAAATCCTACCCAGCATGGTATAAATACATTTTAAATTTGGCCACATTTCCTTGCTCAGGAATATGATGTAAGAAGTAACACAGTATGGTGGAATGATTGAACACCTTTAATCTTCAGTCTTTCTACTTTGTAGCTCAAAGTCAAAAAGAAAGCTCCATATGATATATCTATCACTGTGTACATTGCACTATGGAATATCAAAAGCAATCAGTCCTCACTCAAAGAGGATTGTACTGTTCAAAGTAAATGCTTTCTTACTAGGAGTTTTATTCCTGACACCAATTCAAGTAAATTGAAGATAAAGGAGCACAGAGGGATATTTTGCCAATGATTTCATTGCTTTCTGCATTTCAAAATATCAGTTTATAATTCAGATGATTATCCAATCCAAACCATTCACTCATTTAGAGGATGCTGCTTTAAGAAAATTAAAACCAAGCCAACAGAATTAATAATAATAATAATAATAATAATAATGCTTGCATTTTAGGAGTATTATAGTTACAGGTACTGTCAATTTTAAAACTCAAAGTCACTATTTGTACAGTATACATTTTAATCCGATAATGAAATGTTAGGTTCAAATAAAAGAAATGGGAATTCACAGGAGCATTTTTTAAAATCACCTAGTTTTTCTGAATCCATAACTTGGGTTTTAGGATCTAAACACATCACAGACATTTATCACACTTCTCTCTTTTGTGACCTTTTGAAAGGAGCGTAATTCATCAAAAAATATTTTTCAATAATCTCTGCACAGGGTAATTTTCCTTTTTTTCTGATCTTCAAAGTGACAGATTGCATAGGTTGAGCCTCTGTGACTTACACCACAGACAGTTTCATGTTTCAGTGTGCTTTTCTGTCTCATGGGCTGACTTGATTTATAATAGTTGAGGTAGTGCAAAATTAAAAATTAATTAATTTGAGTGAATTGGTAATAAAGGGGACTGGAGCGGCTGTATTGAGATGCTAATAGGTCTCTTCCAGACCTATTCTGGCCATTTGATCCTCTGGAATATCCAACAGCTGCGATAGGCAAAACTGACAACTGAGCACATTCAAGAGGAAGGGTCAAGAGTTTGGCATCTAACCCCGGTGGGGCCAACGCAGGGGCTGCTTGTCCCAAGATTCTACTTCTAGGATGAAAGCAGGTCAGATGGTTGAAATAATATATATTTGAATGGCATTACTAGAGAATCTCTGTGTAGAAGCAGTGAGATGATCTCAGGCTGTGATTTTTCTGGGTTTTTTTTTTTTTTTGTGGAAAACAACTTCCTGAGTAGATTTCTGTAAGGCTTCCAGTAACTACAATGCTTGCTTCATTGACTGTTTTATTGGGAGAATGCATAATTAATGCAATTAAGATTTCTAGGAAAAAACATAACTACTGGTATTTTGAAGTACATCTACTATCATACAACTATTCATGCATGTTGGAAATGTAACTTACTTGTATCCGTTTAAAGAGTGAAATGCACTACTGAATAAGAAACATTTTACAACACATTAATAAAATGTTCTCTTTTTCATGTGACTCTCTGATTTGTCAAGTACCTAGCTAGAATGTTTTTATTTCTACCATAAAACAAATGTATTATGAATTGTTTTTCCTAATTATAAGAATAGAATATGCTCATTTGTGAGACATTTTTGTTTAAATTCAGAATAGAATAAGGAAATAAATAAAATATTCACATTTCTTCTATTTAATTATATGTCTGATAAATAGTATAATAACTGGATAATTATATAATTATGTATCTGATAGATGGTAGAAAAATAATAGTAAAGCAATATTAATTAATGGCAATTGGTTGCCAATAAAACCAACACAAAGGAGCACTAATTTAAGTTATAAAGATTGACAAGCTGATTTGAGGCAATTAGTTTCAATAATCATGGTGGAGCAAGTTTTGAGAGCAGAACTTTAAAATTGAAATACTGAATAAAAAATGATTAAAGCAGCACAGTGTTTCTTGAAAACTAAACATGCGGATAACAAGCAAAATCAAGCAAAAATTTGATTTCTCTTAGAAAAAACATTTTTTCCTTTAAAAAAATCTTTATTTTATTGAAGAATGTATTATGAACCTCATAGTTTCCTGGTTACAAGATCACTATTTTATTAATTTGAATCCATCTAGTAACTAGTCTGAACATTAAAAAACAAAAGCAAACACAAATAGCCCCCGGATAAAAATGTGATTTTTAATGTTTATCTTAACTTGATTTCTTCTTGATTTTCCTCAGGGAAAATTAGAAAAAGATGATTAACTATTTTATTCAAACCCAATTACCTCCTTATTTCTGGTGGGAATTTTCATACCACAACTAATCAGTGAATCAGCCAGTCACTATTGACCTCCTGTAGTTAAACATTAGCTAATTGAAAATTGATTGCCATTTGCCACTAACCCAAAGCATTCAGCTAAACTATACTGTAGTGGTGGTGATTTTCATGGAGTTTAGCAATATTGTCACAACTATTTTTATTACATCCGCCAATAACTAGTACACCTCTACTACAACTATTACTACCAGCTAATTAATACCACTACCACTACTAATATCTAGTATTTATTGAATTCTTACTTTGTGCCAGGGATTATTCCAACACTTTTATACATATTAATGCACTTAATCCTCATAAAAACCCTCTTTGCCAAGTATGATAATTTTCTTCATTTTGAAAATGAAGAAATAGGGTACCCAGGTGGCCCAGTTGGTTAAGCATCTGGCTTTTGATCTCAGTTCAGGTCATGATCTCACATTTCCTGAGATTGAGTCCTGTATCAGGTTCTGTGACTAACAGCACAGAACCTGCTTGGAATTCTCTCTCTCCCTCTTTCTGCTCCCCACCCACTCCACCATCAAAATGAATAACTAAACTTAAAAAAAAAATGAAGAAACTCAGGTGGCTTATCAGTCAGTCATTTTTTAACACCCTCTACAGTGTTTTAAAAGAATGTAATGCATATTCTTTATTTCTCATCTAAACAGTTCATTATTTCTTAGAATATAATTAAGGAAAGAAAATAATAATTTATTTTATTTTGAGTTTTTTTTAAAGTATAAGAGAAAATATATCTCAAGAACAAAAACTAAATATGTCCTATAATTATTGAGTAGGTTCCCCCCCGCCCCCGAGATAAACTAATGGGGCCATCAGACAGAATTATAAATCTCAAATTCAGAATCATATTGACAGGGTGGTAAATAAAATTATACTTCACTATCAGAAAACAAGATTAAATTGTGCTTTAGAGCAATAAAATGATGATTTCAACCTAGGTTGATTCTTTTAAGGTGCTTTCTAATCAATGAGGAGGTGCTTTCTAATCAATGAGGAGATGAAAGGAAATGCACAGTTGGCAGAGTTGGGAATCTTACTCAGAGTCTAAAGAGGAATGTGTTTATCTAATTGCGACAAATGCTGCAATGTGAGCTGATGATTTTTAAAGCAGTTTCAAGTCAAGAACTGTAATTCTACTGAGACAGCCATTCCCGCCACAGGCTAAAATCCATAGACTATTCCTGTTAAAAAAATAATAATAACTTTGTTAGGATCACACATTGAAATTAATGTTTTAAATAAAAAAAAACAAGAATTACTATAAAGTTCAACATGAGAACCAATTGTCACTGCCATAAAATATTTTAGTATTTCCTTTATAATTCATTTTTTCTATAATGTAAAATATTTTAAAACCCTTGCATTGGGTGAGTTTCTCCAAGTCATTGGACAGATATTAGGTAATGTTACATCGATCCCCAGGTTCATTTATCTCATTACTTGTGTTTTCAAGGCCTTTTATCCATTTTCATACATTTAGTCAAGTATGAGAATATAAAGCCTCTCCCTTTAATATTTCCTTTCATACTACCTCTAACAACGTTTGTACTTACAATTCACAAACAGTGTTGGGATTTGGGTCTTAGGAATTTACATTTGAAAACATAAAAATTTCCCATCACATCTCCTTTTATATTATTTCAATACAAAATATATTGCAAATATATGTTGCATAAATGTTGCATTACTGACACACAATAATTGTGAAAAAAATGGGAGAAGTTTGCCTATAAGGAGAGATTTTAACCAAAATTAAAATGATTTTTAATTCAGTTGAACAGGGTTTCTGGGAAAGTCCACTTTAAGGAAATCTGAAAGAATGTAACTTTGATATATTTTATGGTTACTTTGCATATGTGTTAAAACTTTAATCAAAATGGAATATATGCTAATATTTTAAATAGTGTGATTTTAAAAATGGTATTGGTTAATTTGTAACGAGTCATCTATTTTTATATATCCAATACATTTGAATTATTTTTTCCAGTAAAAGGAAGATAAGAACTTTAAAAATATTTCATACCATCCCTTTATTCTTGAAACAAATATATTTATACTGTTTTTTCATTCTTTCTATTTACAAAGGTACTAATTTAGTGATTGTAAAGTTTGTATAATAGTGTTTCCACAAGTACTAATATGAGAAAACCAGTAGAATAGAAAATATAAAGACATTTTTCCAAGTGTTTCTTTCTTCTTGTTTATTTCTTATGTTAACATATGATTTTATTCACCATGGTGTCAATACCCGTAATAGTGATGTTGATATGCAACCTCATTAGTGGCTATCATATCACGAGAAAATTTCATCAACGTCATGGTACACAGTTGAATGATCCTGTTGGAGGTTTTGGCTTTTGAATTTTTCCAAACTCTTGCTGTTGTGCTAAGCATTTGCTTTTGGAAATGAAGTGACACTTGTTCTTCTGAAAATGCAGTCGAGCAGATTGTTTTGGGCAAAGTTCAATTGCAGTTAACCCTCCAGATGAACTGTTATGCTCCCATCACTTGCTGTCATTCAGGTCAGTCTGAATTATTAAAGAGAATTGCAAAAAGGGTAAACATGGTTGGATATTTGAAAAACATTAAAAAAAACAACCAAACCAGAAAAGCAGTGTCTGTAATGGTTTTAATTCACCTTCGTTTCATTGTTTTTTTAAAGATAAATAGCATAGATCATGCCAAACCTAATAGTAATTAGTACACATTTGGTCTTTTATTTTACACTTGAAGTTACATTAAAAATTCATACATCCTTTATGTCCTCATCTTAGGAGATAAATTTAAAGCTGTTATATTAACGTGTTCTAGAGTATCTAGGCATATAATTAACTAACAGTATTCAAAAGAAAGGCAGTTGAAAAGCATTATATATATACATATATATATATATATCAGTGTTTTGTTTATATTTTAAAGAATTTCATAGTTAATAATCTTAAAAATAGCATTGCACTATTTTCATATCATTATATAATAAAAACTTATAAAATGGCTTTTTGTGTCTTGCAAATAAAGTGGTTGATGTTATAAATATTAAAGAATAATATTTATACATTGTCAAAAGGTTATTTTTATCTTGAAAAATAGTGAAATAAAATGGACAGAAAAATTATAAGGTTCTCTATGTTGATTGTTCTGGTGAGATAGAACAAATATAAAAATCTAGCTGACTCTCACCATTGTGAAAAATCCTACCGCAATGGACAAGACTAATCTATAACACCTTTGCAGAAGTGTGAATTAAATCTGATGTCTCAGGATCGTCTGGAGTCGATGTGGATGCTTGCGTACATCATGGAACTGGCCGTCCAGCTGGCAGCTACTGTTATCAGAGTGCTAGCTTTGGCTGGTTAAATGGATTTTGCTTCAGGTTAAAAAGTCTTCAGGGAAGTGGGTCAAACTGTACAAGGACAGCTTTTCTAATTCCTTGCCTATGATATAAAAGTAAGAGCACAAGAAAGTTACCTAAAACCCTGCAATATGCAAGACCATTTAGAAATACTAGAAGGGGGAATCTCAAGAGAATAAATTAGACCCACAGTTGGATACTGGAAAAGGCCTTTTACTGAAAGAGTAGGCTAGAATCCCAGCCCTTCTCTACTTTTCTCTCATGTTGGGTGACTGGTATGCTCAATTTAAACCATAGAAATACTGACTCTTTAAAGGGAAACCCTCTAAGACAGTGAAGGTTCACACGTGAGGTGGATTGTTACAATTATGTCATTTGTATTTTAGACCAGGTTATTCTGAAGATTTTAACAAGGCCGAGAAACATCAAACCCAGGTAAAAACTTCCAGTGCAGTTAGGAACTTTTGAAGTTTAGATTTTATTTTATAATGCGATAAATAGTGTTTTAGATACTCAAAAGCTTAAAAAAATCTTCTCAGCAACTATAAAATAAACTTTTACATCTCAGCTTTTATTATGAACTAATTATGTTTTAATTTTTAGAAAAAAGTATGAAGTTGAAATTTTATATTTTCTAATGAACCTTTGTTTTTAATGTTTTTAGAAGATGGAATAACATTTTGATGGCTCCCACATTGCTTTAATGTGATACAGGACATAGCTGTCTATACCATGATCCTCTATTGAATAGATCTGGCCCCCTGCTGGCCTGATTCTTTCACTCTCCTGCTAGGTTGTGTCAAAGAGTTTGCAAGGGACACAATAAAGTTGCCATCATTTCCATGGGCTATGGCAGCTCAATTATTTTATGTGTGAATATACGGCATGACAGTTGCCACCCTGCACTTTCTGTGACACAGTGGACATACTTTCAATCACTTTTCTTTGACAGAAATTTGAATAGCATCTAAGAAAGTTAAATATGAATTGTGGTAAGAAGCATTCTGGGCTTTTTCCAAATTCACTGCTAACATTTTAATGATCTATTCATTTTGCCCCTTATTACCTTTGAAATCATCAGAAAGTAATGTTACACACACACACACACACACACACACACACATATATTACCAATATATATGTTGGTACCATGCGGAAGTGATATTCTTGGAGTTCACAACATGAAACTTCCAGGCTCCAAATTAATGACCTTCTTTCTCAGTTCTCATCTTTCCTGATCTCTCGGAAGCAAGTGCTCAATTGTTCACCAGACTCATTCTAGAAAGTCTACCTTTCTCCAGCTCTGTGATATATCACCCTTGGTCCTTTTCTAATCTCCACAATGTGTATCTACATGACTATATATGTATATAATAAAACTATTCAGCACCATTCAATAGTATTTGTTGAACATCTACTCTGCACCAGTACTTTTCTATATACTAAGGATAATTTCAAATGCAAGTAAGTCCAGTTATTATGTCCAAATAGGAGATAATATTTGTTTAGGAGATAAACAATAGGAAGAAGTCAAGTCAAGAAAATTATTTCAAAGCAATAGAGATTAACAGACATCCTCCTCTAAAATTACTAAAGATCAGCCCAACCTGTGGAGCTAGAAGATAATTTTAAAGAGCCAATAAATTTAAGGTGGAACTTGAAGAATTATTAGGAGATAATTAGGCACATACAAGGTGAAATGGGTAAAGGAATCTGAAATCAGACGAAACATCATGACAAAGTTCTGAGGGTAAGAGATTTGTAAGATGTAAGCAGGGTGGCAAATATTTTGGGCATTGCTGAAACACAATGGTGCAGGCAGGGATGGAAAGTATTCTCTGAGATCAGGTAGGGGACAGGTAATATAGTATCTCACATACCACCGTAGAAACTTTTTGTAAATGTGTGTCTGGGGAGTTGCTCTTTGGTATGTGTGTGAGGGTTTGAATGTCTTAAAACAATTGACATAAATAGATCTTGCCAATGGAATAGAGTTAGAGATATAAACGTGGAGGCTATTATAGTTGTCAATTCAAGAAGTACTGATGGCCTCTTCCTGGATGGGTTTTATAAAACTGAAGAAAGTAACAGACCCCAAAAATACATAGGATATGAAATCCATGGAAATAGGTTACCTAAGGGAGAGAGAAATCAATGTGACCCAGTTCTCTGATAAGAAATAAGATGTGTGGGGAAAATACAGGGCTGTGAAAAAAGTAATGAGTTCAGTTTAGGGCAGTTTATACACAGAGGCATTGTGGGACACCTAGGTATAACTATTAAGCCAACTTGAAATTGAGTCCAAGTGTCATAGCTAGGGACATGATTTGTTAAATTCATCAATAATAGGTACAGCTAAAAACCAAGAGAGTGGTTGAGGTTGCCCACAGAGACTGAAAGTAAAGACTGTGCTAATGTAAGGAACCTTGGGGAACACAGATGTTTGAAGTAATTTTCAGTTCCTTTATGTCAACTGCCTATTGTTTATGGTGCCTGGCTTTAATTCACCCCTTTTTACTTCAGTGTACCTATCTCTTCCTAATTAAAACAAAACAGATACAAAAATACTCTCTGAATATATCTTCACAAGTTACCCTATTTATTTCCTTTCCTTAATCTAAACTAATAAAGAAATCTAATCATTTCCTTAATGAATTGCAACATATATTGTTTGTACTTTTTCATCATAAAATCCTTGCCCCTTTTTTTGTGTGTGGTACCTTGTGGAAATGATGTTCTTGGAGTTCACAACATGAAACTTCCAGGCTCCAAATTAATCACCTTCTTTCTCAATCTTCATCTTCCCTGATCTCTCTGAAGCAAATGCTCTGTTATTCACCAGACTCATTCTAGAAAGTCTGCAGTTCTACAGCTCTGTGATTTATCCCCCTTGGTCCTTTTCTAATCTCCACAATATGGATCTACATGACTATTTTTCCCAATTTAAAACATGAACTTCTATTGCCACTAATTTTTCCCATTTTTATTTCCCTTTGGCCCTTTGACATGGAAAATCTTTAAAATATCTTTAGCAGTGGGAATTGCATTTGGGTACAATAATAGATACCTCTAGTTGAGCCAGTGGGGGGGAAAAAACAGAAAATATATCTAAAAAAACAGAAAATATATCTAACTTTACATTGTAGGAGGTGCAGAGGCAGGATGTGTTTCAGGATGTACTGTTACTAGGAATCAGAAATATCATAATGAACCCAGATTCTTTCTTTGGTCTGCCATAATCCTTGCAGATTCACCATTGGGGCCTGGTGGTAATTTGGTTGTGGCAATTCCAGGCATTATATCCAGAAGAGAGATTGTCTTTCTAGGTTTTCTCTTAAAAGAGGGGATTTTTTTTCCTCCCAGTCTTCTCTCAGCAGACGTTATATCATGTCTTACCAATTAGAATCAAGTCACATGCTCATTGCTTAACCATTTACTGTCCTGAAACAATCACTCCTCCACCCCTGAAGCTGTGATACAGTCACCTTCCTCTGAAGGGTATGGCTGCAGGGGTTGAGGTGGGGTGGATTATGGGTACGTAAAGTTGTTTTAGAAAAGAAGATGAGGATGAGTGCTGGTTTTGCAACCAACATTGTTCATTACAGTCCAGTCTTAGCTGTCCAACATTATCAACAGTTTTCAGTTTTTAATGTCTTTTCATTGAAGTTCTGTATTTCTAGTATTATATTTATGAATACAGTTAACTTCATTTTAAAACTAAGAAAGTTGATTACTATTATCCAAAACCAAAGCCAGCATCTTCCCTACAAAAGCAGCTCCCCTGAGCTACTTTCCCCCATTAGCAAATGCTCTTTATTCCTGGCCTCGAACCATAGAAACTTTACTAACTTAACCATTCTCACATTTGCTCCATTGATTCTTGCCTTTGTATTTATTGGTCAATCTGCATATTTTCCACACTGTTTTTTAGGGCTTCAGTAATTCTCAAATGTATCACCAAGGTATTACTAATTGTTGTTTTGGTTTTTTGTTTGGTTTTGGTGTTGGTCTTGGTTGTTTTGTTTTGTTTTTGTCTCTCATGTCTACCCACCCTTACCGTATGAAGAACTGCAAAATAATTTCCCTAATCTGTTGTTGTAGTCATATTACTTCCTTAAGTCCTCAGAGTCTTCCACTGGATACCAAATTCCTCAAGCGGGCTTTCAAAACTCTAGTCTCAGTTACCTTCTGTTCTTATTGCTGCTACCTAATACTTTTATTTAAAGTTATTTATTTTGAGAGACAGAGGGAGAGAGAGAGAGCAAGCAAGCAGGGAGGGGCAGAGAAAGAGGGAAAGAGAGAATCTTAAACCGGCCCCCTGCTGTCAGTTCAGAGCCCAACGTGGGGCTTCATCTCATGAACAGTGAGCTGAAATTAAGAGTCAGATACTTAACTGACTGAGCCACCCAGGTGCCCCAGTACTGACCTAATTCTTAAACGAAGCTGGAGGTTCCTGTGAGTTCAACAAGCTGGATATACTAACTACATCAGAATTTGCTTAAAAGGTGCAAAACCTGTATCATCATTGCCTGTTACTCAGGCTTTTTTCTGTTACCCTCTTTCTTGGGATGGCTTCTGGATATAAAAATACTACCATTTTTCCCCTCAGTGTTTGTCTCTATACCATTTCTATGCAAAACCTCAACTGAATATAACGGTAAAATTTATCTCATGAATGCTTAGTGACATCTTTCTATGAGATTGCAAATTTGGCAACAAGGATGACTAATGTTCTTTGAAGTAAGCTCTACAGGCGTCTCATGAGGCTGCAGTTAGCAAATATTAGCAACAACCTTTCATGGAATTATGTCCAAACTGCTCCCTGTTTTGGAGATAAACAATAGGAAGAAGTCAAGTCAAGAAAATTATTTCAAAGCAATAGAGATTAACAAACATCCTCCTCTAAAATTACTAAAGACTCAGCCCAACCTGTGGAGCTAGAAGATAATTTTAAAGAGCCAATAAATTTAAGGTGGAACTTGAAGAATTATTAGGAGATAATTAGGCACATACAAGGTGAAATGGGTAAAGGAATCTGAAATCAGACGAAACATCATGACAAAGTTCTGAGAGTAAGAGATTAGTAAGATATGAGCAGGGTGGCAAATATTTTGGGCATTGCTGAAACACAATGGTGCAGGCAGGGATGGAAAGTATTCTCTGAGATCAGACAGGGGACAGGTAATTATGAGAAACATTGGATGTAGAATTAGTTGTTTGGGACAATGAAACAAAAAGTCTGCCTTAGCTCTAAGCAATTAGACATAAAGAGTCATGTGTAATGCTTTTGCTCTTGAAAATTTGAAGGTCTTCAAAAGTTCAGTATCCAAAACTTTAGTTTGGGATAACATCAATCAACTTTTTAGTTTTAAAAAAAACTTGACTGTCAAACTACTGGGACATACTGAACTTCTCTTGCATACTCTTGCAAACTATTGGGGTTTTTTTGTTTGCTTGTTTGTTTTTCTTTTTTACAAACAGGAAAAACAAGAAAATATAAAAACATACAAACCTTCTTGAATCAGAACCTGTGGGAATACACATTTTTAGGATTTTTGTTTTTTACTTTTCAATAGATTATGGTTATTTCTTCAAAAAGAGAAACTAATATAATAACCTATGGAAAATGATAAATGTTTCAATTACAGTAACAATTCTAGGCCAAATTAATTTATCATATATAAACATTAAAAATGATATATGAGAAAGGTGACTGAAATTTATGAAGGCAGATTATGTGTTAGATATGTTTTTCATAATATCTCAGCCCTGAAGGTAGGTGATATAAATCTAATTAATAGAGTTTGAACCATAATTCAGAGACATTAAGTAATTTTTCCAAGGTAATATAATCAGCAAAGGGTACAACTTTGATTTAAACACAAATCAATCTGATTACTGAGCCCATGCTCTTTCAACTCTCCCATAATTATAATGATAAATATATTAAACAATCAAATATAATTCACAATAATACTCACATACCATTTTTACTTTAATAACAATTTAACTCTGTCAGTTTGTCTTATATAGAGTAAATTATTAGAGTAATGTCTTGCTTTATTCCATCATATTGTATGTGGATGAAAAAACTTCAAATTGATTAACATTTTAGCCATATATTCTTTTTAATAGAAAAATATATTGGGACATTGTATCATTCCAAGTATCTTAAGATATCTCCATTTAAATATATTATCTATGTTCATTGTTGATAGGATTTTGTTTTTTCTTTTGAAATGGAGCATACGGATATGTGTAAAAATAATTATGGCATATGCAGCCTAAGGGAAAGAAAATCATAGATTATACTTTGAGTCTTAGTTTCTACAGATCTATTCAGGAATAATAACTTATAGAGCAAAAACATGTCATAGCTAGAGGAACAGTTCTTTTAAAAAGAAATATGAAATATTTGCAGAGTAAATGTGATTCCATATATTTCTCATACTGTACACTATTTCCAAATTTCCACATATGCTTGCCAAGAACAATGATAATTAATGTTTCATTGAATTCTTTTAGAAACATTGAATTCCAGGACTGGTTTGGACCATATTTAAACATATATTATGCTAGACTAAATTCCAGAACAAAAGAGAACATTTTATATTTTTGGTTATTTGTGTTAAAAAAAATCCTCAAGTGGAATAGTGATGCAAAATACCTTTGGTTAAAAAAATCCACATCATGTTTGCCAGTTGCTCCTTCAGTATTAAAAACAAATGGATACTTTTTTCATAGTCCCTAATAACTAGGTAACATGGAACTTTTTGTCTATTCATATTTTACAAATGTTCAAATTCGCAATGCTTTTACCTTAATAGATGTCAACAGCAGGTACAATGTAGTTTGCAGTATATATACATACATTCATATATATTTATATTGCAGTATATATATATGCATACATATATATTTATACATACATATATACATATACAAAACATATATACATATGTATGTATTATACATACATATACAATATATACATATATATTGCAGTATACATACATACATATATATTTATATATTCATTTAAGGTGATAGTATAAAACATCAAAATAGTTTACAGAAGGCATTGATAGAATTTAGTTATTCTAACTGGTTTGCTTTAAACTTACTTACTTCTCCCCGCCCCCAACTTAGTCATTCATTCCCCATTGCCAGATGTCATTCAGTTATCCCAGGCAATAGAAAAAGATTTATGCATTGACAAGTGGAGAGGTGAAACACTGGTTAAAAGAGTTCTGCAAATGATACTCCTGATCCCAGCAGGAGTTATAGGTTTACATTATAAAAAAAAGCAAAGTTTTCCCTGTTAATAACTATAAATTATATGCTATAGTGTTTTATTCCTTTTTTCTTTTTCCACTGACTAACTATACCTCACTTTAGGGATTAAATTCCTCAAGTACATGACTGGGACAGATACAATGCATTTATATTTGAGAGACTCTGGAGGTTTTATTTGAAAAGAAAGGATTTACAAAATTGAAAGATACATACAATTCACACCCATGCGATGCCCTTCTCCCCACCTCAAAGTTACACTTTCTTTTAAAATAAAAGTTCTCAAAAGTATGCCCGGCTTAGGGCTGCCTTTAATTGTTAGAGCACTCCTCTGTTCTCTTGGTCTCTATGTAGATAAGAATTATAGCTTAAACTTTAAAGTGCATGCACGTGTTTATTAGAGAGCTACACTCACGAAGGAAGTCGGAATCAATTGTCAATTTCTTGCAAAAATGTAAACTTTAAGATATTATTTTAAATAAATAGCAATTTAGGGAGATGCATAGATCTGTAAGTATTCTAAAATACCAAATTCATTTTATGTTGGCTTAAACACCAATTTTAGTCAATTAATGGGGAAGTTTATGGGGAAAGATAAACTCAGTTTTAAGAAAATCAGATTTGATAAAAGTTCAATTGTTCTTGCTAAGTATGTTTCTTTTGGAAAGTTATTTTTAAAAGGTATAATTTGACTTGTTTTACTTCAGTTGGTGTGATGATATTTCATAGCTAAAAGACTACTAACTTCTCAAAAATTCTAATTCTTAGCCTTGCATGTTGATCAATAGATTCAAATAAAGTAACGTGTAAAATTTTCAAAAAAAATCACATTTAAAATTATAGTTTGTGGTGAGTTTATTTGAAATAGACAAAAACAGGATGAACTTTTTCTTTCTTTCTCTCTCTCTTTTTTTTTTTTTAACAGTAACAAAAGCACATGATAAGGGCAACTCATGGTATTACATTGTGGATTTTAAATACCTATTTCCCTTCCATATTCTAAATATACTAGAAATTTGAATGGGGAAAAAAATCCCAGAAAACAAAAGAATGTTTAACATTCTTAATTAGAGAGCTCATAAATAATATGAAATATAGCCATTTGCTTTGAAGATTGACCCTTACAATTTGATGGAGAATGACACTAGAAAATGACAATATTTTCAACTTTTCTTTTAATCTTTTGAATTCATACCTCTCCACATAAAAATAACCTCTTTAATTCACATTTAGACCCTGGACTTACTAACAATGTAAAATCCTATAAGCTCTTATTCAAAAGTTTTGGAAACATACCTTGGAATTTGTCTTGCTTGTTAAAAAGTTAGTGCCAGCAGATAATATTTGCTGAAATCACTCTTCTCTGCACGGAACAAATAGAGAATAATTTTATATATTTAGTTTTGTGGTTAATATTATTTCCATGCTACATTCCCCCTAAATAATAAGAGAGGCTGTATAATGGATAAATCTATTTACAATTGTATGTGTAGTAAAATCTTGAAACTTTTTGCTCAGCTTAAAATTTCCTATTCAAATAGCATCAACCCTGTTTAAGTGAAGCAAAACTTTTCGAAAGGCTAATGTATCATCAGCATTTAATATCCTTAGACCATCTTTCAAAGCATGAATATCCGTTTTATAAATGTCCCTTACTTGTTAATGGCCAGAATGGCTGGAGGTTTCAAAACCCTAGAAGAACTGATAAGAGATCTCAATTCTGAACTAAAATTGAGATTTTTATATAGGGAAAGAATTTCTTTTAAGTTTATTTATTTTGCGAGAGAAAGAGAGAGTGGGGCAGGAGCAGAGAGAGAGGGAGAGAGAATCCCGAGCAGGTTCCATGTTGTCAGCACAGAGCTCAACGTGGGGCTCAGTCTCACCTGAAACCAAGATCGTGCCTGTGAGATCATGCCTGACCTGAAACCAAGAGTCAGGCACTTAATTGACTGAGCCACCCAGGCACCCCAAGGGAAAGCATGCTTTTAAACTTTACTTAATAACTTGAGTTGAACTGAATTGTTTTATTGCCTGAAGTATTAATATGGCATGGAGTATGAAGATGATGATAGGAAAGAGGATAGTTATCACTATTTTGTTTTTATAACTTATATTTACAAGACATTTTCCCAAGGAAATCTAATTTAACCAGGTCTTCAGCCCCAGTAGAATTCTTTAGTAGTTCAAATACATAATAGAGAAATGTAATTGTGAACTTGCTTTATAATCTTCTAATGTCATTTCTATGGGGGAAAAATGCTTTCTGTGGTTCAAACAAGCTATAAAAGAATGTCAAGATCAGAAATTTAACAAAACATTCCATTAAATAGCAAATGTATATCTAAAAGAACTTTTATGAAATATTCAGGTATTAGGAAATTCTTATATATAGGGTATGCCTTTAAAATTAGGTTTGGGTATACTTTATTATTAAAAAAGAAATCTATGGTAACATTATCACATGTATGACTATAGATTTCATTATCATTATATATTTTTTTAAATTTGACATTTTGATATTCTTGCTTCACCCTTGTCTCTTATACTAGGGCCACAAAGATGTCTGTCCTTAGTTCTGTTTTATTGAGACTTTGCTTACATTAAGTCATGGCAAACTATGGTCAGCAGGCTCAATTCTGCCTGCCACCTGTTTTTGTAAATACAATTTCATTGAAACACAGAGACCCATTAATTTATTTACATATTTTTCATGGCTGCTTTAATACTAAAACATGGCTTATAAAGCCTAAGGTATTTGCTATCTGGCTTTTTACAGAAAAAGTTCATCCATCTCTACCATAAATAAAACTCTATGATCTAATTTTCATGGTATATTCTTGGATATATTTAATGAGAGCTAAAGGAGTTTCTTGTAAATACATGACATTGAAGCCCAGAGTCTTGCTAAGCACCCAAACAAAAGTCTAATAGCAAATGTTGAGCCATGATTTTGTTGCTCTACTAGTTTTCCTCTTTTATAGAAAATCATTGGTAAAATAGTAGGGATATCCAGAGAAAATCAATCTGTATCCTATGGGAAGAAGTCTGAAAATATCCATAACTCGTACCAGTTACCACTTTCACCTTTTCCTTTACTCTTCTCTAGGTCACTGACTCTCCTGCTGCCATGGCCACCTTTTTGTTGCTTGTAGACCTGTCTGTTCCTGGCCTTTGCTCTAGCAGTTGCTTCACATAGTACCTTGCCTAACCTCCAAATGTTGAATAAATATCAAGTATAGTGGCCTTTAATACTACTACATGCAACTGCCTCCTAATCCCCTTTAGTCCACTCATTTTTTTATGGGGTGCTTAGCACTTTATGTCAACGTAATAATTTTAACTATTATGTTTATTGTCTGTCTGTCTGACTAGAATGAAAGTTGAAATGGATATTTGTTTGTTATATTGATGATACCAAGTGGCTAGAAAAATGGTTGGGGCATAATAGGTATTTAAGTGTTGACTTAACTAGCAAATCTTGGATTTCAAGTGCAGAAAGTCCCTGACTTATGATGGTTCAACTTAAATATTTTGGCTTCATGATGATATGAAACAGATGCCTATTTAATAGAAGCTGTACTTTTCAATTTGAATTTTGATCTATTTCTGGGGTAGTGATACGGTATAATACTCTCTCGTGAGGCTGGGAAGGGGTAGCAGCAAAGCCAGCTCCCGGTCAACCATGCGATCACGAGGGTAAACCACTGATACACTGACAGGGATCTGTCCCATACAACCATTGTGTTTTTCATTCTCAGTACAGTGTTCAATAAGTTGTATAAAATGTTCAACACTTCACTATAAAGTAGGCTTTGTGTTAGATATTTTTTGCCCAATTGGAGGCTAGTGTAAGTGTTCTGAGCACATTTGAGGCATGGTGCCATAACGGTTGTAGTTTAGGTGTATTGAATGCATTTCAACTTACATGATATTTTCAATTGATGATGGGTTAATTGGGATAAAACTAAATCATAAACTGAGGAAGTTCTGTACTGGAAATTTCTATGTGGAGCATACTTTAAGAAAATACTGTTTCTGACCACTTTGTATGTATAAGATTGACTTAAAGCTCCAAGAAACAAGGAAACAACATCTTTCAGATTGCTGCTGTAGGGACTATTGACAGAACATAATATTACTTTTTTCTTTGCCTTTTTGTTTTGCACACAGTCAAAATCTCCCTCTATGCTGACTTCCCCACCAGACTGATTCATGAAGGGCTGCTGTTTCCCATTGTTCCCTGTTAGGACTCTATGGGCCTCCACAGCAATTCCACTGAAATCTTTGAGGCTGTCCACCTATTGCTGAGTACATAGCAGCTGCTTACGTGTCCTGCTGTCATCCATTCTTTATACATTTCTTTCTGTGGAGTTTTACTCCAACAAAGGACACCGGCTTGCTGGTTGAGCGTGCTCTTCTTCTTAACATGTCGTTTAATTTCCAGTAAGGTTTGCTAGTGGATGAGGAGATCGCACATGAAGCCAGTTATGGTGTTTGTTTTCAGACTCAGTCTTCAAAAGGCCATGAGGACACTCCTGTGTGAAAATCTTATACATGGTTTTACATTTTATAATTTTAGAATTATTTGATTTTATTATTTTAGCATATGCATCTGTTTTCCTCTTGATGTGTTTGGAAATGTAATTCACTGCTTAGGCTGTGTTTGTACATGCGATGTTTTCCGTCATAATGCCGACCTCTTGCTTTGTTTTTCCATATGCGCTGCTCCTTTTAATACTTCAGCTTTCAGTTAAAAGTCATCTGCACAGAGAGCTGTGCCCTGACCACTGGATTGAAAATACGGTTATTTGTTCTGCTCCATGACCACACCCTACATAGAATTATTATTTTATATGTAGTTTTAAATTGTGTGGATCATTTCTTTCCCACTAACCTGCATGTACGTAGCACAGGATTTATATATGATAATGATCAAAATAAATATTTTTTTACATAAATGGATGTTTGACAAAATTAATTTATATATGCTCTTTGAGTAAATTTATATACCCAGGAAATAATTATTTAAACTACAGCCCTCAGATATTGATTTATTCATAACTCTGGTATATTGTATTTACATTGTTCCTTGAAAATCATTTTCAGTCATTTTCTATTTTTAAGTTGTTATTTAGAGAGTTGTACAACCTCTAAGCTTCAAACATACAGACACTGGCATATACATATACACACACATTTATTATAGCATTGTTTATAATATTTAATATTATAGATAGCATTATTTTAGCTATAGTATAATAGATAATATGATATTATAATATTATGCTTAATGTAACTATTGATATTATGTGTTTACCTTATTAAATACCTGTATCCACAGGTGAAACAAAATATGCAATATTACAAAGATAGTTTTAGTTTTCCACTGGAAAGAACTCAAGTAGTATTATAACTAGCCTCAGAAGAAACTGTCGTATTTACATCTACCTAGCCTACCTAACTAGGAAGATCAACTCTGAGTCTTCGCAGATCTGTGTAATCAGGATGTATAGGAAGTGGCAAACAAAAATATCTCCGGGTATTTACCCTGGTGAGAAGCTGAATTAATTCACAGAGCTTCTGTGATAGGTAACTACAAATTGGGTGACTTAAAACAACAGAAAATATTCTCTTACATTCTGGAGACTAGCAGTGTGAAATCACTGTATTGGCAGGGCCCTGCTTCCTCTGAAAATTCTAGGAAGGAATCTTTCATTACGTCTTTGTAGCTTCAGGCATTCTCTGGCAATTTTTGCCATTCCTTGGCTTATAGCTGTGTCACTGACAATTTCTGCTTCAGTCTTCACCTGCCCTTCTTCCCTGTGAATGTGTCTTCTCACAAGCAGGTTGTAAGGACACCACTCATTAGATTTGGGGTCCACCCTGTTCAATATGAATACAATCCCTCATCTTAACTAATTACATCTGCATGGACCTTATTTCCAAATAAGGGTACATTGTGAAGTTCCAGTGTATATTAATTTGGGGGGATGATATTAATTTGGGGGGGCTCAATAGTCTGCCCTGTGGCCCCCAAATTTACATCCATCCCATGTGCAAAATATATTCACCCCATCCCAATATTCTCAAAAATCCTAATCCATTCTAGCATCCACTCTAAGTTGAAATCTCATTTAAATATTATAGACTCATGAAGTTAAAAGTTTCGTCATTCAAATGAGATATGAGTGGGAGTCAGGATATGATGTATCTAGGAGCAAAATCTTCTTCATCTGTGTACCTGTGAAACCAAAAATTAAGTCATATGTTTCCAAAATACAGTGGTGGGACTGGCATAAGATAGACATTCTCATTCTCATAGGGAGAAAATGGAAGGAATAAAGGGACCATTTGTCCCAAGCAAGTTTGAATCCCAGCAGAGCAAATCCATTAGGTTTCAAGACCTGAAAATATACCTCTGAGGCTTGATACAAAATTCTCTGTGCCCACAGATGTCAGCCTTGCTCTATATTCCCTTCCTCATCAATTCCACGTCTACCCTACCACTTTCTCAATGAAATCCTACTTATCTTTCAGTCTTAGTTTACTTACTGCTTAAATTGCTTAAGTAAATGAGATTCGTTTCTTATAAATTTCCACACTAACACTTATCTGCACCGTATTAGTGAAGGTTCTCCAGAGAAACAGAACCAATAAGAGATATATATTCATTGTTTAAATATTCTTCTAGTCTACTCTTGTTTTTATATATCTGATCACATGGAGAAGTCCCACAGTCTGTCATTTATAAACTGGAGACCCAGGAAAGTTAGTGGGATAAATTCTAGTCTGAGTCCAGAGGCCTGAAATCCAGGTGAGCCAGTTGTGTAATATATAGTCCAAGGACAAGAGACAATCCATCTCTCAGCTCAAGCAGCCGGGAAGAAGGAGGGAATTCAACCTTCCTCCATATTTTGGTTCTGATGGGGCCCTCAGTGGGTTGGATGATGCCCACCCACACTGGGGAGGGCTCTCTGCCTTACTCAGTCCACTAATTCAAAGGGTCATTCATCTCTTCTGGAAACACCCTCACAAACACCCCCAGAGACAATGTTTAACCAGATGTCTGACATCCCTTGGTCCAGTCAAGCTGACATATAAAATTCATCATCACATGCACCTTTGCTTACCAGTACTTACTACAATTAAGTAATTTCTGAAATAAATTTGTTAATGTTTGTGTCTCCAAGTTGGATGAAAACAATGACAGCAGAACCAATATAAGTCTTTTTTCTGTTACATCCCTAAAGCATATACCCATGTGTGGCATACTAAGATCTCAAGAAAGACTTATTGAATTAATGAATAAAAGCAGAACTGGAATTCTATCTTCAAAGAAAACAACATAACTTTCCCACCCTGGGAGTTAAAATAATGTCATGGACAAAAAGACTGATTCCATGTTAAAATTCCAAAGAGTCATTAAGAATATTGATTGAATGGAAACCTACTCTTCTGCTTTTGATAATTTCAAGATTTGGATGGAACTGAAGAATTCTAAATTATTAAAATATCTTTTAGAAATGGATTAAAACTAAAAAAATTGTGTCAGCATTAATAAGAAGACTATTCTCTGCTCTACCTTAACTTTTGTTAGTATCATAATATTCTTAGTGTAAGTGCATCTCCAAAATTGTAATTATAATAAATGAAAAATGCAACAAGATTCTCTTTGTTTTTAAGTAACTTTTTATCTAAAGCTTAATTTCCCAAAACTGGTATCATAGAGAACAATCAATCCTTTAGAGCTACCGTTGGAGAAAAAAAAGAGGAATCCCAGGCCAAATAATTTTGGGAAATATTGCATTCAGTATTTTCCCCTCACACATTCACTTTCCTTAAGCACATCAGTGTTACTCAGGTAGCAACTCTGAGTGTTCCACAGAAAAGATGTTTTGTTTTCTGAAGAAAATACCCCCTGAAGACTTTTATTTTAATAATTTTTGAAAGCATCCTGATGATCCATTACCTCATGAAATACTTTTTGGGAAATGTATCAAGTGAAATGTGATATGGCTTTTATTATGTAATTAATTCCTGTTCTCATTTAGGGTCAGTTAGGTAAAATGATACCCTTGCTTTTCAAGAAATAGCTTCTGGCTTCTTGATATGTCCCTTTATTTGCTGAAATTATCATTTAGGGAAAAGTATAGTAGAAACAACTGCAGAGGTCAGGAATTAAGTAGTATTTGTTTCTTTGGTCATGTAGACATTATGGACCTGCCCCACTCTAAAAGTCAGGTCCTAAGAGTGAGGACTCATTGGACAACTGGGTAACCTGTTTCTTGTACCCCTCTTCTTCATGTCAAAGTTCTTCTGCCTTAGATGAATGTGATAACAGGAAGAAGTTACTGTAAGGATATATACCAGGGTATACGTCAGGCAATTCTGTTTCTTGTGTCTATCTTAGGATTCAGGATTTGAGGTGGAAGTTTGGGAACTTGTTGTGACTTGGGATTTTCTTTTTCTTTTCTTTTTTTCCTGTGGCATATGTTTTATTATTTCTTTTTATTTATTTTTATTGAAGTATAGTTGACATACAATATTATATTACTTTAAGGTGTATAACACAGTGATTCAGTAATTGTATAGATTACTCTGTGCTCGGCACAGTAAGTATAGCCCTTAGCTGTCACTATACAACATTATTACAGTATTATTGACTATATTCCCTATGCTGTACTTTTCATCCCTGTGAATTATTTATTTCATAGCTGGAAGTTTATACCTCTTAATCCCTTTCACCTATTTTGCCCATCTCCCACTGCTCTGGCAACTACCAGTTTGTTCTGTGTATGATTCTTTTTCCATCTTTTTATTGGTTTGTTTTGTTTTTAGATTCTACATGTAAGTGAATCATATAGTGTTTGTTTTCTCTGTCTGACTTACTTCACTCAGCATAATATTCTCTAGGTCATCCACGTTGTGACAATTGGCGAGATCTCATTCTTTTTAATGGCTGAGTGATATTTCTCTCTATTTGCCACATCTTTATTTTATTATTATTATTATTTTATTCTCTAACATACAGTGTAGTCTTGGCTACAGGAGTGGAACCCAGTGATTCATCTCTTACATATGACATCCAGTGCTCATCCCAACAAGGGCTCTCTTCAATACCCATCACCCATTTAGCACACTCAGTCACCCACCACCCCTATCAACCCTCAGTTTGTTCTCTGTATTTAAGAATATTTCTAATATGATGGACACTGGCAGAAGATATCTAAACACATTTAAATTCCTAATCGCCCTCAGCCCCATCTCCCGGATACTTTTAATCCAAAGTATTAAAGGTATGTTCTCCAGATGTGCACAGTGCTACAAAGAAAGGCTCTCCAAGGTCATTTAACAACAATGAAAACAACATAAAGTGTGGACTCATTTAATGTCCAAAAACCTATGAAATCAACTTTATTATTAATTCCACTTTACAGAAGAGTAAACTAGACCTAGAATTTAAGTCACTCGTCCTAGGTGACAATTACTTAGTGAAACAGATGGGATTTGAACCCAGGTCAGCTGGCTCCTTAGAGCTACTCCTAATTGCTACATCATACAGCCCTCATGTTCACTGGAAAATGTTGCTTTATTGAAGCCAGCTTAGTTCCCACTTAGTGTAATCTGAAAGTATCTTCATATTAATGCAGTTTTAAAGATTTTTGTTTCATATTATAGGTGCATCAATATTCAACTGAAGATTTAAATTCAGTTGTAGCACAGCATATAAATCAATGAACTTCAATTACTTTTACAGATTTTGATAAAAGACTCTCAATTTTTACATGTAAATATTTATAAAAGACCTCTTAATTTTCTTCTAATCATGAGGAAATAACTTTTCTTAAGTAGTTAGCATATTTAATCATTATGAGTGATTCTTTATTTTTTTTTACTCTTTAGATTTCTATATATTTTATGCATTCTCTCCTGATCAGTGTAATTATTGTTATATTACTGTTATAATTATAAAAGAAATTGGTTTTATTAAAAAGTACATCATTAAAAATAAATAAACTGAAAAACTACTCTTCTAGAGTAGACTAGAAGAAAATTTAACAATGAAAAAATGTCACAGTCATTTACAAATATGAAATAGTATTTCAAATATATTTACCCAATATAAATAATATTTTCAAAACTTGCTTTAATATGTTCTAACACATTTTTCTTCAGAAACAAGAGGTTTAAGTATCCAACCTTGAAAGGGCTAAGACCTTTGGAAGGCATTTTAAACCTTTTAAAAAGATTTAAAACAGCATTTCATTAAAAAAATGAAATTCTCTAATGTTTCCTACCATTTCTTCTCATTTTCTTCCTGGGTGTGTTTTTGTCAGAGAATGTAAGGATATTTGCAGTGTATAAGCTAACAGGATGAAGAGAAATCAGATTCTTTCTAAGCCACAGGTAGAAATAAAATGAAATAAAACATGGAGCAGAAGGTGAGTGCTAACTACAGGACAGTGCGCATAAACTTAGCCTATTTTACCAAAGATTATTTTGTAAAAGTTATAGTAGATAATGGCAAAACCTTCAAGACATTTAAGATGATGAGCATCATTGTAATTTTCTTTGCAACTCCATTAAAAGAAGATGTCTGTGTACTTGAATTGGAAGTGAATGAGGGTTGACTCAAAGCATATAATTAATTATCCTTGGTTATTTTACACTGTGGCTAATTCAGATGTTACTCTCTCAGGCAGAAGGGAGAGACTTGATTTATTCAGTCTGGAATGCTGTTCTCATTTCAAAAGAAAGGCTAGGGCACCACTGACCAATGCATGCAAGTCACAGTCCTGCTCTTCTCCCTGCTAAGCCAGGAAGCAGAGGAGCAAAGAAAGGATGTTTCTAAATGAAACACTAAAAGTCCTTCATGTTGCAGGAAGGTATATTAAAAGAAAAGACTTCATAAGGAGGTATTGCTTTTTAGTCCATTAAGTTTTTAAAAATAACTGTATGAATGCTGTCCTGGTATGTTCACACAACACAGAATCAATCATTGTTTGATTTCTACTTGAGCTTTGACTGACTTTTTAATTAATTTTTTCGAAAACTTCAAAATAAATAATAATAATTAACAGCTGAGAGTAAATGGGAACCAAGCAAAGACTTAAAATTTTATACTATAATGACTATAATCCTAACAGTTTCTGAGATGATCCTGAGCTTAAGTTTGAGAAAAGAACAACAGATAAACCGATTGGATTTTATTTTACAACAGTGTGATTCCATTAGGCTACAAGTATATTGTGTTAGTAATTTTAACTGGTTGGAAGCCGTCTTTGTTACTGGGCTCATTTCACATTGGCCTTGAACAAAGTTTCTACCAAATGTTTACAGTAATGGAAAGGATACATGAAGTTCCTAATAGCTAGGATGTGCTTGCTGATGTAGTTCAGAAAAATTATGAAGTTAATTATTTGTGGTAGGTTAATGTAAGCTTATCCATTTTTCCTGAGGATACATTTAAATGCCAAAAGAAACAAGTCACTTGCCGGAGGCCACACAAGTCAATAGCATGGGGCGGTGCTTGAGAGGGATTAAAATTCACAATTTCTGACACCTAGCCTATGAGCCCATACCAGTTTCAAACTGCCCCCAATAGATTAACTTTCTTCTTTCTGAAAACACATGTTTCCTAATGTTATTGCTGCTGAAAGATATGTCTGTTCATGTGGCTAATCTTCATCGCTTAGAAAGAAATAATAAGAAAGGATCACTCATCTTCAAGTTCACTGCATTCTCAAAACTTTAAAGGGATACTTTGACTTCCTAAAATCTCCGAATTTGATTTTCTTTCGTCTTGTTTCTTAACATGTGTGGTCTATCATGTCTCTGTTCTTATTATTTTTAAGCCACCAAATTTTATTACATAACCAATGTGCTTGAAAGTGAGGAAATTGAATGTATTTTCAAGATAGCAGACAATTAGACAATTATAAATTATATTGATGACACATTAAAAGAGAAGGCCTAACTGTGCTGATTTTTCAAGAAAAAAATTCTTGTCTAAAACTTTAGCACTTTAGCTATAGCAGTAAATCAGCGGAGATTGAAAATTTACAATGTTCTTTGAGGAAGGTGAAATTTATTATTAGCTTTTATATACTCCATTATTTTCACAAAGTGCTATAAAATAATTTTACAAGTTATTCTTTTCAACCTTCCTGTGTTGTGGTAAATGATATAATTTTTCTTATTTATAAGTTAGGAAAAAAAAGAAAAACTTGAGGTCGAAGCAAGGTTTTTTGTATCTTGTATAGAAGGACGCAGGATAAACCTGTGAGTATTACTTAGAATTGAAAAAATGATAGTTTTATGGCATGACTGTTTCTACTGCCCAGCTCTTTAAAACATCACAATCTAATTCAAATATTATTCTGTAACTCTACTGTCCAATAATAAGTTTTTTAAATGTATTTAGCATTTATCATATGTCACATGCAGTTTTATGTGATAACTATTCATTCTTCAAACCAATCCTATGAGGAAGATTTATTTTACATATTACAGAGAATGAGGTACAGAAAATTTAAATGACCTTCCCACATCCAAGAAGGAGTTTAGAGAAGTAGTTCTCAAAATGTGGACCCCAGACCAGCTGCATCAGAACCACTGGGGAATATGTTATAAATATAAATATGATACTGTATGTCATCTATACTTCAAATAAAATTTTAAAAAAATTAAAAAAGAAAGAAATCTAAATTCTCTGGTCCCACTCAAGGCCAAATGAATTAGAAACTGTGTGCACAAGGCTCAGCAATATGTGTTAAACAGGTGAATATGACGCGTGCTGTGGTCTGAGAACCACTGATTTAGAACATAGATTCTAGAGGTAAACTGCCTGGCTTTGAATGACAAGATTTTCAGTTATGAGCTGTGGGACTTGAAGTACTTGTCTCTGAGTGCCTGAGTTGAGTTAGCTTTACAATGTGAGTGATAATAATAGCACCTCTTTGACAAGAGTGTCAGGAGCACTAAAAGTGTATGTAGAACAGACCTCAGACAGCTAGCATATCTTCTGTGAGTACAGATTCCAACTCAGTTTTATTATCCATGGGATTTGAATTAAATATTATATAAGGGGATCCATTAATATTATATATTAAATCATTCTTCATAGTGTGCAAGAGTAAATGGTTAGTATCTGAGATCGTATATTGTCATTATTATTGTTGCTGGTAGTAGTACTATTATTAATCATTATCCTCACTAGTCATTATTTGACTTGGAGAAGACGGTGTTATTAGTTTACCTTTGACCTTAGACTCTGAAATCCTTTTCCACCCTCCTTTTGACAGGACTCCTGTCCACTGCCTTCTTGTTTGTGCCTGTCTGTCTTTGGCCAGCTGTTGGTCCACCTGTTCTTCATGACTAACAGTGTTAGCCATGTGGACAGTTTCTCCTGATGTACAGCGAACCTGACCTTCACTACCGTCTTATTTCCATAAGAGACACGACAGTGTGTTGAATTTCGTAGCTTGAGTATAAATTCAGTCCACCATAACCATTTTAAATGTGTGTCCCCTCTTTTTAATGTCTTTCCTTCCAATGGAAGTTAATAAAAGTTACACTTAAGTATTTATACTTTATCAAATTTTGTCTGTGTCTCAGTTATAACTTTCTGAATAAATTCAATGTCAACTTTCAATCATTATTCCCTACAAAATTTCCCTTTATGTCATTTTTCTCTTTTTTCATTTATTTCTGATAAAAAAATATGCTTAGATTTAAAAACAAACAAACAAAAAACTATGCTCCTTCACCAAATATTTCTCAAGTTGCAGTAATAATGCTTTTAAAAAAATAATAAGGAAAATTAATATGGAAAGATTAATGCCCTCCCTTTTACATATTTGTAACTTTTGTGTACACAAAATACAAATTATTCCCACCACTTTTTATTTCCATATTGACATTATTATATTCTCTGCTTCAGCACTGAGACAAGAAAAATCTGTTTATTTTTATTGGCCAGGGACCATGAAACCCAATAATATTGAAGAAGGAGCATCTTTAAATACAAAGTCACTCTGTCACCTTTTGTACAAAGTCACTCTATCACCTTTTGTATCTCCTGAAATACACAAGTTAAGAAAAGAAACAGACAAACAACAACAAGGAAAACCCTTAGAAATAGCATTCTAAGATAATGTTTTTTAAAATCCAGTATAAGGTTGTTTTTCTTATGAAAAAATGCAGGATACAGTGAAGTTGAATATATTTCTGCATAGTATGTATAGTAAAATTTTACTTTTCTATGGCTGAAATTCCATAAGTTTAGATTTTTCATGGGGAGGCTAAGTGACTTTCTTTGGTTACTTGCCTTTCTTTGGTCTTCAGTGTCTTTGGACCCGATCACCTCTAAGATGCTTTTTTTTTTTTTTTTTAAATTTATTTATTTAGTTTGAGAGAGAGAGAGAGAGAGAGAGAGAAAGCGTGAGCAGGGAAGGGGCAGAGAGAGAGAGAGAGGGAGAGAGAGAATCCCAAGCAGGCTTCATCCTGTCAGCACCGAGCCCTGCATGAGGCTTGATTCCATGAACCGTGAGATCATGACCTGAGCTGAGATCAAGGATCAGATGCTTATTAACCCACTGAGCCACCCAGGTGCCCCACCTCTAACATACTTTAGATATTGATTTATATTCAAGGAAGAGGATGAGGAAAAAGAAAAAAAAAGAAAAAGAAAAATAAGGAAGAAGAAATGATCAGAAATACAAGGAAAGAAAATGCTGTCAAACAAGTCAGTTTCTATTTCCTATTTCATAAGTACCATTACTGGTTTGTGGCCATAATCTTAAAAAATAAAAATATAATTTCTAATTATAACTTTTACTTAAAATTAAAGAAAGATTTCTTAGTAAGTCATATAATTTAGTCATATGCCACATACCTGTGGTTATATTGACAGACTGCCATAAAATTATATCAGCATTTAAACTAAAACACTATCTTTTACAAATAATGTAGTGTCTTTGAACTTTGCCTGTTACAAGTGTCAAAGAATTTTAATCCTCTGATACTTGTTAGAAAACGGAAAATAAGGCTTATGCTGTGCTGGATTTTTAAGTGTCCATGGGTACTTGAAATAAACGTAATCATATTTCTCATTTTTCTAGTTGTGTGTCAGAATTGTTTGTTAAATACCTTAAAATCATTTCTATTTAGTGTAGCTGATCCTAGTACTTGATCCATATTTATATTTACTCTTTTTCTCTTTGCTTGTATTCATAATCCATCATGCTTAAAAATAACCATGGAGCACATGGGAGGTTGGAATATTATAAGGTGAATTAAGAGAATTATTTTTCACACCTTGGTAATATAAAGAGTTTTTAAAGTAAATATGTAAATCTGGGACATATTTCAATGAATTAATGTTCTCTGACAGTCAGTATAAAAGGCTTAAGAAATCACCCATCTCTGGCTTGAAATAAATTCTGTCTTTAATATCCTTTACAAAATAATAATCTTTATCAATTGTATGTGTGTTCGTTAATGGAAATGAATGCTTTCTTTATCTGTGAAAGGGGTTGATTAGGCCAGAAATGTATCTATTATCATTAGAAGATGTATTTTCAGCTTATTTAAGTAATTTCTCTAGGTGTTGTGAGCCAGAAGATTTACTCCAGCTCTTTTAGCTCTACCCCTGTTCTCTTAAAGATAGTACTTTGTCTTTCTAGGTCTCACTTTGCTTAGGTGTTAACTGAACATAGTAATGCTTGTAAATAGTTAACAGGGAGGTACAAATGAGATAAAATAATAAAGGAACCTTAGAAAGCTGCGGGAATGTAGTTTTCTCTTTGCTGTTCATTTCTATATTTCTTCTATTCATTTTATATCTTTCACTGCAAATATCTTAGGTAAAATCTTATATTCATAGAATAGTAGCCAATTTTTTTTCATTTCCATCAGCTTTTTTTTTTTAAATCTAACTTTAGAAGAGAGCTTTTAATACAGTACATGTGAGTGAATGCTATTCAAGTGGAAATTAGAAAGGCAAAATCTATGCTAAGAGTAAAATAATCATAGCAGACAAAGTTGCTTCTCATTTTTGGGGAAGTTATATTCTATAAAGTCACCACAATACTGAATTGTTCCTCCTAGGGAAATGCAAGTATAGTTCCTGAGAGCAGCTGGTCATATGTTCATCAACTGATCAATACATAACCTTGTTTTATGTGTGTTTCTGTTTAATGATACCTTGTTCAATATATACTGTTGATTCATTAACAGTAAACTCAAGGCCAACAGCACTATAACTCATACCTTAAGGAAGATTTTCTAACACATGTATTTTTCTGTAATGTGCATCGGAGCCTACTTGCATTTAGGAACACTAGACAGCATTTAGCACTATGCTTTGGGGCCATTTTAAACATCTAACTCATTAGCAAAATGTATAAAAAGTGTGAAAAAATGTGGCACTAAATAGACCACAAAAAAGGCCGTTTGTTTACAGAATGAGATCTGAATCAAAACAGCATAATTTCTCCTTGTTTTTGAATGTGCATATTGGGCCAAAAATTTTCTACTACTCTTTGCATACCCTTCAAGTGACCAAGAAAGAACCATGGGTATTGACTTTGGAGTCACAGATAAATTCTAGTGACTAGGCAAATTCGCAAATATGGAATTCACCAAAAATGAGGGTCGACTTTGTTATTTCCTATTTGCTGATTCCCACTTGTGTGCAAGCCTCAAAGGAGTTGGTTTTCTCCCCTCTATGACATGCTTTAAAATTATTTACCTTTTAAATGTTTAAGAAAATAAGTTATTCCACTTTTGTCACCTTAGTGCTCAACTATTTTTTACTTTAGCATTCTTTAGTGCTTTATAAATATTGCAGATGCTCAATATTTAGGTATTTCGAGAGGAGAAAAGTTAGGGCACATCATTTAGGTAAAATCAGAATCTTTGTCTAATGATCTGTATTAAATTCTAACATTTTCTAATGAGTCAGGAATGATACCTTAATCAGAATGCCATAGATTTCTGTGAATTAATAGAGGACAGAAACACATTTCTGAAAGAGATATCAGTTGTGTCAGAATTAAAGTGACTTATCTAGAGGTGAAAATCATTATGGTTGATAGAATATCATTTTGATTAGTGAATTGAAGGCCTGCCTTATACTTCTTTGTTTTTTGGACTTTTGAGGACTGAACAGTGATTTAGGATAGTAACCAGGGAGGGGGAATAACCCTATTAACAGGAAAATTTAAGAACTGAAACTAATACTTAATCTGTACTAAGCTACTTCTCCCAATATAATCATCAAATGAGGATATTCCTCTTTCCTGTACATATGTATCAGTTGGATTTCATGCTCCCATTCCATAACTTGATATGTATGTGAGGCTCTTCATATGTATATTTTTCCAATTCTCCTAACTTTCTGTTCAGTAGACATCAATACTTTCAGAATTTTACCAGAGATAAAAATAAGTTTGGAGTGGTTGTTACTTGTTCAAGATAGAACAGTTAGTAAGTACTTTCATTAAAATTGAAGTTCAAGTCTGAGAGACTCCAAAGTCCATATGTTTTCCACCAAACCTGGTTTCACATACATGTCAATCCCAAATTCCAACTATTAGATAAGCTATGAGACAGTCCTTGAGGGAGCAATATCAATTCTGTACACTCCTTTCCCTGGAGATTTGTGTTTTTCAAAAATTCAAGCTCTTAAATTCAAGAAGACATGACAGAAAAAAAGAAAAATTGATTGGCACCAGAACTGTGTTGTTTCTAAGATAAAGCATCCTTATGATAGAGGAAGCTAGATTTCTTCCTACAACTATACATTTCCTAAATTACAGTCTGTAATTAAGAAGACGTGCATTTGTAGTTGTACTAATAAAGTTCTTTTTTTAAGTTAATTTATTTTGAGAGGGAGAAAGCACACATGAGCAAGTGGGGGAGAGGCAGAGAGAGAGAGAGAGAGAGAATCCCAAGTTAGGTCCATGCTGTCAGCACAGAGCCCTACGTGGGGCTCAATCCCACAAACCCTGAGATCATGACCTGAGCAAAAGTTGAGAGTCAGACGTTTAACCAACTGAGCCACCCAGGCACCCCTGTACTAATAAAGTTCTTAACTTACAACTGCAACAAGCCCTCATGTGTAAAAAGTGAGGGTTGAGGGGTGCATGGGTGGTTCAGTTGGTTAAGTGGCTGATTTGATTTCAGCTCAGGTCATGATCTCAGGGTTTGTGGGATAGAGCCCCATGTCAGACTCTGCACGCACAGCATGGAGCCTGCTTGGGATTCTCTCTTTCCTTCCCTCTCTGCCCACCTCTCTCAAAAATAAATAAACTTTAAAAAACCCATAATTATCATTATTTAAAAAAAACCCACAGGTTGAATTCTTCTCTCTCTTGGATGCTGAGAGGTTCAAATGAGATACTATAATTAAAAATATCTTTCAAATGCACGTAACTCATTGACAGATACGCTCATTCCCGTCATACTCCTCCAATCTTGAATTTTCTCAATAATATGTTAAAATCCTTTAGTCTTTTCCACAACTGATAGGCAGTGTATAATGTATAGTTTGTGTGATTTTATGTGGAGCTCTTCATATTTGGTTTAACTCTTCTAACTGTGTATCATGGGAAAAGTCTCAGTTTCTTTTATTCATTAAATAAGTATTATGGGGTACAGAGAGCAATAAACTTTGCTGAGAACTGGTACTATTAATAATGAGTAAAGTGAACTTTTCCTTCCGTTAAAAGGAATACAGTGTAATGCAATGCCTTACCTATTCTGCATAACTCAGGAGATAGACTTGGCCAAGTTTTGGAAGGTTGCAGAAGGTGATGTCTGAGCTGGAACCCATGGGATGAGTATCAGTCAGTGAGCATAGGGCTGGGGAGAAAAAACAAAGGGAAAAATTCTCAAAGAGGCCGCAAGGCAAGAGTGCACTCTCAGGAAATCACAAAAATGGAAGCCTGCCTTTTTAAAATAGATGCTCTCAAGGATATGCATCTTCTATAAGTGTCCCTGCTCGCAGACTATACATAGGTAATTTATACTCCAGAACATATTCTGATTGATTTATCAATGTCACAGAATGCCATACATAAAAACAGGTCAATCTTGTACAGAATAAGTGATAGTATGAAAAGGCTCCTAACACCTTCTCTTAATTCCCTTCGTCTCAGATAGGATGTCTGCAGAGCAATGTGCTGTACAGAGTGAGGATGCTTCTGCCAGGTTGCTTAAATTATTGATTGAACCTGTCACTAGCAAATTCTTTAAACTGAATATGTTTTGATTGAGGAGGAAGGAATGTTTAAATGGATGCCTGGCTGTGAAGAGAATGGTTTTGCAAATTTCTCCACAGTGCTCCTAATTAAAGTTCTGATAATACAGTATTGTGAGATAACTTGTTCCATTTTATTTTTAATATGGCGATTTAAAATGTGCATATAAATTAAAAACATGGGAGTCAAAAGCAGCAGAGATTGATAACAGTCCCTCCCTTACACCTTAGATGTTATTTGGGGAAGAGAATATGAAATAGGTTTGATTGAGAGAGAAAGTTGTACCAGACTTTCTATATTCAGGGGAAAGATTTATGATTCTAATCTGAATAGGCCTCTCAGGAAGTCTAGATTCCCACAGAACACAGGAAATGATGTATTTTTCTACAGCACTAAAGGACACATTATGTATTAAAAAGGATATCTGAAAGTTAGTCTATTTTGAAGCTCTCCAGCTGCAGTCTTAACCTAAGTAGATCATAGCGACTTTCATACTTTCCAAAGTGATATTAAAGATCAGGTTAACTGTTTTCAACACGTAGATCCCTTTTAAGATGTCATCTTTTAAAGCCCATGATTAATTGCATAGATATCCATATGAAATAGCATTGCCTATTCCCTTCCCTGCCTCCCCAAGAAACAAGCTAAACACATGTGGAGTATCAGAACTGGATTATCAGAAGCCAGGCTACCTCTCTGTTTGCCACCGTATCTCTGATTTTCAGGTCCAGGAAATAGTCTCATATCAAGGCTCACATTTTCTCTGAAAACTGGTATTTTTTTTTCTCCAAATGGATGACTCTCTTGTCTTCATGCAAATAATGATAATGATGCTGATGATAATAATAGTAAAAATAGTAATAATAAGCACATAATCTAATTCTAAATTTTAAAGTGTACTGATGATAGGCACATTTCATCAAGTAATGCTATCTAAAAGCCACACATAATGTATCTATACAAAAAATTCTTTAACTTTTGAATATATGTCTAGCCAACATTATGATGGGTATTTCATACATTGACAATTCTTTATTATATGGTCATAGTAGATGACTGGATTGATATTTGAAAACATTTTCAATCTAAATGGACATAGTACTCTAAAGGACAAGACGAAAATAAATCTGCACCACAAAACATTAGTTGGGAACTAGGTGACAGTGGTGACGTTGTTCTAGGCTTGTGGAAACAGAATGCTTTTAAATAAAGTATTATGACTCAATATTGCTAGAGGATGTTCCTATAGAAATTGCACACTCTGGAGAACTTTTATTTCACAGGTTTTTAGTTCAAACTCTAAGCTACTGATTTAATGGGAAAAGTGATTCCGATCTATTCTATTTGTTGTCATAGTATGAGGCTCTAGAGTTTTGTCACTTTCTCTCCAAATATTTACTGAAATTTTATTTTTCAGAAACTATTCATTTTCTCACTTATGAAAATTCCCTATGTGTTAGCTAATGCAATTTAAACCATTTATTCTTTTGTCTCCTTTTACAAAATCTTTTACCCAACAATTCTGCATCAGACTCTCCTTGAAAGGCAAATATAGTTTCAGTGGGGTGTTTAACTCTCCTGCTTCTCACCCCACAATCAAGAGGTTAGCTACAGCTGCCTTTCCAAAAACGTTCATGAGGTTTGTGTCCAATAGATTTTATTTTTTTTGACAAAGATCTTTGCTTTTACAAGCTTTATGATGGGTTTATACTTTTTTTTTACAAGATGCTTTTCTAAAACACGTATAATTCCCCAGCAGTCCTTTAAAATAGAGTCAAAATACTTTTCTGTTGGAGGAGTTTTACCCCAAAGGCTAGTATGTTATATATATTTCCTGCTTTACTTTTCATTTTAAAAGATTTATGCTTAATCCCAGGCATATTGGGACATTATTCAGGCAGGGTATCAAGTTTGCTCAGCCTCAGTGACATGCTGGCAGCCTGGGTCTTGCCGCTAGTGTAGCTAGAAGCAGGCCTCTGCCCTGTAGGTGGTTTGAGCCCAAGAAGCTTGGCTCTATCAGGTGGGAAATCAACCTGTCAGGAAGAGTCATGGAAACATGATTAGTTTACTAACTTCATTAAATGAAAACGTTTGCAACACAGCCCTCCCTTTGCTCTCAGGATCTGCCATTGCTAAACAATCCAGTGTTTCATGGGCTGAGTGGAATGCCATGTGTACGCCCAGCGGGAGGACATTCCAGAAGGCTTGTGGGCTTCCTCTACCTTGTGATCTTGCGGACTTCATGCGCAAAGCCCTATTTTTGTGATTCCTTCTCCCTCCCTTTCTCGATAACCCACAACCACGAGTACACAAATTAGGAATAAAGGGAAAGAGATTGCTCTATTTTCAGATTTTGATAAATCTCATTAAAGATTTGTATATATAAATTATCAGCTTCTCAGGTAGAGCATTCCTGATTAGTAGGCCCATTGCCCCAGAGATTTGCCTTGATTTCCCAGCAGAAATGCTCTAAAATGAGTGCAAATTAACTTCTAAAAAGAGGATAGATTTCATTACTTTAAGTGCTTAATGCCGGGGGAGGGGTGTGACTGATCTCATATTTAAGTGTGTTTACGACTGCGTCCTCAACTTGAGAATTCTTAAATATGCATTTGACTTGCTTGGTGGAAGTTTAAACTGTGGAAAATTTGAACCAAATGTGTATATGGTGGGGTTTTTTCCTAGGTTTTTAAATAGCAGACTAGCATTTAAATTCTAGGAGTAGCCTTTTATTTTAAATTTAAAATTGTTTTCACAAATAAATAGCTATAGCAAAGAAACTATGTTTTCTTACAGCTTTTTTTTTTCTTTTTCTTTTTTATTAGCATGTGCACACGCTCACAAAACCTCATTCAGGTAGGAAGAAATATATGAGTTTTAAAGAAAGAGCCTTTTCTTATTAATGCAATTTACACACTCTGTTTACCATTCTAGAAAGAGTTTGAAAAAATGTCAGTAACAAGCACTTGTTCTATACTTAAATATTTATAGTTATTGAATAAGTTATATTCATGTACCTTATGCTGCCCATGGCTAATAAATTTTTATATTTTCTTTTTTTAATGTGTAACTGCCTTTGGCTACTGGCGTAGGTGTTATTGATAAATGTTCAAAATAAATGCTACTAAAATTTCAAAGAAATTACTTAATTTGTTTAAATTGGATGAAGTGAACTAGCGCGTAAGCTGATTTTTAGATTTTTACTAATTGACTTTTTTCCTTTCCTTTCCTTTTTTTTTTTTTTTAACAACTAAGTCTTCTTTAATAGACCATCTATCACAATAGTGGATCTTATAATACTTACTAGTACAATCCTAAAGAGGGTAGGGCAGCTGTGTTTTACATTTGACTACTAATTTGTCTTCTCGTTAATTGTTGGTTCTAGTCCTCTTTGCTCAGTAGCTAGTGATCATCAAAGAAAAGAAGCATAACAATAAATATATGAGCACTCAATATTATTATGCACTGCATTAGGGAAAGCTCACATTAGACTAAATATGATACAAAAAGAGATAGTTACTTCAATAAGAAGAAATGATCTTTTTAAAATAAACCATTAATATCTGACAGTGTTCTTTTATTATACGAAGATGAGAATTGTCTTTTATTCATTTCATAAACTCAGAAACTCAGAAAAAATACTTATATAATATTTATATAATTAATGACTACAGTGTTTCAATATCTCTTGTTATGTGCCCATGTGTTGGGGGGGTGGGGGGAGTGAAGGGAAGCACAGAATACAATATTACATCAAAACTGCTAGATATAGAATTGATGTAATGTAATTTACTTCCTGAAAATATGAATGGATTTACTCAGCAATGTTTGTATTTCACAGTGACTTTAAAATACTGTTTTATAGGAAATAGTGATACTTAAGGTAGGAAGCTAGATGGCTTTTTAAATAGGACATAAAGAATGAATGGCTATAGATGGGTCTTTCTACAATTCTGTGATTCTCATATAAAGACAGTATCTTAGAATTAATAGTAATCAATAAAATGACTCTAGAGGACTGAAAAGAAAATCTGGAGCGGAGATGGGAAAGGGGAGGCACTGCCACCATGTTTATTTTGTTGTGCAGCATACACAAATCAAAGCACTGAGTAGCGACGTTAAAATTCTCATCTCCTAGTACTGACTGAGTTATTCTGCAGGAGATGATTGTGTTTCAGAGAGTCAAGCCTGGTGTAATTGGATTTCAGTGGAATCAAGCAATGCATCAGTATAGTTATAAGACATGGCTTTGGTGCATGAAGACATTTGCATTGTATTTGTGCATGTCTCACCTCTGTATACAGCTATGAAATATATAAAGGACATGCTGCTTAGGTAATACGTATGACACAATCCTATGTACCATATAAAACATACGAATACTGTCTTCGGCATAGCTATTTAACTATGAAAAGGGTGGATTTTGAGTTATTTTCCCAGAAGTGGGAACACCTGTATCCTTGTGTTTAGACTTGTATATTTTATTTATAACATTAGTTCATGATTTTTTAATAAATAGATAATCCATATATATAATATAGATATAATAGATAAATAGATAATAGATAGATAATAGATAAATAATAGATGCTATTTACTAAATATCCACCATGGCATTCACATGCCTGTGAAGGTCCACTTACACAGTCTTTCACGCAACACAGTTTTAATGAATATCTACTGTAGTCTAGACATACATCTAGGGCAACATACAATGGTGAGTAAATATAGATACTATATTGGCTTCTCTGGAATTTTCAATCTTTGAGAAAAAATACATATGTAATCCAAATAATGATTTAATCAGAATTGTGATGATTGCTATAATAACCTAGTTTCAAAGTTCACTGAGAAGTGATATTTAACCTGATATCCCACAAAAATTTACTGAACACCTGCTGCATGCCAGACACTCTAATAAGTGTCAGGGAAATAGCAGTGAACATTGATATTTATGCTCTAGTATAGAAATTATCTACTATTCTTAATGGTTAATCATAAGTCATAAGCACATTTTCTTGGGAGTTGATTTGTAAAAAGCATAGGTCATCTTCCATGTACCTTTCATTCAAGGGTTTCTTCTGCCTTTTTATCTTTCTATCTTTCCTAACTCTGTTCCCTTCCTATACAATGGGAAAATGATGCTCCATTTATCCATACTCATGGGAATTGATAGAATGGAAGATCATAATTTTGTTTAATGCATACCATGCTTTCTCCCATGTTTTTATTTACTATATTGGATTTGAAAGACCCATATTAGTTATAAGTGCTAATACTGGGATTTAAATATAACAACGAGTGAATAAAGCTGGAAAATGAAGTGTGTTACTATAATACCCACCATGGGCAGCCAATATATTGTCTTTTCTCTATAGCAAAAAAAAAAAAAAAAAAAAAACAATTCTCTAGACCCAACTGAATCTGTCATGACTTTTTAAGTACAGCAATATAAGTTACTGTGAACCATTGGATTCTTTTTGTCATGTTAAGTTACACATAAATACTAGAAACCATTGAAAATTTTTACCTTTATTTCTTGGAATTTAAGTTGTATTATCTTTCTATAATACTGGTTTTTAACAGTTGACTGTTTCTGTACTTGATACAGGAATAGCCATGCAAAAGAATTATTGTAGGTCCAGTCAATACAAATAACTATGTTTGGAATGCAGGTATATGGAATTTGCTTTCAGATGCAGTAACAGGGCATGAGCAAGTTTTAACTAGTCATTATGGATAATAGAATTTATTGTAGCAAAGTAAAATCAATAGCAAAGCAAAAAAATGTTTAAACTGGTGAGTAGTGTCAGGCTTTCTGAAGGTTCAGGCCCCTGTTTACCTGAATCTTCATGAAATTCTATGTAGACAGTTTCCTAAAGCAGAGGAAGAACATTATATTGCATTGTTACTGAAATTTATTTAGTGGGGGCTGGTTGAATATGAGAGAGTGATAAATAGTTCATATGTGCTTCTATGCTTTCTCTCATCTTCTCCAGGTGGATACCAGTAATAAGACTGGAATTGGGGGGACCCAATTATATTTTTACTTTGCAGGAAACGTCGGTGCTTTTTTTCAGATAGAAGAATAAACAACCAGTCCGAAAATATCAGGCCCTTTAATGTAAATATACATTTCACAACACATTAAAATTAAGAAAGGATTTTATGAAATTTGGAATCAATTTAAATTAATTCTTACATATACGTAGAAATGGGGGTCTGGCAACATGTAAACTGGTATTGTTAGGAGAATATATAATTCCTACTCTTTAAGTCCACCAGTGACTTAAAAATCATTGACTGTATCATTGAGTGGATCCAGTGCCCCAACCGGTGTTTGACAATGAAGACATTTTGCATATGTAGAAGCAAGAGCTTAATAAGAGCAGAGCAGAAGCAAGATAACTGAATGACAAAAGAGCTCAAAAATAGTACACATTTCTATCCCCTTTTCTTCTATATTCTGACACTTTATATATAAATCTTGTACAGCGTGGTGAAACACAAAAAGACAATTTATATTTGACACTTAACTGCTCCTACAAACTTGAAAATTCTTTCTTCCCCTACATAAATAAGTACTAGAAGTGAACAAAGAAAATAATCATAAGGAACAAATGGAGTATGTTTAGGTTTTTTTTTTTTTAATTAAAATGGAAGCTCCACAATGATAAGATTTGCACTGAAAATAATCCTAGGAACTTCCATGGACTTTTCTATCCATGTATCATTGTTGACTTAAGCTTTTAGTCATGTATCTTAATGATATGATAACATAAATATAAGACATTTGTAAACACAAATGTCTGCATTTGTGCTGACCTAGTATAAAATGCTAAAATTTTATTAACAAATGTTATTACCGTTTAATTTATTATTAGTTTAATTAATATAATATTCATATTAAATTTATTATAATTTATTTGTTACAGTTATTTTATTAACATATTGATGTAAGTAATATATATGAAGAATTTAATATACATACATGTAACAATGAATAAATACTGTATATCTAAATAATTCTAAAAAATTATGTCAATTTGCATCCAAAGTCCACATGTGTTGTTGTCACAGGGTTATAATTTGAATTATATAATAACCTATTTTCATTTTTAAAAATCCATAGCTATTACCTATAATAAACTACATATTTTGGTAAATTTTTTGAAAGACTCAGGGAAAATGAATGGAACTGTTAACAATGTGAAGCCTTCCAAAACATAAACCATTCCTAGTAATAGTAATGAGACCACTGATAAACTGAATCTAAAGGAATATTTAGATTATATTGAAAAAAATGTGAATCAGTGAAATTTTTTCCTAGCATCAACTTCTTCTCCAATATGAAAACTTCAGGGCTTAATTTTGCAGATAATTTTCATGCTATTGATGTAAAAATCTTTATAATGTGATTTCCCCTGATTGCTTTCCTCAAGTAAAAAATAACTTTCTATTCCTTGCTAACCGGATGATCTTTTAAAAACAACAGCGATGCTGGATTATATAACTTTGCTCAACCCATACCTTCAACCATCTTCAATATTGTTTCCTTCTGCTTCTAAAGTGAAATTCAACTTGTTATCATAGCTCAGAAAGCCTGAAACGAACTGCCCACTCCTTCCTTCTCAGAACTTAACTCCTACCTCTCTCTTCCTAACTCCTACCTCTCTCTTCCTCACTTACTTTACTTTAAACACTTTTCTTCCTGTTTTATTTATTTTTTAACACAGAAGTAGAATAGTCATTTAAAACTGTAAGTCATTTCATGTCTCTTCTCTCTCTGTTCAATCAATAGCTGACAATTGTTAAAGTTATTTCATCTGCTTAGAATACTCGCTGCTTCCAGACCGTCTGCTAGTTGTCTGACTCCCTATACTTAGGGCGCAGAGCAAATGTTGCTCCTCAGAGAAGACTTTCTGGACTACATTCATTTATTCTTTCTATAAATCATTCATTCATTTCCTAAATTTTGGAAGAACATTGATGTGCTAGGCAGTTGACCCTGCAATTGCAATACACCAATGGAATGACATAGACAAAAATCTTGGCCTTTATGATATACATATCCTAAGGGAGAAGAAATAATACAATAAAATAAATAAATGTATTTGAAGGTAAGGCACCTGGGTGGCTCAGTCAGTTGACTATCTGACTTCAGCTCAGGTCATGATCTCACAGGTCACGGGTTCGAAACCCACATCGGGCTCTGTGCTGGCAGCTCGGAGCCTGGAGCCTGCTTCAAATTCTGTTTCTGTCTCCCCCGCTCGTTCTCTCTCTCACTCAAAAATAAAATAAACATTAAAAAATAATTTAAAAAATAAATGTATTTGCAGGTAATAATTATCATGGAGGAAATTAAAGCAAAAATGGAGGATAAGAAGTTCTGGGGATTGAGGATGCAATTTTTATAATGCCAGTAAGGAGGGCCTCACTACGAAGGTGATATTTAGATGAAGCCCTGAAGGAATTGAGGAAGCAACCATGCTGATAGCGGAAGAACATGCCAGGCATTCACAGAAGAGCAAAGGCCCTAAACAGGGAAGCAGGAGGCTAGTTCACCAGCTGCAGAGTAGGGAGGGTGTGGAGGGTTGTAAGAAAAGTAACATAAGAAATGTACAAGTAAGACCTTATGTCCATGGCCTACTTCTGCTTTTATTCTGAATGAATCAGAGCCATTGAAGCTTTTGAATAGAAGAGATACATCATCCAATTTATGCTTACCCTGGCTGCTGTGTTGGAATTAAGCTGTATGTGGGCAAATGTAAACACAGAGAGACCAGTTAGATTTCTAATAATAACAATCAAGAGATCACGGAGTCTTGGAACATGGTGGCAGCAGTGTAGGTGATGAGAACTGGTAGAGTACAGGCTATATCTTGAGGTGATAGAATTTGCTACTCCTTTGGATCTAAGATGACAGAAAAACAAGTTGTCAGGATGTCTCCAGGGTGTCTGGTCTTAGCAATGGGAAAATGTCATTTACTGAAATAGGTGATTGCCAGTATAGTAGGTTTGAGGAAGCTAATCAAATAATGTATGGTATTTTGGGGGGTCATGTTTAAACAATGTATAAATAAAGCAGAGTTAATGTGCAAGAACTGAGCCTTGATTCACTCCAACATCAAGAGATTATGCATATGAGCAAGTAAAAGCTCTTTTTTTCTCTCTCCACCCTCCCGACCTTCTTAATCTCTCTCACCTGTTGTTTTGTTTTCTTAGTGACTCTTATCTATACCTGAAAATATCTCATTTGTTTTTTTTTAAGTTTATTTGGTTATTTTGAGAGAGAGAGAGAGAGAGACAGAGAGAGAGAGTGTGTGTGAGCACACGTGCATGTGGGGGAGAGGAGAGAGGGGGAGAGGGAGAATCCCAAGCAGGCTCAGTGTTGTCAGTACAGAGCCTGACATGGAGCTCGATCTCATGAACTGAGAGATGATAACCTGAGCCAAAATCAAGAGCCGGATGCTCAACCAACTGACCCACCCAGGTACTCCCTTATTAAAAATGAATAAAAATGAATTTTACTTGATACCATCTTTTTGCGTCCACTGGAATGTAAGCTTTGTAAGAGCAGGAAGATGATCTACTTTATTGAGCAGACTTGATTCATGGGTCTGTTCCTCTAAAAACATTTATTTGTTGAAAGAAAGAATTTTTAAATTTATCCTTGGTTTTTAACAGGAAAAAGAGAACATAGTTGCAGAACAATTAAGAACAGTAAAAGAATCACTAACATATATTGAGTTCCAGGCACTGTTTCCTATCTTTATATGTCATAACGCCATTTAAAGTGCAGAACAGTCCTGGAAGGCAAGCACTATTATTATACTCATTTCACAGATGAGAAAACTGAGGCATGGTAATGCCCTTTTGTCATTATATTGATGCTTTGCAATAGAAAGGAGTGATAATGATGAGGTCAGAAAGAGTGACATTTATTTTTTTAATGTTTTTATTTATTATTTTGAGAAAGAGAGAGACAGAATGTGAGTGGGGCAGGGACAGAGAGAGAGGGAGGCACAGATTCCAAAGCAGGTTCCAGGCTCCGAGCTGTCAGTACAGAGCCTGATGCGGTGCTCAACCCACGGACCACAAGATCATGACCTAAACTGAAATCAGCCGCTTAACCAACTGAGCCATCCAGGCTCCCCAGTAAGAATGACATTTATAAGTTTTGTTGCTTCTTGTGGGCTGACCCAGTTAAAGGAGGGTGTGATATTAGCTAAATAGAAGAGAGAACCATCACTATATGGAATAACTATAACATTCTTGGAATATATATTTTATAGGTAAGCAAGTTTATTAGATATTCCTGCCAAAACCCTAAAGACAAAAGAAAGGAGTTAAAGAAGATGATATTAGGTCAGCATTAAATATTTCTTTAGAAATAGAACATTTTCATAAAGATCACTGAGTTCAACACCCAATACAGATAAAGAAATAGGAAATTGCTGAGATTACAAGTTCGATACTGACCCAAATTTGGGTCAGTTATCTTGAATCCTACCTGAGCCATTTCTTCTCACTCAAGATTCTCCTTAGGTGGAACACTGACTTTGAATTTTTCTTAAAAATTGAAGGAAAATACACCAAATGGTTTATTTTCTTTCTTTTCCTGACAACTAAAAATATGTCTAAATATAGCAACATAACTCAGATTACTATTCCAGTTCCATAGATTTATGACCACCTGAGAAGAAAACACACCAGCATTTATTTTTTAAGGAAAAAAAATAGCCTAAGATGTGCATGCTTCCTAACAAAAGATGACTTACCAAGAGCTACAAAAGAATACCATTCTTTTTTATAAAAAATTTGTTCAATGTTTATCTATAATAGTTACCGTGATACAAAGCAATTTCTCACATACATTGTCAATGCTGTATATTCAGGCTACGGTATATATGCATTTGTCTTTTTAATATAATACTCTCTGAGAGCAGAACATCTTTCTAAATGGATGTGTCATACCATTACTTGGTAGGACATGAATGATTACAGCCTTAAACTGGCAATACGCCTTCCTGACACAAATATAGGACTATGATGCTGTATAATGTTGACATTTATAGCCACTTTCATAGACTTTATCTCAAATCCTTGAGTGGATACAGAGTATATGGCTTATCTATTTTAAAGTGCCTGTGTGTGGACAAGCACAGTAACTATTATGTGATGGAAAGTGTTATAGACTTCAATGTTCCATTACTGTGGGTTGTTTTAGAACCATTGTGGATACAGACTTCAATCAATCCTTCTATGCTAATGGCAATCAGTGACTATAACCTAGCAATGTTCTCAGGTGACAAACCCCACCAAAGGTCCATATAATTAGCATAGTAAAAAATATTGTTTATGTAAACCTTGGACATTACTAGTTATATTAAACTCAAAAGCATCATAATCGTTGCATAAATGATATTGCCTTTCTTCAGTGTTATAGAAAGATGAGACATGGCTAAGAAAACTTTCAGAATAATTAAAGTTTAAACCTCAAAATGTAAAGCATTTTTATTTAATCTAAGACTGATGGAAATACTTCTTTCTCTTAAGTGTTTTGAAGATACATTAACCTTAATTGATGGCAAAGTTGTATAAATAGACATATTAATTATGATATGACAATTGTTATAGTAACAGGAAATAGTAATATACCACCTACTATGTGAAGGACAAAGGTTTTTCATGTATTAATCTCTGTAGCCATCAGAATAACCCTATGAAGTAACTCGTATTATGACCTCTGTTTTACCTGCTGAGGAGCTGAACCAGAAAAGTGAGTTGACCTGCTCCTTGTCACGGAGCTACTATGTGGTATCCACCTGTCATCAGGGGTCACTGAGGTGTATAGACCTTAACTTTTGTGTATCAGAATTTCTTTAATGTGGGATTTGGGTTGGTAAAGAGAAACTGATGCTTGGTCCTCCCTTTTATTCTTTATTCCCAGTGACAGCTGGGAATGCTCATCAAGTTGCCTTATAGATGGCTAAATTTGGTGTTAAAGTTGGTACTAAAAATTAATGATTTCAGAATTTACTCCTGAGGCTGTTCTGTGAAAAAGGAGAGAAATTGTATGTTGTATATTAAAGTTATCTATCCTTTATAATGGGATCCTGGAGCAGATAGACTGTGCCAGGCAAGTTTATTTGAGAGTCTGAACCAATTTTTAAGTTGTTGAATTTCTCTGAGACATATATGGTATATAAATATATAGATATATATTATCTATAGTATGTATATATGGATATGTATATTAATATATATTTAAATGTTTTATTTATGGAGCCCCAGGTCAGAAATTACAACTTTATCTAATTTTTTGAATTCTTCTCAGTGACAGGTTAACAATGGGAGTTTTTGTGCATGTACTCATGCAGGGGGCAGAGTTGAGACTTAGAGAGACACACATAGAGGAAAAGAAATGTATAGAGTGGACAAAGATGCCAAGATTCCTACTCCTTGCCACTCCACCATTCTTCTTTTCTTTCCACTCAAGTTTGAGTAATAGAAGTGAATCCTTGGGGCACCTGGGTGAGTTAGACATCCGACTCTTGATTTTGGCTCACATCATGATTTCACAGTTTTGTGAGTTCCAGCCCACATCCGGCTCGGTGCCGACAGCCTGGAGCCTGCTTGGGATTCTCTCTCTCCCCCTCTCTCTCTGTCCCTCCCCCACTCACACTGTCTCTGTCTCTCTCAAAAATAAATAAACTTAAAATAAATTATAAAAAAATTAGAAGTGAATCCTTTTACATTGCATTATAGTAAGTGGCCTTTCTTGTGAGTGAAGACATTACAGTTAAAATTGAATTTTCTGGGTTATAAGCATCAAAGAAAGCTCCTCAAAGAAAGTACCTCTTGTGACAGATCATGTTTTTTTGGCCTCAGTTTATGATTTGTCCTCTGAGATCTTGCCTGTGTTTCATCAAATGTAAAGTCAAAAATTACAAACTGTGAGGCTGCTATCAGCTACTTGTTAGACCATTTTTTTGCTATCCTAAATGCTCATTTCTGTCGATCATATCATTCTAACTAGGCACTTCTATCTAAAGTTTTATTATACAAGTGAAAACGTATATCTTCCTCCATGAACTTTTGTAAAGTTATGAATATTATTTTAATGAATACTATCATTATTTCCAACAATCTTTTGATAATTTCTGCCAAACTTGCTCTGATATGTACTTTGCCCCTTCTCTCTGATGGATCGGAAAATAAAAACAGTATTGAAAGCGTGGTCCCATCTGGGTAGTGTATAGAGGAAAATATGTTTTTGCATATGCATCAGGCGTAGTTTGGAAAGAATGGATACGATTCCTCAAAAATACACTTGAAAACAATAATGTTAAGTTATGAAAAAGGAACTGCAATAAGTGTTAATTAAAATTTCTGACTAATACATTGTCTTTTTTTTTGGCACGCTTGAGAGCAAAGTGTAGCCTTGTGCTCAGTTAACAGTAAAACTGTACATTTTGCAAAGGAGATTGAAGGCATATCTGTAAATAAAAATCACATCCACCTGTCCGTTTTAAGTTTTAACACTGCATGATGAATTTGTTTTCACTGTTACTGTTAGATGCAGAGGTCAAGTAAAAACTAGTAGCAGTCATTCCTTGATAAAAGGATTTGCAAGTAACTTCTAGTCTTTTATTTTAGAGTTATTCGGTGTATTTTGTAACTGAAATAAATTAAACTCAGAATCCTGTATGTTGATGTAATGTTATGAATATTTTGTTTGTAATGTATCTTTAATGGCAGATTTGAGGAAAGAACTGTGGATAACAAGAATCCACTGAGTTGAATGATGTGTGTCTGGGTTTCTTCCCTACCATACTCTCCTTGCTAGGATGGCTGGCTTTGTGCCTTTTCTTTTTCTTTTTTTTTTTAAGTTTATTTATATATTTTGAGGGAGAGAGAGCATGCGAGAGCAGGGGAGGGGGGCAAAGAGAGGGACAGAGAGCGAATTCCAGGGAGGCTCCACACTGCCAGCGCAGAGCCCGATGCAAGGCTCAAACCCACAAACCAGGAGATCATGACTTGAGCCAGAATCAAGAGTCGGACGCTTAACCAACTGAGCCACCCAGGAGGCCCTGTGCCTTTTTCTCTATACCAGATTTGTAGTGGGCATATGAAATGCCTCATCACTAGAACTGTCTAATTAATGAGTGAAGACAGATCCAGGTCCAACTTAAGCATTATCTCACACTATGGCCATGAGTGAGTCACTGAATCTCTTCCATCCCTGGTACCATCATTTATATAATGTGAGAGCTGGCCTGGACTACCTTCCCATCCTTATGTACTTCAATTACAGGATTTTATAGGTAAGATTATATATCTAAGAAATAATTATAAGTGACACACATTTTAACTGTGCATATTTTCATTCATAGTTTGCATTATGGAGGAAAAGAAGTCTGCAAAAACAAGTTTCAGTTTTTTATTTAAAAATATTCTCAAAAAATTATGTCAGAGAGAGAGAGAACATGCACGCAAGAGAGTGAACATTTGCATCAGTTTTATAAATTAACACTTGATTTAGGCCAGTCTTCCATAATAATAAAAAGATGAGAAGAGATGAAAGTTACTTACAAGATTCTTGAGTAATAAAATCAATGGAAGAAGGCAGATATAAGATAACTTATGTTCAATTGTAGATACTTAAGACTGAAGAATTATTACCAAATCGCTGAGGACTTTCAAGTGTGATGTTGCATGAGATTACGTGTAAGGATCATTTGCTCCATTTTATGACTCTGTCACTTAAAAGATCAGAACTTTCCACCCTGAGAGGCTAGAAGTTTGGCCTGGTTTATGGGACATGTGCCAGCTGGCTAGGATAAATGAAAATATCTGCTTTCTCAATGAACTTTTGATAATGTATGGTCCTCAGTCTGCTTTTTAAAGAGGATTAATCTGAATGTATGGTACCACCAATGCCTGGGGAACAGAGATGAATGTAAATTATCTGTCAATCAAATTAATATTGAGTTAACAAACTCTCATGTTCTAGTGCCAATAAGATTTTGGACTCAATGGACTAGTAAGCCTAATTATTTCTATGGTTTGAAAAAAGTTGGTAGAAAGATATTAATTATTTTCAGAAATCCCTTTAATAATGAATAAAGGATTATTTTATTGGGAAGGTAGAGGAGGTTAAGGAAGGCGCTTATAAGAATTAATTTACTTTAGCTTTAAATGGAACTTAGAAAACACATATCTCTGCATTCCCTAAAATGCTCTGCTTCTAGAAGCTATTTATGAACACAATGTTGCATTTTTCAAATGTATTACTAAAGTTTCTACAAAGTCTCCCTACTTAATTCTTGTTTAGTCTTCTCGCTCCCTTTTACACATGGTTATTGAAATTCATTCCAAATTTCAAAAATCTCTGGATTGACTACACAGTTGTGCATACTACTTTTTTAAGGACATGTTTTGTTTCTTTTGGATGAATACCAAAAAGGGGGCTGGCTGCATCATGTGGCATTTAAGCTTTTAAGAAGGTGCCAAAATGTTTTCCAAAGTGCTTGAAACATATTATATTCCTGCTAGGAATAGATGAGAATTCCAGTTCACAACCTTGTCAACCCTTGGTATGGTCAGTCTTTTTCTTTTTCTTTTTTTTTTTTAATTTTTGCCATTCTCTCTCATAGGTGCATATCTTATTGTAGTTTTGATTTGCATTTCCATTAAGGTAATGATGTTGAGCATCTTCTCATGTGCTTGTTCCCCATCTATAGATCTTCTTTTGCGAAGTGTATGTTTAAATATTTTATCCTTTTGGGGGATTGGAGGCTTACACCATGGAGGTCCTGAGTTCTTTATATATACTCAACACAATTCTTTCATCACGTTTTTGACTTACAAATATTTTCTCTCAGTTCGTGGTATAATGTTTCTCATTCTCTTTATAGTGTCTTTTGAAGAGATGAGTTTTAAATTTTGATGAAGTCCAATTTATCAATTTATCGATTGTGCTTTTGCTGTCACAGCTAAGAAATCTTTGCTGATTCATAGGAGTTGGCAACTTTTTTTTTCTTAAAGGGCCATATGTAAACAATTTAGGCTTTTTATCCATACAGCTTCTGCTTCACTAACCATTTCTGTGCTTGTAGTGTGAAAGCTGCCACAAAAAAATATAAACGAGTGTATTCCAGTAATTATTTACTGAAATTTGAATTTCACATATTTATGTGTTATGAAATAGTATTCTTTTTAAAATTTATTCAATCAATTAAATATGTAAAAAATATATTTTTACCTCACACATCATAGAAACATAGGTGGGGGGGGTCAAATTTGGCCTTGGGCTGGCCATAGATTGCCAACATGTTCCTAACACGAGGTCACAGTTTCTCTTGTGCTTATGTCTAGAAGTTATATATATTTTTTTTCAGTAAGTCTATGATTCATTTGAGTTGATTTTTGAATGTGATACAAATTTTGGATTGAAGTTCTTTTTTTTTGCAAATGGCTGTCTAATTGTTTCAATACCATTTGTTGAAACATCTATACTTTCTCCACTAAATTCCCTTTTATCTTTCTAGACAATCATTTGTCACTGTATGTGTGAGTGTATTGCTGAACTCTTTTCTGTTCTTTTCACCTATTTGACTATCTTAACACCAACAACACAACTTCTTGAATTAAGTCTTGAAATCACAAGGGTTAGTTCTCTAACTTTGTTCTTTTCACATCTGAATTATTTAATAGATATATGACTAAGTTATCTCTTCTTTTTTGAGTGAACTTCATCTCTCAAGAAATTTTTCCATGTCATCTAAGTTGTCAAATTTATTGAAAGAAATTTTTCACAATAGCCACTTACCATTATATTTCTATACTATATAATCTGTAATAATGCCATTTCTCTTATTCCTGATATATATAATTTGTAATTTTCCTATATTCTCTCATTTTCAATTATACTGATATTCTCAAAAATCTGTCTTTTGATTCCATTGATATTCTCCATCTCTTTGTTTTCTATTTTATCAATTTATGTTGTCATCTTAAATATTTTCTTTCTTCAGCTTATTTTTCATACTTTTTTAATGTTTATTTATTTTAGAGAGAGAGAGAGAGAAAGCGCGTGAGAAAGCTTGAGTTAGGGAGGGACAGAGAGAGAGGGAGACACAAAATCCGAAGCAGACTCCAGGCTCTGAGCTATGAACACGGAGCCTGACATGGGGCTCGAAACCATGAACAGCAAGATTGTGACCTGAGCTGAAGTTGGAGGCTTAACTGACCGAGCCACCCAGGTGCTCCTTCTCAGCTTATTTTTAATTTAATCTGCTTTCTTCTCCTTCTCCTTCTCCTTCTTCTTCTTTTGTTGTATTTCCATGGTGAAAGCTGAGTCATTGATTTGAGACTCTTCTTTTTTAATATTGATACTTTGTGTTATACATTATCTCTAAGTACTGCTTTATTGGCACTGTCCAAATTCTAATATGTTGTATTTTCATTTTTATTCTTTGTCTTGGGAGTGGGATTTATTGATCTTAGATCTGTGGGTTTTTAATTTTCATCACATTATGGAAAAATTCAGTTATTATTTTTTTAATATTCCCCCCATTGGGAGCTCCAGTTACACATATATCAGGCAAATTAAACTAGATCTCAGGTTCATGGATGCTCTTCACTTTTTAAATTGTTTTTCTTTGTATTCTTCATTTTAGGTAGTTTCTATTGCTATGCCTTCAAGCTCATGAATCTTTCTCATGATAACATTTGAGCTGCCACTAATCCAGTTTAGTGTAGTTTTTATATGAGATGTTATAACTTTTTAATGTAATTTCAACACCCAATGTAGGGCTCGAGTTCACAACCCTGAGAAAAAGGATCACAACCTCTACAGACTGAGCCAGCCAGGCACCCCATCAAATGCTGTAATATTTATCTTTAGAAATCTATTTAGATTCTTTTTATACCCTTACTTGTGTATTTAACTTTTTGAATATATGGGATATAGTTTTAATAACACTTCTAATATACATGCCTACTAATTTTAACATCTCTGACACTTCTGGGTTGATTTTGATTGGTTGATTTTCCTCTTCATTTTGAGTTGTATTTTTCTTCATGCTTTGTAATTTTTTTTAGTGGGGGTGCCAGTCATTGTGATTTTCGCCTTCTAGAGTGCTAAGTATTTTGTATCCCTGTAAATATTCTTGAACTTTTTTATGGGATACAGTTAACTTATTGAGAAGCTGTATGATCCTTGTAAATTTTGCTTTCAAGATTTGTTATCTGGAATCAGAGCAGTGTTACATGAAGAGTTGAGTATTCTTCCCTATTTAGGCAAGCCCCTTCAATGTACTGTACCTAATGTTCAATGAACCTTGAGGATTTCCAATTTGGTTGGTGGGAGCAAGCATTTCTCCCAGCCCTGTGGGAGCATCAAACATGATGCCTCCAATCCTTTTGAGTAGTCCTTTTCCTGGCCTCAAGAGGGTTTTCTCACACATGGGCTGCTCAGTACCCTGCTGGAGGCTGAAGGAGCATCTTTCACAGATGACCTTCATCTCTGTCTATGCAGTTCTTTACTCTCTGGTATTCTTTCCTGAGAACTCTAGTCTGTCTGGTTTCCCTAAAATTTCAGCTTCACCTCCTGAACTCAGGCAGTTTCCTGAGCTCTGTCCTGATTCTTCCTCCTTGTGTTTCAGCCTGGGGAAATCTGAAGGCAGTAAGATGTTACATTGTAGTGTTCATCTAACCTATTTACCTTTTCTTCAGAATCACAATTTTTGTTGCCTGATACTCAGTGACTTAAAAACTACTCTTTCATACTTTTTTGTTCCTTGTTTTGTTTTGTTTTTCTTATAATATGGTAAATCCAGTCCCTGGTACTCTATCTTGGTCAAGAGTCAAGGATTAAGTTTTGTTATGTATTAGTCTCTTAAAATAGTTATTTGTGTTTTAAAATTATGTATCAGAGGTGTTGAGAAAGGCATAAAAGCTTATAAAATAATGTCTGCTGTAGATGCATAAAATGAATAAAAAGTATGGGATATAGGTCAATTAAATATTACAGAACAGATTAAAACAATATATAATTAACCACTAACCAGTTTTTAAACACAAGAATTCAACATTATGAGAATTTACTGAGGATTATACATTTAGAGACTTCTACATAGACATAGTGTTGGTAAATTTCCTGAGGCCAGTATATTCATTTAGAGAAAGTCTTTCCATGTAGGTAAACACTGCCTATTAGAAGTGTGTTGTGCAAAATGATTAAAGAAGAGATAATTTTAAGTAAGAAGATAGTATAAAATATGATAATATGTTTGAAGAAGTATGTAAATTCTAAATTTTAGAAACTTTGAGTTTATTGTTTACATAAAGGCAGCAATAAACAGTTAAAATTGTGGAACAAGTTTGTAATAGGACGATGAAACATATTTTGAGCCAGAATAATCAGGATGAAGTGACAGGGAAACAAATATTAGAGAGAATAGTAAGAAACTTATTATACTTACCTAAATAGAATTAATATGTTGGTTATGTGGATGAAAAGAAGAGACGGAAGAGGGATTACATATACATTGGCAGTAGTTGGTGATTGATGATTGTATGCAGGAAAGAAAAAGGGGAAAATTTCTAAGATAACTGACATTTAGATAAAAGAGCATAAAGAAACTATCAACAGAAGATGAAACATCTTTCTTAGCCTGAAAGCTAAAAACTAAAATGAACCAAAAAAAAGGTAATGATAGTATAATAAAATAATAATAAATAGAAATATTTATTAAAGTTGCAATACGTGCAGGCACTATGCAAAATTCTGTACCTGGACTGTCTCATTCAGTCACCACAGCATTGTTATAAGCTTTATGATGGTCTGCAATTTACAAATGAGGATATTGATCTGAGACTTCTGCTCAAGCAAGTCTCCTTGCTCTGTGACAGCAAGAAGTGGCGGGGTCAGGATTTGAATCTCAACATATCCAGCTCCAGAGACTAGTTTCTTATTATCAACAATTACCATTAAAATGGTATAGGCATAGTTTTAATGAAAACATTTTGGGCAGGAGTCTCTCTAACATTGTATGTCAGACAGTAAAATATAATTGATTTGTGCAATATCTAACCTTAAATAACAATTTTGATAGTGCTATGTAGCAACTACTCTCATAGTTTTTCCTACCAAGATTCTGAGAAAGTATGACACTTTCTCATACTGCATGTTTCTGTATCAACTACATCAGTTTTTCTTTTGGACATAATACATTATTTTATTTTTGTTGTCACATTATGTTTCCCCTTAAGCCAAACAAAGAAAGAATTTAAAACATCAGTGCTAGTATTTACCAGGACTTGAACCACAATAGATTTATGTCTTGGGTAATTGTGATTACTTCATTTTGTTTATTGTGTAGCTACTCAGTAAATCTTGTAATTGGCAAGGTACTATTAAAGTCTCAAGACAAAAATGTCTTATCTTTCCCCCACTGAATTGGATTACATTCTTTCTATCAGGAAGGTAGTATTTATTCTGACTCATTTCTTTTTCTGTAATAAAAGCAGTAAAATTAACAGCGATATAAACTATTCTTGGAACTCATTTAACATCACCAATATATGCAAAGTAAGATGTACTGACAAAACTGCATACACAGAGGCACAAACGAAGAAGTAGAGAGAAAATGGTAGGACTGAAATATTTGATACATACTGTGTGTCCAGACACCATGCTAAACAGTTTTGTTTAGATGATCTCATTTAAAACTTTCAACAATTATCTCCATTGTCTGAAATTTGCCCTATGTCACTCAGGTAATAAGATTTGGAGCCAGATTTTAACCTTCACTGTCTGACTTCAGAGTTCAGGTTGTTAACCACAATGTCACACTGCTCTGTACTAAGATATACTGAGTCAATATAGTGTCTGCCATTTATTTTAATAAAGGAAATCCTGTGTGGCGGAGCCAATTGCTTAAAAGTGAAACGTCTCAAAATGTATAGCCCATGTTCTTCTTACCATACTGCCGTATCTGTTCTCCAGAGACTTCTGAGTATCTTTCTTCTCCTTCACTTGTAAGTTATGTTATTTGTGAGACTTGTTTATAAAGTAGTGTGTCTGAGGTTTCTGTGAAGGTACCATGTCACACCTTCAGAACCTATGACCCATTCTTTAAATAAATGCAATAGCAACACATTTGGATTTTTTCCCCTAAGATGGATTGAACTTCTTTCCTAAGCTGAATTTTCACAGTTGTTCAGAATTATCCAGAGTCAAATCTGGTGGCTAAAATGAATTACCAAATAAGAAAGGCCATTTAGGGATAAAAAGAAAAGAAGAAAAGAAAATGAATTACGGATTTAAAACACTTAGGAAAAATTTCTCATGTGGCTCATAAAATGTCTCTTGTGACAATGTCAAGAAAGAGTTTTTAAAAATGTTTTGAGTTTCAGCTGCATTGTAGGATAAATGTTCAGCCTTCTCAATTTTCCACTTTTAAGCTGCCACAATTATTTGGAGTGATATATTGTGAGATATTTTTGATAGAAACTGTTGATAATGTCACTTTTAGTAATAAAACATATATTCAGTCTTAAAAGAGATTTTACTAAGCTTACTTTGAACAAAGACTAGCACATTACCACACACAAGGGATTAATAAATGCCACTTTCTGTAATAAAATTGGGTTTCATATTAATTAAACTGAGTCACATGATACCTTGATTTACCTATTTAAATATTTGCATCTCCCCATGCTTGTGGGTATTTGTTATGGATTCAGTGACTACATTCAAGGAATAATTTCAGTCATGTGAATCCTAATGCATTTCAGTTAATATAAATTCTGTAAATTGAGAGTTAAGTGTTAAATACCAAAGGATACTTATTTAGAGTTGAAATTATAATCTTTTTCACCAATTTCTGTGAATAAGGATGTATTCTTATTTTTCTTTTTTTCTAAGAAGCTCAACATAACAGAACATACCCTGGAGTGTTAGACTAGGATCTTATATTAGTGTTGATAGCTCTGTAAGAATAAGTGTGTGAAGCTTAGGACACACCAGGGGTGTAAGGAACTGAAACAAAATGTGGTGTGGCTATTTGTGAATATTGATCTTTTTAACTTTGGGTGTATTCAGGTAAGTAATGTAAACTCTGACTACTTTACCACTTTAGAAAAACTTTAATTACTTACACCAATGAAAGAATCTTGTCTGGACGATTTAAATAAATAAATAAATAAATAAATAAATAAATAAATAAATAAATGAAACAAATAAATGAAACAAATTTCATGTGAGGGGATGCCATTGCCTCAGATTTTTCATTTTATTTTCCAGTCTATAAAATCTCCAAAGTTGTGTCATCTATTATTAAAGTAGCAATCTATTTAGTCCATATTCTAAAGTCAATCATATTGGTGTTGTAACATAATTTTAAATTTTAGTAGTGATTAAAATCCTTCTTTACGATGACATGATTTTTCCTCCTTCTAATTCCTTTGCCTGCTACTGATCATCTTTTTATCTGCTTTATAACAGCCTCTCTTTATACTCTATTCTAGTTGATATAATGGAACAAAAGGGATCCTAACGTTTAACTTGCTTTGTGGGAGGTACAAAAGCCTTTTATTCCATATCCATTTGAGGAGTTTGACTCTATGCTAACTCAGTACAAGTTGAGAATAAGGCACTGAGTAGGTGGGAATGATTAGAGAATTTCAGTCAGAAGCAAAGTGGTGAAAGACGATGTATGGGAATGAAGAATACCATATGGGATTCATTTCATGTGTATAACATGGCTGCTTATTTTTCTAATATCTTTCTCCCCACATGTTTTAAGATATCTACAAATCTTCAGAATGTCTTTATGTTCTCTGAATTTAGAGCGATAGTGGTTCCCTACTTGCTAATACTCTCCTAAAGTATAGCTCCTTGTTATTGCTCTTATAGATAGGTCTCTCGTCCTAAAGGACTTTAAAATTTCAAAAACAACAATATCATATGGTCCAATAACAGTATTTATGATAGGGTTATGTAAAGTAGCATTTAAACTTATTCTTTTCCCCTTCCTTTTTTTCAAACTATATTTCTTGGCTTTTAAAATAATTTTGACTGATAGTGTTTATCCTGCACATGTTGTATCTCTTTTTTTTTTTTTTTTCACTTGTGATTCCTATAGATGTTCTTTTCTGTCTCTGTTCACTCTTGTCTTCAAAAGCTTCTTTCCCGTACCAGTTTTTAAAAATATTTTCTCAGGGCGCCTGGGTGGCTCAGTTGGTTAAGCATCCGACTTCGGCTCAGGTCATGATTTCATGGCTCGTGGGTTCGAGCCCCATGTCAGGCTCTGTGCTGACAGCTAGCTCATAGCCTGGAGCCTGTCTTCGGATTCTGTGTCTCCCTCTATCTCTGGCCTTCCCTTGCTCATGCTCTCTTTCTCTCTCTCTCTCTCTCAAAAATAAATAAAAAACATTAAAAAAATTAAAAATACTTTCTCTTCAATTCAAAAGATGATATTAAAATTGACCTTAATATCTGGAAAAAGGGAAGGAAGAAAACAAGGGGAGAAAAGGAAGTAAGGAAAGGTGAGAGAAAGGAAAAAAGTGAGGGCAGGAAAGAGAGAGGAGGGGATAATTTATTACATTGGAATTGGTTGTCAGCATCCTTATTACTCCTGTACATAAGTCTATAAATATCAGTTCCTTTACAAAAATGTGAAGGATACAACTTAGACCACATTTAAAATGATACTTGAGAGATACCTTGATTATTTGGGAACATTTCAAACAAATAACTACCTCATGTTGTTTTTATTAGTCTCTATAATATATTCAGGAGATTAAAAATAAAGCCATCTGTTTTTTTTATGGTATGAAAAAAGAACTTCCTACACCAGGAAGAAAAACAAAAAGTTTAGTACAGAAAAGTTTTGCCACTCACAAATAGTTCAGATAGGCCTTTGTGTGTCTCTGTGCTTTTATGTCTAAAGTCACCAAGGGGAATTCAAACTTGCTGTCTTTTTATGTATTTCACTAAATGAGAGTTAATGCAGAACTGATTTTCTTTTCCATGCCTATTTTCAAACCATTGAACACCTTTATTTTCTTTTTCATTGATAATCTATTGAAACTCATAACTAAGAGAACTTCTGGTTCCTGCAGTATCCATAGACCCTGCTTTGCTATTCACTTGGATATAAATTTAAAGGTGGTTGGATCTTTGTAGCAAGCTGTGGCTTTTGATAAAATTTTCATCACCAGCACTTCACCAGACTTAGTCTTTTAGCAACAAACTCCCTACTTCCTATCCAGTCCAGTATGAGCTGTATTATTGAGGTTTGATTTAGCCCCTCTTACCCTTCTACCCTTAACACAAACATGAGGATTTTTCAAATTGGCCAATTCATTTTCTCCTCTGCCTATACCCTCCATGGCTCCCCCATTTATTTAGGATAAAAGCCAGGATTCTTATATTGACTTTGAATTTCATACATAATTTGATTTTGGGGACTCCTCTCCTCATCCGGTCTACCACTATGGACTTTCTAAAGTTCCTGAACTATATCCTCATCCTAGTGCCCTTGTCCCAGCTGCTTTTTAGTCCAGGAACAGTTTTTCTAGGTATCTGCATGAGAAATGTCCTTACCTCCATGAAGTGTTTGCTCAAATCCATCACAAGCTGACTGCTGTATTTAAAATATTCCTCTCACACACCTCTTAACTTTCTTAGCTTCCCATATTATGTTTTTCATTTTAATTACTACTGTATCTAACAAAATATAATACACATATTTACTATATTCATGATTTATTGTCTATTTCCTTTCTCTCTCTCCCATTTCCTTCCATGCTGTTCAGTGCACACTGCAATGTCAGCTCCAAGAGGGCAGTGTTATTTGTTTTGTTTCCTGATGAATCTTAAGCACCTTGAAAAGTTCATGGAACATAGTTACCACTCAATAAATATTTGATGAATTTATGAATGAAAGTTTTCCAGAAGTGTCATTAGGTTAATGAACATCCTACTTTGATGTTGATCTTCTCTAATCACATGACTAAAACATTTTTTAAAAAATTTCATTTCTCAGGGCGCCTGGGTGTCTCAGTCGGTTAAGTGTCTGACTTCGGCTCAGGTCACAATTTGTGAGTTTGAGCCCCGCATCGGGTTCTGTGCTGACAGCTCAGAGCGTAGAGCCTGCTTCAGATTCTGTGTCTCCTTCTCTCTCTGCCTCGCATCCTCTCTCTCTCTCTCTCTCTCTCTCTCTCAAAAGTAAACATTAAAAATTTTTTTTTTAAATTTAAAAAATGAAAATTTCATTTCTGACTATTTTAAACTACGTTGCTTAACAATTTTTACATAGAGCATCCCTCTCTTTTGGATCAGGAATTATTTTTATTTATTTTATTTTTTATATTTAAAATTTTTTAAATGTTTATTTATAATTTTTGAGGGAGAGAAATAACATGAGCAGGGGAGGGGCAGAGTGAGAGGGAGACACAGAATCTGAAGCAGGCTCCAGGCTCTGAGCTGTCAGCACAGAGTGGGACACAGGCTCTAACTCATGAGCCATGAGATCATGACCTGAGCTGAAGTCAGACGCTTAACCGACTGAGCCACCCAGCCGTCCCAGGAATCATTTGTAAAGAACTATCCCATATATACTTGCAATACTTCCCATTTTCTCAGACATTTTTTTTTTTGTTTTATCATCTTTCTTTTCTTACTGTTTTGATCACCTTCCTATTATGGATATCTATTTTAGCCCTCTCTGTGATTTTATCCTTTTCAACGTGATAAGCTGTTTAACACAGCACATGAAAATTGCTATAGTTATAGGAAAAGTAAAAGTTAAGGAAAGTATTATTTTGCATGGCAGATTATACCACCTATTAATAGCAGATAGAGTTGACATTTTGTAACTTTAATTTTATTCTGTGAAAATTTGTAAGTAATTTTAAAGTTTGTAAGTATAAGCAATTCCTTTTTGGAACCCATCATGTAAGGTAGAGAAAAGAATATTAGATTGATATTTAGAAAATCACAGATAAATATTTCCTAGTGCTACTACTTCTCATTGTGTAACATGAGTAGGCCACTTCACATTTCTGAAACTTACTCTTTAGTATCTTGTTTACTTTTAAAATTCACTCATTCTACTATATATGTGGGATTCTTGACTGTTAGATGGAAAACTGTAATGTGTCTTTACTGACCTTAGTGTTTGCACCGTTGTCCATGTGGCCCATATAAACTCTTTGGCTGCTCCCACTTTCATATCCCTGCTTTCCTGAGTTTGCCTGTTTTCTCCTTACAGTGTATGTTCAATCAGATTGGTTCACTATTTTACAGTGCAGAGAATAAAACTCTGTGAAAACAACTTGCATTTGTTATTCTCACAAATTAGCAATAAAGTACCAAGTCAAATATCATGTAGAGCAAATGTAATTTTCTAGCGCACCTGGGTGGCTCAGTCGGTTAAGCATCTGACTTTGGCTCAGGTCATGATCTCACAGTTTGTGAGTTTGAGCCCTGCATAGGGCTCTGGAGCCTCCTTTAGATTCTGGGTCTCCCCCTCTCTCTGCCCCTCCCATGTTCATTCTCTGTCTCTCTCGGTCTCTCAATAATAAATAAAAAAATGTTAAAAAATTAAAAAAAAAGAACAAAAGTAATTTTCGTGGAAAGCTATATTTCCTAAAAGGGGAAGCATGGATGCAAAAATAAGAGACTACTATTATGTGAAGTTATTATTGATACAGTCAACTGGTACATGTTGGCAGAGCAATAGAATATAGCTATAGAATAGTCCTTGTCATTGTCATCACCATCATCACCATCATCATTGCCATCATTATCATCACCATCATCATCATCACCACTGTTCTTTATGTGCTTACGCTGTTTTAGAAGATATTCTAAGTATTCTCAGTTAATAGTGATTAATCTCAATAATCATAGTATGAGAGAGTGATTGGTTTGGTCCCCATAATACAGTGAAAACTGGAGGCACAGAGAGGTTAAGTGATCTATTTAAGGTGATAAAACTTGTAAATGGTGAGGCCAAATTCTAACTGAATTATTCAAACCCATTTTCCTTAATTACTTTATTATTTTTATTTCACCCTATCCATTAGATTCTAGGCAGAGAATTTGAGTCACCTCATGATAATTAATCTATCGAAATTATCATGAAAGCAGAAGTTGAGGTTGTTAGATGACACTGTGAATATTTGTGGTTACAACAGAATTCATGTTAGCATTGGCTTTCAGAAAATTTTTTTTCCTACTTCAACCATCTTAACAAAGTATTCCAGAAAGTACTTAGTGACCATATTAAAGTTCTAAATGACAAATTATAGTTGAATTTTGGGTTAGACCTCTGGGAAACAAAGATATGGGCTGTATAATGGCAGTAAAATTAATGTTATGAAATTCAGGTCTGATAGATTATCAGACTCTCTGGCTTTTCCAGGTCGGTTCACCTAAGCTCAGTCTAGCCATTCATTCATAGCAAATTGTGAGTAATCCTGAGAAAAGTCCTGTGGGTTTGCGTCTGTTTGGTCCTGACTATGCTGTGGTTTGGCTAGGCTGAAAGCTGAGAGTAGAGATCTATGCCTTCCATACTTGTCAGGGGATACTTGCCAACTGTGAAATTGGTCCTATTGAATTTGATATAATCCTTTCTGGACGAAGCACCTTTCAAGGGTTTCTTTGGTTATGAATAAAGAAAAAAGCCTCAAATTTGAAGAATTCTCATATTAAAATAGTTGTTTGTTCCTCTTACATTTCAAAATATTAGACCTATGTATGTAACTTCAAATGTAAAGAACAGTAGTTTGACATTAAATTTTATATTAATGTATGTGCTTTAGTGTAAGTGACTACATTTTCCTAGGTGTCAGGAAGTTTCATGAATTTCAATTTTTCCAATGCATAGATTTTTAAAGTCTCTTCTCTATGTTTATATTGTACCCGAGATTATTTAAACCTAGTGACACTAAAATATCATCATCATCATCATCATCATCATCACCTAGAATAATTATGGAAAGCAAAAAAATCCTAAAATTATCTTGAATGTTTCTAGAAGGGAAACCTTCCTGACCAGTTTTGGGGTAGCCTTGGGATTTTCAAGTGCAGAGTCTTAACACAAAAAAAACCTAATGATGACCAAAGAAAACAAAACCACCAAATAAATTATTAGAAAAAGAGAGAGAAGTCTGAATATGCACAGAAAGTAAAGGTTTTAGTTATTCAGTTGGTAGCATTATTAGACCAGTCAAGAGTATGGAAAAAGTCAGATTAACCATATAAACTTTTTGTTCTAAATAGAGCAGTTATTCATTTTCTCAAATAGTAACTCTGTTTATATGTATCCAATTAGGTATTATCTTGTGTTATTTGTTTATTTTAACTTTCTTTCCTTTACTTCCCAAAGTTTCTTGAATATTGTGAGTTTAATCACGAAAGATGAATAAAATTTAGCTGAAAGTTGTGATGGACAAGAGCATTCAGCAGTTATTGGAATTTAAGAGTGACTCCATAAAATGCAATCATTAAAAACATCAATTGCCTGAATCATCCAATGATGTCTTGGTAATTCTTAAATATTCTTAGCCCCAATTAAGCAACCACCAACTATTTGTTGACTATGAGTTATATGTTTCGTCCTGAGTTAAACTGTGTGAAATGTATGAAGAAGGATAATGTAGTGTTAAATCACTTTTATCCAAGATCCAACTGCACAACAATAAAGAAAGAGACCTACACATGAAAATATAAGTAAAGGTGAAGTACATGGGACAGTTTGTAAATACAACATGCCATATGTGTGTGTGGTGTGTGTGTGTGTGTGTGCATGTATATATATATACATAAACACAAATATATATATACACACATGTATATACGCACATACATTGTATATGTACGTATAGAGACTTAGTGATAGATATGTACTACAGAAAAAAAAAAAAGAGAAAAAGAAGTTTGAGAAAGGCATCCGTGCTAACTGGGATCATCAAAGGTGAGAAGTGAACAGAAACTTAGTAGAGGAAGCTGGCTGTGACTTGGAGTAGAGGGAGGGACACGCAATGGAGAAAATGCAGAGCCCTGGCACAGGAAGCAACTGAGAATGTTGAAGTGAAGGTTAAACTAAAAGTCGTACCTGAAGTAGGAGAAAACAGGTAGGAATAAGTGAAAAGGGAACAAATTATTTATCGGCTATCGTTAAGGGGAGATGTTTGAATTTTGCCAGTAATCTGCAACTGTAGATTTTGAGTTGAGAAATGACGTTCAACTCAGCAAACATTATGAACCATCACCATGGTTATAGTTGGTTGCAGGTAATGAGAGTGAGGTATTGAGATTTGCGGAGTGGTGAAGAGGTTTGTGTAAAAGGAGCTGGGAATAATGATCGAGTGCAACTCAATAATTCTGTGTCAATAATAATAACTAATTAAGAAGGTTAATATTGTGACGTGCCTGGATGGCTCAGTCAGTTAAGTATTTGATTCTTGATTTCGTCTCAGGTCATGATCTCATGGTTCATGGCATCAGGCCCCACATAGGGCTCTGTGCTGAGAGTGTAGAGCCCGTTTGGGATTCTCTTTCTCCCTCTCTGACCCCCCCGACCCTCCCCTGCACATATGTGTTCTCTATCTCTCAAAATAAACATTTTTAAACAAAGAAGGTTAATATTGAATACATATGTAAACCAGATTAAATGGCAAAGGCAGTGGGTTCAGGAAGATATTCAATCGTTATTTAGACTACCTTTTCATATAAATGATCACTGGTCCCTAATCACTATATTTAGGAGGCAAAGAGAAAAAGATAGTAAAATATTTTTGAGAAAATTCTTAGAAATTTTTGAGAAATTAGTAAAAAAAAGTTGTTTCAACATTATAGACTGCAAGAAAGCAAAGAAGAAGCCCCTTGAGTTTAGCAATTGGAAGATTGGTCTTGACTTTTATCCCAATGGTTCCCATTAAATTCATAAAAGTTGGAGAGTTAATGGGCATCAGAAAATAGAAAGAGGAGAGGATACCCTTTCCGTAAATTGTTTTGGAAATAAAAAAATTAATAGTCACATCACCATGGAAAAGGAGACTATGAGAGTATATTCTTTTGTTTGTTTTGTGTAAGAAAGGAGTGTCTAGTTCATCTATAAACCATTGGAGGACAGGCTAATGCACATAAGCAATCTTAACTGGTAATATCTAACCTGGGTGAAGTTGTGAGAATCCCATGCAAGTGGAGGGAGTATGAGAGAGAGAAAAGTACTAACTGTTAGTTTCAGACTCTCAAAGTCATGAGGATTTTGGCAACTAGTGCCATGCATTTTCAGCCTCCTGCCATGCACATGTACACACACACTTGCACACACACACAGCCCCATGGCTGTCTGTGTCTTTATTAGCCTATTGCTCATATTCGGAGCACAAAGCATGTAGTTTAGTCTTCACTGTTTTTGTTATTTTAATTCACTTATTTGATAACCTTCAAATAAGAATACTTTTGGTTTTAGTGCCAGGCTTGTGTTTCCTGTGTCAACAGTAGTTTAAGTCAAACTTCTAAATGTTTTTAGTAAGTAACTGAATACAGGCTTAAAGGCCTTGAGAGATATTTGGGTCCATCCTTCCTTTCTTCTTTCTACACAGTAAAATACCTCCACACACACAAATATTCTGTTTCCTAATGTCACTCACAAATCCCATGGTTTTTGTCACTGTAAGTTCCACATCTTGTGAATTAAAGCTCAGAAAAATGGGACTCATTACTTCAGAATGAAGATTCTTATAGTAAGTCATATCTCTGATGGAAAACCCACACGGTGATCTTCATAAGCCTTAAACTCTCTGTTCTAAGTAGAAAGTGATACAGTTTCCAAAATGTCCACAGACTGTCTCACAGTAGAGTTTTTAATGAGCTGATATCTGTACAACCCGTTGAGCAGTTCAAACCAGGGTTCTTTATATATCTCCTTTATATAACAGTAAAGGACAAGTAAGTAGAAAAGCATATTAGATCATGAGAGCACTAATTTTAAGGGATAGGAAACATATAAAATATAATACCTTTTAAAGAAAAAGTAGAAATTGAAGAGATTCTCACAGTTATCTGTATAAATGCACAGAATAATGTCAGACTACTTTGAGAAAATTATGAAATGCTTTCCTAAAAAATCTTAGTGTTCAATAGTGTTTCTAAGCTGTATAGTCTTATTGAAAATAATTTAACTTAAGAGCACTTTGAGGAGATGTAGTTTAGTTTAAATTATTTTAGTTACCCCATTTTTTTTACATTTTTTTCATATTCGGGGTCTTACTGCAATCTCCAAAAACTTTACTTATTCACATCTCCAAAAGGCAGGAACACATTCTGCTAAGTAAAACACCTATTAATTAGTAATGAACTCCTGGAAGTCAATAAATACAATAAATCTCCCAGCAATGCATCACTGTTATGTCTTGTTAACTGTTTGAATCTAAGACCTAGATAATTAAGTTGGACTGCTGATATGTTGACAAATATATTAAGTATCAACATAGTAAAAAAGCAAGTTTTAGTCTTTTAGAGATATCTTAGTCAGCCTGTAATTGTTTTGTTTATTTTGTTTTATAAGCATAGAGATTAGAAGCACAGTCTTTGAAATCAAAATGCCTGGATTCTTATCCATTTCCTGGCTAGTTATTTCACTTATCTGTACTTGGTTTTCTCCCCTTTATCATGGAGCTCATAATGATAGTGATATAAAGGATTGTAGTGAAAATTAAATAAAATGTCAAGAAGATACTCGACAAATAGTAAGTATTCTGTGAATGATCACTTCTGTTATTTAATAGTTCCTCTTTTTTAATGAAAAAATACATAATGATCCGCCCCATGTGAAAAAAAAAAAAAAAGGAAAGAAAGGAAAAGAAAAAGAAAGAAAATGTATTTCAGATCTGGATTGCAAAGAGAATAAATATATAACATGAAAGAATTTAACTTCAACACATTTTCCTTTGTTCCCCTAACTATTAACCTTGACAAAGGAGTGCTGACATTTTAGAGAAATGGACTTTTTGGTGAATATTGCCATTTCTTTGTTCTTGCTTTTGACATTTACTGTGTTAACCAGCAACCTAAGTGAAACCATGCAAACACTGGTGTCCAAAATGGAACAAAAGGTGATATTGGGATTTGAGTAACTGAGACACATTTTAAAATTCTGCATTTTGTTTCCATGTATATCATTCACTTAGTCTGGAAAGAAACAAATTATAATCATAATTGAGTCAAGGCATTTTCAGAATTTTCAGATGTGCTCAAGTTCAACATTCTCTTTAGTGCAAGCCAAAAGACCCAAAAGATTTAGGAGAATCATGGTCCAAGCCGTTAAGTGTCTCTTAAAATTCATGTTTATTATTTTGATTTAGGGAATATGGATTGTCTTTCTTCAGCAAATGCCAACTCTGGAATTGTTTATTATCTATTTTTTTAATACTTCCAAAAGCTCTTTGACCTCAGAGTATTCTTCCTTGGCATAGTCACTTGTATTTTCAACACTTCATAGCTGGCAGTGCAACTTAGAATATTTTCCATGTAATGTCTCAAAATACTCTGGGACTTGTTGTCTGATGTGGGATTGGCAAGAATATTGAAGAGTCTCTTTGGGGATGGTACAACTTAGGCATAATTTTGTGGAAAAAGAGAGAAAAAGAGGGACACCAAAAATGAAAAGAAAATCCTTAAAGTAAATTAAATGACAATTAAAGTTATAGAGGTGGAAATATGAAATCTGTGTGGCTTTTCAGGGTCTTGGCACCTCACTTCCTGCGGTCAGCTGATTCCTCCGCAAAGGTTTTTTGGTTTACTTGTTCCAGGCCTTGGGTCACATATATTTCTGACCTGTGGTAATAATAAAATCAACATGTAATGTGGTGTCAGCATCTTATGTGGTGTCCTCCGCTGCCCTCCCAAGTCATAGAGATGAAGGCTGTGTGCATGCTGAAGGGCCAGGGCTGGTGGAGGACACCATCCATTTCATGCAGAGGAGAAGTGGGCCTGTTGTGGTATCAGGAGCCATTACAGAATCGATTAAAGGCAAGTGTGGATTCTATGTCCATCAGTCTGGAGGTAATACACAAGGCTAGACCAGTGCAGGTCCTCACTTTCATCCTCTATACAAAAAACATGGTGAACTAAAGGATCAAGAGAGGTATGTTAGGGACCTGGGTAATATGATTTCTGGTAAAGATATGTGGCCAGTGTGTCTATGGAAGTTTCTCTGATTGCACTGTTAGGAAACCATTCCATCATTGGCCACACAGTGGAGGTTCATGAAAAACCAGATGTCTTGGGCAGAGGTGGAAGTGAAGAAAGTACACAAACAGGAAGCACTGGCCATTGTTTAGCTTGTGGTGCAATTGGGATTTCCAAGTAAATATTCCCTATATTCCCTAAGACATTGTCTGAGTCCTAGTAACTCCTATGTTATCTTGCTAGTTGTAGAAATTTTAACTTAATAAACATTAAACACCATAACCCTAAAAGTATAATTTGTGTGACTTTTTAATTGCTTTAGGTACCTGTGATGAGAACTGCTTTATGATCACTTAGAAGATCTGTATAATTTTATAAAACTCATATTCAGTTAAAATATCTATTTCAATGATCCCTGTATTTTACCAGACTTAATAATCATATATGGGTATTAAACTTAATTGTCTGAATTTCTTTACTTCTCAGTCAAGTCTGTAATAAACAAATACACCAGACAGCACTGTATTTTGAACCTTAACTAAAGTATCCAAGTACAGACTCTAAGAAAAAATCACCATGTAAAACTCTTTGCTGAAGGACTTACAATACTCAAGGCTTATAATAATGCTTATCCTATATATTTATTAATAAGTCTTATAAATCCTAAGAAAACTTCTAAGAAATTGAAGATGGGCTTTTTTAGAGACACCTAAAATGTGAGAGTTCATTCACAATCACACAATAACTTGTTTTTATAGAATCCTTAGGATTTTCTGTATAAACAATCATGTAGTCTGTGAATCAAAACAGTTTTAAGTATTCATTTCTAAATTTACCTTTCTCCTTTAAATTTTACCAATATTTGTTTTGTGTTTTTCTTTTATATTTCTAGATTCAGATATATTTATAAGTATATTTTCTTCCCACTGTGTTGATGTTGCTTTATGTCCCTTCTTATGTCTAGTGACATTTATTTCCTTTAAGTTTGTTTTGTCTGATGTTATATAGCTACTCCAGTTCTCTTATGCTATTATTTGCATGGTGTATCTTTTTCCATCTTTTCACTTCCAACTTATTGTCTATTTTGAATTTAAAGTGTATTTTTTATAGGTAGTATATAATTGAATCTTGATTTTCTGACCCAATTTCACTGACTCTGCCATATGGGTGGAGTGTTTCTTTCATTCTTTCACATTTAATGTAAAAGTTAATATGTTTGGCTCTAGGTGTGCCATTTGCTATTTGTTTTCTGTTTCTCTGAGTGCTTTTTTTCCCTTTCAGTTTCTCTTTTAATCTTTTCTGGTTCTCTTATACCATGATTTTGATACAACAGTTTATTCACGCATCATTTTGATTCTTAACTTTTAAATAATACTTCTTTGTGTTACTTTTTGGTGCTTTTTAATGACTTCTAAATCTCTAACTTATCAAAATCTGCTTCAAGTTGATAGTAAATTGCTTCTGGTAAAATACAGGAAATTTTTATGAGCATAGCTTTCCCCTCCCCCTGCTATTGTCATCATATGTATTATATATGTCTTCTTATCAAATATAAGTCAAATGTTTAACCACTCATGTGACTTTTAAATAATTTAAGAAAAGAGACAATGTATTAGTGAATAGTAACAGAAGAGAAAAAAGTAAAAGTTACTAGACTCACACTCTGTTATCTTTGTCATTCCAGCTTCTAAATACCACATATTTCTGTTCAGAGCTGCCATCAATAAAATAAAATAACATCTCTTATCATGAGAAGATACATAATTTTCATAAAGCAAACTATTCTTGTAAGAATTCCACAATATTTTTGATTCTTTGATATAAACTTAGAATTGAGATAATTATAATATTAATTTTATATTGTATTGTACACACAAAATGAGACAAACACATACTCTAAGCATTAGCATTTTATATTGCTTTACATTTTACTAAGCCCTTCAACATGCCTTTCTCCATTTGGTTATGCTTGAGGGTCTACTGTTACAGAATAGTACACACGAGGTAAATATGTCCTGAGAAGTCAATTTTTCTGCCACAGATTATGTAGTCAAATTTCAAATTTTGTCACTAATTTCACCATGAAATTATCAGCATATGGTCAAATCATTTTTTGACCCTACATAAAAAGCTTCTTTTCTAACTGTTAAGGTCATTTCTAATCTACATTTTTTGTGTTGTTTTGTTTTGTGACACTGAAAGCATAGGACTAAATTTTTGTACAAACTAATGGGCTATGAGGATTACATGGGGGTGAATAAGATACTTTGTTCAAACAATGGGAGAGCTTTAATATAGTGGGGATCAATGTGACGTGATGCAAAGTAGTTTGTAATGTGCTTATCAAAGATCCAAAGCACACTGATTATAGAGTGAAAGCGCATGGAAATAAATTATGAAAGGATACAAATGAAGACACACATTTTATTGACTGTGCCTCATTTCCAGAACCCGGTGATCGTCTTGCTATTCTCAGCATGCTACTCGTTGATGACCTCATTGGTAACATAAGATGCATTCAGCTATCTGGCATCTAGATGGCAGCCAACAAACTATAAACACAGTGCTTTCAAATGGACCATAAAGCCTGACTAAAATCTCCAAGTTAGTAATAGAAATACCTGTTACATCATTACATCATTTGCATACATCCAGCAAATTACTCCCTGATGTTTATATTTGGAAAAAAAATGTGTGTGTGTGTGTGTGTGTGTGTGTGTGTGTGTGTGTATGAAACATATTTTATTTGATGTCTGTTAAAATGTACCATCATCTCACTGGCATGTATGCCAACGTGAAAATGGGCTTGAAAAGGACAGTGTTGGGGAGCATGCTTTGATTGTGTCCATCATATTATGTAATGAGACATTTGGAACAAGAGCTGTAGCTTGGAACTCAGTGGACAGGAATTCAGTGCACCTTCAGGAATTAATAAAAGTTTTTGTCTTGTGGATAGTAGTGACTCACATAAATATATTGCCACTGATCTGTTTTAGCAATGACATTTTTAATCTTGTTTTAGGAGACTCTTCCCTAAGGTTGAAATAATATTGCTATCTTTTGATTTAAGATGCTAGATACCTGGGAAGAGAATTTTCTTTAAAAAAAGCGGGGGGGGCAGTGTTATCTTCTTAACCATGTAAGCTTTAGAAGTTCAGGCTTTGCACTGGCTTTGCTTCTCAGATAGCTTCCTGGAGAGAAGTGAGTGAGGCTCAAACTAAGACGGTAGGTGCCAGGACACTTAATTATGATAGATGAAGCATGGTCTCAGATAAAGATTTATTCTCATTTTAGAACTTCATATTCTAATTAACATTATTCCTTAAGAATACAATCTGAGGGGCACCTGAGTGGCTCAGTCGGTTAAGCATCCGACTTTGGCTCATGATCTCATGGTTCATGAGTTCGAGCTCCACATTGGGCTCTGTGCTGTCAGCTCAGAACCTGGAGCCTGCTTCGAATTCTGTGTCTCCCTCTCTCTGTGCCCCTCCCCCACTCATTCTCTGTCTCTCTTTGTCTCTCATAAAATGAATAAAGTTAAAAAAAATTTTAAAAAAAGAATACAACTCTGGGATACAGGTTCCCTGAATTATCTCTAAAGCACTGTCATAAAAAAAAAACGTGCCCACTGAGGTGTTTGTCAGTCAAGAGACAGCTCGAGTGGGGTATCTGTCAACCCAGGTATAGAAGCAGGGAAAATGGATGAGTCATATTTTTGTGCCCACTGTAAATCCCTTTCTGATACTTAATATAAATATAAAAAGTACTCCTTGAAAGGACACGCACTGAAAGAGAAGCCCTCTTAATAATCTACTCCCTACCAGGGAGCTCTTGTGAGGAAGAAAGTGTTTGTCAGTATTAACTCTTTCAAATCCTAGAGCTTGGCACAAAAGTAAACACAGGAGGAGAAAATCATCCTGAATTATGGATGTTTTGTCCTATTTTCATGGTACCAGGTGGGAGTGTTAACACTTAATCAGTCTCTCTGGCATTATTTCCCATCCATATTGCCAACTTTATCACCGTGAAAGATGCTTTGATCCTCTTCTGTGGTGTCAAGAACAACAGGCCACAGGATCAGTGACATTCTAATCAGTGGGGCATCATTTCACATTACTTGTTATCAGATATGATATTTCACTAATGCATTTTGACAACATTTGGCCACAATACACGGGTCTCTCCTCTCAATATAGATATAGGTATGTAGATACATATACAGATATATAGATATATATACATTTTAAGACATATATATGGTATACCATATATATATATTAAAATGGAGATTAACCACAAAGCACTTTTTTTCTCAGCATTTTAGATTTTGAAGGCAGAAATACTCTCTTTAAAAATATGCAACAGCTTTTGCCTTAAGAGTGCCTAATGTGCTTTTACAGAAATAGAACCAAATCCATAGATCTGGGGCCACCCTTTATAGTTACATATGTTAAAACAATGCCCTGACTGAAATCCTAAGAATTGAAATATGCTAACATTGTCTACAAGTTCCGGTTGTGAAGTATAACTGTAAAATAATAAAAGCTCCTTTTTAGGAGCTCCTGCTCTGCATTAACCCTTTACAAATGGTCTTTTCAGTGTTCACAACCACACTTTGAGGCAGACATTTCTGTATGCAGTATGCATCTCTGGAGATTAAGTTCAAGAGGTGGAATAACTTCGAAGCGATCACTGAGAAGGCAGCCAAGCTCTGATTCTCCCAGAGATCATTCACCATCTGCATGCACTTTCTAATGCTATTCAAGGCCACCCTCTCTCCCTTTTTAACATCTATTTATCCAAATATGACATTATTCCTAAATTATAAAAATCATAAAAATAGAAATTTGGGGCAATCACTAAAAGAAAATTTTGCAATGTGATACAAAATGATGGTCACAGAAAGCCAGACTGAAATAATTTAAAACATCTCCACAATTAGATTTTTTCTTTGGAATTCCCTTTTTTTTTTCTTTGTTTACTGTTTAATAATCAGGAAAACTAGGAGGTATAGCATACTAGTGTTTTCAACTAGCAGGGAAGAAAAGAAAGAACTGATAAATATTAATGTGTTGTTGATCCAAGACAGATTTGGAGCACAGGAAAATTTCAAATCTAGGTATATTTGAATCAGGCTCTGTATTGTCGAAGAGCAGGGTGTTACTGACAAATGGGGGTGGGAAAGGATATGTGTAAAAAGATAGTTGAAGAAAAATAACAAAATTTCCTTTAAAAGTAACAACTTACCCACTAGTTCCAAAAAATACAGTCCTAACTATATACCGTGATAAAATGTATCTTGATACACATTGACCTATAAAGTCAGAACTATGATATATCCTGGATAGAAAACAATTTTTGAATTAGAATATCAAGAAAATGTTGAGGCTTCCACATTTCCTCTCCAAAAAGGACACAGCTTTTATTTCTAATAATGCAAGCTATTAATATGAATGTATTCTATCTACTCAGTATGTAAGACAGACTAGACATTTTCCTTAGATTATTTTTACAGTTAAAAAAAAAAGAACATTTTGTATCAGACCAAAAATAATTCAAACAGATGAGGTAATGCATTCTTTTGCATCACTTCTACATAAGCAATATTCTTTGAGGTTTCTAAGTGGCTTAAAAGGCGATTTTATAGGTTGAAATATTGTCCTTCCTAGTTTTATGGCCAGAGCAAAACAGTACTCGTCTGGAATGCATATAATATTGCACACGGGGTTAATTAGGTTAGGGATGAATTAATTTGTAACAATTTCCGTTATTTGACAGGCATCAATAATATAGTATATTACTTGCATTCCAGACATCAGCATACTGCCATGACCCAGTCAGATTCAATTTGGGAAAATCTTGGATCATATGAATATTTTATTATTGATTTTTTGTAACATCATATTTTACAATCAGGCTTTGTTATAGAACACCATAACAACTTGAAGAGATATTTTAGAAAGCTATACCATTGATGAATGGAAATCATGCTTTCTGTAGTGAAATGGAGACTTACTGTTCTCTCCTTGAAATGAGATGTTAAGGCATAATTTTGTACATTATTAACATCTATTAAAGATGTTTCTTTTCTAAGCAATTTCCCCATCCTTTGATTGGCTGTTTTTGTCACAGGGGAGGGCTGGGATATGATGATGGTTTGGATAACTTGGTTATCTTGGCTTCTTTTCAAACCCCTTCTATTTCAGACTATTTCAGTTGAGTAGTTTGACTTTTACTAAAAATCCCTCCATGTATCCAGGCTCTCATTGCTTGGCACAAAATGATCAGATAAAATATATGACTTTGCACATAATGATGAAAAGGCAGGCTTGCTTGATATAGAAAGGATATGTTGTTCATTCCTATGGTTAATTCCATTGCATCTCCAAACAAGAGCTTACGTGCATCAAAAACCTAATTGTAGAACTTTTAGTTATGGAGATGCCAAGCTTTATGTGCTTCCAATGTGTAAAGATGCAAAAATGACACAACTAGAGATTGACAGAGTTATAAAGCACAAGTTAATTGCATTTAAACAGTTTTGTGGAATCAGAATTACACACACACACACACACACACACACGTCCCCAAAGGAATGACAAATGTCAGTGTTCCTCAGGCTAAAGGTCTGATAGCTCGATCCACTCTTCCTCAGTTCTCATACTTTTCATATTTCATTCAGAATAGTTTACTCCTGCCCATGCTTTTGTTGAAATCACTGACCCTAATATTCGTATATCCCATTCATCACTTCCTATATCTCCTTCCCAGTATCATTTACTCTTTCCAGGTTCCAAAAAGTAGGTAGCTTTCCAAAAGAGCAAAGGGAAATAAGAGAGAGAGAGAGAGAGAGAGAAACCAAGGAACAGACTCAACTATAGAGAGCAAACTGATGGTTACCAGTGGGGAGGTATTGGGGAGTTGGGAGGCTTGGGGGGATGGGGGAAATAGGTTATGGGGATTAAGGAGTTCGTTTGCCATGATGAGCATCGGGTGATATATGGAAGTATTGAATCCCTGTATTGTAGACCTGAAACTTATATATTACACTGTGTGTAGTGGAATTAATAGAATAAAATAAAATATAATATAAAAAACAAAAGCAAACAAGCAAAAAACAAAATGTAGGTAGTTTTCTAAATTTCTATTCATAAGTGTAATTTCTCTTTTTTTCAATTATTTTTTCCTATAGAATCTAAAAAGCTTGGTTAGAGAGACTGACAGTGGAACTGGGGGCAGGAGAGTGATCAAGATGGGAGCCCATACGGTGACATGGCATGTGTGCTAGCCACCCAACATGCACACACACACACATATGCATACACATATGTATTATATATTAGAGCTAATTTGTCTCAATACATACTAACTACCAACTTTGTATTAAGCAGTATTAAGATATCTAATATACAAAGATATATGGGACATAATTCCTCTTCTCAATGAATTTTCAATGTAATAGGGCTGAGAGCCCCACAGAGAGATAATGAAAACATAACATACTGAGATTGAAGCATACTCAGGTGTTAAAATTACCAACAGAGAAATGACATAGTTAGTATACTAGTCAGGATCGTGAGAAAACTAAAACTTGAAGAGGCTAAGCACAGTGATGCCAAGCATCAGAACTCTGTCCAGAGGAGGGTCCTTGCCCCAAACTTGTCCTGTCAGGAGACAGGCTGATCCTTTGGGAACACGGGGGCCTCGGATTGCAAAAAATGATGCCATGAAATGTTGAAATAGCTTCTCTCTCTTTTAATGCTGAACAACCGTGTGAATTCCTTACAAAGATAAGCAGGTTGTCAGTAGAGGCTCATGGTGTAACAGATTGCTCTTAATATGCTTCCTATAAATATCTGTAGAAAAGAATCTGAAATACTCTTAGGTTTGGGCGCGTGGGTGGCTCAGTCGGTTAAGTGTCTGACTCTTGATTTCAGCTCAGGTCATGATCTCAGGGTTTCTGTCAGTGCAGAGCCTTCTTGGGATTCTGTCTCTCTGCCCCTCTCTCAGTTGTTCTCTCTCTCTCTCTGTCTCTCTGTCTCTCTCTCTCTCTCTCTCTCTCAAAATAAATAAACAAATAAAATACTCTTAGGTTTATCTCTAAAATAATGGTATACATTATATGACATATAAAATATTTATAAAGAACATTTTTCTGTTACTATAAATATTCAGAATTCTAAGCACTAGAAATTTCTAATATTGAAAAAATTGCCTAATTCTAAGAAGGGTAACTCATTGTTTTATTTGCATCGTTGTACTACGTGTTTTAGTAGTAATACCGTGTTTAGAAGAATGACAGGCATACATGCGTGTACCTAGAATTCAAATAGAAAATAATGGGGGAAGCCAGATGCAAGTGCCAGTTCCCTGCTGTCCTCCTCCCACGACACCGCAGCCTTTCACTTCATCTGGTGCAGCAGCATTTCCGTGGCCTCCAGCTGTGGTCAGAATGGTGTTCATCTCGTGCTATTCCCTAGTGTCCCTAAGGTGTTTAATTTTCAAGTTATAGTTGACACAGAGGAATAGAAATTCAGCAAATGAAAGAGTAACTTGAGATAAGAAACTAAAGGTGACTACAGGGATATTATCTCTGCTTTAGGGGAAACATATTTTCCGATGTAATCATTGAGCCATCTTGTGTCATCTTCTAATCCTGGGAGACCAATTCTAAATAGATGAGGATGTCTATTTATTCTAGGACATAGGATTTTAAATAAAAGAATCCTGTGATTTCTTTTAAGCCATGGAGCTACATGGCAAGGGTTTTAATCCTCCTTTAAACTTAATTATATGCTTATTTAAGATCTTAATTACCAAAAATTAGTTTTAGGTGACGGGCAATGAATATAGAGACACAACATCACAAAAAGTATCTGCAAGTCTTTTACAACTTCTGAAAAAATCATTAATGGAATGTGCAAACATGTTGTTGACTGAAAAAATATTTTATTCATGTGATGATGAAGTAACAACCTATCTATATGAATAGATGCTATAAGTTTCTCTATAAAGTAAAATTAAAAAGGAATTTCTAAAATAGAATCAACATCATATGTGCTACTAAAGAGTCAATCCTGTACCCATAGTAATCGATAGAAGAAAGAATGATGGATAATATAAATTCGAGGAGAGGTGTGTGTGTGTGTGTGTGTGTGTGTTTTCTGTTTCTCCGTGAGGAAGTGCATACCACTGGTTTGTTTTGTTAGACTGTTCCCAGAGTTCAGTATGGTAACATGCATGTAGAGTAAAATGTTATCAAAACCATATGCATACCAGGTTAAACTGACTTAGGAAACATTTGCTAGTTACTTAAAGTTCTATGCTATGAGCATAATGGAAGCAACAGGTGAGCTGAAGGAAAACTTGGTGTCAAGTTCTTCTCTACCGCCTTCTGAGGCTAGGAATGGGACAAGTTCCCTCAACATAAGATAACACCTAGCTAGATAGGGCCAGTCAGGGCTAGAACACAGGTCTATTGCCTCTCAATTTGAGGCTGTTCTTCCTCCTCCATGAAAGGATAGAGTTGAATATAGAAGCTGAACTTGCACTTCAAACTAAAATAATAGTAAGTTAAAATTGTTAAATACTAAGATAAAATAACTGAAAATAGTTTATACTCTAAGAAATGTTCTGAAACCACTTTATTAATTCAGCAGTTCCTTTCAATATCTGCTGTTCCTTTAGAAGTGCCAGAATATTCTACTCATTTGTTAATTTCTTGTGAGTCTGTGGAATGTTTAATTTATTACCAAGTGTAATTAAACAGAAAGGTTAGAGATAAATAGAAGGGAGTACAATAGAGCCTTGAAAACCAGTTTGGGCAAAGGAGCAGGCTTTGAAGTATAAAGAAATTACTGTATATGAAATTGAATCTTTAAATATTGAACTAATAAATGTTTTTACATCAAGAGACTTCATGTTGTGCTACTTTTGAAAAATCAGAAGAATGGTAAAGATGAGTTAAAATAGCATTCTATAAATGGTAGTAAGATTCTTGAAAGAATATTGTTTACAAAGCTGAGCTGCTGCTTCTATTTAGATATATAAACATATTGGCTTCTTAAATCTATAATACCTTATACAGTGTGAGACTGAAGTATTCTATCTCTCAGGTTTCAATTGCCATAGAGTTAAGTCTAGAATTTTGGTAGAATTATATAAATTTTGGCATAAATTATTTAAATGAATCTCCTTTATTGGAAAAGTTCATTGGGAATAAAAAAAAAGCAATAACTATACAAAAAAAAACAGTACATACTTATCTTATTCAGGAGAGTTTCCTATTTGGCACCAAGGAATTATTCAAATATCCATTGGGTCTTTAGAAATAAGTCTGTGATCACCTAAAAGAGCTGCCAATTATTGCCATATGTGAATGTGGTTTTTGTAATCTGGACACCTATCCCCTAGGATTTGGACTAATAGCTCTAGCCTTTTACTTCTCATTAACTGTCAGAAAAGCTATCAGACAGGGGAGACATTGGTCAGTGCCATATGATACAGATTTGGACAAGTGGCTGAAAGTTAAAAAGATCAGTATCACCTTAGCAACAGTCTGTACTTATGGAGAAATAAGACTCAGGAAAATGAAAGAATTTCAAAGTCAGATTAATTTTGGAGCTCGGTAAAAGAAAGATCCCTCAAGAAGTGAGGACAAGATGTGAAGGGAAGTCAGCCAAGTTTGTAAGTGTTTACTAGTGCATATGGCAGCCAAAAAAATAAAAATAAAAATAAAATTGCCAGTATTGGGGGTGGGAAGAATGAATCTGAATAAAGAAGCTGGGGCGCCTGGGTGGCTCAGTCGGTTAAGCATCTGACTTCGGCTCAGGTCATGATCTCATGGTTTGTGGGTTCGAGCCCCGCGTCAGGCTCTGTGCTGACAGCTAGCTCAGAGCCTGGAGACTGTCTCTGGATTCTGTATCTCCCTCTCTCTCTGACCCTCCCCTTCTCGCGCTTTCTCTCTCTGTCTCTCAAAAATAAATAAAAAACTTAAAAAAAAGAAGCAAAGAGGTTTTGAGCTACAAATTGGAGGTAATCATTTCAATCGCTTCTGGGGGGACCCATTCTGTGTTGGTCCTTCCACCAGTAAATACAAAGATTTCAAAGGAGGATAAAATTATTAGTAGGGAGTAATGAGACGGACTGGCATATCCACAAGGAACCAAGGGCAAAACATTGTTCTGATTTGTCTATATTAAATGTAAGTTGTGTAGATATGAGAGATCTATGGAAATCTCCAGAGTTACAAAGAGGTAGTTGGAAATATTGTATAGAGCAAAGGGCTGGCTGAATAACTATTAGTAATGTACTTGGACAAGAGGATGCTCTTTTGTGAAATATTTTTGTGAACTCTCTTAAAAAATACAATTTTAATGGAGAAGGATATTGCAATAATATTTTAAGGAGAAACAAATACCTAATACATCTCAAAAATAGAAAATTAGGAAAAGGCAAATGTGGTTTAATTTTGTTCAAATACACTGAGAAATCTATTGATTTATGTCATAGATTTTAGAAATGTTTGCTTGGGTTTATCATGAATGTTTGAATACTTACATAAATATATATTAATATTTACCATTTTATATATATATTTGAAACTTACTATACACATGCTTAATTCTTATAAAATCCTGCTAGGATTCTTTTACTATCCCCATTTTATAGATACAGATAGACTGATATGAAGAGACTTTTTAACTTGTCAGTTACATAGATAGTAAGTAATGGAGTCAAGATTTGAACCTGAGTTGTCTGAAACTTTGTTCCTCACAATTACGATATGCACATCAAAATAATATCTCCTATTAGGGGTGCCTGGATGGCTCAGTTGGTTAAGTGTCCAACTTTGGCTCAGGTTATGATCTCATGGCTCATAAGTTTGAGCCCCATGTACGGCTCTTGCTGACAACTTAGAGCCTGGAGCCTGCTTCAGATTCTGTGTCTCCCTCTCTCTGCCCCATCCCTACTTGCATTCTGTCTTTGTCTCTCAAAAATAAATGAACATTAATTTTTTTTTAAAAAAATATCTCCTGTTGATTTTCCTGATGTTGCATTTTAAATTGTTGGTTCAATAGTCATGATATATTTTTGTTGATATGCTCATAATTTTTCTTCTTTTTTGCTTGGGGATAAATAGTGTTTACTGGTAAACTCAGGCAAATGTTGGAGTACACAGAACACAAGTTTTCTGTTTTGGAGTCCAAGTATCTGGTTCATGCACAAGTCAAAATCAATATTCTATTCTGAGAAGAATCACCCAACTCAGTAAAGACAGTCTTTCTAATGTGTCTGTAACATGGAACCTTTCTCTACTAGTATTTATTGTAATCTTTTTACCTTAAACAAAACTATAGATTGCTTGATCATGTTGTCTTCTCTGGAAACCCATATTGTTTTTGGAAACCCATACTTCTGATAACCAATTTCATCTGTTGACAATAAACAAAAGCCTGTGTGACAGAGAAAACTTAAGTTGGCATTTTACTTAACATGAGAATATTGGAATCAGTTTCTTTTTTAATTGTTTTTATTCCAACATCACTTTCTTTTTTTTAATTTTTATTTGAGAGAGAGAGAGAGAGAGAGAGAGAGAGAATCTAAGCAGGCTTTACGTGCAGTGCAGAGCCCAGTGTGGGGCTCAATCCCACAACCCTAGGATCATGACCCAAGCTGAAATCAAGAGTCAGATGTTCAACTGACCGAGCCACCCAGGTGCCCCAGAATCAATTTCTTTACAGTACAAATATGAGAAATGCTACACAGTTTAGTACAGCAAATGCTTACTTGGCTAACTCAGTGTAACATATGCAAACTTAAGTTGTGTGTCCTTTCCCATATTTTCATTCATTCCCTAACTAAGAAAATGGGAATAACACCCAACAACTTGAACAAAAAGCTCAGATACCAGTTCTTAAGATTTCTTCCACCTTATATTCTTCATCAATTCTATCTCCAGGATCTATCAATATTATCTAGATAATATATCTCAAATGAATATGCTTCTTTCTATGACCATAACTATTTCTCTATCTATGTCATAACATCTCTAATTTGTACTATTTTAGTAGTCCCCTGTGTACTCCATTCTTGACTCAGTTCAATGCATTTGCCGTAGGAACAAGAATGATCTCTTTGAAATGTAAATCTGATTATGGTGTACCTCATGCATGAAACCTTTCAATGACTTCCCACAACACTTACTATATAAAAACAAGCCCTTAATATAACCTTCACAGCACTGCATGGCCTAATTTGTCTGCATGCCTCCCCAGACTAATTTGAGGCTCTCTGTTTCAGCTTTACTTTTTTTCTTTCAGTTTCAAAACTCTCAAAATTCTTGCCTCAGGATTTCACCCCAAAATGATCTGTCGTCCATTTTTTTGCTTCTGTTTTTTTTATATATCATATGAATCTTGTAATGTTTTGCATGTGTCATGGAAAATGATAGTCCTTACTTTTAAGGTCAGATGGTATCCATATCATCATTATCATCATAATTATTATTATTATTCAATTCTAAATCCTCTTACTCCTTTTTGTTCTAAACTAACTTAATATGTTCATTTAGGAAAAAAGTTTCTTTAGGAAATAATACCTCATGTTTTCTTTTATCCTAAGCATATTTGTTTAAACATAATTCAAGAATTTTTTTTAAAGAAATGTTTAGAAGCAACTGAGAGGGGGGTGCCTGGGTGATTCAGTTGGTCAAGCATCCGACGCTTGATTTCGGCTCACGTCATGACCTCACAGTCATGAGATCATGCCCCATGTTGGGCTCTGTGTTGGGTGTGAAGCCCGATGGGGATTCTCTTCCTCTTTCTCTGCCCTTGTCCCCCACTTGCTCTCTCTGTTTCAAAAAAGAAAAATTAAAAGAAAAAGAAACTGAGAGCTTCCTTTATTTCTAGCTTTAAAACATAACTTACGATTACTATTAATAATACATAATTGTATATTAGGTATATATTACATATATTACATTATATATTTCTACATTTAACACCTAATGGAACACATTTTTTTTTAAAAAAATTGTCCTTCCATTTGTTTTCATCATGAAACTCTCTAATTGATTCACAGCATAAGACTGATTATTTAAGGGAAATATATTACACTATGATGTTTATGATTAGTTGAACCTAGTAATTATGCTTGGGAACTACTATAATGGGACATTACTATGGAAAGATGAATACAGCTTTTATCCTTCTCTCAAAATGTATTGGTTGCTTTTTGTGAGCCAAGCATTCTCATAGGTGCCAAGGAATAAAGTGGGGGTGAGGGATCCATAAAGTGCTTATTATCTTATCACACCACAGTAATATAATAGGAATTGAGTTTTAAAGAGTAGAATGTTATTGATACATGTTTTATGAAAGCATGATTAGGTCTTAAGTATTTAGTTTATATGTAGTTCTAGTAACTATATTACTGTTACAAGGCATATCAGTTATCAACTGACTTGAGCACCGTTTGGGAAGAAGGATTTCAGATACTGGAAATTTCTCTGGCCGTTAAGAATGCAGATTGTGATATGTGAAGGCAGGTCAGAATGGGTGCTGGATATGTCCTTGGGTGATTTCAGATAATACTGAACATGAACTGAATTTCTTTTAGTCACAAAACTTTATTCTTTGTTTTAAGAATAGCTCCCTACTCCAAATCAAATAAATTGAAAGTACAATGAAACTAAGATTTCCTTAAAAGGAAAATGGTATGGATCCAGCTTTTATAAATTATGTGCGGGCATTTTAGATATACTATTTTCTAGTCCTAATTAATGAAAATTTTATTGGTTTCTAAATCTGTTGATACTAAGTTGCACTTAATGTGTAGTCAGAGTGACAAGTACAGATTGGGGACAGTGCAGAAGACTTTGCTAGGCATCATTTCTGAAGTGCATCAAATCTACCCCAACGTCTTGAGAAAAGTGCTATTTTTTCCACTCTTGTTGGTAACCTGAGCATTTGCTCTTCAGTATACCCTTTGCAGAATTCCAAAGACAATGTTATATTTTAGTGAAAATTACCTATCAACTGTATAATAGACAAAGTTGAACATTTTACCTTCCTAGGCTGCTTGAGGGCTCTTAATGTCCAGGCAACTAAAACAATAAAGTGGAATTGCATCAGCTCTTTTAGTTTTTGATTGGAAACTATTTAAGGGAATGCCTTTTTCCCCCTACACAATAAAGTTCCTTGTTTCAGCTGATAAGATAGAGAAAGTAGAAATTTTTTTCTATGGTGAGCAGGCAGACTCCTCTGCAAAGGCATCCCACTCATCAAATACCTTTCTAACAGACCTACAACAGTGAAGCATTCCCTCTTCCCAGTGACCAGAAATGTCTTCCATCAGACCCATTCACCTGGCTACACATAGGCTTGAGATTATTGAAGAAAACTATTATCAACAGTTACTGCAGTAAAATGAAGTAAGCAATTTCCTTGTGTGCCCAATAAGATCTGTCTATTATCTATATAGTCACACTGTATAATATTTTTTTGTTAATTTTAGAGTACTGGATTTACTGCCAATCCTACATCCGATACCACTTTAAAATTTTACAGAATGAGAAGGCAGTGAATACAAAATATAAATATCTGTGTCTAGGAAATCCTCAGACTTAGATTTCATTTCTGCTTACAGCACCTAATAGAGGGATAAGTAGTCAGTGCACTAATATCATTAAGCCTCAGTCATCTCTCAGAAAAATAGATAATACCTGTCTCACACGACCACTGTAAGTACAGAAGTGAAATACAAGTGCAGCACTAGACCTGGAGGAGATTTTCAGTAAATGGCATTTATTATATTACCCAGAGCTGAGAACTATCGCTTCAAGAAGATCAATCTGGGGAAGGTACTGCTAACTGATAATGCAATCTGCCTGGATTTTCTTTCTTTTGTCTTTTTCTTTTTTTCACAGTCTTTATTTAATTCCAGTTAATTAACATACAGTGTAAAATTAGTTTCAAATGTAGAGTTTAGTGATTCATCATTTACATAGAATACTGCCTGAGTTTTCAAAGGCTGCTGGGTTTATATGTTACTTAATGTCCCATCTCCTGTCCACTCCCTCACCTCTCTAGCCTTCTGTGCAAAACTAAACCCCTAAATTTGCAGAATATAAGAAGACAATTTTCCTCAATGTAATTCACAAGTCAATCAACACAATTTTAAATAGTAACTCCAAAGGCTAGGTGGAATATATTGATCTCTGGTTTAAAGAAACACTTGCAAAATCTTCTCAGTGATTTTAATTACACACACACACACACACACACACACACACACACACACACACTCCTGCACAGACCCCTTTCTCCTTCCTTCCCTCCCTCTCCCCTTCTATTTCTCTCTTTGTCTCCCTACTACCCCCTCACTTCAAGGGTGGCAACTCTAAGCACAGGTGACCAAATCTGAAACTGTGTAAAATGATCAAGTAGAGGGAACAAAAATGGCAGACACCCTCCCACTTTTGTTCTTTACCCTTATGTTCCAAACATCTAATGTGTCCAAGTTATCTGTACTAGAAAAGTGATATATCTTTGCCAGCTATAAGTAATATGGTTTAATATTTCCTCTGTAATAGTTTCTTATCTTTCTCCCATTATTTCTGCCCTTTAATTCTCTCTTCCTCTTGGATGAATGTAAATTAATTTAATCTTCCTATCCTTTTAATTCTATGCATCTATCTCCCAAATTGCATGTAAAGTTCTAGAATAATATAATCATAACAATGCTGGAAAAAAAAGATTATGCCTATATTTAGAAATTAACCACTTTATTTTTTTAAATTTTTATTTATTTTTGAGAGAGAGACAGAGCATGAGCAGGGGAGGGGCAGAGAGAGAGACACACAGAATCTGAAAAAGGCTCCAGACTCTGAGCTGTCAGCACAGAGCCCAACACAGGGCTCGAACTCACAGACTGGGAGACCATGATCTGAACTGAAGTAGGATGCTTAACCAACTGAGCCACCTAGGCACCCCCAAAATTAACCACTTTAAGGAATTCAAGCTTGATTATTTTTATTTTCATAATGCCATTAAATACTATTATCTATTACTGTTTAACTTGCCCATGAGAGTCTTCCCTATATTTCGAGAAATTTATTTCTACCTTAATTAGGGAGTACGGAGAGATATTTTGTATTTTTGACATACATATTAGAATAGACATACATATATGAAACCTCATAGTGACCTTTTTTTCTTTGAAAACCTTATGTTCTAATGTAAAAAGAAAAAATAATTTTTTCTTGAATAGGATGGAATTAATTTTATGTAAAATTCAAATATATAGACATGCTGTCCTGTACAGTTATAAACATTCATGCCTTTCCTAAACAGTTTCAAAATAGATGATTGGTTGAAATTTTTTGAAACACTTACTTGGCTAATGGTTGTGTTGGTCCCATGGGCATCTGTTTATGGTCATCTGTTTACTTTATGTGTTTTCTTTGAGAAGTCCATTCTTATCCACCTAGGGAATGAAATTGCAGAAAATGCTAAGTAGAAATCTATTTTTGTCTTGGAGCAAATATTTACTTTAAACATAAAAAAAGAAATGAAAAAAAAGAAACCCTTGAATTATATGAATTTATTTTTTCTTCTATGGTAAATTACAAATGTTAGCCATTTGTAAATATTGAATTGAAAGCAAATATTGAATACTTTTAAATTGGACCCTTCTATTTGGTAATATTTTGTGATCATAAAGTGAATACTTAACATATAAATGACACATTATTGGCTTATTTTAAATCCCTCACTTGTTTTTAAAGTTTATTTATTTATTTTGAGAGAGAGAGAGAGAACAGGGAAAGGGCAGAGAAAGAGGAAGAGAGAGATTTCCAAGCAGGCTCCACTCTGTCAGTGCAGAGCCCAATGCAGGGTTCGATCTCACGAACCGTGAGATCATGATCTTAGCCAAAATCAAGAGTCAGAGGCTTAACCAACTCAGCCATCCAGGTTCCCCATAAATACATTACCTTTTGACCACAATGTTGTCAATTATTTTAATAAATTTCACAAAATAAAAATAGGATAGAAAGCTGATAAATTATAGTATGTGTTGAAGTATAAATTTGAAAGTTGCGGGGGTGTTTCCTCAGGAAAAAAAGTGGCCATTATTTTAAAATTAATCTAAAAAAAGGAAGTCTAAAGGACCTCTGATACAATATAATGATGTCAAAATTCCATATGGTGATCTCTTTTGGAGAGTAGATAATTAATAATATAACTAAGAGGGCAAATATTTTTGCATTGAGCATTCACAGAATTTTGTTTTGTTTTGTTTTTCCTCTGAGTTTTCTACTTTTATAGGTTTCCTTTCAAATTCACTATTTAAAAAAATTGTGCTATTTTCTGTATAAATGTTTCCAAGTGAGATATAGTTACTTGAGAACAAAAATGTGAAATTCACTGGGGTGCCTGGGTGGCTCAGTCAGTTAAGCGTCCGACTTCAGCTCAGGACATGATCTCACAGTCTGTGAGTTTGAGCCCCATGTTGAACTCTGTGCAGATAGTACAGAGACTGGAGCCTGCTTCAGTTTCTGTGTCTCCCTCTCTCTCTGCCCCTCCCTAGCTTGCCCTCTGTCTGTCTCTCTCTCTCTCAAAAAATAAATAAATATTAAAAAAATTTTAAGTGTCAAATTCACATTAGTGAAGCTACCAACATTCACAGTCAATGATAATTTCACCCTATGTTGCATTTTTTAAAGAAGAGAGGAGATGAAAAAGGAAACACCTAGAGAAGTATAAAAGAAACAAGAAGTAATAAAAACCATGGTGAGAGTGTGTGTGAGTGTATGTGTGTGTGTGTGTGTGTTTGTGTGCATATTAGTGAGAGTGTGATTTTGATGTATAAATCCAAGCCACACATGTGGTATGCATAGTTTCTTACTTTCCTGACATGAGCCTAAAGCTCATGACTTGTGTCTCAAACTCCTACTCTGGGTGACTTCAAATCTATTATAGAAATTCTGTTTTCTTAAAATTATTTCATTTATTTATTATTTATTTGTTTATTTATTTATAAAGTATGTTTATAGTGTAAATATTGCAGTGGCGACCTCCCCATGCTCTAGCTATGGTTCCAATGCAGCCTGAAAGATCCTAATCTGTTATGAGGGCCTACTCAAACATAGAGGTGACTTACCTGTCCAAAACCCCTTCCTAGGAATAGTTTTCTTATATATCTCACTGCTCTCCAGGTCTAAAGAAAACTACTGGCACTATTCCAAAAGGACAAGCTGTCTCTCAGTATGCCCTGAGTATTGATTTGGGCCCTATGCATTTTACATTCCCCATAATAAAACCCCATAAACATGATTTTGTCTTTCATATCCCCCCCCCTTTTAGTATTTACCTATTCATCACATACATCTTCCTATGAATTTGTAAACTTAGTTAATGGGTCTTGTTCTCTGGGCATTGATAATTAAGGATAGAAAAACTCAACTTGTACTACCTTTAGGATGAACAGCTCTTCCTTGAAGGTGGAAGACAACTGAAAAGCTGGCAGCACACAACATCCTTAGGATGGGGGGCTGTTTTAGTATTCTCTTTGTGGTGAGTGTACATTGGACATACTGGCACCTGTCTTGCTAAATCTGATGGAACAACAACAAACACAATAAAGTCTTGTTAACTCAGCTATCTTTGAGCCACACTAGATTGTGATTGATTCTGTTGTGTGGTATGGTGGCATTTTGCCTTAGGTCTTTTTTATTGAACAGTGGAAGGAACAGAAGAAGGAAACACTTGATCACTTTGTAAATGCTGCACATTGCAGGCAGGGTTTAATGACTGAACGTCGCCACTTCCAGTGTATTGAAATGCCTGCGCCTTGCCTCAAAGCATTGTACCTCTATTCAAATGGCAAAGAATAGAGTTCCTGTAAGATTGTGGAGTGCAGCTCATTTTGGGAATAAACAGTTGCTTTGACCTTGTACCGGCAAATAGACCCTGTCAGGCCTGGAATTGCAAGGCCAGGAAATCATCTGTTTAGTCAGTGCTGGTTCTGGTCATTAGTTTGTGTTTATGGCTGGGAATTGATAATATAGCCCTGTGTATATGGAGCTAAAGTCTGAATACTGAAAGGGACCTATTTACCAACAGCTTTATTTTTTAATTTAAAGTTAATTCAAATTGAAATGAGCCTTTTAACCCTTAATTAGGACCATGTTTTCTCTTAAAAGTCAACCACATTAGTCAACTGGAGACAAAATTCACTTTGCAATTGAAAGGCTGTCTACTTTCTTTCAACAGTAGCCACCATGGTTTACTAAGTGCATTTGTTTTCCTTTCACTATGGTAACTTGACCCATTCTCTGTATCAGCCTGGCTCAAACCCATCAATTAGGACTTAGAGGAAAGTATGCTATGCAATTTGGGAATAAGGCCTAGATTCTATCTTGAAGCTTTTTTATAATTAGTATTCATTGTATACACAGTGCTCATAATACTCTCTATTTCATACTTTTTCTTTGTTAGTTTCCAAAGCTGATAGTTTGTTACTTTACCCCCCTATTGACCTGCAGTACTTAGTTCCTGTTTTATTGTTACTTCTTCATAAATAAGGAATCAGCAGATTCCCAAAATATTTTTAATTCATTCACTACAAATTGGTGTTATTTTGGCTTCCTTCTATTATTTTATTAACATTTTTAGTGTTTCTCAATGGCAAATTAACATTTGGCAAGGGCTTTATCATTTTTGTTCCACTGCGGACTCTCTTGGGGTTTTTCAAAAAGTTTTGTGTTTGCTCAATAAATGAGCAAGCATATTCTTACTAACTCAGCACTTAAAATAGGGAAACTAAAATTTAGATTAGCAAGGAAAAGACAAGTAAAACCTCACTGCAGATTAACAGAAGAGAAACGTAATCTCTTAAATTATGTTTTCAATAGTGTGCTCATTCCTCTTGTCATTAAAAAAGAAAAAAAAATCACCTTACAAAATTAAAGAGAATAATTAATATCAATATTTTTATGCATTTCCATAAGATTCTCAAACTTTTAAGCATCCTACTCTATCTGAAATGTACATACAATCAAATATAGACTTACTGTGCTATTGGTTAAACTGAAACTATAAAACGGAATTATTTGGGGGTCAATTTATTTTTCAGTGCATTCAATCATGAAATCAGTACATCCTTTGAATACATTCTGCTCTGACTCAGAAAAACAACACTGAAAAGAGCAAAAATCTGTCATTTCTTTTTCAAGTATAGTTCTTTTAAGTCAGAATAGAACCTTCTTTTTTTGTCTTGTTACCCTATGTGATTTTATAATTTCACTGGCTAATTTCAATCCTTAAAGCAGTGATAAAAGTGCTTTGATATATAGTATTTTTTTCTTTCTCCTTAGAAAGTTGTAAGCATCCTACAAATTTTGGTACACAAAGTATTAACTCTTTAAAGTGTCAACCTGAAGAGTTTTTAGAGATAAGCTTGCCAATGTCCATCATCTGATCAATGAAAAAATAGAGGAGTAGAGAGGATAACTGATTGCAAGGAACTCATTCACTTCAAAAATGTATCTTATCACCTGCTAGGTGCTGGACATTGAACTAGGCACTGGGCGTACAGAATGAATAGGAAGTAACTCCTGTCTCTAGATTGTTCAAGATCTAACCTGAGAACACAGAGTAACTACTAAAAATGGAACTTCAGACTTATTTCTAGAAGAGGAAGTCACTATCCCAAAGACCTCATTAAAATTTGAAAACACCTGGACATGGACTTTGAGATAACACCAATTGAGGAGAAAAGACTACATCAAAACCTGCATTTCCTCCTTCCTTGTCCAGTGCTCTTCCTATAAGATGCTGAAAACAACTTGAAGTGTTGGGTTAAAAGGAAGAGAATTGAAGAATTTCTTGGTGAAGACAACACTAAAATGTATTGAAAATTGTCTTAGCAATTACATTTTCAAGGGAGGAGATCCATTTCTAAAATAACCATGCCATTTAGAATTCAGCTTTTTAAACCTAGGATTATAACTTTTATCAGTGTAGGACCAGACACAATAAAGTGTCTTGGTCATTTTGGAGATTAATACATATTGTTTGAGGAATATCAATAAACAAAACCCCAACCCTGTCTGAACAAGTCTCATTACTTAGTAAATCCATGCTGATATCCAGTAAGGTTTGAGGAAGTTGTACCTCTGGCTTTTAATGGTTATTAATTTATATTCATGGATCCTCCTACTTTGATTTATCAACACAAAATCAAAGACAAGAGTTCCTGCCACACTTAGCTATTTTGAAAATCTTCATTACAGGAAGGGAATAAAACTTTTATGGGAACACACAAACAAGGGGGTCAATTTGCCTCAACTTAATATTAAACTTTAGGTACTCCTTGGTTGGCCTATCCTGAGACTGAAATCTGTGAATAATTTTTACCAGTGTTCTTATCAGTCAAACACTGGTAAAATTATAACCTAGGTTACCTGAAGAAATCTTTAAATCAGAATTCTGTCATTTTGGCAGCAGGATTTTTTTTAAATTTTTTTTAATATTTATTTATTTTTGAGAAAGAAAAACAGAGTGCGAGCAGGAGAGGGGCAGAGAGAGAGGGAGACACAGAATCCGAAGCAGGTTCCAGGCTCTGAGCTGTCGGCACAGAGCCTGATGCAGGACTCGAACTCAGGGGCCGCGAGATCATGATCTGAGCTGAATTGGACGCTCAACATGACTGAGCCACCCAGGTGCCTGGCAGCAGGTTTTGAATATGTGTGTATCTATCTTACTTCAATATTGATTTAGTAGCTGGCCTGCACCAGGGAAGGCCGCAAATATTTAGCATATTATTATTATTATTATTATTCTTTTAAAACTTAAGAGCACCTGGGTGGCTCAGTCAGTTAAGCATCTGACTTTGGCTTAGGTCGTGATCTCACTCACTGCTTGTGAGTTCCAGCCCTGTGTCAAGTTCTGACACCTCAGAGCCTGAGCCTGCTTTGCATTCTGTGTCTCCCTCTTTCTGTCCCCCAACCCCCATCAGCTCATGCTCTGTCTCTCTCTCTCTCAAAAATGAATAAACATTTAAAAAAATTTTAAAACTGGATAAATCTGAATCAGTACCCTTTTCTGCCTGTTTTTTTTCTTGATACTCTATAGTAAGTTGACTAAGATTTCCCTTGAGTAATGAAAGAAAACATTACTTTCTACTCCTTTACCTGACTTTTTTATATTCTAGACCTTTTCAATCTCTGAAATAATACTAAAGTGAAAGAAATGTGCATATCGTTTTATCACTGGTTTTACATTCAAGGATAAAGGAAGTTCTTTGAAATTACAGTCATTGCTTTTACTACTCAAAGCAAGATACTAAAACACAAGTATTTATGCCTCTTAGAGGTAAAGTTTCACATCCATCCAGGAGGATTTTTTTGAAAGATGGAGAAGGTACAAGTAGACAGGTATTTAAGCACAAATCGACTTCAAGGAAAGGATATTATTTATCAGCGGGAAAAAATCAAAAGTAAGTTCTTTATATAAAGAATTTCTCCTTATGCATTTAAAGAGAATGTTCCCTAACAGTGTCATTTTACTAGTGGATATAAATTATTCAGTCATATTCTCAAATTTGTTGAATAATTTTGTTAAAAGATTTAAAGATCCTGCTTGTAGCAAGAAAGGAAAAATTTACTTGTATGACTCCCACAGGTAGTGGATCGTGCTGTTCCTAAGGTTGGCTGACTTGGCCCTTCCAGCAAAAACACACTTGCCCATCTTCCCATAATAATGTTAGACATCAAATAGAAAATCCTAGAGAAAAGCAAGAAAACATTATCCTTCCTGAAATAGTTTCTTACTAGGAGTAGATGACAAATGACTTGGCATTCGTTTAATTAAATAAGTTTTAGATGACAATTCTTAAGTGTCATAATAGCTTAGAATTTTAGAAGAATAATTCATAGTTCTAGAGAATAATTTGCTTTCAATAAGAGATTTATATAACATTAAAAGCAAAAAAATCTCTTTTGTGTTTTTAAATATGTATTTATTTTGAAAGAGAGAGAGTGAGAGAGCGAGCAGGAGGGGGCAGAGAGAAAGGGAGAGAGAGGGAGAATCCCAAGCAGGCTCCACATCAGCCCTTACATTGGGCTCCATCTCACAACTGTGAGAGCATGACCTGAACCAAAATCGAGTCAGATGCTTAACCCACTGAGCCACTCAGGTGCCCGTTCTTTTTCAGATTTAGACCACTGAATTCTTGGTTATATTGGGGATGTTACTTTTTCTGTTTGTGCTTCAATTGTCCATTTTGTAAAATCAGTAGATTAGTATCTGCTCCAAAGATTTTTACACAACTACTGTGAGATTCCATTGAGATGGTACATATGAAAGCTCTTCAGAAAGAGTAAAGATGTCTACAAAATTTAGGGTGTTGTATCGAACTTATCATTATATTCTGCATAAAGTCGAAATTTGATGAACATCAACAAATCAGATAGGTAAAGCCTATCAGCCAGCTACCAGGTGCCTGAAGATGCAGAGTAGAGGCTGTCTCTAACTATGTGTCATCTAAATTTCTGGAGGTCTGGGTCCTCAGACATACAGCACACAGACTGGCCAATATGATTTATTAGGATCTTTTTAGCTCCATTAGTCTATAATTCTATTTAGTACCTCTCAACTGCATTCTCTGCTTGTCTTACATCCTTTAGAAATATTTTCTGCTGTAGAGACAAAAAACTTGCCCATGGTGAGTTACACAAATAGGGTGTTATTTTTCTGACACTCTAGGAAATATTGAGAGAGGTGCTAGCTGAATCAGCAAGTGCAGATTACACATCTAATTTTCTTGGCCTTTAACTTATTGTCACATGTAAACCATTATGCCAAGAATCAATGCTGGAATAATATAGGTGGAATGGCTTCTGTTATATTTGGATCATCTTAGAAGAAAATAAAAGGTATTCCAAAGGCTATCATCAGATTTGTTTGTATCTCTTTGCCCATCTTTTGGCCATCACTTTGGCCATCCATAACTGTTTGTGATTATGTCTGTGTAAGGGTGTACTTGGCAGAGCGCTACTCTGAACAAAATCAAAATTCTATTAGCCAGCAGAAAGCAGATTTAGGTGTTTAGTATGCAACCGACAGTACCCATTGCGTTCCTCTACTTAACAGTTTGTCTTTTCCTGTTGATCTGTTTGTGCATTTCATTATGCTACTTACAGGCCAATTTTTTGCTATCTTTTCATGATCTTTCTCAAATGAGATTCCTTCTCTGTAGTTTGCCCAACAGCTCAATCAGAATAGAATGCTTGTTCCATGTGGCCTTTGTTAAATGTCTGTTGCCCACTTTCAGTTGCAAGGTCCCTTTTAAGATGGACAGAATTAGGGACATTTGTATCTTCAAGGCTAACAGAAAGCCTGAGTAAAAAAGAGTAAATGACTAACAAATATTTATTAAAAAGAATGTGTATGTGTCTGCCTATCTTTTACTATTATTATATCTAAGGTTATTTAATCCTATTTAGATAAAGTCTAGTTACTAGTTTGAGTCCCATTCTTAACTTCTAGGTTTATTAACTGTAGCTACTTTCAAGATATTATTAGAAGTCGTGTGCTATAGCTAAGAAGTGAGTATATGACTGTCTTGTCTTTTCTTTAAATCTCACAGAGTATAGCCATTTAAAATGTTAATAAAAAGTGACTGAGTGTTTAGTGAATACCTTTATGCTAAATGTTGTAAAAACTATAAAAACCTCAAATAAAAACATACAGATAAACTTATAAGCAACCAAAAAAAAAAAAAAAACACTGGAACACTGCAATTCAATCTTTTAATGACTCGAGCATTGCCATCTTGCAAACTTAAAGGCAGTCAGTGGGCTAAATTGAAACCAGAAGTTAAGTGCATAGTTTGTTTATACTTTATATCATTTCTCCTAGAGGGAATATGACATGAGATATGAGTGGAAGTTTCTAACCAGTGCTCAGGAACAATGATCAAAAGTTTATAATCCTAATCCATGTTTGGTCAGGGCAATAGAATTTATCTGAGTAGCTCTCAATGAGGCACCAAAAGTTGTTGCATTTAATATAGGATAGTCCTAGTGTGGCCATTCTTGATAGAAACTAGAAAACAGCAAGACTAGATTAATGATTGCTATCATTTTAACTTATTCTAATTGTTTGTCTTGATAGTATATTTCCCTTGGCAGTGTATTTCTCAAGAAACATTCAGTAGGAAGATACACTATTATGGATATAAAGTGTTACCTTTCAAAATGCATTTAATGATTATAAAAGTTAAGATTTGTTCACACATGCTTTACTTACATGCAAATAATCTGTTATTCCCAATATAAAGCTGATTTGGGAAAATTCTGGGATTCAGATCACCTACAGGACATATTTTATATATAAGTGCTTTAAACCATCACATCTCAACATAGCATTGAAATTGAGTTTTAAAGATTTAGGAAATCATTGACTTCCAGAGATAATCTGGAAGAAACTTAAAAAATTTGGACACTGACTTTAATCCTCAAACCAATGTCAAGAGACTTCCTATTAGGATTTTCACTATGATTTCAATTCTCCATGTAACTCTGAAAATAGATCACACAAACCATTATAGCATTTTGAATTTTACATCAGATTAAACAAAAATAATACGGATTAGACAAATACAATATTTCTGTAAAAGCAATAAATATATAAAGAAGACTAAATGGGCAGCTGAAATAAATATTTCATGACCAGTTTCATTGGGCTTAACGAAACATGTCATTCAGAGATGGCCAGAAAGAAAGAGAACACGGTATTTAGAACACTTTAATATACCAAGTATTTACAAGCAGATCAGTTTAAATAGAAATTATATGTCACTATATTTTTGAGAGACAGACAAGGAAATTTTTAAAAATCTTCAGTTTAGGTCACTGCTATAGAAGTTACAGCACTAGAACAGCATTGTCAAGGCAGAAAAAAAAATAGCTCATAAGAACCCATGCATCAAGAATATTAAAATAATGAAGCCATGATTTCTTCCTTCAGTTGCTTACAATTTGTGGGGATAGAGTTGTACACACAAATCAATTAGAAAGCGAGTGAGTATGTAATGTAGTGCTAACTGCGCACAGATAGTGTACACATTGCATCATGTTTTAAAAGGGAATGGCTACATGATGACATGGTTTTGCTGTATTTTCCTCCACAAATAGTTCAATGCCAAGCAAAGCTGTGAAAACATGAGCTGGAAATTTCATCACACTCTAGTGCCAAAATAATCTAAATCTTCAGGGTTTTTTTTCCCTTTAACCTTTGGTGAAATTCAAATGTATATGTGAAGAAACTACACTGGGTCACATAATTTGCTTCTGTAAATTCTGGAAGGGAAAAACTGGATATTTTTTTATTCCCAATGAACTCATCCCCTAACATTCTGAAATCTGTTTTACATATTTTCAAAAATACATTTTCAAAATGATCACTGAGTGTTAAAAGAGTCATTTTGTTTGTAGCTTGCCGACCAGGTTTCTACAAGGCTGCGGATGGTAATGTGAAATGTGCCAAGTGCCCACCGCACAGTTCTACTCACGAAGATGGTTCAGTGAACTGCAGGTGTGAGAATAAGTACTTCCGAGCAGACAAAGACCCTCCATCCATGGCTTGTACCCGTGAGTAGTTTTGCTGCAACCCATGCCTCCATGTTTCTTTTATTTTGTTTTTTTTTTTCTTCTTGTTCTTGTGCTTCTTTCTTCTTCTTTTTTTTTAAGCATTTGGCCCATTTCCTTCCGTTATCCACGTGCAAATCGAAAGCTTTCTCTGCTTCACTCTCCATGCTCCGCTCACCACAAATGCAACATTTATCACGCAAAATGAATTAGTTTTTAAAGCACTTCCTGCAACAGGACCCCCAGAAAGAAAGAAAATTCTCTGTGTCTTGGTTTAGATCTTGTATTACATTTGACAGAATAGGGGAGGTTACAGTCATGGGATTTGGGTTTTTACATTTCTATTCCCTCTTGTTACATGTAGGTCATAGGTCATAGGGAAAAAGGACTAAGATTTATAAAACTAATAGTAAAGTTTTCATAACTATTCACAAGGGCATTGAATTTAGTAGTAAATTCCCTTGTTGGACTTTGTGAATGTGTCTTCAACCTTGAGTCAAAACTCCCCCCGCCCGTGGCTTGGGGACGATAGTGCTCTTGAATCCATGTGTCTACAATGTCATGGATCCTCTGAGGATGAATTAAAAGTATATAATAGAGACAAGATGGTTATTTACCTCTTTTGGTTCCATTGTGAATTATCTGTTTCCCTTGTAGTAGAAAACAGAAGTGAGGCTCATTAATCTTTGTTGAACTACTTTGCAGGACCTCCATCTGCACCAAGAAATGTTATCTCTAATATAAACGAGACCTCGGTCATCCTGGACTGGAGTTGGCCCCTGGACACAGGAGGCCGGAAAGATGTTACCTTCAACATCATATGTAAAAAATGTGGGTGGAATGTAAAACAGTGTGAGCCATGCAGCCCAAATGTCCGCTTCCTCCCTCGACAGTTTGGACTCACCAACACCACAGTGACAGTGACAGACCTCCTGGCACATACGAACTACACCTTTGAGATTGATGCCATTAACGGGGTGTCAGAGCTGAGCTCACCACCAAGACAGTTCGCTGCAGTCAGCATCACAACCAACCAGGCTGGTGAGTACATGCTGGAAGCTTTTGGCTCCCACCATCTCAGAGCCATGATTTTGGCAGTGAGTGTGGAAAAAAGGGTGGGGAAAGGCAACAGTTTGAAACAGTTCCAGAATGTTCTCTTCTGTCTCGTTTAGGCAGTTATGCTACATTAAATAAGTTAATTTAATTCTTCAGTAGGAATAAATAATATTTATTAGATAATTTTAAACTAGTTTAATCTATTGTTTTTCAATTTGCTATCTATAAATAATTGAGGCTCTGGAGATGGTACTTGTCCGGCTCCTTGAAATATTTTTATATTTCAAAGAACTTAACACACATTGAACCTTAGCTTGCAAAACATTATATAGGATACCTAAAACTACAAATATCTTTGCTTTAGTTATAATTATATCATGTTTACGTATAGTTATTCAGTTAGCTTTATGCTCCTCTGAAACTCTGAGTATTATAGCTCAGATAGAGATAATCCTGATTAATTAAGAAAAAGAAAATAAATCCATTTTATTTGATACATACCATTTATTTAAAAATTCAAAATGGGGAATTTGTGGAGAAGCGTAGTAAAAAGAAGTCTTGGTGGAGAATAGTTGGAATCACTGATCTAAAAATGTTTGCAAATAAAGATTATTTTTATTTTCTATATTTCCACTGTATTTCCCACTGACAATCTTTTTTTCCAATTAAAATGAAACACTGCATTGGTAGGTTGTAAGAAAAGGCATTTTTTTTGAAACAAAAAGTTTTTTAATCTTTATTTATTTTTGAGAGAGAGAGACACACACAGAGTGTGAGCAGGAGAGGTCAGAGAGAGAGGAAGAAACAGAATCTGAAGCAGGCTCCACGCTCTGAGCTGTCAACACAGAGCCTGATGCTGGGGGTCGAACTCACAAACGGTGAGATCAGACCTGAGCCCAAGTCGGACACTCAACCGACTGAGCCACACAGGCGTCCCCTACGCAAATGCCCTTTAATATGGAATGGAAAAATGAAACAACAAGCAAATTTCTCACCTTTCTTTATCTTACATCCACAACATTTCTCTTCTCTTCACTGTTAGTAAATCTTATTCTTTCAATCACCCATTAAATCTTCTATGTGTTTTCTCATTCTCTGATAATTCTTATGATTTTTTTACTATGGCTTTTTTTTTTCAACTGTGGTGTCCAAAATTACGTGACTTTAGTTGTGATTCTTTCAAACATATGGGAAGGTTATTTTTTTTTAAATTTTTTAATGTTTATTTATTTTTGAGAGACAGAGAGTGAGCAGCGGGGCGGGGGGGGGGGGCAGAGAGAGAGGGAGACACAGAATCCGAGGCAGACTCCAGGCTGACGTATCAGTGATGCCCCTTTGAGATAAGGTGATCACGATGTTTCCATTATTGATAACTGTGATGAATGAGTATGAGTTTTCCTTTGTAGTCAACACAGGCTGTGCAAAGTTAAGCTGATAGATACTCATTATACATAATTGTTGCTGTAAGGTATCATAATTAGGGATACTACATTCCAAGCAGTTCAAGACAGAAATATCACTGTCCTTTATACACAACTAAATAGCGGAGCCAAAATGGGACAAAAGGAAGAGACACGATGCACCCTAAGAACGCTTCAACTAGAACTGCAGTTTCTCTTGTCTGCTCCCAGGTGGGCTCACTCCACCCCTGAGCTGGACATCAGGATTGAGAGGCAACTTTGCCTCTTACCTGCATTTGGCTTAAATTGTGGAAGCCCCTTTGCTGTCTCAGGGGACTCGCCCTGCACCCTGGGGATAGTGGAAGGTGTACTGGATGCCCCAGGGAAAGGGAAAGAGAGATCCCTGAATTCTTCTTTAGCCGGAAGAGGTCTCAGAACAGCAGCAAAATAACTAGCTAAAAAACCCTACTTTTGTTTCTCTCATTTGGCTGGCTCAGGAAGATCGTTAAACTACCAAAGGTACACACTTAAGAGATGTCCCCCATGCTAATACTCATTAAGTATGCACCAGTATGGCTTCACTGGTTATACTAGTTCAAAGTAGTTCTAACTACTTCTGCAAGGGAGTCGTACAAATACATCTGTATGTGTTCATTTCTCAGGTATCCTGGGTAGCCCCTGAAACCCAGGATCTCAGCTCCACCTATCCTTTCCCGTAGTCTAGCAGCCGAAAGATAAATGCTGGCATAAGACGGGGTCTTCAGAATCCGAGTTCTTTGCACCAGAACTCCTCCTTCTTGAGGGATCCTTATCCCTGCGATGTCATTAATAGATATTTTGAATATAACCCCTGGCAGAGTCCATGTTCAACTGTCTCTTTCCTATTCCAGATCCCTCTTTGGGTCCTACTTTGCTTCTGGTCTCCTATATTGATGAAACTCTTACACTTTTACATGGTCATGGTGATAAATAAACTTTATTTGTGGAGAAGACATGACTTTTAAGTGATGTGGGCTGAATCATCTTTTTAAATCTTGCTTACCGAATCTGTGTTTTTTCCCACTGGAAGCTAGGTCACAGACCAAACAACATATGCTTTTGCTTTGCTTCAGCTAATAGTGTTTAAGCTTTGTAACTAATAATATTTAAAAATTTGTAACTTTGGTTTATGTAACTGTCTTCCATGAGAGAAAAAGATGAGTAATGCTATTGCTATATATTGCATGATTATAGCTTCTCATATTCAGTGAACACGGGAATTTTAAGAAATTATAATTATGTGGCAAATGGCTTTCCCCAATCCTATATTTCATGCTGATTTACTACCTTGTTTAAAATAGGAGCATCAATCTGGGTTATAATTATCTCCCAAGTCAAACAGAAACGTATAAAAACAAGCAAGAGCTCCTTCTTTCCTATGTTATCATTGGCCTCTGGCTTTCTGACAATGCATTTATCAGGAAAGTAATAGTTCCAGATATAGACAGTGAATGAATCTAGGTAAGGGCAAACAAGAGCAGGCCAAGACATTAAAAAATGAATGGGGTTGATGCTTTGGCCCTCCCAGTTACAAATTGCAGGGTAAGACAGATTCAGCAGGGGTGATATCAGTTACTCTCTCTAACCCCACTATCATTTAAAAAAAATAATCACAAATTTGTCTACACTACGCACCACAGGCATTTATGTATTTATTTCAGGGTATCATTTTGTGTGCCTGGGGTGCTACAGGTCTTTGTTCCATCTTCAAATCCCCACAGTAAGAGATATAAGCAAGATTAGGAGCAATGCCATTTCTCCAGGGAGTGTTTCTTTGTTTTGCTTTATTTTTGTTCTTGTGAAGGTTAATGGACTGGTAGCCTTGAAAAATGAGCTCTCTACCACTAGAAAGATATGGCTGTGACAGATATGATGCCATGGTGTTTAAATTCCTCCTAGTCTGTCTATCTTTGACAAGGATATAAAGGGAGAACGTGAATGTGTCCCTTTTAATTTAGTTTGTGAGATTGAGTTTGTTGATTTTTCTCTCGATTACATTGTGAAAGCCGTGTGATGACCACGTGATAAGGCACCTTCTAAATTGTAGGGGATTATGTTGTAAATTCAGATGTTAGTTCAATACTTTCACAAGGTATGCCACTGAGATCAAAAGCACGGTCTCTCCATAAAGATTGTATCTATCCGTGAATCTATCAGTCAAACATATCCAGAAAGAATTGCAAATTGCAAAGCAAAAATCTGTAAAGTGATAACATAGGGTAAATTGTTACTTCCTGTTTTTGTCCTTGAATGAGCATATTTACCTTTCACTTCTGGAAACAATCATTTCGCAAGTAAAATATCTGTCTGTTTATTCTCAACCTCCATAACAGAATCTGCCCCCTTTTCACTATCCTATAGCGTGTAATGATCTGAGACTATAATAGGGAGCACTAATAGAGACCTAAGGGGCTTTCAGTTTTGAGGTCCACCCCACCCCCATTTTATAGCTGGAGAAACTTAGATCCCAGAGGCTTTTCTAACATTTCATCAAGAGATCAAACTTTCATTTATGTCTCCCAACTCCAATGCCATTTCCAACTTCTATCCTCATATTCTTTCTGTCATCCTATGATTCATGCCATGTAGCTACAAAAATAAATACTGCCTTGGAGACAGAGAGGGTCTTTGCTGGAACATTTACTCTAACTTATTCCGTCCCTAGTAAACTTGGTTCTTGCTTCTCAGCCATCTATCACAGGGTTACTTAGGAGCGTCCTGCAAGAGGTCTTCCTTATCATCTCTATTCTTCCGAAAACCTAGTCTCATTCTTCATGCCCTCATTCTCCACAGATGATTTTCCCTCTGTGATATTGTGGTTTACAATAAGAAATAATATATTTGGTTTTGGTTCCAGTTCAGGGTTTAAGTCTCCTAAAACCCTTGGAATTTCCTAAGTGATAAGAGTAATAAAGAACTATTTCGTTATTCATAATAACCCCTATTCAACCACACCTATGTTTATGTGAATGAAGTGACTTTTGGAAAACCCTAAGGATGGGGTCTGGTTGCTGGGGGAACCAAATCCTGTATTAGAAAGTTGAAACTTTCACCTCCCTTATCGCCCACCCCCAAGCCCAGGAGTAGACAGAGAAGGCTGGTGATGATTTGATCAATCTTACCTACATAATGAAGCCTCTTAAAAGCCCAGAGGATGGGCTTTTGGGTTGGTGAACACATACAGGTACTGGTAGGTGACATGCCTGGAGAGAGGGGGGGAACTCTTTGCCTCTTCCCCCATACCTTGCCCTATGCATCTCCTCTATCTAGCTGTTCTCAGGTTGTATCTTTTTACAATAAGCTGGTCATCTAGTAAGTAAATTGTTTTCCTGAGTTCTATGAGCTATTATAGCAAACTAATTGGACCCAAGGAGGAGGTAGTGGGAATCTCTGATTTATAGCTGGTGGGACAGCATTACAGATAACAATTTGGACTTGAGATTAGCAGCTAAAAGGAGGGCAGGGGGGCCTTGTGGGACTGGGCCCCTAACCCTGGGATTCAATGCTAATTCCAGGTAGATAGTATCAGAACCAAATTCCTTGTAAGATACCCAGCTTATGGGTCAGAATTGCTTACTGTGGGGAAGTCCCCACACATTTTGTAACCAAAAGTGAAGAGCTCTGTGAGTTAAATATTGAGATCAGTGGAGACATATCAGAGTATGTTTTTCCTCTTACACTGTCCTGACTTATCAAGACTGTAAAGGTTCACAGGGAAAAGAAAAATGCTACTCTACTTTCCCCTGTCACAGTTTCTTTAAATCTAATTCCCCTTCTGCTCCCCCCCCATACTTGCCAACTCCCATTGATTCCTGGGTCTTTATAGAATGTGCTCTCAAGCAAATATCCTCCCCATCTAGTATCTTCAATATGCCCTCTCCTGGCTTTTTTCCTTTGCCTTTTGTGTTGTATAGGTGTTGCTTCATCTTAGAGGAATATACAAATAATCAAATAACAGCAGCAGCAATAACAACACACACACAAGTGTGTGCATTCATTACCAATGGTTTGTCTCATCAAGATTTCAGCCTATTTTTCTCCTAATTTTCAATCTAAGATTAGATTTTTTTCCACAGAGTAATCCTTCTCCTTTTGTTCTTTCATGCATGGTTTGATTTCTACCCTCATTCGACAGCAAGTCCCCTCCTGGAAACCAGTAACGATTTCCTCTTTGTGTCTCTATGTTAAATCCTTAGGAAGAATATAAACTTCATGAGGTCATACACCTTGTCTGATGTTCACATTTATATTTTTTGGATTTAGAACAAAGACAACAAGGCCTTCTAGCATCTTGTAATTACTCAAATGTTTACTGAATGAATGAATGATTTTTTAATGGACATTTCCATAATTCAAAAATTAAAATATATTCTCTCTCAAATAGCTTTCTTTCCTTATTTTTTTTTTCCTCTCTACTAAGACAACCATTCTTTTCCCCAGTTCACCAGATTCTAATCTAACATTTAGAAACATCTTCGGTTCATCTTCTACTTTTAAGAAGTTGTCATATGCTCTTGATTTTTTCTTTCAATTGTTTTGAATCCTCATGCTTTTTTTCTATATTTAATGTTAATTTTTTTTAATATTTATTCACTTTGAGAGACAGCGCCTGAGTGGGGGAAGGGCAGAGAGAGAGGGAGACACAGATTCCGAAGTAGGCTCCAGGCTTTGAGTTGTCAGCCCAAAGCCCGATGTGGGGCCTGAATTCACGGACCACAACATCATGACCCAAGCTGAAGTCGGACACTTAATCGACTGAGCCCCCCAGGCGCCCCTAGTGTTAATTTTTTAAATTCCTGGTTATAACATTTTTAAATAAATGATGTGATTAATTGCAATAGTCATCTTTTAATTATGTTGAGATTCTAAGATAAAAAAGATAAAAAAAGTAAAATCCACTAAGATATATATAAAAAGTGTTAATGGATCAACCAAGACATTTGAGTGCCCTTTTACATGCATGTCATGTATGCCCCAGGCATGTAGGAATTCATCTAAGTGTAGAATTAAAAACAGTCTATATGAAATAAATAAATTTACTTAAGACACTAAGCAATGAAATGAGTTAAGAAGTCACAGTTAAGGAGTTTAGGGAAACCTTTGGAGAAGAATCAGATATATATTGAAAAATAGAAATAAATCAGATAGATATAAAGAAAAAATATGTATAACACATTATTGGAGTTGAGCTCCCTGAGTAACAGCAAGGCTAGGTTGAGAAGAGGAAATTGATCTTGTCAAGGAGTAACAAGAAATTAGGTTGGATAGTAAAGGAAAGCCAGTGGGATGTTGGAGAGAGATACGCATTTTGAGTGGAAGAGAAACTTCATTAGATTTGTGTTTTAAGAAGTAATATTGAAAAGAATGGGGGGGGGCGGGGGCACCTGGGTGGCTCAGTCAGTTAAGCCTCTGACTCTTGATTTCAGCTCAGGTCATGACCTCACTGTTCAAGCCCTGCATCCCAGCTCCAGGTTGACAGAACAGAGCCTGCTTAGGATTCTCTCACCCTCACCATCTCAAAATAAATAAACAAGATTTTAAAAAAGAACAGGGAATAAGTTAATAAATAAAATTCTTAGGGGCACCTGGGTGGCTCTGTCAGTTGAGCATCCAGCTTCAGCTCGGGTCATGGTCTCGCAGTTGGTGAGTTGAAGCCCTGCGTCGGGCTCTGTGCTAACAGACAGCTCAGAACCTGGAGGCTGCTTCAAATGCTGTATGTCCCCCTCTCTCTCCCTCTCCCCTGATCATGTTCTGTATCTCTCTGTCTCTCAAAAATAAATAAATGTTAAAAAAATTAAAAATAAATAAATAAAATTCTTAGCATATGAATGACTTAATTATTACAAGAGCAAAATAAATAACATCATTGGATTTATATGAGTATTAATGTTATCTGCAATTATTAGTTTCAAGTCTAACATGGTATTTTTAAACTTTTGAGCCATAAATGTAACCCCCTGAAAAATAAGATTTAGGGGTTTTGGCCTTTTTCTACTTGGGTTTCTGATAGCCAGATTGTTGGCATTGAAGTATCATCAGTCCCAGAACAATTGAACTAACTAACTTTAGTTTGACCTTTAGGTAAATGCCATCATGTTTCTTTCAATCTGTGGTAGTTGAAAGAGGTGCCCCTCCATTCTCTGGGTCCTGGTATTGCTCTAGTTATTTCCTTTTCAGTATCTCCTCAATCTTGATTTTTTTTCTTTTGCTCCAGGCATGCACATTTTAAATATTTTTCTCTAGTTCCATTTAAACTTCTTTTTTTTTCTTTGAATGTTATCCTCACTCTAATACTTTACCTAGAGTGATTAGAACATTCCCTCCTCTTTCAGTTTATCCCACTAAAGTGATGCATGTATGTGTACAGTTTCTATCATAAGATATGATTTGTTCATGTGTATGAAAATATTACAAATGTTACAAAATAGTATTATAGTACACCTTATGTGCATATACCTTTACCCAGATCCCATGAAGGTTAACATTTTACCATGTTTTCTTTATCATTCTCTCCCCCATATCCTTCTCTGTATAGGTATTACTTATTTCTGAACCGTTTTTTGTTAAATATTTGTAATGTTTATTTATTTTGAGAGAGAGAGACAGACAGATTATAAGTGGGGGAGGGACAGAGAGAGAGAGAAGGAGACACAGAATCTGAAGCAGGCTCCAGGCTCTGAGCTGTCAGCACAGAGCCCGATGTGGGGCTCAAACCCATGAGCCGTGAGGTCATGACCTGAGCCAAAGACAGATGCTCAACCTACTGAGGCACCCAGGCACCCCTATTTCTGAACCTCTTGAAAGTGAATTGCACACAATGTGCCCCTTTGCTAATAGCTACTTCAGTGTGCATTTCCTAAAAACACTCCCATCTTCTTACATAACCTCAATACATTTATCAAGATCAAGACATTCCCATTATTCCCTATTATCTCAGATATTCCCTGATATTATACTCAGTCAACTTTGATCAGTTGTCCCACTAAAACACCTTTAGCAAACACAAACTGATGTTCTATAGCTCATATTTGTAATAATGAATAAATTAATATTTTTATGCAAATTAAGTCTGATAAAAATACAAAAGGAAGTGAAGCCAGCACTTTTCTGTAGGACTTTCTAGGTGTTTCATATTACTCTGGGAATTTCACAGTTGCCGCCGCATTAAAAAATGACAACTAAATAACACTATTAAAAAGGAAAATAATTTAGTTTTATTTAGATGTTCTATTGAAGGACCACTCGTACCAAGAAACATGACATCTTAAAGACTATCCATTGTAATGAAAAGATTTCTGTCCTCAGCTTGAGACATCCACTTTATCTGGTGATCACAGGCAAATCCCTTCTTTTCTTCCAGTCAAAAATTGCTGTACATCACATGAATGGATTGGACTAGAAATCCAATTATAATTTTTCTTGTTTTATTTATCTTTTGCAATGCTGGTACCAAAATTCAGAACTTCATTACTACTATAATATTAATAAGTCATTAAGTGTTCCTTTAAATGTACACTATCAACTCATGTCCTATGAAGGACTTTAAAAGCTTTCTGGCCAATGGTTTTGTGGTCTGCTCTTTCACAGAATGAAGTAATGATGTCCATTAGTAGAAAAAGAAATAGATATCTTTAATACAGCTCAAATAAAAAATTCATCCTGCTTTTAAAAAAAAATTTAATGTTTATTTATTTTTGAGAGACAGTGAGACAGTGTAGGAGTGGGGGAGGGGCAGAGAGAGAGGGAGACACAGAATCTGAAGCAGGCTCCAGGCTCTGAGCTGTCAGCACAGAGATCAGCGCGGGGCTTGACCTCACAAACATGAAACGAACGTTTCAGTAGAAAGGTAGAAAAGGTACAAAGCTGCACCTGCTCTTAAAATATGGACACACGTTGCTGTAGTCTCTGTAAGATGCATGCTGTCATGTAATTACGTACCATCGAAGTAAACTAGGTACCAGAAGAGTCTACATTAGTCCTTTCAGAACATGGAAGATGTTTTGTAGCATCAGTGTCACAAATTGGAATCATAAAACATACCGAAAATCAACCACAAAAAGAGTAGAGATACGATTTGAGGGATGCACTGTGATGAGTTCTCCCCTCCTTATTTCACCTGTATGATTAATAAGCCCTGAGAATGAAACTTGTAATCTTTTATTTCTCTCCACAAACAAGTGAGGTCTGAGTCAGGCTCAGAGATTATGAGTGAATTTATACATTATAATTTTCCTGGTGCATTTGGCTTGTGTGGTAATTTAGCTTCTTTCTATCTGATTGGAAATTGAGGCAGATACCTGTGCATCTGGGAATATCCCTCTGCAGTGATGTGTCATACTATGCCTGAAGCATTCCACATCGTTTGACACATTAATGATGCCTTTCAGCCATCACATCCTGGTACCGAGGCAGATTACATATCTGCAGCATAAGCAATAAACTGAACAAATGCATCACCATACATTGTTATTTGGAACTTTTATGTGAGTTTAAAGCCACCACTGTGAGGAGAAACTGCAGATGAAGAGAGTTTGGGTGCTTCCAGGATCTAAATTAAATTTTGTCCCATCTTCATTTCTGATCCTTAACACAACTACAATTAATAGAGCAGACAAATGTCTGGAAGATTATAGTTACTTTTTTCTTGCTGGCTTCTCCCAAAGGGTATTCTCAAGAACAGGGATATCATCAAGCAGCTGGAGGAGGAAATATGGTGTTAACTAAAGCATGTGAATTCTAAGAAAGAAATAGCCATTTAATGCTAACTTGTGCCATCTTCACTGCATCTTTTAAGAGCAAAGAAAAAAATGCTTATTCAACAGAAATCTTTATTATTATTTTGCCCAAGCAAAATAAGAATATGTTTTGTCTCAAAACACAGTAAATGCAATAATTTGATTTTTAAACATGCTTTACCCTTTAAGGGTTACATTAAATATGGAAGGTCCTTAGGGAATAATTGCAATATGTGCAAATTATTGAGAAATTGAATAGCTGCACATATCTAAAAGGAAAAGATACTCTGTTCTCTGAAGAAAACATTTTACAAACACTGCCCAGACTCTTTCATAATAAACTTTTCTTCATAATAAATCTTTAATTATATTTCAGTATCTATAAAAATATTTCTGTGTTAATGACTATGTCATGGTCCAAAATTCTTGCTTTATAGTCCTAATATAGCACCATCACCCAATTTGAAAAAAGGTACCCCTTGCTAACAGGACTTTACTGCCATCTGACATGAAATTGTTGGGATAAATATCTAAATTAAAAGGACTATGAACTGTGGCATCCCCCATGTGCCAGGGCCTTGACATTCTATAACATTCATTCTGGGACAAAGAATGCCAAGGCCAAAACATGTGAAGCTCACATTTTCTATCCTGTTTCATCAGTAATTGCTGATCTAAATCCTTTTAATATGATTAGCATTGCACTGTAGTCTATTACATAATTATCTCATTTGTCTATAAGTTGTTAAATGTCTTGTTTATGATTATATAGCTCCAGAGTTCCTGCCCTTAACTGTTAGTCTATTCTTTTTTCTATGGCTTTGCACAAAATATAAGTAATACTGAAAAAAACTGTATAAAGACCATTGTATTATTTTAAAATCTTGACTGATTGCCTGGCATAAACATCATAGGATTTTTTTTCTTTTAAAATCAAAATTTCACATGATGAGCAGTACTGGTAACAACTAAAAATCTGAATTGCCTTATTAGAAAGCTATTTATCCAAATCTTTCTTATTAAAACCAAACAACAAAACCTGTAAATTTTTAAAGTAGCTTAGAAAGATTATACTTACTACTAAACAATGCTAATTTAAAAACCATTTCCTTGGGGCACCTGGGTGACTCCTTTGGTCAAGCATGCGACTCTCGGTTTCTGCTTAGATCACGATCTCATGATTCGTGAATTCCAGTTCCATGTTGGGCTCTGTGCTGATAGTGAGGAGCCTGCTTGGGATTCTCTCTCTCCCTCTCTCTCTCTCTTTTCCCCTCCCCTGCTTGTGCTCTCTCTATCTATCTGTTTCTCAAAATGATGAAATAAACTTTAAAAACAAGAATTAAAAAATTATCTTGACAATTTGTTATCCTTACTGGTTTTTATTTTCGTTTCATTACAAAAAAATAATTATAACAAATCAAGAGAAAGGGAATCTGTCTCTGGTCACAATTTTGTCCAAGAACTAGATCTAAACATTAAAACATGAGGTTAAGCTCTGAAATACTCTAGTTTGATGTGATTGGTTTAGGGCCCGATTCTTTCAAAATTATAATTCATATGTGTGATGTGTAACAACTCTCAATATAAGTAGCCATTCTTGCTTCATTTATCTCTCTGTCTCACACACACAGACACAGACACACAGACACACACACACACACACACACACATCTGTATGTGTATTGGCTTTGAGCCAACACTGGGGTGCCCATATGAAGGTCTAATGGAAATGTCAAAAAGGCATTTAGATATATTTGTCTATTCTGCTTACACTTCAGTTAGTATAAAGGGATAGATAAGAATAATAAAATGACATTCAAGCAAAGGATGTCTATAAAAATTAAAGAAAAGAAATGGACAGATATATAAGAATTAATTATTTTAATTCCATCTAGTTAATATTCAGAGTTATATTAGTTTCAGGTGTATAATATAGTGATTCAACATTTCCAAACATCGCCTGGTTCTCATCACAAGTGACTTCCTTGATCTCCATCACCTACTTAACCCATTCCCCCATCCACCACCCCTTTGGCAACCATTTACTTATTCGCTATAGTTAAGAGTCTGTTTCTTGGTTTTCCTCTCTCTCTCTCTCTCTCTCTCTTTCACCTTGCTCATATGTTTTGTTTTCTAAATCCCACATAAGTGACATCATGTCTTTCTCCTACTGACTTCACTTAGAATAATACTGTCTAGCTCCATCCATTTCCTTGAAAATGTCAAGATTTCATTATTTTTTATGGTTGAGTAATACTCCATTATATATATATGAATATATATGAATATATGTGAATATATATGAATATATATATGAATATATATGAATATATATGAATATATATATGAATATATATGAATATATATATATATCACTTCTTCTTTATCCATTCATCAGTTCAATGGACACTTGGATACAATAAACATAGAGATGTATGTATCCCTTTGAATTGGTGTTTTTCTATTCTTTCAGTAAATACCCAGTAGTGCCATTGCTGGACCATAGGGTAGTTCTATTTTTAACTTTTTGAGGAATCTTCATACTGTTTTCTGAGTAGCTGCACCAGTGTGCATTCCCACCAACAGTGCAAGAGGTTTTCTTTTTTTCCACATTCTTGCCAACACCTGTTGTTTCTGGCGTTTTTGATTTTAACCATTCTGACAGTTGTGAAGTGATATCACATTGCAGTTTTGACTTGCATTTCCTTGATGGTAAGTGATGGTGAGCATCTTTTCATGTGTTTATTGACCATACAGATGTCTTCTTTGGAGAAATGTCTGTTTGTGTTCTGCCCATTTTTTAATTGGATTATTTGGTTTTGGGGTGTTGAGTTTTATAATTTCTATATATATATTGGATGCTAACCGTTTTTCAGATGTGTCATTGGTAAAAATATCTTCTCCCAGTCAGTATGTTCCCTTCTAGTTTCCTTCTGCTGTGCAGAAGTCTTCTATTTTAATACAGTCCCAATAGCTTATTTTTGTGTTTGTTTCCCTTGCCTTAGGAGACATGTCTATAAAAAAGTGTTGCTCTGGCCGGTGTCAGAGAGATTATTGCCTGTGCACTCTTCTAAGAATTTTTATGGTTTGAGGTCTCACATTTAGGTCTTTAATCCAGTTAGAATTTATTTTTGTGTACGGTGTATGAAAGAAGTCCATTTTATTCTTTTGCATGTTGCTGTCCAGTTTTCACAACACCATTTGTTGAAGAGGCTGTCTTTTTCTCATTGGATATTCTTTCTCACTTTGTTGAAGGATTACTGACCATATAGTTCTGGATTCATTTCTGGGTTTTCCATTCTGTTCTATTGATCTATGTGTCTATTTTTGTGCCAGTACCATACTGTTTTTGGTCACTATAGCTTTGTCATATAACTTAAAGACCAGAATTGTAATGCTTCCAATGTCACTTTTTTTTTTTTTTTCAAAATTTCTTTGGCCAGGGGTCTTTTGTGGTTCCCTACAAATTTTAGGATTGTTGGTTCTAGTTCTATGAAGAATGCTGTTGGTATTTTGAGAGGGATTCCATTAAATGTGTAGATTGCTTTGGGTAGTATAGACATTTTAACTTCCGATTTGTTCTTCCGATCCATGAGCATGGAATGTCTTTGCATTTATTTGCATCATCTTGAATTTCTTTCATTAGTGTTTTATAGTTTTATAAGACTATATTTTATACTTTTCAGAGTATAGGTCTTTCCCTTCTTTGGTTAGGTTCATTCCTAGTTATTATTTTTAGTGTAATTGTAAATGGGACTATTAATTTCTCTTTCTGCTGCCTCATTACTGGTGTATAGAAATGCAACAGATTTCTGCACACTAATTTTGTATTGTGAAAATTTACCAATTCGTTATCAGTTCTAGCAGGCTTTTTTAAATGTTTTAATGTTTATTTATTTTTGAGAGAGAGAAACAGAATGTGAGGAGGGGAGGGACAGAGAGAGAAGGAGACACAGAATCTGAAGCAGGCTCCAAGCTCTGAGCTATCAGCACAGAGCCTGATGCAGGGCTCAAACCCACGAACCGCGAGATCATGACCTGAGTTGAAGTTGAATGCTCAAACCACTGAGCCACTCACAGGTGCCCCAGTTCTGGCCATTTTTTGATGGAGTCTTTTGGGTTTTCTGTATATAGTATCATGTTATCTGCTTTTACTTCTTCCTTACTGATTTGGATGCCTTTTATTTTCTTTTGTTGTCTGATTTCTGTGGCTCAGACTTCCAGTACTGTGTTGAATAAAAGTGGTGAGAGTGAACATCTTTGTCTTGTTCCTGACCTTCAGGGAAAAGCTCTCAGTTTTTCCCCATTAAAAATGATGTTAGCTGTGAGCTTTTCATATATGGCCTTTATTATGTTTAGGTATATTCCCTCTAAACATACTTTGTTGAGGGATTTTATCATGAAAGAATGTTGTACTTTGTCTAATGTTTTTTTCTGAATCTATTGAAATGATCATATGATTCTTATCCTTTCCCTTATTGATGTGATGTATCATGTTGCTTGATTTGTGAATATTGAACCACCTTAGCAACCCAGGAATAAATCCCATTTGATCACGGTGAACTATTTTTTCATTGTATTGTTGGATTTAGTTTTTTAGTATATTGTTGTGGATTTTTGCATCTATGTTTTTCAGAGATATTGGCCTGTGGTTCTCTTTTTTTGTTGTGTCTTTATCTGGATTTGGTGTCAGGGTAATGCTGGCCTCATAGAATGAATTTGGAAGTTTTCTTTATTTTTATATTTTTTGGAATACTTTGGGAATAAGTATTAATTCTTCTTTAAATGTTTGTTAGAATTCACCTGTGAAGCCATCTGGCCCTGGACTTTAGTTTCTTGGGAGTTTTTTGATTACTGAGTCAATTTATTTGTTGGTAATCAGTCTATTTAAATTTTATGTTTCTTCTTGTTTCAGTTTTGGCAGTTTATATGACTCTAGGAATTTATCTGTTTCTTCTAGGTTGTCCAATTTGTTGGCATATAGGTTTTCATAATATTCTCTTATGATTGCTTATATTTCTGTGGTGTTTGTTGTTGTTTCTCCACTCTCATTTGTGATTTTATTTGAGTCCTTTCTCTGACAAAAGCATATTTTAACAATCATTCTGTATAGTTAAAATCATAAACTTTTAACCAAAGACTATGTTATGATATGAAACAAAAGTTTTACAATTAATTAACATACCATAAGTAAGACTGAGAAGGACAATATTCCATATGATTTCACTGGTATGTGGAATCTGAATAGCAGATGAATAAACAAATAAACAAAAAGCAAAATCAGAGCCATAAATACAGAAAACAAACAATGGTTTCCAGAGGGAAGAGGGTGGGAGGATGAACCAAATGGTTGAGGGGAAGTGGTTGATTCAGGCTTCCCAGTTATGGAATGAATAAGTCATGGAATTAAAGACACAGCATGAGGAATATGGTCAACGATATTTGAATAGCACTACATGGTGACAGAAGGCAGCTATACTTGGAGTGAGCATAGTATAACATAGAAAGAAGATGGATCACTGGTGTATATCTGAAACTAATGTAATGTTGTGTGTCAACCACACTCAAAAATAGGGGGAAAAAAGGCCATAGGGAGGTTTGAGGAACTTTCTTTCAAGAATAAAATTTGAAGGTGGGGGACACCAGGGTGGCTCAGTCGATTAAACGTTTGAGTCTTGGTTTCAACTCAGGTCATGATCTTGCAGTTCATGGGATCAAGCCCCACATCAGACTTCATGCTGACAGCATGGAGCCTGCTTGGGATCCTCTCTGTCCCCCTCACTTCTGCTCTCCTGCTCATGATCTCTCTCTCTCTCTCTCTCTCTCTCTCTCTCTCTCTCTCTCTCTCTCTCCCTGTCTCAAAATAAGTAAATAAATTTAAAAAAAGAATAAAATTTGAAGGCAGTTCTCCAGGTTCCTCAATACCATCTAGTAAGGAAAACCAAGTATACATTAGGAACTTTGACCTTGAGAATTATATGACTTCTTAAATCTTTGTAGCTTCTCCAAGTCAATCTGCTTTGCTGATAATAAGTAAGAACAAATCCATTAAAAGAAAAAAATTCAATTACTTAGGAAATGCTCATCTTTTACTTTTAATTATTAGAATATTAATTATTTCCTTAAGGGACATTTCAGTAAGTTTATCATATTTCCAAGAAAAAATTTTAAATGCCAAAAAGTTATGCTCACTATAGAGATTAAAGAAAACTGTTTCAGCTCATGTTCTTTTATGTGCTTGTTTTGTCTTGTCACTTGAATATAGATTTTGAGCAGCGTTTGTCCATCTTTTTCTATCAATGAAGAATAATTGTGTGTATAAGGAATGCATGTTACAGTTGATCATGCAGATTTCCAACATGCTAGAGAATGGGATTCTCTATCTCTGTGTCATTTAGTAAGACTTACTCTTTCCTCTATTTAAAATGCTTTCAAAAAGGTTTTTCGTAGTTGACATCTGAAATACATTGCCTCATATACCATTCACTCTCAGCAAAGAACTAAATTTTAGAGCATAACATAGTTCTTTGTTGATATGAATTGATATGGTAGAAGAACTTGATTTAGTTTGAAATTTTCATTTCTGAATAGTGTAAAAAATGAATCTCATCAGTCTTCCTTGAGATATACTTCCATTCTAAGATATTTTCATAAATTCTTATTATTGCACATAGAAGATAGATGTCCTTATTAAAATTCCAATATGAAACAGCTAGATAAAGAGCTAGGTTTACAACTTACTGTTTGTGTGTGTGTGTGTGTGTGTGTGTATATGCATATCTCAAGAAGAATATAAAGTTCAGAAAGAGTGAAATTATAAAAGGTTTATAAAGTCTAATGAACTTGAAAAGAGAAAGTCTCTTTTCCACCAAATTACTTGAACTTGGATAGTTTTACTCTTAAATATCCTATCTATTAAATAAGGATTATCTCTACATTGAGATGTGTTAAAGATGAGAACCAATGACTTTAATACCCTATTGTATAGTGCTTACTACATATAAGTGACCAATACTTGGTAGTTAATATCTTGAATGAATTTTTGGAGCATGAGTAACAAATGTACTCTTGACGATCAAAATAACTTTTAACTCCTGGTTTTCTTTGCGAGTAAATAACACATTTGTTTAATTCCTTTTTTCTATTGCCTAACCAATGACTGAGCACTTAGTATGAGCCAGGTACTATGCGGGATGCACTGTGGATAAAATGATGATTAAGATATGGCTACTATTTTCAAGGAGCTCTCAGTTTAGTAGGAGATCTTAAAGGTTTTAAGAAACCAGCATGAAATTGATTGGTTTGGCCTAGAAAAGGCAGGCAAGGCCAGCTGCCAGGAGACTTCAACAAGCATCAGCAGCCCAGTGAAGCCACCCAATGAAACCGATTTATCTTGAACTCACAGATAATGCCAAATGATGTATAATCCCTTCATCTTTTCTTTATCATTATAAAGTCTTATTAAAGAGAGACTTTAAAAACTTCCTTTTTTATAATGTGTTTTGTGATGTAATGCTAAAAACAATGTACTATCCCAAAGATTTTCACAAAAAGGAAAAAGGAGAATTATGTACAAATTAAATGATAGTTGCATGTGAAATTTAATGGTTCCTCCAGTTGAATGTGTCTGGGTTGTATAAAGCACTTAGTGAAAATATGTGAACTTCTAAGTGGGATGAGACCAAATATTTAGATCTATCTGGTGAAACTCTCCACATTGGTATTTCTTTATTTATCACTCTGTCTGCTCACTCTTCTACTGATGAGCCAAGCTTTCTATTATTAATATGGAATGAGGCATTCTATTTTGTTAAATATACACATTTTTAGAGAGTTACCACATAAAGTGTATGAAACTAGAATGCACTAAAATCATTGGTAATAATTCTTATGACAGACACTCTTTATCTCAGCAATTGAGAAAATGCCAAAATTTTAGAAATGTTAATAATATTATAAGCATGAATTCTAATTTTTCTAAAGATACACAGCCATAGTTTAGCACTGATGACATAATAATATGCCAGGTTTTACTACTCTGTCTTTTAATATTTATTAAGATGTCCATGTTTACAAATATTGCCTATTTGTGAAAGTTAAAAGATATTGCTCACTCTCTCTACTACATGTAAAAACCTATTGAAATGAGTTTTAAAAAGAGAAATCTATCACAGGAAATAAATAAGAGAATTATATACCATTCTTTATCCAGGTTGACCTGCATATACACTTTGTTGGGAGATAACAGTTTGTCTTCTTGGGAAGTGCTTAAAAAGATTCTAAAATCTATGTGGATTTCACATGTAATATTGGTATTTATATCACCATCTGCTATAATTTTTAGAATACTGGATGAAATTTTAAAATATGTTATATTCAGATAATAAACATTTCTCTGCTATTAGTAGCTATTTCTTATTTAGAAGGACTGGTGGACATTGGATATTTTGTACAAATTTGGACATATCTTCAAGTTGTAGTAGCCTAAGGAACTGATGACTGGACACAAAAATCAGAATATGTGTTATGTAAAGACACAACCAGTGTTCAGTGCCAGGAATTTGCCAAAAACTCTCAAGGATATTTTTCACTGGAACCTTAAAACAACTCTAATTTGAGCATATTTGCCCTTACTGATAGAAGAAAAAAACTGTTTCAAGACTTTAGTTAACTAGCCCCATTTATCTAACAAGCGACTGAGGAGAATTTGTACCCAAGTCTTTCCAATGCAGTGGTTTTTCCTAATCTTTAGTAAACAACTTACTACTTTCAGGAATTTGGTTCATCCACATATCACCAGGACTCTTACAACTTAACACTGGACTTAAATCAAGCCTCAGTTTTTGTGTCCTGAAACGTATTTGAAAGAGACTTCACTTCTGTAAATAGAAAACTATCACTTGCTAAAAGTTTCTTACTAATTAGATAAACATCTGTCCATATAACTCCTAAGGACCTTTCACAAACCACTACAGGTAAAGTTGGAACTCTTTGAGTAACACTCTGCTTCCCACCAATACGACCTTGTTCCAGTTGCTAATACGGAATTGGTAACCCACAGACCTCTCCATTTTAGGTAAGGCCAAGTTTATCCCTCCATGTTATTTAGATCAAAGCTATTGGAGTCCTCCTTGACTCCTTTCTTCCAATCACAGCTTATATCTGATCCATCAGCATTTTCAAAAAGAAAATATATGCCTTCAAAATATGTTGAGAATCTGTCCACTTCTTACCATGTGCATTGCTACCGCCCAGTTCCATCATATCCATAAGTATTTAAGATTATTTAAAATGCCTCCTGACTGGATTTCTTCCTTCCACCTATACCTTCTCTACAGAAATAGGCCTATTATAACTATACTAATGTTTAATATCATTAATTATTTCATTATGTAAATTAATGGTGTTTGCATTTTTTCTGAAATATTTTATAGCTAGTATAATTTCTAGTTATTTCAAATATTTTATTTACTTCTCCTATTTCCTTTTATAGGCCACAGGCATTATTTTTTATTTCATCATAAAGAGATGAAAGAATTTCTCGTATGACCATATAGGTTTATTTTTTTTTAAAGACTCAAAAAGGAATTGCTACTAATAATTGCATGTTCTTAAATGCTGACTCATGATTTTGATGACTTACTAAGTCAATAGATTGGATACTTGGTATTTCTTTTCTCATTCAACATCTCACATATAAAATACTCTTCTGCAGAATCTTACCTAAGATGCACATATGGTTTTGAAGCCCAAAAAATACACTAACACAATAAGAAAAAAAAGATGCATTAGTTTTGCCCAAGGCATAGCTCAGGCCTTCTTGTTTCCTTTGTCCTTTAGAAATAAAGACCTGTAAGTTCCTATCTATACGTTTTTTGAGATCCATTTTTAAAAGGGTGTCATGTGTAGCCCAAGATAGGAGCTTGAAAGTTGATATGAGTGGTGCTTTGTGACAGAACCACAGATGTTCAGTACATGATATATTTATTTTTTACCCCAGTGGCCCTTATAAAAAGGGCCAGAAGATCGGCTTATAACAAGTCAACTAATGACATGATATAGAGAGGCCCCTGGTTCAGTGGCTGTTATTACAGCTGTGTCCCATTACATATTAGATACCTAGAACATGCTTGCATTCCGAATGGCATTTATCTTTTGAATTTCAAACATTCCTGCCATAAATAAGGATTTTCTGCTTTTCAAAAATGTTTCACAGTTTAGTCTAGGGAACACTCAAAGGTTGCTTCTACTTTAATGAAATTCCCCCTTTAAAGATTCCTAGAGGTAAGATGAGCATTTTCTGAACACTTAGCTCCACAGACTCTGTGTCACTCTCCTCTCTGCCCATTCCCTGCTATTCCCTTAGCCTGCAGAGGTGATAATAACTTGAATTTCACAAAACCAGTGGTGCGGGCACCATATGAGAGTTGCCTGTGATCATGATTTAATAATTCTCTCTTTGTTACTTCTTCCAACGGGAGGTAACTGAGTCTGTCATAGAATGATGACCTACACCAGTGCTGTAGGCAAAGTAAGATTTTTATATGAATGTAACATATGGTACATATGTAGTTAGCAGTAGTTAGCACTGTGTCTTAAATATATTCCAAATGAAAGCATGGAAGAGTGAGGACCACTCCCTCCCTCCCCAAGGACCTGATCACAATATGAAGGAACGAAAAAGACTTGTGCAACAAAAATATAATACTGAAGTTTGAAACCTTATGAACAGCTATGTGAGATGACCCCACATCAGAAGTAATAACCACAATTATTTCTTACAAAATTAAGTATAATGGCCCATTTCATCTTTTCAAAGTGGAACTAGCTGCTATTAATCAAGTGTGCGTCCGTTTCTTTCTGAGATGTATATGTCTCACGTCTTGAGGAAAGAACCATCTAACGAAGGAAATTCATTATGCATGTCTGTGATTCCAGGCAAAACTCAATCATTTTCCTTTTGTTCTCCAAATAACCATTGGGATGGTGGGAGATTAGCCTGCATAGTTATTGCTAGGGTAGCACCTGCTGCCCAGGAGTGAGCTTTGCTCTACTAGACCTACAGAAGGCAGCTGCCTTTCTCCTGCAGTTGGTGCCAGACAGCTGCTTTTATTGTCAGTATTTCTTTATTGGGCTTCTCAGCCTAGCTGAAGTAACCTGCACAGAGACTACAGGGATTTTTAATGTTTATTTATTTATTTATTTTGAGAGAGAGAGTGCAGGCGAGGGGCAGAGAGAGAGGGAGAGAGAGAATCCCAAGCAAGCTCAGCACTGTCAGCACAAAGCCTGATGCAGGGCTGGAACCCATGAACTGGGAGAAAAAGACCTGAGCTGAAACCAAGAATCAGATGTTTAGCAGACTGAGCCACCTAAGCGCCCCCAGAATACAATTTTTTTTTGTTTTTTGTTTTATTTATTTATTTATTTATTTATTTATTTCTCAAAGGCTACAGCCAGAAAACTTCATAAGACCACTATAATGAGCAATGCAGAAAGCGCAGTGAAAAGACATTTTCCTTGAACGTTGTATAAAGAGCATGTTCATGTGTTGGGGTGTTGGGAAGTGGAGCCAAGGGGAAAGTGTGTAACATACATGATTGAGTGTTACTGAAAAGCACCAGACTGGCAGGTGGCAGGATGCACACAACATGGGAGAAATGTCAGAGGAGCTTGAGTCATCAGCTCTTGTCCTGTAAAGAAGAATCACCAACACGATGAGAACCAAAAATATACCAGACGAATGACGTTTTGTATCTGTTCACAGTTAAAAGGAAGTGTTCCTATTAACCAGGGTTATATTTGTTACCTCAAGTTAAGATTTTAGTCTGGCCCATTCTATCTCCATTTTCCTCCTAGAATTTTAATGAAGAGCATTTATACAAGCCAAAATTGTGAAGAGATTTGTAAGATGGTTGGCAATGGCACCAAACAAAATAGTTCTATCAATTTATCTTAAATAAAACTGTGTATCTGTCTTTCCTTTTCTTTTTTGACATAGATTTTGGTTTTATAAGTATTTTTTGGAAAGTGTTTATTGAATTATATTAGTGTGTGTGTGTGTGTAAAGAAAGGTTTATTTTAAGGAACTGGTTCATGTGACTGTAGGTGATGGCAATTCCAAAATCTACAGGGCAGCCTGGCAGGCTGGGAACTCAGGGAAGAGTTGGTGTTGTAGCTGAGTCTGGAGACAGAATTCCCTTTTTCACGGAAAAGACTTAAGTCTTTTTCTCTTAAGGCCTTCAAGTGAATATATGAGGCCCAGCCACATAAAGGAGTGCAGTCTGCTTCACTCAAAGTGATTTAAATGTTAATCTCACTGAAAAACACCTTCGTGGTGCCATCTAGACTTGTATTTGACTTATGGCTTAGCCAGGTTGACACATAAAAGTAACCATTACAATTTCCATGGCAAGTGTGTGTGTGTGTGTGTGTGTGTGTGTGTGTGTGTGTATAGGATTGCAGTCTCTCTTTTGAATGAATTATGGGAAAGGTCAGGATAAATTGTTCCACAAACAGTAGGAATCTTTGGATTTCACCCACTGACCATGTTGATGTTCTCTTTCTGTGAGTCTTGATTCTTTGGGAGTCTTTTCTTAGGCTTTCCTTGGAATACAGGGTCTGTTCCGTCAGAGAATATCTTCTCCCCTAATACTATGCCAAATATATTGAGTTTCAAGGCCTCCTTTAGGGTGACCACTTATCAGTAGCAGTGTAATGGTGGAAAGTCACATTATTTATAAATGTTTTTATGGGTAAACATTTTCCACTTTCATGCCAACATACTTCTGGAGGTCACTTTCAAATGTACCTCTTTTGGATAGAACTTTGGAAACAGCATGAGATTTAATGAGTTAGTCTTTACCACACTTCTTCCCCTTTTCTGCTTTTGAGGGGTGTCCCTAAACCTAGGGCAGTGTTGTGACTGCCAATAACTTGTTTTTCATCTTTGGGTGGTGCTATCTTTGACACCCTCCAGCTCGGTGATTCTTAAACATGGAATTTCTTTAACAAATCACTCAGAAGCATTTCCACACACCAATATATACCCACTTCAAGCCAATTCTGCAGGTTTAAAGTCTCTGAAAATAAAAGTAGGGATCCCTAACACATATATTTAACACATACAGCTCTATCTATATTTAAAACACTCTATAACTAGATCTGTCAGCAAGCGCTTGGGCCTTCTTGGGAGAAAGTTTTTCCCAATTGCAGGGTTTCAGACAGGCAGAAAGTTTGCAGCCCCCTCACATTCAAAGTCTTTACTCAGTTTGAGTTTAGATTAACTGCCTGGCCTAAGGCCATGCATATTGAATTTGTAGAAACAGAAGATGGGAAGCCTCCATTGAAAACTAGATTTATGTATATTAATATTAGGCTGGCTTCAAAAGACAATGCTTATTTTTCTCAACTTCATGCAGATTTTAAAGATTGTCACTATTTTATCAATATTTTCTGAATCTATTTAATTCTGAAGGATTTTAACATCCACTTGTATTTGATTTCCTTCCAAATTTTTGTAGAGTAATGCTGTGTCAATCAGTGTAATAAACAGACTCTCCCCCAAAGTATGCATTAACTAGTGTTGAGTTACTTTTTCTTCTGCATTTTGGTCAGTCTTTACTTCTTTTAAAGTTTTTCTTAACATTTATTTTGTAAATTGATTGAATTGTTATAGCAATGAAATGTTTCATTATTCAGTTTAATTCCAAAGATGTGTATTGGCTATTGCTATGCAATCAACATTGTGCTGTGTATTCTGGGGGGATATAATGGTAATTAATACATGCTTGCGCCCCTCCAAGAATATATAATTACTTAAACATTTAATCAACAAAATGTGGTTTGTGCAGTCAGAATGTAGCAGAATAGAGAAAAGAGAGGATTATTTCCAGTTTGGACATTGAGAAAGATTTTATTGAAGAGGTGGGCTTTGAAATGGACAATGAAAGATAAACAAGGGTTTAATAGGTGCAAAAGGGAACAAGAGCATTAAAGACAAGAAGCAGAGATGCCAGGGAGGTAATTGTCTCCTTCTGGCAAATCCATTCAAGGGAAACACAGGAGAGGAGAACAGAGTGGGGGGTGCAGACTGGAAAGGTGGTTTGAGGTCTACACTCTTCCAGGGGTATTCAGTTGGACTGAAGCGGACATACACTAACTCACCAACATTTCCAAACAGACTTAGTCAAGGTTATAGAATTTAAGTGAAGTAAAGGGGTATAGGCACAGAAGCAGATGCAGTATATCTTGGCTTTTCTTTAACCTCTGACTTCCTGAATTCCTACAGAGCAATAGCCTTAAGTGACTTTCTGTGTTGCTAGGGTCCCGCCAGACTTGGAAGTTCATGCTAGTCTTGCTGCACCACTACTCTATTTTAATTCTCTGTTCTATATAATACATTCTGGAAAACATACACACACACCCCCCCCAAGAATTTGTGCTCTTCAGTTTAGGAGAATGTTTACAATATACTTGTATATATATTTGATATACATTTCTTGCATGTCAAGCATGCATGGGAATTTTCTTTTTAATATGTAGTGGTGTTGTGTATGTTATAGATGATTCGGGACAGGATTAGCAGAAAGGAATGTAGGTTTTTCTGTAGAAGAGTGACATCTGACCTGTGATTTAGGGATATAAATAAAGTGGCAAGGGGGACCAGTTAATAAACTAATAACCCAAATGGGGAACAGTAAGGTCTGAACTAAACCTAAAGAGAGTAGAGAGACCTTTCAGAGATGAAAAACAGAATGTACAAATTAACTAGATGTGAATTAAAGAGCATGGGGAAGTTGCAGCTACTCCAATATGAAAATAATAGAAATAAGTATGAAATAAACCATGATGAAGCCATTGATTAAGATAAGGAAAGAGGAAGATTGCATAAGATAATGTAGAGCTTTTTATTTTATTATTACTATTTATATTATTTGAGAAAGGGAGAGAGCATGAGTGGGGGAGAGGAGCAGAGAGATAGAGAAAGAGAGAATCTTTTTTTTTTTTTAAGTTTGTTTACTTCGGGAGAGAGAAATCATGCAAGCCAGGGGGAGGTGAGGGGAGAGAGAGAGGGAATGAGACAGTATCCCAAGCAGGCTCTGCATTGACAGGCATGAACAATGGGATCATGCCCTGAGCCGAAATCAAGACTTAACCTACTGAGTCCAGGTGCCCCAAGAGAGAAAGAATCTTAAGTAGGCTCTGTGCTCAGTGTGGGGTCTGACTTGGGGCTCAATCCGATGACCCCGGGATCATGACCTGAGTGGAAATCAAGAATAGGATGTTCAACCGACTGAGTCACTCAGATGCCCCATAGAACATTTTAGAATTGACAAGAACAAGGCAAAATATAAGTGGTTCGTCCAAATGGTCATACGAAGTAAGCAGTTGACAAAGTCTGATTCTTGGGAAAGAACTTAAATATGAGTTGTACAGTTGGAAGTCATGAGAGTTGAAGAGAAAGAGTGGATATAGATCAAATTTTAAAAAAATATAGGCCCAAAATAAGATCTTGAGAACAGCAACCAATAGCTACTAAGCATAGGAGAAGGGGCTGACTTTAGAATCAAAGCTCAGACTTCATCTAGGAAATAATCATATGCAAAGTTATTTATGAAGTCTTATTTTCTTTTTGTCCCCTCTCTTAGTGCTCCTCAAGAAATATGTTTTATGAGGACAAGGGATTTTTGTCCACTTGTGTATATTGATGCATTATTGATACATTTCCTCAGTGCTTGAAATAGAGTGTGTCTTAAATATCTATCAAATGGATATAATGTCTATCAAATGGATATAGTCACGCCCTTTGATTCGACCAGCACAAGCTCTCTCCTATTTCTGTGACAGCCTTTCTGTCTTCACAGGTGTCTCTAAATTCAGGTTGTCATCATGATCTCTCATCTGGCCTATTACAATAACCACTGGTTTGGAATTCCTCCTCCACTTCATTTGTTTTGCAGAATATCTTAAATCTGAGTGCTTTACTAGGGCTTGCAAAGCTCTCCGTGACCAGCTCCGTGCTTACTTGACTTTTAATGCCTTTCCCCTTTATGCTCCATCAATACAATTCCTTGTACTCTTCATAAACTCTCTACTGTTTCATGCCATTTAAACCACTTTAGCGATTTCCACTTAACAGGAAATTCTGCTATTTCCCTCCATACCTGTTCATTTCTCATCTCTCAAAGATTCGTTCATGAGTTATCTTCCACAGGAAGCTTTCTATATCCCAAAGGTGGTAAGCAAGCTTCTCCCATCCCCCCACAGGAATTGTTCACGGCTCTGTCACTTGCTTACACCCAGTGCTGTGACTCCTCAAAGGCAGGTACCCCATCTTATCCATGTCTATTGAACTACGAGGAAGTCATGACAAGACCAATCTTATTGGTAACATTTGATCATGTCATTCATCTGCTGTAAAAGCTTTAATAGCTCCCTATCATTCACAGAAAACAAAAACAGAACAAAACTTCTTAGCCTGAAATTAAAATATTTCATAATGCAAATCTCCAACCATCATCTCCTTTACTCCTTGTTATAAAGTGAATTTAATACTTTCTTGTTCTCCAGGAAGTTTGGCAAATTTGGTGACCTTCACCTAAAATACAGTTTTTAAATATTTATGTGTCCAAATGTCTTCCATTCTGAAATGCGCAGATTAAATGCCAGCACCTCCATTATTTTTGCTCTGATTTTTCTCAGCTGGAAGTCATTGTGCTTTCATCTGACCTTCCAGAGCACTGCATTACAAGTTAGCAGTGTCTCTTTTGGTGCTCTTCTATTCTAATTTTCATTAGAATGATATTTTATATGCATTTAATCTTCCCTACTGTACTCTAAGATCCTGAGGGCATGATCCAGGCATGGCCCACATTTGTCTTCTTCAGAGGCTTCCTTGGTCCTTATCCAAATAAGCACTTCTAGATACTTTTTAAGTGAAAGAGATATAAGGAGAAGGAAGGGATGCACCCAGGACTTAAATAGTAGGAGTTTCACAGAATTAGATCAGAATACAAAAGCTACTACAGTTGGTAGGTAGTTGGGGAAGTATAATACCATTTTAGAATGAAATTTGGGAACAGAAGTTGGATTGCAAATGTTAAAGGACATGCTTTGTGGCAAGCACTGTGCTAATCCTGTTCTTTATATCATTTAATACCATTTTTATTGAAAGAATTTCCTATAAAGTTGAAACTATCATTTCCCCAGTATTTCAATGAAAGCTGTCACCATGGAGCCTGATGCAAGGCTGGAACTCATGAACCAGGAGATCATGACCTGGGGTGAAGTCAAGAGACAGTTAACTGACTGAGCCATCCAGGTGCCCCTTACACACATTTAAAAAAACTGCCTTCTATCTGTTCTCATATATTAAATTTCCCTGGAAGATTAGCTTCTCTACTCATTTAATGAACATAAACCTAACTATCTTTCTTTTTCTTGTATCCATTACAAGAAACCTAACTATCTTTCTTTTTCCTGTATCCATTATACAGGAAACTTTGTTATAGGTCCACTTCTACTATGTGTATTAATGAAGAATGGGCTGGTATCTTAGTATTCCTTATCAAGGAAGTGTATGGAGTTTCCTAAATACTAACTGTTAGTCATTGTTTTCTCTAGTTTTGTAATATGCAGCCACACATTCAGAATTATTAGGGGAAACTTGTTGATGGGAGTCTCTGCTATCGTTTATGTCCCTCTACTTAATACATAAAGCACAGTAATATGAAAGAAAAAAGAAAAGATGAGAAAAACAAGTGGCACATTTCAAGACTGAAAATAATTTCTTTCATGGAAATGTTTTGTGTCCTGGTCAACTTTGATCACCTATGCTGAAAAGAAACATAGTTTCTAAATAATCAACATTTGAAGAGTTACTGGAGTATGACTGGGAGTAGGCTTTAGTATCATGTTCATTGTTTCTACAGGGCAATTCTCTGTGATTCACTTTTACCTTGGGAAGTTATCTAAAAGCTTTGTTCAGTTCTCAAAATTTAGAACCTTATGGCACAAAGAAGCAGAGAAGTAAATGTTACTGCAAATTTCTTCATAACTAATGATCAATCTGGTTTGAGAGACTTAAATCAAATTGGGATTGACATTTGCCTGCGTTGGAATGAAAGATCGATCCATTTGAAGTGTTTAGAATCAGTCAACCCTTGTGGACTCTGCAGATAAGATAACAGGCTGTATCAGGAGAAGACACTGAGACAACTATCAGTTTCACAAGTTATGTCCTATAGCTTGAAGAGGCCTGAGATACAGTTTTGGAACTCGAATGGCTTGGGTGTGTGATGGAGCACATCGGCTATTTCTGGAAATTCCTTGTCACCCCCATGCTTCAGCTCAGGCTTTTGTATTCCCAAACTTTTTTTTTAAATAAAAAAAACCCAAATCATACAGCAGCTTTTGTTAATACCGAGCACAGACTTTTTATTTTTTTTCTAATGAAAATACCTGTTTCCTTGGCCTATGTGCCATTTCCAGGTATACACCTAACCACTTCATCAAAGCTGGCACTGGCTAAATGCTGGTTTTGATTGCCAACCTGCAAAAGAGAAGGGAAATCACAAAAGAAAAAAATTAACAAGTGTGCACAGTTCCAAAATGTGTTCTACAAATGTGTTTTAAATCAAATGAATCATCCTTTGGCACAAGCTATTCACTTTATAGTCATTCATTTGAACGGCTTAGTCTCTGTCTCCTGAAGATTGTGGTTTGCATTATTCTTGATGAATGAGACAGTTACCTTAAATCATAAATAAAACAAATAGAAAAACTTAACATCTGACTCTTACCAAAAGGTATGTTATCTCACTTTGCACTGGCAATATATTTTAAAAAGAAGTATTCAGAAAAATCACTTTAAACCACAAAAAGAACCCTGGGTGTATCTGTATAGAACTGCTGCATGAAAAAAGTGATTTGATCAAACAAATGTATCTTGATTAAGAAAATATGTGGTCCTCCAAAATATTTTATCACTTTGTTTTTGTAGTCTCTTTACTCCATAAAGGTGGTTTCAATTCTTTTTTTTCCATTGAAGTATAGTTAACATACAATGTTATATTAGTTTCAGGTGTACAATGTAGTGATTGACATTTATGTACATTATGAAATACTCACCATGGTAGTCTAGTTACCATCTGTCACCACGCAAAGTTATTATTATTATATGAATATTATTGACTGTATTCTCTATGCTGTATTCTGTGTCCCCATGTCTTATTTATTTTATAACTGAAAGTTTGCAACTCTTAATCCTCTTCACCTTTTCACCTATCTCCCCACCCCCTCCTCTCTGGCAAGTGTCAGTGTATTCTCTGTATTTATGAGTCCATTCCTGTTTTGTTTTATTTGTTTGTCTTGTTTTTATTCTTGTATCTTTCTAATTTGATTAGTTTGGCACAAATAGAATTCATGCTGTATAATATTCATATTTATTCTTGAAATAAATTTTTGTTAATTTCAAATCTTTGCAACAATAAAGATTTACAAAGATTAGTAACATGTAAATATTAACCTTCTAAGACATAAATTGGGCTTTTTTCTCATCTCCTTTGATCTTTACTGTTAAATAAATTGTATTATCCATTCATAACTTCTTCAAAACTTTTTTTTAAACTGATTCTTAAGCAAGATAAAAACTTAATACAAGCATATAGTATCCTCATCATTTTATGTAGGCTCCCTACATCAGCCTGTATGTATTTCATATCTCCTTCTAACATCTTCCGTACCTCATAAAACAATACGTTGGGAATAATTGTTATGAAATGGCAACGTGGAGACTGAGGAAGCAAGAAACAGAAGGTTCCTGGGGAAGCCCACTCCTTTCAATTCCTACGTGACAGGTGTCTCTTTTGGTGAAGTCTGTTAGACAGTAGGATACCAGGATATCATCACCTTGCTAGAAGGAGTGTCTCCCAGAGGGGACTTGCTTATCTGCCTCCTTCTCTGATTCCTACTGAACTCTAATTTTCACTCACCATGTGAATTGACAGGAAGGATTTATTCAGAGATCTATTTTAGCTCACTTTAAATCCAATTCCAGTCTTCTATCTGTGGGCTTCTATAACATGTTACCCCAACGTAGAATTAAATTGCACTCTATAAAACTTTGAGAGCTGTAGTATGATGAAGGTCTCATTACATGGCTTTATTCTCCCAGCTGCAAGAATTTCACTCTAAGATAAGATGGAGTCATTTGGTCCAATTATTATGATATAGGTACTACATATAGTACTCTATATAATAAATATCAAGAATTTATTAAGACAACAGAAGAATCTGTTAAAAACTAGTTTCCAAACTGAAAGCTAAAATGTAGTTATTTTTTATAGCTTGGAAGTTGGCAACTAAGATCACAAAATAGTACAAAAATGCAGTATGTATACTACATTGAAAAGAAAAATTCAAAAGTTGGGGCCAAATACATCTTGGGGATGTTTTAAATGGCTCATAATGGGTCCACACAGGATGGAGACTACAAAGTCTTCTGATGAAAGTCATGAGTAGCTACAGAAAGCTAGCACACAACTCTAAAAACAGATATCAGCCAAGGAAATGGTGGAACTCAACAAATACAGTGCAGTTGTGTGCACATTAAGTGTGAACTTTTTATTTATCCATAACCTCTCCACAGTACCACAAGACCAGAAGACAGGAAGAAGGAATAAAACTGTCAACCATTATCTCTCAAACCCATAAAACTGCCATTTTATACTGGAATATTTCAATTATTAATACAGGGTACTAATAGTTGAAAGTAATAGAAAAGTATGAGATATTCCAGCAATGTCATCAGAGAATAGGAAGGCAAGTTTCAACAGATCAGTAGAACTCTGTTCTCTGTTTTCCACCTAAAAAATTCTATGGGTCTTCTATGTATTGGGATGTCTGCTTCTTGTTTGAGGGCCTGTTGTCATGATACATTTTGGTATTTTCTTGGCAATCCCCAAGAATGGCCAAGAAATGAAACACCTCTGCTTCTCTCACCTGACAATGCTGCATTCTGAGCATAGGAGAACCAGATAAAAATTATTAAAAACTAACCATTTGTGTCAGAGGAGTCAACCCTACTTAGAGTAGTCAGAAAAAGAGGCCTCACTGAACACAAATGATGCAACTAACCTTCCGTATAGTATCACAAACAGTCTCATCCCACTATAGCAACCGTACTCATGTTACTCAATTTCTAATATTATTATCTGTATTATAATTTACAACATCAAAAATGAGTTGGAGGCATTAATAATGCTGGGGCAGGAATATATGTATGTGCACGTTAGCTCTGTGTAATTGTAAACTTGCTATGTTTTTGTGTTTGGTTTCCCTAAGCTCAGACCCAGTGGAGACTAAAAATCCCTAATGACAGAGTTGGCTATTAACTAGAGCAGACATAAATTGTTTAAGTGTCTTGAAAATCTAAATAGAGCTCAACACAGACTTGGCTATCATCAGTATCCCAGATAATCTTCATAGGCCCAAGGTGTCTTAGTTTGTATTTTTCCAGTAGATGTTGAGATGAGAATTTGAATGGAAGTTTTTTATTGGGAAGATTATCCCAGGAGACACAGATAGGGGAGTATGAAAATGAAACAGGGGAATGAAGGAAACACAGATAGGGGAGTATGAAAATGAAACAGGGGAATGAAGGAAACCCCTGGAAGGTGAGTTATTGGTCAGGTTGCCCAGTGGGAAACCAGAAATTAAGTCTAAGTGGTGAGAGCTGGGTATAGCACTTTTGCTTTAGAGTTATCCCTTCCAAATGAAGAGAAAGCTTGGATATTATTTACACATTAACTCCCCATCAGCCCTTGACTGAGAGCTGTTCCAAGGAAGAGAAGTAATTGAAGGAGTATTAATTCTTAAACCTTCCAGCCTGAAGTGTTTGGCAGAACTGACCCTGATGCTCACAGGAAGCCCTCCCAAGTAAAGTAAGTGCTGGCAGCTTGAAATAGAAAAGTTACCCTCCATTTGCAAATTCTAAAGGGATATTGTTGGGACACCAACAAGATACGCATTAGGTATCCTGGATGGGTTAGAGTACTTCAAACCAGTTAGTGTTTAACTGAGATAATAAGTTCCATATGGATTTAAGGGAACATGGGGTATCAGTAATTTGTAAAGAAATCCAACTCTAGTGATGAGAGTGTTTTCAATCTCTATAAAAGCAGGCTTCACATCTGCATTTTACATTGTTTAAACATTGTACCTTCCAAAGTGCCAGGCATGTAATAGATACACAAGTTCTTTGGGAAAGAAATAATTTTGTGGTATTTACTTTAATATTTTTACTAATGAATTAATTAAATATATGTAAAAGGGAACATGTAAAGAGATATTCATTACATTATTAATTTAGAAAGGGCCTCAGAACCATAATAAGTAGAGCTTTAAGACTAGTTAAGATTATTGCTTTAATAAATGAAATACAAATTATCTTGTCTTAAGTGTCTTTCCAGAGAACTACCTCAATACTTTTTTAGTCTTATTCCAGTAGAATAGTAGGAAAGAAGAGTATGGGGTTAATGGTAGTCATTAACTGTTTTTCTTAAAAAATAACCATTTATTTTTTTTCTCTTCTGTAAAATGGAAGCAGTAATTATCTCATTATTTATATTACAAAGGATATTGGTAGGTGTGAATGGAGGGATTCAAATTATAGAAGTATATGAAATTAAGTGGGAATACCCCCATTTGGTAACTGTTGTTTTATCTGAGTTTCTTAATAGTTTTGTTGTTGTTGTTTATCTATTTTAGAGAGAGACAGAGACAGAACGTGAATGGGGGAGGGGCAGAGAGACAGGGAGACAGAATCCAATGCAGACTCCAGGATCTGAGCTGCAAGATCATGACCTGAGATCATGAACCACAAGATCATGACCTGAGCCAAAGTCGGACGCTTAAATGACTGAACCACCCAGGCTCCCTTTGTTTCTTAATATTTTTAATTTAGCATTTCCTTTTTGTGGAATCAGAAAAAATAATTCTCATTTTTTAAGAAAGCTGTTAGAATTAAATAAAAGAATGGTGAATTTAACATAAAAATGATCAGTGGTTGAGCATTACATAGGAAATAAATATGTTTACATGTATACACATCTATATATACACATATACATGTATATCATGTATATACACATATATGTGTGTATACATAAAAATGTATACAGTAATGCCCCTTTATCTGTGGGGGATGCATTTCAAGACCCCCAGGGAATGCCTGAAACTACAGATAATAACAAACCCTATATATACTATTTTTTCCAATGCATACATACCTGTGCTAAACTTTAATTTATAATTAGGCACAGTAAGAGATTAATAATAATAATAAAATTGAATGATTATAATAAAAATATGTGAATGTGCTCTTTTCTTCTCTCTCTCTCCCTCAAAATTCCTTTTTGTACTGTACTCCTCCCTTTTTTTTTTTTGTTTATTTATTTTGAAAGACAGGGAGAGAGAGAGATCAGAGATGGGGCAGAGAGAGAGAATCCTAAGCAGGCTCCATGCTCAGAGCCCAATATGGGGCACAAACCCACAAACCAGAAAATCATGATGCAAGTGGAAATCAAGAGTCAGATGCTTAACTGACTGAGACACCCAGGCGCCCCCGTACTCACCCTTCTTATGATAATGATGATGTGAGATGATAAAATGCCTCCATCATAAGAGGAAGTGAGATAAATGACATAGGCCTTGTGACATAGCATTAGGCTATTACTGATGTTCTGATGATAAGTCAGAAGGAAGATCATCTATCATGGGACTATGGGTGACCACAGGTAGCTGAAACCATGGAAAGCCCACGTTGGGCTCTGTGCTGACAGCCCAGAACCTGGAGCCTTCTTCAGATTCTGTGGCTGTGGCTGTGGCTGGGGCTGGGGCTGTGGCTGTGGCTCTCTCTCTCGCTTTGCCCCTCCCCCACTTGTGCTCTATCTCTCCTGTCTCTCAAAAGTAAATAAATGTTAAAAATTTTAAAAAAAGATTATTGCATTCAGGTTTTACATTTCATCAGTGTTCTTTTTGTAAATACCAATTATGGGTCTATAATTTTTCACTGGTATTGGATTTCTGATGATTCATACAGTTTAAAGAATTTATGTTCAAATTTCATAAAATATTTGGACTCATTGTTTTTATAATTTTATATTTATTTTGATAATTAAAAATATAAACACAGAGTTTCTTCTATATTACATATCTTCCACCTATATTTGGGTTAAACATGTATTGATTTAAGATTTCAAAAGTACTAACAAAGTTGACAGTAAGTACTCAGAAGCTGGTTTTGCAACTGGTACTCTTGGGATGGTTAGTCATCAATATTATTCGTCTTTTCCTTAAATGAACATTGGTAGTTAGCAATTTGTAGTCCATAAGGACCTTTTAATTTATCTTCAAAAAGTGACTTTGAACATGTTATTTTGTCAAATTATAGGTGTTAACTGAATAAATTCTTTGGTTGCATGTTTTCTTCCTACAGTCACTTGGTTGTTTTCTTGTCAATCCCCGTTGACTTTTCTTGGACTGTGTTGGAAATTTTTTCTCAAAATTTGCCTTTTGTATCTGCAGTTCTTGTAGTCACATCCCTTATTACAATTTTAATTGATAACGGGTCTTAAAACCCGTTAAGATATAAGCTTGTTGTTATTCAAAACTTGTTTTATTCGGGTTGATTTTTTTCTGGTCTGATTTCATGATTCACCATTTCACTAGAAGCTAGTGGTGAATTACTAAAAGAACTTGCCTAGTATACATTTTTCCCCCTAATTTATCAATGAGAAGAGCACAGACATTATATTGATTATGTGTAATTGGCTATGCATTGGATGCTAACAAATGTTAGCAGAATATTCATTCCACATGTACTCATTTGCAAATTGTATACATTGTGTAGGACCCAGTGTCTGGTCTTACAGAACTTTTGTTTCAGGATCCTCTTTCAGAGTATTAAACCAAACCATTATAGCTCCAAATCAAATTGACAGTCATTTATTCCTCAGGTTAACAAAAAATAAAAGTACCACACATTAACCATCCAGGAAAGCAAGATATATACATAGATCCATAAATGCATGTATGAAAACCAACTCTGAGCCCCCTAGAATGTAGCTGGAATAGAAAAACCCAGTTGTGTTTGGAGAATGGACTGCCAGACATCTCAAACCTCAAGTTTGCTTTGCCTCTAGCATTTTTCCCTTATTTTCTGTAGCTAGGTGCATTTTGAAGGAAATTTAACTTGAAAAGCATGTTTCTAAAGCTAAACCACAAACTGAGCAATGTGAATAATAATGATTCTTGGCCTGTTGTTTTTCAATTCCAGAAGGAATCTGACAGACCAAGTCAGTAACAAGTAATAATGCCTATATAATGGTTTCACACAGATGTGTCCTTTTCTTTTCACAAACAAGCCTGAAAATTAGAAAAAAATAATATTTGGAACACAGTGGGAAAATGTTTAAAATTATTCAAAGCCATGCAATTTAACCACTTCTTACTATCAGTATACCATGTATACGACTATTTTTATTTCAGATTATTCTTTTATATATATACTTATGTGTGTGTGTGTGTGTGTGTGTGAGTGTGTGTGTGTGTGTGTGTGTGTGTAACTGTATCTGTATCGGGGTGTGTTTAATATCTCATGAAATTTACCCATTTCAAGTGTACAATTCAATAATGTTTAGTAACTCTTCTGACTGATGCAACCATTGCCATACATGAGTTTTAGGATAATTTTATCCCCCTAATAAGTAAATGATAAAGTTATCACTGCCTTTTAAGCTCTGTTTTTAAATAGAAATTCTAACTTAAGAGTCTTTATGTTGAATTTAGTTTTTCATAAATAAAACTCAACACAAAGTGACTTGAGTTTAGTTCACAAGCTTGGGAATGAATGTTGAGAATTTTTCCACACTTCAGATAAAATGTACTGTCTTCTGTTGCAAACTGAAGTTTACACAGCTCTGTCTAAGAACCCTTGCTCTGTGTAGACTGAAGACCATTGTCTGTTAGCTATTGGGAATTGGAAATGCAGGAAACTACACACATTAAAATGAAAGCCAAATTCTTAACAAGTATTACTATTTTGGTATTCACATAATTTTCTTTTTAGCTTTACTTATGCTATACAAAAATGGAACAACTTAAATCTATTTTTTTTAATGTGCTAAAATTTTTATGTTGCATGTGAAAATTAATTTGCTCTAGTCCTTAAAATGCTAAGGTCAATTATGTGGCATTTACATAATTGCAAAAATATGTGTTGATGCATCTTCCTTATTTGGATGGACTTGAGAATTAGAATTCTTCCAAAACTCATTCTAGCTCAAAAGGTATTTGACAAAAATTCTTCAGATAAATTAATCTTGTTCCTGGAACTACAGAGGTCAAACCACAGGCATCATGGAAATTAAGCAGCAGGTATTCTGCCTTTGCAATTTCCCCTTTGTTTTCTGCTTATATTTTTTAGAATCTGTTTGTGGGGAATAAAATGTTTTTTATTGCAAATAAACGTTTGCATTTCTTAATCAAGTGATATGGATCGAGAAAAGGAATTTGGGACAAAAAGAGTTTGGGAAGTATTACTAAATGCAAGCATGAACAATGCAATTTTACAGCCAAAATAGAAATTTTTCAGGCATGATTGCTTTCAGAAATTCTGTAAGTCTCTGCTGGTGTGCATTTTGTTTTGTATAAATATGCAAACATACCTGAATTAGCATACTTCCCACCTGCATCCTCCAGACAGCTAGACTACAAAAAATTAATAAGCACAACCTCTTTTTTACTACTCAATTTGTTAAATTTTAATTGAAATTAGATAATGGGTTTGGGATGTATAATTTGTTTTTGTTTTTGTTTTT
>CM053573.1:39152865-39264401 GCA_028646485.1 Cryptoprocta ferox
GCTTAGCATGACACCCTCGAGGTCCATCCACTTTGCTACGAAAGGCCAGATTTCATTCTTTCTCATTGCCATGTAGTATTCCATTGTATAGAGGAACCACATCTTCCTAATCCATTCATCAGTTGATGGACATTTAGGCTCTTTCCATGATTTGGCTATTGTTGAAAGTACCGCTACGAACATTGGGGTACAAGTGCCCCTATGCATCAGCACTTCTGTATCCCTTGGGTAAATCCCCAGCAGTGCTATTGCTGGGTCATAGGGGAGTTTTATTGATAGTTTTTTGAGGAACCTCCACACTGTTTTCCAGAGTGGCTGTACCAGTTTACATTCCCACCAACAGTGTAGGAGGGTACCCGTTTCTCCACAGGGGATGTATAATTTGAAGAGATGCAGAATGCATATGAGGATCCATGTAATTGTCAAATGCATTTAATTCCTATTTTACTTAAAAAAATTTCAGGTGATTTCTTTCAAATTAATGAATAAAGGCTATTTTGTTTTTTAAGAGTATAAACATACCATAAATAAGTCCCTAGCATCAAGGTAACATAGAAGTAGGGGTGCTCAGGGGCACTTGGGTAGCTTAGTCCGTTAAGCAAGTGTCCAACTTCGGCTCAGGTCATGATCTCATGGTTGGTGAGATGGAGCCCCGCGTCAGACTCTATGTTTTCAGGACTGAGCCTGCTTCAGATCCTCTGTCTCCCTGTCTCTCTGCCCCTCCCTGCTTGCACTCTCTCCCTCTTTCTCAAAAATAAACATTACAGAGCTGCTCAGGAAGATGATTTTATGGTAATAAACTATGCTATATTATATACAGTTACCCACCAAAAATCTTCCTTTCTGGAATACTCCCTTATCCCCCCCTCCTTTTTCAATCCAATGAGTATTTCTGTATATAAACAAATTAGATAGGTCTGAGCTAATTTTGAAAATACGATTTTGAATGTTGGAATAGCCTTTGCAGATTTTCTGGTATTGGAAGTTTGGGCCTCTACCTCCATAAAGGAAGAGATCAACCTCCATGATTCCTAAAGGAGACTTCCCTCCCTGCTTCAGTTAGTCTCTGCTGCACTCAGGGTAGAATTTCTGGGTGTATACAAGCCATAGAGCCAGGCCTACATAAGCCATACACAGAGCAGAATTTCTCAACATTTTTTTCTGCTTCCACACACAGAATCACTAATATCTAGATATAACATATACTTCTATGGTGTACATTTATGGGGGAATAATGCACTATAAAAATTCATGATTCATACAACAGTGAGAAATACTGGTTGCTCACTCATGCATGTGATACTTATAAGGACAGTTGTCATTCCTTCAGGAGTAAATCAATTTCTCACTCACCCAAGAATGTATGTAAGTGAAAGTGACGTTATTATAGGGCCACACGTGAATTCAACAAATGTATGAATGTGTGTGTGTTTCAAATTTTGATGCCTCAATTAAAGTTAGCTTTTTATTACTTGTGACAGAGATCCCAACTGACCCTACACAACAGGGTTTAAGTATGATCCCTTGAAGAATTCTGGACTGACACAACTATGGATCATTTTCTCTTTTTTCTTTTCTCTTCTTACTTGTAAAAATGAAAGGATCCAGTAAACAGAACAAAATAGTTTACCTTGGGCCTCAAGTATGCCAACTAGAAGTAGGTCCAGATAAGAGCATTAGCTTATGATTTAGTGTCTAGTGTCTAACAATGTGATGTGTCTAAAACCAGGGAGCTGATGAGCAGAGACACAAGAGGCCAACAGATAGCAAGCCTCTAAGATCAGAGGATCTCTGAAGGATCTCACAGGATCAGAAGGATCTCTTTCTTAAATAGCATAATAGGTTAAAACTATGTAATATTAAAGCTGCTGTAGGCTGCTTTTAAACTTTAGTAGGTTAGACATCAAAGACACTGCATCATGGAAATCTACCTACACGATTCCTTACTTTAGAAATTAATCAAGTCTAAGTGAACAATAAGAGTTTTTAAAATAGCTATTTATCAATATTAATCTCTTTCACATTGAAACATTATTTTTAGAAACCTGTGGTTTACCTTCCATAGATTTTCAAAGCCATATCACATATGTGAGGTAACAGAAAATATATATTGGTCTCTGTCCCCAGGTCCTGGCAGAGAGCTCCTAAAACTCTTGTAATTTTCTTTTTTTTTTAATGTCTATTTATTTATTCTGAGAGAAAGAGCAAGAGCGAGCGAGAGAGAGAGAGCACAAACAGGGAGGGACAGAGAGAGAGAGAGAGAGAGAGAGAGAGAATCCAAGCAGGCTCCACACTGTTAGCACAGAGTTGGATGTGGGACTCGATCTCATGAACTGTGAGATCATGACCTGAGCCAAAACAAAGAATCCCCAGATGTCAACTGACTGAGCCACCCAGGTTCCCCAAACTCTTGTAATTTTCTAAGTGATAGAGCAATAGGAGCATTTTTTGTTGTTGATGTTGTTCTAGTACTTAGTCGTTGGCATCAGTTCCTGACCCAGGACTCCTGAAACTCTTGTAATTCCCTGGGTGAGAGGTGTGTCTGTTGTTCTAATGAGATGACTCTGGGTGAGTTTCTGGATGGCTCCTGGATAGGGACTGGTCAGTGGAAAGACCAAGCCATGATTAGAAGCTTGGAATTTTCAGCCTTGCCATGCATTCTCTTGAGAAGGGAGAAGGGCTGAACATGGTGTTAAGCTTGATCATGCCTACATGATTAATCCTCTGTAAAAATCCCAATAATGTGGGGTGTGGAGGGTTTCCAGGTGTGTGAGCACATACGCATACCAGAAGGGTGATACACCCAAACTCCATCAGGAGAGAAGATCCTGCGCTTGAGACCCTCCCAGACCTTGTTCTGTGTATCTCTTTATTTCTTTAAAGAATTGATAAATGTAAGTATTTTCCTGAGGGCTGTGAGCCATTTTAGCAAATAAATCAAAGGGGAGGAGGAGGTCTTGGGAACCTTTGATTTGTAGCCAAGTCAGACTGAAATTGTGAGTTACCTGGGAGCCTACTACATGCAACTGGTATCTAAATGGGGGACAATCTTGTGGGACTGAGCCCTTAACCTATGGATTCTGATGCTATCTCTAGTAGGTAATGTCAGAAACTAAACTGTAGGAAACCCAGCTGGTGTCATAGAATTGGTCAGTGTGAGGAAACCCCACACATTTGGTGACCAGATGTGTCAGAAGTGTTGTGACTGTAGGAGGAGGAGGAGAATGTCGGCACTATTGGTTCAGTTGAGGAAATTACTTTTCTCTTTACCATAGAAAATTAATGACATAATTTTATAGATAATGGTATCTCTGCTAAATATATTATAGTTTTCATTTTGGTTCGAATTTTATTATTTAACATCAAGAGCTAAATAGAATTTATCTTTCAAAGGAAATAACCACAAAATGTATACTTTACTGCAAAGCTAACCAAACTGCATAGCTAGTTTTATGCAAGGTATAAGGACTCTGAAGGGCTTATAATGTAGTGGGAAGACATATTGGTAAGCAAATTATATAATTACAACATAACGCAGTAGGCTAAATAATAAGAGAATGTACATCAGAACAAAGGAAGAAGCTGATTAACTGTTGCCTAAGCGACTCAGGAAGGGCTACATGGGGGAATTCTATTAGCAATGGATTTCTAAGGATTATAAATACAAGAGGTTTTTCAGTTGGAAAAGGAAAAGATTGAGTGTTCCAGAGAGCAAGGGTAGCAGCACACTGTGGACAGATGACCAAAGGAATTATCTTTAGAATTTTAGTTTGAAAGGAAAGCAATAAAAATAAAACTGATATGTGTGTTGGAGTCTTATGAGAACCTTAATTAATTATGTAATGAATTTCAATTGATGTATCTCATTGTAGTTCAGAATTTCCCAAATGTGTCATCTTAAGAGTTTTCTGATATAAACTTCTTAAAACTGTAGATTCCCAGACCTTTCTTGCGGATCTTATATTTAGTTAATAAGCTTAGAAAAGACTGATTTGAAATTATGAAATTTTGAAGGAGGGAAGGGTTAATGTTTCATTTACTTTATAAAATGATAAGTCATCAAAAGGTGTAGAAAGTTGCATTTCTGGAAGAACTGAGATGAAAAGTGTAGAATCCAATGCAAGTGAAAAATGGCAAGAGTTTGAACTGAAGAAGGGCTGGAAAAATAGAATTGAATAAAGAAAATACATCAGCTTTCAGATTTTGAAGCTGTTGGCTTGCAGCGTTGTTGGTGAGGGAGAATATATAAAGAAGTTTAACTCAGAAATTCAAACTGGTTAGGCTGTAAGGATAGTGAGTCCTGAGACCCAAACAGGAAATTCCGGACAGCAACAGGTTGAGGAAATCAGGATTGGGATGGTGAGATGGAGAACATTAAGTTATGAAGGAATATGCTAATTCAACCCCAAGAGTGTTTCTGGATTTAATAGAAGAGTTCACTTCCTAAAAAAACCAAGAAGGAAATGTTCTTAAGTGGGCATTGTAATGAATGGTATAGAAATATAAGGGAGTAATGCTTTTAAAGGCATGTCTGATTCAAAGTAAAAATCTTTCAACCATTTACTGCATACTATTTTCCCATGGAGATAATTTTAAAAAGCTTTGGCTCACTTAGAAAAGAAATACTGAGCCCTTTTTGTTATTACTTTAACTTGTCCAATCTCTAAACCACAGATGCCTCAGAGGTTCATTAGAAATTCCCAAACCCAGAAAGAGGAAAGTCCCAATAAAAACAAACAAACCAAACCAGATCCTTTAGGAGTTGAATTTTGAAATTTTGACTTCCTGATTCTAAGGATGGGTCATATTTTAGCTGCAGAATAATAGTAAATGTAGCTTAAATACACCACAGTTAAAATAATGAACCTCTTCTATGTCTGTCAGTAGATTTGGCATGCAAGTATATCATGTGTATGTGTAATTCAACTACAAATTGTAAACCATACAAGCCCCATCTCTAACCCAATCTCTTTACATGGAAACCTCTTTAGCCCAACACTTCCTGCTTCTTCATTGAAATTTGTTTTTTCGATTATTTCATTAGATGCAGTCAATGGCTCAGGTTACACTGGCAATGGGAGAAAATATTTCCTTTCCTTTATAAATAAATAACTGGGGTTCAATTATCAACTATTGAGGGTTATACTTCTCTTATCTCACTGTCCTCTGGACTAGCCATTGCATGTTTCTGATTCAAGAGGCTGCCAATTGCAGTGGTCTGGAATGAGGCAAGTAGACACCCAGTGAACATTCAATCCTTGGTTCCCAGAAAGTGATGTCTCCCCAGAAGAGAAATTGAAAACATTTGATAGCAGCTTTTACAAAACACATATTCCAAGATAACATAGGGTGAAAATACCAGTATAGTTCTATGTCATGACCAAAGAAAACTTTTAAAGAAGAATTAACTGAAAGAGACTTGAGCAAGTCAACTGTGACACCACGGGATTTTTGTAGTACCTTGATGGGTTAGAATTTTTCAGTGGTATAATGTAAGTATAGGAAAGCTTCATGGAAGATGATTAACAGTGTGATTCATGAGGCTCTCTTTCCCTCCCAACCCCTTTTTCTTGTATGTGTATTCTTTTAAGAAATATTTCAGTTAAAATATAATACATTTCACTTTATAAGTATATCATGTCTCCATTCTTTATTTCCCAGAGAACATGTATATCTGGTTTACCCCAAACAGCAAAAACTAAGGATCAAATAATTGTTCCCTCTCAAATATCAATACAAGCAAGCTGTATTTTACACACCAAGACATTATTTTAAAGAGGGTCATTAACTTACTAAAAATTATTTCCTTCCTACTGTTTTAATTTTTCTCGTTACCACTTTTTCATGTTTTTTTCCCGTAAAACTGCATTTACTAACCTGCATAAAAGCCTGGACCAATTTCAAAGCAGCCTATTTTGTCAACTTCTTTCTCTTAATAAGAGAGTCATTTCAGTAATATATCATTTGATGTGTATAAAAGAGGCCTCGGATTAAAACTGTAAATCTTGGTCTATTGGGGTGTTGGCCAGTAATTGCTGTTTTAGCTTATACACCTGCATTTTGCTGGGAACGCCCTGTGTCTCCTCTTCCTATGTAACTTTTCACTCTCCCTGAGAGCATTTTTCTACTCTGGGGATATATATATATAAAATTTTTTAAGTTCATTTATTTATTTTGAGAGAGAGAAAGAGAGAGAGAGTAAACTCTCAAATGTGCATGAGTGGAAGTGGGAAAAGGGCAGAGAAAGAGAGAGAGAATTTCAAGCAGGTTCTGTCAGCCCAGAACCTGATGTGGAGCTTGATCTCAGGAACTGTGAGATCAAGTCCTGAGCCAAAATCAAGAGTCAGACAACCAACTGAGCCACCTAGGCACCCCTAGGTTTTATTTTCATTCCATGTTATGACCCACCATTCTTTCACATCAAAGTTTAAAAAAAAAAAAAAAACAAAGAAATGAAGACCAAAAAATCATATTTCATGACATACATTGCAATATCATGTTCTCTTACATATGAAAAAAAAATAATAAATTTAAAAGATTTGTATGGATTTTGGAAACTCACACTTTGAACAAATCACTCTTTAATACTTGGAAAGTAACTTAAAGAAATGTAATCCGTATCACTGTTTGTCATTAATATTACAAACTCTACAAGCACATAAGGAAATGTGGCTAAATTATACTTCAAGACATGAATTCGGAGTGTTCCAGAAAATCTTTTCAAAAGCATTGATATAGTGTAGTGCCCACGGAATTCATCTCTTCCTGCAGTATGTTTTATTAGGTCCCAAAATTATTTATTAGGAGAGAGAAAAACAATTTCTGTTAATTATTTATGAATATTAAAATATTGATGAGCATTACCTAAATGTGACTGGATCCCAGCTGGTGTGCAGGGCTGACACTGCTGAAATGTAGCCAACACAAGAGGCGTGCATTAAAAGAGCAGAACAAATGACTTAACAGGGGCCTAAAAGCAGCAATCAGAAAAGGTTCATTTAACTTAGAGATGGCACAAGCTCCAAGCAATTGCCTCTACTTAAGTAAGTGTGGAATTACAAAAGACTATTTATTACAGTCAAACAGGGCCCTGCAGCTTACTCAAAGACCTTTGAAGAATTTGAGCAGTTATAAAGTCTTGCTCAGTACAGGAGCAGTAAAGGTTGGGCAGATCCCAAACAGCCTGCGAAGCTTTCATTAAAAAGTTAATACAGCCTTCCTCACAGTTGTTCTTTGAAATGAATTATTTTCTCTCTTGATTTTTGTTTTTGTTTTTCTTTTCTGTGTTTTTTTGTGTTTTTTTGCTTCTGCTTTGTTGTTGTTGTTGTTGTTGTTGCTGTTGTTTTTAAAGGAGAGATGCCATACATGGTAATTTTCAAAACTTCTCTGAAAAATGTATTTTAATTGTTAGGAAAAATAAACAAGTTTCATGATGATATGGAATGGATGTAGGGTCTCCATGGGTTTACTAAGAAAGTGTTTCAACATCAAGCATCTTTGAAATGCTTTATAAGTATATATTAAAAGTTACTTCATTAATGGATTTATTTCAGCAGGAAAATTAGTGGAATTTCTTCATTTTATACAAAAACAATATTTGTTTCCCAGGACATTAGGGCTACAACTTTCTTTAGCAATTGGATAATGAATTGGTTTTTTTTTAGGTGTTAGTGTTAAAGTAAAAGAAAACAATTCTCAAAATTTAACTTATTGTTATTTATTTATAACTGAGTGATGTACTTAGACACATTGAATGCATTTATTAATTTTAATAAAATATAACCAAAATAAATTATTCTTTGCTAAGAATCAATTCAAGAACAGCAAACCAGTACAGGTTGGAGGGTGAGGGTGCTGTGAGGCCAATCCAAGAAATAAAACAATAATATTGAGTAGGCGAAAATTAAATATGAAAGGTAAATGATGTTAAATTACATGAAAGGATATTAATTGCTAATGGGACCAAAATATGAATAAGAAAATGTATTTACTTTCCCATCAGAAAAGCAACAACTACATTTTTCCCTGGCAAAAGACTAAATAATCATTCCCAGGCCATTAAATGAATGATGCTTTAATTACAAAAGAGTTCGGAAGATCTTACAAATAATAGAAATAGGAGGATGGGAAATTTGTTGCAGCGGATTTTTCATTTAGATTTACCGATTCTAATACAGGGTCACAAGGCAAGCTTAACAAAAGGTTTATTTTAAGTAAGGAATACAATGAAAGGCATTCATAGACAGGAACAATTTAAGAGGTTAGATGCAAACGTCAGCATGTGACAATCACGGTAACCAAATCCTCAAATACAAAACTTCTAATGTTGGCTATTTGGGGGAATACAAATATACCGTGTTCTAATAATTCTTGATTTGAGAAAAATCTGTAGAAAATAGGTCCTTTAGCAGTGAAAACAATTCAACAGTTAATGTACTTGAAAATTCTTGATTTTTGTTTGTTTCATGTTTGCAATTCATTTTGCTGCAGTCAGTTAGGGCAGGCTGCTGCTGAAGCCCATAGTGAGATATCTCAGTTGGCCAGTGTACCAAGGCTGAGATTTGAAACCAGAAGTGCACTGAGGGATAGTATGCATTTTTCTTTTTAATGGAAGGATTTAAAGGAGGAAATCACTTAAAATATATTTAGTCTTCCAATAGAAATGAATGTGACCCTATGATCTCTGATCCAAACAGATGATTTTTATTCATATTCTATGCTTTAGGTAATGCATAGCAAAACAACAAATATAGAGTCAACACCCAATAAGACACCTCAGAATATATCCTGAGCTTTGTGACACCAAGAGTAGTCAGTTCCTTGGTATTTCTTATTAAATATATATATTTTAAGGAATAAAAATGTAACAGCAGACGATTATCCTGATATTTTTATTCATGAGAGATTTTTGTCAAAAGTCAAGACCTACTATAATATGTTCTAAACCCTCTCTATCTTATAATATACTAAATATTATTATTACCTATAGATACCAAGGGACTCCTGGTGCATAATGGATTCCAGTCCTCTTAAAGAGTTGCATATGAAAATGTTATCAATGAGCTGAAGAATCTGGCATTAATAACTTTGCAACATTATAACAAATAGGTAGCCCTGATGTTTTGTTCTTTTTTTAATATATCAAATATATTTCATTGCTTACATTATAGTAGCAGATTGAAAACATCTGCTCACTTGCCACTAGTCCACCAGCAGCTGAAAATCTCAGCTCATTTTCCATAGGCCTGTATGTACCAAGGCTATAATCCAGCTGCTGAGACTTGATATGGGGCCAGATTAGTACTCCAGAGCCTCTGAAATGGAGGTAGTGCTGTCTTGCCAAAGATTAGAGCAATGATAGCCTACATTTGCTCGTTCCCTTATCCCTCTGCTCTTCTTTACCACCCTTCCCAGTTGGATTGATTTGTGTCCTCCCACTATCCCCTCCAATTTTTTTCTTTACAGCTCCATCGCCTGTCATGACGATTAAGAAGGATCGAACATCCAGAAACAGCATCTCTTTATCCTGGCAGGAACCTGAACACCCTAATGGGATCATATTGGACTACGAGGTCAAATACTATGAAAAGGTGGGGAGATTATGTTAAAGGGTTGGGCTGTGTAGGGAAAGAGGTTACCTTATGAGTTGTGCACTTGCAAAGAAATCAGTGGCATGGCTAAGAAATGGTAGAACTCTGTTTGGAACCCTGGTCCTCTGATGCCTTTGATTTATAAATAGAGTGAGGTTTTGAAATCATTGTGCCAAATATCCCCCATTTTATAGCAATAAGCCACAGCAAAGATGTCAGTACCGAATTTAAGCCCCCTAGTTATGGCATTAGAAATGACATTTGTCCTTCTACATTGAGACCCTGTTCTACCAACTATTTCACAGTGATTCCTTCATCAATTGAAGGCTGTTCCATAGTTTATTGTCTAGGCATCGTTTCCTGACCTTCCCATTCACATGAATTTCATTCAGTACGAATAGGAACATTGAACTAATAACAAAACCATTGTATTACTGAACGGACAATGAAAAGCTTTCTTGATATCATACAAGGTAGTTTAGAAGGTGGGCGTAGATGGATAAGTTTGGTCCACATCATAAAATTGTGGCTCAGTAATACAATTATAAAAATAGGTACATGTTTATTTATAAGTAGAATTTAGGATATAGTATTTCATCACTCTAAATGGCACTTATTTTTCTTGAGTTATAAATTATGTTGAGGTTTGAAAGCAAGATGTATTCAAATCTTATCAGAGCTGGGTGGTTTTATAGCTACCAACATGAACAAAACATATTTGTATGCAGTTTACAAAGTATTTTAAGGTGAGTTAGAAACAAATTGTGTATTTATAGAGCACTTTATAGAACAAATCTGCATATGTTATTTAATTTTGAACTGTCTAATCCTATGAAAGTAGGCAAATACGTTCATCCACAAATAAGAACACAGAGTCAATGGCATTATTTGAATTGTTCACAAGCTAACTGCTAATGAACAGGTCTCTGTTTTGATTCCAGGCAGCAATGACTCCTTCTTTAGTGTGTTTCCCTGTATGACAAGACTTGCTCTAAATGACTGTGGATTATTAGAGACAGGAGAATTAGTGGTATGGACAGTTGTGCAAAAAACCATAATGTATAAACATATATCTACATTGTGTAGTTATTCTCTTTATTGAGGGTAATGTATTTCACAAATAAGTATGACATGTTTTTTCCATACTGCCACATGCAGGGAAAGGAAGGTCTCTCTCATAAAAAGAAAAAGAGAGGCCTAATCAACTTCATTGTGCTAAAGTCATAGTATAAATAACTTATATCCTAGCTTTTGGTGCTCCACTGTAACATTGTGAAATAGTCATGTGATCATGATCTTTTATTTTTGAAGTGTGACAAGATCGATTGGGCAAATATAAGAATCCATGTTTTATAGGCAATGCAACAAAATAAAAAAAATTAACGATGCCTCAGTTGCTATTATGCTAGATAGCAAAACCAGGAAATACCCAACCTTTAGACCTTTAGGGCTAATTCAAAAATGCAGTTAATCTATGTTCATATCTTGAAAAACATACACAAAATTCTGAACTTATGGCAGATTCTACCAACAAAGCACAATGCACATCCTTATATTAAACAATATTCACCAGTGCAGGAAAAAAATGGCTGAATCTAGTTTTTAATCCCTAAACATTTTAAAATTTGATACAAACTTACTTGCAATATTATCTTCAATATATACATTTATATAAATACTTATTTTTATCTTACATACATAAATTTAAAAATTATATATATATATATATATATATATATATATTGATGCTTGGAAATGTTTTGAATGTTTCACTAGAATTTAAGCTCTGTAATGTCTAGCTTTCTTTTTCTTTTTTTCTTTTTTTTTCAAGGTCTAGCTTTTTTGACTGTTTAGTTCCCTAATGATAAACAGAGTAAAGTTCTAGGCATATGCTCAATTTTTTAAAAAATTGAATTATTTCTGTAAAATAAATGTATTTGATCCTCTTTATTATTTAATATAGAAATTCAAATGCTACTTAATACATAGCCAGCATCTCTAACTAAAACGTGTCTGTAATGTACAACATTTTCCCGGTAATATTCTGTCATTTTGGTTGAGGATATCCACTCCGGTCCCCACCACAGGTGCAGGGACATTCCACCATTGTTCAAAATAAGGTTACCCCTAAAGCGCTCAGTATATGTTGATGTGCCTTCGGGGAAAAACACAATTCTGTGTAAATCCAATTTTTGTACACAAGGCGTGACACAAAAAGACTTTACTGTTAATGTGCACTGTGAATCTCCTTACGTACAATATGAGTCTCCTGGAGAAGATCCTTTGGGGAAATATCTCTAGACTTTGATCTGAAGATATTTGTCTCTTCTGGACCACAGTGACTTAGATTAAATACAGTGCACATATAACTGATGCTGAGAAAGTTATTAATGTAGTGCTATATATAAAACCTGGGCCTTTTTAAATTTTAACATTTTATAATTGATAAAATATTTTTCTGAGAATCAGTAGGACATCTCTATTAAGTTTCATTCAAAAGGATATTTTCCTCTTTGTAAGTTTATTTTTGGAATTGGATTGAAGTTTTCATTCAGGGTCGGCAATGAAGAAAGCATATCGCTTGCATATTCACTAACCTGTAAGAATGAAAACTAACTTTCCCTGCTTTATGTGCAGGGCAAAAATCATTTTATCCAAGTTGGAAAATTCTGTATATATTTTAGCCCCAAAAAATGCCTCTATTGTATTCAGAGAGTGAAATAATTGTCATCTCTCTTATGTCTCCTGTGTTCTGTGTTAAAATCTGAAAGAACTGGTTTTGAGTGGCTCACCTTTTTACCATCTGATAGCCTGCTGAAGATTTGATTTTAACATGATTTTTCTTACCTCAAAGCAGGAGCAAGAGACAAGTTATACCATTCTGAGGGCAAGAGGCACGAATGTTACCATCAGTAGCCTCAAGCCTGACACTATTTATGTATTCCAAATCCGAGCCCGAACTGCAGCTGGATATGGGAGCAACAGTCGCAAGTTTGAATTTGAAACTAGCCCGGACTGTATGTATTATTTTGGCATAGCGTGTAGGGGGAGGTCTATTGCAAAGGTGTCTGATAATTCATTCTCCTCTCTATCTAAATTTAGATAAGGTTTACACATTTAGATACATTGAAAGTATATTGCTTGAAATATTTAACAATTTATATAGCATTGGGTCTGTAGATTTGTATAAGTGTGGGTGTGCATCTGGGTGGGTTTTTTTCTTTTCTACAAATAAAACATATTCCAAGGCCTGGAATGCTACTGGTCTTCTATTGCCCATAAATTGCTTTGAGGAATGCTATTTAATATGATAACGTACTCCCCGTACCTGTTCATCCAGATGTTCCAGGTTCATTGCATGATTCAGTGAACTACAAAAAGAAACTTGCTGATCCATGAGGATTTTAATATTGTTTTAATCCTTAATACATTCAATCTTATATCACTTGGAGATTAAGGATTTTCTGAAACCTGATTTATCTCCTCATTCACATTCACAAGCAATTTGGATAGTCTTGTGTGTCTGACACCAAATTTGGCATAGACTGGTCTAAAATTGGCAAACATTTTCCCAGTAGCATTTCTCTTTTCTTCAAATGCATTTGCTTCATATTAGAAAAACCCTCTGCTAAAATATAATATTCAGAAAGCTAATAAATATCATGGCCATGGTACTAATACAGAGTGAACACAAGTTCAAGTTCAAGTTAAGGATTTTATTTAGTGTATTAATTAATGAGGAGACTATTATATATTTATTTCTGTTTATTGTATCCTATAAAAGATTAAACTGGTTTATTTGTTTTTTAAATTAAACTGGTTAAAGGAAAATTTGAAGAACAGATAAATATACACGTATAAATACATATTTGTGTGTGTATATATTATAGGCAATCAGGAATACTTAAATTTATTAATTTGTCCCAGATGGATTAATATCGGATAGGACAATAAATGTAATGATTGGCGTCATCTTTTCTACTGTACATAAACCAGTTCTATCTCTAGTGAATGTTCTATTTTAATTGTAATGGAAACAATTGTATTCATCACTCAGTTTCATGCGACTTAAATTCACAGTTGTAAAATATTCTAGGAAGACAATCAAAGATGAACTCCCTTTAGAAACAGATCATCCAAGGGGCGCCTGGGTGGCTCTGTCTGTTGAGTGTCCCACTTGGGCTCAGGTCATGATCTCACGGTTAGTGGGTTCGAGCCCCACATCGGGCTCTGTGCTGACCACTAGCTCAGAGCCTGGAGCCTGCTTCAGATTCTGTGTCTCTTTCTCTCTCTGCCCCTCCCCTGTTCACGCTCTGTCTCTCAAAAATAAGTAAATGTAAAAAAATAAAAAATTTTAAAAAATTAAAAAAAAAAAAGAAACAGATCATCCAGGGAGAGTCTGACAATGGCCAGCACGATACTGAAGGGACACCCAGTAATCTCTTTTGTCTGTTTCAATTTGACATTTCTCCTGACATGTATATTTCCTATCTAAATATTTTGTTCATGATCTAAAAGCACATTGGTTTTGGTACAGTAATATTTTTATTATGCGCAGAATCCATACCTAACAGGAACATTAAAGGGGCGCCTGGGTGGCTCAGTCGGTTAAGCGGCCTACTTTGGCCTAGGTCATGATTTCCTCATTCCAAGTTGAAGCCCCGCGTTGAGCTCTGTGCTGACAGCTCAGAGCCTGGAGCCTGTTTCAGATTCTGTGTCTCCCTCTCTCTCTCTCTACCCCTCCCCCGCTCATGCTCTGTCTCTCTCTCTCTCTCTCAAAATAAATAAACATTAAAAAAAGAAACATTAAAGATAAACACAAATTATAAAAACAGTTTAATATAATAGCTACTCTATCAAATAATTACACTATTTTATGGCACCCCTTTTGTCAGATGATTGGAAATGCCGCTTACCATAACTAGCTGTACCTTCTGCAAGGTATTGAGAATTGAGTGTTCTTAGAAATTATAAGGTCACACTGAAACGCGGTAATTCTTCTAACTCAAAGGAGAGCTGCCATCCTCAAAAACACTAACCTACACTTCAAGACCTCTGCCAATCCTTCTGTGATGGATATATATGTTTTCACCTCTGTGGCAGTCTTGGAGTGCCTGCTCAGATGTCCCTGCTACCAAGTCAGTGGCGGGCAGACATCCTCCAGCTGCTGCACCTTCAGGACCCACCGCAGGCTTCATCCAGGGGCCACGCCCTCCACCATGACTAAACACCACAAAGGGGACAGGAGGCAGGCCCCTTCTGCCTCATGCAGGACTCCACGGGCAGTCTTCCCTCTGGGCCTCCAGGAAGAAATGGCTCTCTGAGAACGTTAGAAACAGAATGTTATAAAATACCATGAAAGTGCATCTTGAACAGATTTAAAACAAATTTAAAATTTTAGATGACATCATAACAAAGTTCAATTGCATTTTAGCATTAGTAGTTCTCAACCTGTTTGTAACATTTAAGTAATGTTGAAAAGTTTTTTTTTTTTTAAGATTTTATTTTTAAGTAATCTCTACACCCAAAGTGGGGCTCGAAATCACAGCCCTGAGATCAAGAGTTGCGTGCTCCACCACTGAGCCCGCCAGGTGTCCCACAAAAAAGTTTCCTGTTGAAATGATTACAAATTGAAATTTTTTTCAAACTTTTAAATGGTTATTTAAGTTAAGAACAACAAAACCTACATTTGCTTTACCAAGAAAGATCACAAATCCCAGCAAGCGAAAAAACACATGTTCATTATATCCTGTGGTAGAAATTAGGCATATTGAGGGGCAGAAGGGTCAGATCACCATTAGATAAATATATTTTATGTTTTTAATCAGCACTTAACTCTAGCTGATATGTAAATTTTCAAAGGGAACAACAAATCCCAATATACTAATGTGATTCCAGATTTACTACAGATAAGGCTGTGGCGGCATTTTGCACGAACCTCTAATGAGCCTTCAGTGTCTGAGGTTTAAGAAATATTCCATTTGAAAACTACAGGGTTTGGGGGTTTTGGCAAATAAGTTTTACACTTGCAATAGTTCCACTGATGGATAGAGCAGATGAAAAGAGAATAACAAGGAAAAGATGAGCTTTGTAACATCCTGTTGCTCATTTATAAAAATCTTTGAGTGGTGCATTTTGATATTTAAAAACCTCAGTTTACTCTTTTTCACCATAGAATTCTTCCAGACTTTAAATATGGATGGGAAAAAAGGTATCTTTTGTCTCAGGGGGAAAAAAAGGCAAAAATCAACTCTCTATTTTTTAATCAAAATGATATATTCATAAGAATTCATTCTAAGAACTTGAGTCATGTTATATGTTGATATTTTAAAATATTTTAATTTAAAAATTTAAAAAAATTAAATTTAAAAAATGATGTTTATATTTCTTTAACATTTTGTTCTACTTTTTTCTAGTTTTATTTTTAAAAATTATATGAAAATTATATTTCATAAGACATATAGATATGTAGAGCAAAGTGTGTTTTTACCTGAAGTTTGGATAATATTTTTTGAACTTTGTTAAAGTGTATTTTTTTAGTGTTTATTTATTTTTGAGAGAGAGAGAGAGCAAGCAGAGGAGGGGCAGAGAGAGAGGGAGACAAGGAATCTGAAGCAAGCTCCAGGCTCCAAGCTGTCAGCACAGAGCCCATCGTGGGGCTTGAATTCATGAACCATGAGATCATGACCTGAGCCAAAGTCGGATGCTTAACCAAGTGAGCCACCTAGGCACCCCCAAATGTCTTATTTTTTATAATTATTATTATCTTCACTTTACAGATGAGGAAGCTGAGGCATAGAGAGGTTTAAGTAACCCTTCCAAAGCCACACAATTGGTAAATGATGGGTCTGATTTGAGAACCCAAGTGTTTATATAATAATAAGCATTTTCTTTTTTTTTAAGTTTATTTGTTTATTTTGAAAGAGAGAGTGAGCAGCAGAGAGAGAGAGAGAGAGAGAGAGAGAAAGAGAGAGAGAATCCCAAGCAGGCTTGCACTGACAGGAACCCTGAGCCAAAATCAAGAGTTAGTCCACCCACTGAGCCACCCAGGCGCCCCATTAAGCACTTCCATAAGCATTTTATTTGATCCTGTTCTGTAAGTTATTCTGGTACTATTATTTCCTTTACACATGGTTTAGGACACAGTTCATGTGATTTTTCTCAGATTGCATAACTAGGAAGTGGAGTCAGTGAACCTGGAATCTCCACATTTTGGAGTACTAATCCAGTGTTGCAGTTGTACATTAACAAAAAAAAAAAAGATATTATGCTGAAATTGTAGAGTTTATAGGAGTAAAGCAGCTTCCCTAGAGTCAAGGTAGCATCTCCAAAGCAAGAAGTACAAACAATGAAACTGTGACATGCTTGGGAAAGCAGACAAGTCAACCGTCTGGAAACCCTCCTTGGGCAGAAACTGAATCCACAGCACTTTTTGTCAGTTTTTTACTGGGGAAATGAAATATATATATATATATATATATATATATATATATATATATATAACATTTATTAAGCATTTACTAAGTGCTTGAAACTGTTTTAAGTGTTTTGTTTGTATTAACCCATTTAATCATCTCAACAGTGATCTTATCTCACACAGCAAAAGAAGTGCAAATCCAAGCATTCTGGTTCATGAGAATGAGCTCCTAACCAGTCTGCTTTCGGGAGAGAAAGTCTACTGTATGTGCAGGATGTTCTAAAATGGGAAGTGGGTAGAAACAGAGGAAGCAGTTTGCTTGCGGGAAAACATACTCAAAACGAGTTTCTAAGACATGCACTAAACAGCAATTTTTAAAAGTGCTCTACATAAAGGTTTTAGACAACTCAATAATGCATTTATTCAAAATAATTCATTAAAAATATTTGCTAATTTCACTAAAAAAATGATCCATTTGATCATGTGCCTTAGATATAGAGCTAGAGGACATTGCGGAGATGTTTTAATTTAATCTTGTCTGTGACACAAAAAGACAGAGCATTCCTCTTCCTTCTATCATGTTTTCTCTCCCAGTTTCATTGACCTTTATTTCATCAACTGGCTAAATGTCACAGAGAATGCAGAACTTGCTGCTCTTCAGAAGCTATTATAACGTATGTACATCATGGAAAGCATGAGAGAGTTATTATTATAGGTTTATGGAGCATTATTGAATCACTAAGTTAAGTTATTTTACAAACTAATCACAGATCTATCTCCAATGGATAAGGATGTATCCATCCAGTTGTTCTGGGAGAGAGATGTTAAGATGGAATTATATGAGCTTTATAGGGGAAAATGTAGAGGGAAGAAAGAGGCAGGAAGAACAGAAGTGGTCAAGCAGCACCTCGTGCTGGGATGCAGATCAGAGGTCTGTGAAGAGATGGAGGGAAAGAGAAGACTGAAGGAGAAGACTCAGACAGCAGCGCAGCTCTGTGGGTGTCGCAAGCAGTGGGGAGCCCCAGAGTGAAGGCTCCTTAGAGGAGCCCTGCAGTGAGCAGGGAGGGCTTGGCTCCAGTCCCCTTGTGACATTTAGTCATTGAGGGGAGGGTGTCCCATGCTTGAAGGCTGAGGTGGGTCCTGAAGATGCAGCAGCTGGAGGCTGTCTGCCCACTGCAGACTTGGCAGCAGAAGATCTGAGCAGGCGCTCCCATGCCTGCCACAGTGGTGTAAACAACAGTTTGCTGGTAGTAAAGAATAAAGAGCTTGAAGCAGTTTATATTATGAGGGTGCCATCCTTCTACACTCTAAGCTCTTATTTTCAGATGCTTAGAAAACTTCTTATAGCCCATCTGCCATGTCTCTTTATTTGTATCATATAGCTCTTCCTAAAACTGCCTTGTTTTGATCAGGCTGAACATGTATTTGATAATGGCTTCTGGAGAGGTGATAGTATTCAAATAATCCATCTCTCTCTTCTAAGCTCTTTAGATACATCACTCATTCATTTGTTCAATCAGCATTTACTACAAGGGCAATATACGTTAAAATATGGGCATGTGAAAGGCATTGTTCCAGGAGCTGTCTATATTTTAGAAAGTCTAGAGACTAGGATGCTTATGGAGTTTGTTAGAAATGAGGCTGGGGGTGTAGGCAAGAAACAGGATCTTAAATGGCTTTAACCTGCTCTGCTACAGAATTTATATTTTATCTTAAAAGTGATGGAGAGCCCTGCAAAACTTTTATGCATGACAATGACATGATCAAATGCATGGTTTAGAAGGAATACTCTGCTGGCCAGATAAAAGATAAGAAAGGCATGCAAATAAAGACCAATTAGGAATTTCTAATTGTAATCCAAAGAGAAATGAAAACATGAACTAAAACACTTAAAACAGTTTGGTGATTGATTGGATAGTGAATGATGAGGAGAGGGAGAAGACAAGATGACTTCATGTTTGTTGTCTATATCCTTGCTCCTCAGAATGTGGTCTGGAATCAGCATCAGCATCACTGGAAGCTTGTAAGAAAAGTACAGTCTGCGGGCACGAGGGTGGCTCGGTGTCCAACTCTTGATTTTGGCTTAGGTCATCATCCCAATGTCTTGAGATTGAACCCCATGTCGAGCCCTGCACTGGGCTCCGGGTTGAGTGTGGGGCCTGCTTAAGGTTCTCTTTCTCTCTCTCTCTCTCTTTCTCTCTCTCTCTCTCTCTCTCTCCCTCTGCCCCTCTCCCCCTGCCCCTCTCCCCACCACCTCTCTAAAATAAATGAAAAAAGAAAAGCACAGTCTTGGTCCCCACTCTAGACCGACTGAATCAGAAACTTCTTTTCCAAAAGGTTCCCAAGCGGTTTGAATGAACATTGAAGTTAGAGAAGCACTGGTCTAGCTCAAGGGTCAGTAAACTTTTTCTGTAAAGCAGGAAACTTTTTCTGTAAAGAGATAGTTAATAAATATTTTAGGCTGTGTGTGCAAACAGTCTCTGTTGCTCCTCCTCAACTTGGCTATTGGAGCATAAAAGCAGATGTAGATAATACACGAATGAATGTGGCTGTGCTCCAATAGGACTTCACTTATGGACACCAAATTTTGCATTTTACCTAATTTTTATATGTCAAAAATCTTCTTTTGACTTTTTACAACCATTAAACAAATGTGAAACCATTCTAAGCTCCTGAGCTATACAAAAAATGGTGGCAGGCCAGGTTTGACTCCTGGACCATTTTTACCAACACCTTGTCTAGGTCAGTGAGCGAGTGATGGGCTCTTCACAAAGGTAGGAAACACAGGGAGAACAATTTGTTGGGGGTATGTGCTAAAATAACATTTAAATAACTCTAGATATTGGAAGCTAAACAAGCTTGATTAGAAAGTTTTTAGGGCACCTGGGTGGCCCAGTCGGTTAAGCATCCGACTTCAGTTCAGGTCTGATCTCACCATTCGTGAGTTCGAGCCCCACGTCAGGCTCTGTGCTGATAGCGCAGAGCCTGGAACCTACTTCAGATTCTGTGTCTCCCTCTCTCTCTGCCCCTCCCTCTCTCTCTGCCCCCCCTCCACTGCTCGCACTCTGTTTTCTCTCTCTCTCAAAAATAAATAAACATTAAAAAATTTTAGAAAGCTTTTATAATTTCATTCAGGGAAATCTGACCTGCTCTCTGTGTTCCTCTGATAACTTCTGCTTTATCCAATGAGTTTCTTTGCAGTGAAGCTACAGAAAACCAGTCCAGGATGTTTCACAGACTAGGCACTCAAGTAGTGTTTGATTGATGCCATTGAAACAGAGTATCTTATAAATTAGAAATTTCAAGCACCATTATAGGAAATGTCTGTTTTTAAACTAAAGTGGGGAATTCTGTTTACATTGTATTAAGCAGTATGCCATATTTTAGGTAAAAGCAGAATAACTATGACTGAGTTTATCAGCTTTTCCATGCAGATGTTAGTTATGGTGTGTTAATGCCTGGTCTTTTCTTATTTTTTCTCTTCAACCTCCCAGCTTTCTCCATCTCAGGTGAAAATAGCCAAGTGGTAATGATTGCCATTTCAGCCGCAGTGGCCATTATTCTCCTCACAGTGGTCACCTACGTTTTGATAGGGAGGTGAGTTTGCTGTCTCTTTTACGACTGACTTTCATTATTGCTCTGCTCACTCCCCTTAATTGCGGCTAAAATCTGAAGAGTGTGGTCAATGAAGTATTTTAACAACTAAGAATGTCCGCTTATATCCGTTCTTTCTTCCCTTCCCTTTTGTTTCTCCATCTTTAGGTTTGACTTTCCTTTTTTTCCCATTAAATTCCTGCCACACTTTTCAACCTCATACCACTTCTCTTCTTCCTTTTGACCTCATTTGCAGTTTTTACTCTTTTTCCAATTGTTCTCTCACTTTTGAAATGCACCCCAGATTTCCCTGCCACTTTCTCACCCAGAACACTGGTAACGCAGCACAGCATTAATCACTAACAATGGAGACTTTACCCTTCATTCATTCTAACAGCAGTTGTTAAAAAAAAATACTATAAACACTTTCTAAAGTCATTATAAAAACTGAACTGAAGGGGTCTGCACAGTGGGGAAGCAACTCTGCATATCTCCTCATTAGGCAGCTTTCCAGAGTCCCCGGAGAAAGAGGCTTTCTATAAAGGATTTAGAAAATATGAAGTCATTAAACTTTCACTAAAGCATTTAATTGTTTGAGGAAAATGCTTTATTTTTTGTGCTTTGCACATTCTGAGCATAGATAATTGCTTACATATATTTTCTTTCTGTGTTCTCTTCCCCTGACTTCCCTCCAGGTTCTGTGGCTATAACAAGTCAAAACATGGTACAGATGAAAAAAGACTTCATTTTGGGAATGGACATTGTAAGTTCCTAAGCTGTTATGGTGCTTTGGTTTTACCGTTTTAGTTTTAGCAGTTATTGATATATAATTGGATAACTTCCCCACAAAGAAGAGAATGCAAGAGGAGTTTTATGAAAACCTTGAGCAGATTAAATTAATTCAAAATGGGGAAGGAAATTCATGGCTCTGCATGAAGTAATTTTTACATGGTCACATTTCAGCATCCGTAAGCTAAAGTGAAGGATAACCTGTGGTTTATAGCCAAATAATGCACATAATGGGGAGTATGTACTATATAGTCAGCTCTGCGTAGCTGAAAGGCAAAGCGTATCTTCCATTTCCTTATTTCTCGTCCTTTGCTAAAATCTAAATAGGAACCTTTTCCCTTTCCGAACTCCCAAATAAATATAAACAACCTCTGTTTATGTGAAATGCCTTAGTCTATTTTGTCAACCAACCAGGAGAGAGCCTTTAAAATAAACTGTTTATTTTGGAGTTACACGATATCTAACTGGTAGGAAAGCCAGCACTTTTCCCTCATATTTTAATACCAATCAATTTAATCTCCTTTTAATATTTTCTAAAGGAAATACTCTTTTGGGAAACAAAATGTTTATATCTAATAAGAGGACTCCTTTTTTCTTCTTCTGGCAAAACAAATCATCCCAGGCATTTTGATTTCTCCAAACGATGTGGCAATTACTAATCAGTGGACTCAAAGGGAATAGCGTGTTCTTATAGAAATTAGTGCAGACTAAACTCATACTCTCGTGCTCTCAAATCACCTCAATATGACTGATGTAGTCTTGTAAGCATCACTTTCTTTGATTCACTATTGCCTTGTAAAATTATTTTCAGTTCAGCATGATACTTTATATCCATCATTGGGTTTGCATCTAAAAACTATAGCTCTCGTTCTAACTCAAGTAACAGCTTGATTACCTGTTGCTAACATCCAGGAGGCACACAGTAGCTTGCAAAAAAGAAAAAGAGGATGTCTTCCAAAATGTAAACTGATGTGAGCTGGACACAGTGACAGAGTTTACAAAGAGCATTGTTTGTTTTATCCTGTTCATTGCAGCCATCACAGAATAATTCGCAAAAGCCAAAGTGCTACCCTTGTGGCAACATCTCGTTCTTTTAGATGAGTTAGGTTGCCGCCTCAAAAGTGTTGAGAGAATGAATGAATTGCAAGAGGCTTGTGTAACTTTTTTCATGGTCCTCCCCAAAAACACTCAGTCACAGCTGCCCTGCATAAATTAGAGCAGTTACTTTCCTGTGAATTAAATTGTTCTTAATTTGAGTTGGACAGTCAATGTAAATATTGTCTTTAGAGTAAAACCATTCTGCTTTGGGTTTTTTAATATCGGAATTGTAAATCTCATGAATTTGGACCAATGATAAATTTCTGTATCCCAATGGTAAGCATGTTCCTCCATCACTCCAATCTGTTTTAGCTGTTGGTTTTTCTGGTGGAGTTGGTTGAAACTTCCATTTTCTTCAAATGTGCAATGTCTTTATGATAGACAAACAAAAAAGAAATGCATTTTATCCTAGCTGTAAGGGCATAAAGTAACTTATATGCATGTCATAAACTTTCTGCGTCTTAATGCTACAGCTGGTTTATTTCAGACCATTTATTTGGTATTACCTTAAAAAGCTCTAGCTATGAACTATTCCCTCCAGTCTTGTTACAAAGCCTATAATATTGCTTCAAAAGGAAAGAAATGTGTTTCACCTCCTAGGATCCTGTCCCCTTGCCCTCTCTGGCTAGGCCTTTTTATTTTTTGCTCTCCTTAGGGCAACTCATGCTGGTAAAATGGAAATGTAAATTATTGTGTTTGCGCAGAACGAGCTGTAAAGTAGTACAGCTTAACACGTGTGCATGTGTTTATTATCTGGTTTTCTTGACACAGCCCAGTTACTCTGTATGTTGCCCTTAATTATTGGTGTGAAGGGATTATGTGCCTTGTATCCTGCATCACCTGATTCCTGGAACCTCTGGGGTCAGCAGTTAAAAGTCAGCAGCCGAAACTCCCACAGTGTACAGGCCATTTTACTTGGGGATGTGTGTATTTATACTTGTGTGGTTTCCCAAATTTCATGTGGATAGAAAAGAAGTTTACATGATTTTTATTTAATTGCACTGAATTTGATTGATTTTAGTTGGGAATGGCAATTAAACGTTGAGATTATTTAGTAATACATGTACTCCCTAGACCTGACAGGTATAGAAGGGTCACTCTAAAGCACAATTTCAAGGCTGTTTCAAGCCAGTGCTTATTTAAAATGTTAGAGACATTGTGTCTGACAACTCATTTTATATGGTCTTTGTAAATTCTGATGCTAGTAAATTGCTTCCAAATTGATTTCCTTAAGTTCCACAAGATAAACATTTGTAATTGTTTACAAGAAAAAATTTTCATTTTTTTGAAAAAAAAATTTTACCTTACTTAAAAAAAATTTTTAATGTTTATTTTTGAGAGAGAGAGACAGAGAGTGTGAGGGGGAGGGGCAGAAAGAGAGGGAGACACAGAATCCGAAGCTGTCAGCGCAGAGCCTGATGTGGGGCTTCAACCCAGGATCCATGAGATCATGACCTGAGCCCAAGTCGGACCTTGAACTGACTGACCCACACTGCTGCCCCAAGTTTGACCTTATTTTTAAAAGGGTTTTTTTTTTCCTTGAAAAGGAATACTAAATGTCCTTATCTTACTTGTCCTTTACTGTACGATACTAGAGATAAATCAAAACTGGACGATCATATATCCCAGCCTCCCTTTGATGTGAGCTTCTATTCAAATGTAACAATTTATTATACAAAAAGATTCCGACAGAACTTTATTCCCTGGTATATTTTAGTAAGTCTACAGTTACTTTTACTGTTTTCCTTACTCCTAAGCAAGAAAAGTATGATAGCTTTCCTTAATCTGTTTGCTTGTTTTAAGGGTAAAGTGTCTTAGTACTGATAATATTAGAAATAGTTTTAGTGTCATAATAAATTATAATAGACCACTGTACTAAAGGAAGACTCTGCCATCTGTTTTTATAGGAAGCAATAATATTTACAATAATGGCAGATGCTTGCAAACTGATCTGGGAGCTCTAAAGGAATGGCCATTTCTGGCCAAATTCTGTCTCCAAAAACCTCAATCATATTGATAATTGTCACTAAGTGTTCTTAACATGAAAATACATATAATGTCAATAATCTCTATCATTTATTGGGCATTAACCCCATAGCATTTGGGTTCCCCAAAGCATGAATAACATGTATTCAAGAGCTTTCTTTCTCTGACACCTAGCTAATTCTTTTTGCTGAGCTGTTCAGAATAGAAAACCTTCAAAAGTAGAGTACTTACTTCAAAAGCTGCTCTACTCAGTTTACCCAAAGCAAGGGCAAAAGACTTGTCATTTCCCCATTTCTGCGGATGTAACTCTAGAGTTGGTATCTTCTCGAATAATCTGCGCTTGACCTCCGGATGGAGAGGCTTTTGTATTGCAGTGCCAGTGTCAACACAGGCCAAGAAGGAGGAGTATTAGCCTCTCTTCTCTATTTGCCTCCTGATCCTCCCGTTTCTTTCTAGAGTCTCAAAAATCATCTGGAGAAGTAACTGAGGAAAATTGGATTTTTACTTCCCAACCACCGTTTATTTTTTATAATCCATTTATTCTTATGCCTCTATTTCCTCTCTCAAAACCTTTATGGATACTTTGCAAGAACATAACTTATTATGTGGTGTAGCCAGGGCATTCATGAAGATGTCCTGTAGGTCAATGAATTGATCATTTCTCAGCCTATAAGTACATTTGCAATAGCCTTTAGTGTTAAAGCCTGTTTATATACTTTAATAGATCCTAAGCTCCCTTTTATAAAACTTTAGTTTTAGGGGTGTCTGGCTGATTCAGTTGGTAGAACTCTCCATCTCTCTGGGTCATGAGTTCAAGCCCCATATGGGTCATTAGTTTTACCGTAGAGAAATTAGTTTATTGAACATTCTAAATTATTTCTAATATGATTTATTTTTCCAAATAATAGAAATCTCATTAGTATTAAATCAAATCCAGAATCATTCTCCTGTATCTTTTATGCATGCTAATTTAACTATAGAACATCACAAAAAATTTCACCTTCAGAATTATTAACTAAAATATACATGTTATGAAGGAAGTTTATATTTAATAGGCTATAAATTTATGTTTGGAATTTAGGATTTTTGACACCATTATTAAAATACAGAGAATTTATAATGCCTTTAACTATGCTGAAAAGCTACACAGTAAGATTTCAGTAAATTGATATATTAATATATTCATATAAGATCCATATTGTATATACATATCCTCACAGGTTTAAGTAGATCTTTAATTACAAGGGACAATTTTGATTGTGAATATTACTAAGAGAGGAATAGTGTCAGAAAAAAGACATGCCGTTTTATATCCTTTAATTAATTTATCTATAATTTTAGCCACTGTTCCACCTTTTGAAAGTATTTCACAAACTTTGATTTATTGTCAGATGTGGCATTGTCATAAATATTTGTTTACTGCACTATTTGTAGAATCATAAATGTGTAATAGCGTGATGGTGTTCACTTACTAGGGCTGATGGTATAATTTCTGGGTCTACTCAATTCTGAACTATCTTCTCCTTGAGATTTCCCCTGTTTGAATGTCCATTTTCCTTCTAGTGTTTTTTTGCTGAGAAAGTTCTTTGTGGTTCCTCTTTTTGTTTCATTGGAGGAATTTTGTTTCTTAAATTATTCAATGCTTATTCCAACCTCTCTGCCAATAGCAGAATAAGCCAACAAACAGTTGGTTCACTTTATGTAATAGGGATATTTTATCACTAATAATATGGTTATAAAATTTTCTCAGTAAAGTTTTTATAAATCCAGATACAATAATGCCTTTTTTCCTTCCCTTAAACAGTAAAACTTCCAGGTCTCAGGACTTATGTTGACCCACACACATACGAAGACCCTACCCAAGCAGTTCATGAGTTTGCTAAGGAATTGGATGCCACCAACATATCGATTGACAAAGTTGTTGGAGCAGGTAAACACCATAGTAACCCCAGTCTCTACCTACGTGTTAATTACAAGTTTGCAACTATGAATAAGAATGCTGCCTAAGAATGTGCAAGTTCTCAAATCTAAGTTACATTGCTATGAAGAGGGACATTTTTCTGGTTTCAACATCAAAGTCAGGCAATAAATAAATGAAGGAGTATTTAATGGAATGTAATGATTTCAAAGGTGCCAGACTTATAGTCTCACAGACCAGGGCCAGCTTTTTATTTATTGAATTTCAGAGGCGGCAGCCTCAATAGCTCCGTCTTTCCCTGGCTATGCTGATCATGTGTCACAAAGCCTATTTGACTAAATAGGAATAACAGGATAAAAGTGTGTCTTACTTTAAACAACCTCTCTAAGTGAAAATTTTGAGTTTGTAAAACAGGCAATTTTAGAATCCTCTTTGGAATTAAAAAAAGAGGCAACACAAAATAAAATCATAAATGATGCATTTTACACAAATTGACTCAAAACTATTTTGAGTGGATAGTTTAAATAACATAAAGTACTCCATTTTAATACTTGCCTGTAACTTTATATAGTTTAAATGTATTTGTGTTGAAGCTTATTTTCATGTAGATACCTCTTCATTCTAATCATTAATGGATTCAATTATAATTCCATTAACAAACACCTCTGGAGTGATTGTGAATAGCAGTTGCATCTTTCCAATGAAAGTTATAGATACTTCTAAAATAACGCTATTTTTACATTTACACATAAACACAGGGGCATCCACAGACATGCAGCGTACATTTGAATAAAACTACTACTCGAAAGTAAAAATAAACAATCCTGTACAATAGTTCTGCTCCATCGTCTCATTCTTCGATTTATTTTAAAAACAAATGCAAAATATTTATGTTGATATAAGAAAGAGAAAGACTGAGAAATTAAGTCATTGACTAGTGAATAACATCAGATCATGTTTTCTGCAAGTACTATATTTACGACGGATGCTTCTTTACACAAATGTGCATATAATTTTCTCTGTTTCACTTTCTATACATCAAAGCAGTATTTAGAAAGCTAGCAGTACTTACTTTTCAAGCAGGAACATCTGAATAATTCATATTCTCTAAATAAAATGATAATTTACTAAATCTCCTCTAACTTTATTAATATTTCAGCTTCTAAAACTCACATGTGCAGGTGATATTAAAATATGAAACTAATATTTCATAAAAAGAAAATAGAGCATGTGCTTCTTTTTCCACAATTAAGACTTAAGAATATACACATTCATCAGATATCTGTGTTAATCCAGTGAACAAAAGTAAATATTGATTACTCCCTTTCATTGGTACAGTTCTGCTTTGTAAACTGCTCTGTGGGGCACGTGGTTCTTGTAGCGCTGGTGTTAATATCATCCCACAAGAGTGCACTGTTCTCCAGCATGGAAACCTCAGGACCACGTGTAGCGCAAAGACTTTGCACACTCAAATGATATGAGGAGGAGAAACTCATTTATGCTCAGCCAGTGTCCAGAAGCCAGACAGACACATGGGGACCTTGAACTTTGGGACCCTTTCCACTAGTAGAAGCTTAGCTAGAGAGATGTTACTGATAATGCTAGAACACAGTGGTGTGAGACAAGGCACACTCATTAAAATGGTAGCTGATAAATAAAACAAAATAAAACTGATAAATAATGGTATCTGATAAATATACAAAAAAGTATAAGGCTACTTGCACTTTGTTCATTTCTCCTATTTTAAATCTCCTATTTTAAATGAAATGAGTATAAGAAATTTTATTTTGAACAATTTTGCATTGTACATCTTAAACCAGAATATGGTGTACCCATTCTCATAAAGCATATTTTATTTCAAAGGACAGATAAAAACTATTGCAGTTATTGGATTAAACAATGAAGCAGTGCTTTCCAAGTGATCTTACAGTTGTGCTTTTACTTAGAAATGACAGGATCTAAGTTGTTTTTTTTTCCTTGTAGGTTTAGAGATAATTGAATAAGACCATGTAAAATTTGGCTAGATGGAAAGATAGGGCATTGCATTTGCCCAATCTTTGTTAATTTTTCCAACACAGTTGTTTATTATAAAGAGAAATGAATTGATGTTTAGCATTTCTGTTTAGTATAATATATTGGTGACCATTTCTAGTATTTATCTGATGAAATAATCGCATTTCGAAGTTTTGGTGTTTTTAAAAATTAGCATGACTGAAACATCATTTTCTGAATTTTGAAGGTAGATATACATTTACATATGTCAAATATTTCCTTGAGAAGAAGGAAAGGAATGCTAACTGACCCACTTGAAATTTGAACTCTTCCCCTGATCTCCCTATGAGGGACTTTTACAAAATGCTGTCCTTTACAAATACTTGTCCAGCATGACATTAATCGTGTTATCACCATTAACATCACAACCATCTCTTCTTACATTAATACAGAATTTAACATTTTAAAAAACATTTTTGTATTTATTCTTCAATTTGACCAAACTCCTCAGAAGTAGATAGATAATTTATCCTTCTTAAGGTGGGTCTTAACTCAGAGAAGAAAATAGTGACTAATGCATAGATGACACTATGCATCATGAGGTCATGATCTCAAGGCTTATGGGATCGAGCCCGGCATCGGGCTCTGTGCTGACAGCCTGGAGCCTGCTTGGGATTCTCTCTCTCCCTCTCTCTCTCTCTCTCTCTCGCTCTCTGCCCCTCCCCCATGCACATGCACACTCTCTCAAAATAAATAAATATTTTAAAAAGATGCTGGCTCAAAATCACACAGGTAATAAGTGACAGAGGCAGTTAGGCCCTAGAATTCGTTCTCTGTCCCACAGCTCAGTACTATCTGTCCTGCAATCTTTTGGTAAGTGACTTGTCACATTGAGTAAGTGGTGATAACATCAAAATTTTAAACATGGTCCATTAGAGCATATTGAGTCATGATAATGGCAGGACTTTCTTTCAGAAAATCGAAATGTATTATGAATACTTTCTTATGGTTTACTCAAAGTTTATGTTTATGCAACGTGAACTGGAGCTCTCTGGCAAGGTTCTAATAGCCCAGTATAAGGAAAGGAAGTCTTACACTTGCTTACAGATTTTAACAATGATTTACTTTGCATCACAGTTCTCCTAATACTCACACTCTATAATGACATATTCTTCCTTGGATTTCAAAAGATCAATGAATGTTCTCAAACTCTGCCCCTGATTTTCCCTATAATCCTAAAGAACACCCTAGCTACAGATATTGCCATCTTCTCTATATTCCTTCAAAGGGAAGAAATTCAATCTGATTTACTTAGCATTATAACTCTGTGTTTTTCAAAGTGTCGGTCATACTGTTGCCAACTGATGGGTATTTATTTTTTAAATGTATAAATTACTGCTTTTGGACCTTACGTGACTTTGACAAGTTACAGCATAAGTCATGGTTTTGAAAACAGTGACAAAACTGGATTCCTGAGAAAAGGTCAAGTCTGGGGAAGTTTAGAGCTTCCTGGAGAGAAGCAAGTCATTTGTAGTAACGCAGCTGGTAAATCAATAGGACAACCTGCTGCTTTTGTGGGTTGAACCACTTGCTTGAACAAAATATAGAGAAGAAGCATCTCCCTTCTTGACAACTCCTCTCTGGCTGACCCATGGGGCATGGAGCGTGTACAAAAACTCATGGTGAGAAGGTTGGACCAAGAATCTTCCGCCATTCCATAGACAGCCTAACAGTGAATTATGCAATTAATTGTTTTCAGAAAAATCTCTCATTTGATATTAAAAATCATTTTTTAAAGTGTTTTACAAATCAGATGTAGTAAGCTGCACAAGATTAGGATCTCCTCTATGAGCAAGGAACATTCTATGTATGGCACTACTTAGTGGCAATTCCTACGGCAAGCGGTGGGACAGAGAAATGAATGTAAAGGGTCTCTGCTCTCAGGAAGCTCAAAACAGGATGAAAAAGTTATGGGTAAATCTTCTCAATAACAATATATATGAAGATAGTGCCCAAATTTGTTCTAGGCAGTTTTATACCAGATTAGACTATTTAATTTTTCTTTTTAGTGTTTGTTTATTTTTGAGAGCAAGAGACAGACAGAGTGTGAGCAGGGAAGGGGGAGACAGAGAGGGAGACACAGAATCTGAAGCAAGCTCCAGGCTCCAAGCTGTCGGCACAGAGTCTGACTCGGGACTTGAATGCACAAACTGTGAGATCATGACCTGAGCCAAAGTCAGATGCTCCACTGACTGAGCCACCCAGGCTCCCCTAGACTATTTATAAGTCACCAACATTCCAATCTTGGTAGATTGTGGATTAATTGTGCATTTAAAACAAGTTTTTTATTGAAGACTTTGAAAATATTTACAGCAATTCTATATAGAAAAAATGTGCTACATTTTTTTGAAAATAGTACATTCATCTTCCTTCCAGAAGCTCAGAGAACTTTACAACTAGTATGTCAATAATGCAACATGCCAATACTCCAGTAAAAGGAATTGGTAGCAGATGCTTCTGTTCTCATATTCAGAGAGTCTGAGTATATAGCTAAATTGGTCCTTTTCGTAAAAACAGAATGGCTAGAAACATCTGAAATTTAATCCATTGTTCAACTGATATTATCTATGTTGGTCTGTTGATTACCCTGAGGAGATGGTAGCTATGAGAACAAGGAGTTAAAACCCTGTTAGATATAGCCTTCCACTTTCCACTTGTTCTTTCATATAATATTGTTCACAGTGTGGTACTTCAAAATATATGGCTACTAACAAGGTCCATTTCCCACTGGGCTCTTGATGTTTTGGAGTTTCTTAGGGAGTCTCCAATTATCATTTTCTAAAATAAGTTGGAGATTTACAGTGTACATCTTGTGGGTCAAGGTGCAAATACTTTGGAATTAGTGAGAGGAAACAGTTGCTCTCTACTGATAATATTTTTATTATATAATTCCTTACCTTTGGTTGTTGTTTTGTTATCCAAACAGGTGAATTTGGAGAGGTATGCAGTGGTCGCTTAAAACTCCCTTCAAAAAAAGAAATTTCAGTGGCCATCAAGACCCTGAAAGTGGGCTACACAGAAAAGCAGAGGAGAGACTTCCTGGGAGAAGCTAGCATTATGGGACAATTTGACCATCCCAACATCATTCGATTGGAGGGAGTTGTTACTAAAAGTAAGTCAGGTCAAAAGACTAACTTTTGCCTCTGTGAAGCAGAGGTTATTTAAACCCTAACTCAGTCATTTCAGAATTTGTTGTTGTTGTTTTTCATAGCGATGTCAGTCCTCACAGAGACAGACTAGTTTGGGGTTAACATGTCTTTCTTCGACAAGAAAGCAAAGATATTTAACTAGTATTATATTGAAAGTGCTATTCTAGATCCTCAAAAATTGAAAAAAATAATTAAGAGCTAAAAAGAAAGGACTACATTAACACACACTGATGAAAACGTAGTTAAGTGAATTGTGAAGAAGTCTCTGTTATGTGGAATAGCAAGGCAAAACGATGACTCAGTTTTGACAGGAATTGCTGGGAACTCCCAGCTAGCTGCTTGTTCTTTTACTGTTCACCAGTTTTAGTTAAACTTCCAAATCTTTACCCCCCTGGCTTTAGGGAAATTATGGAGGTTTGGGGAATACTTCTGAGCTGTAAAGCTTGGGATCACATTAGACCCAAGGCCTTTTCCTGGTTCTCTGTGGATTTCAAATAATTCTAATCTAGAGTCCCAGATGGATTTTTGACTGGTCTGGGGAAACTCTGGCTCCCAGCCCATGATAGAGATCTGAAATTATTTCCATGATAGGTTCTCCAGCCAGACTCAAAAGGAATCCCGTGAGGCAGATATGTGATTTTTGGCTCCAATACCAATGAAAACCTCTTGAGAATGCTCTAGGATTTTTTTTTTCCTTGAGATTTCGGAGCACAGGATGAAGAATAAGCTAAATTGGCAGCAAACTACTTAGACTGAAAGACAAGATATGGCAGGAAATTTGGCATCCTTTAGAGGCTAATTCATTGGCACCATATTTACATATTCTATGGTTACCAACAGACATTACACATTATTTTTTTTCACAAGGATATCTTTCTTTAACATTACATGGAGCACTTTCTGAATAGGACTAATACCTATTCTCATCTTGGTGTAACTGAAAAGCCAGCCCTTTCTCACAAGAGCATGGTATTATTGAAATGTACTTTGATTTCTTTTAGAGTTTTTTAATATAATAAATTGGATTAAGAACAGAATAATGTATAATTTAACCATAAGTAAGCCCACATTAAGTGTTGTAAGAAGCATTTTTTCCCCTTCATACTCCTAAAATTTAGGCCATACTGGTAGTAACACTGAAATATTTTCTGATGAAGAACATGTTTTAATTTTTTTTAATTAATAATAAAAACATTGTTAGTGGTAGTAAGGATTGAGAAAATGTTTGAATCCTATGTTCCTCCAGGGCAAGACCATACTGCTTTATGTTTTAATAGTCAATTAGCCATTTAGTCTCCTTTGTATCATTCTCACCAAGTGGTTGTCCAGATCTTGAGCCCCACTGCAGAGGAAACTCATTTGTACTTATGTAACCATTTTTCTTTTAACCCACTTTTCATAAGGTTTTCTTTATGCCTTGACTATTATGTGCCCGAAATTGTACTATGGACATCAGTTCATTCTTACCACTTACCCTGTGCATTAGATACAATAATTTCTTACATTTGAACAAACAGTAAGTATAAAGAGCAAGTCGCTTGTCTAATTAGAAAGTGCTAGAGATAGCATTGGAAACTCGGTCTGTTGGTTTCACCTCTGTCCCCAACCATGAACAAAAATGGGTTCCTAAGGTTCATCTTGTCTTCTACTCATTCTTTTGATATTTTTTTTTAATTTTCCCTGATAATTAGATTATACCAAAGACTTCCTCAAGCTGCAAAAATTTTTTGGAGATCATTAATAACCCTTAATATCTAAAACAAAATGTGAACACTCATCAAGGGCAAGAATCCATGTTACTGATAATCAGTGACTAAAATAGAGCCTGGATCTTACTGGATACTTAACTGACCAATGTCAAGGAGTAAAAATACTAATTGATTGATTGATTGATTGAATGAATGAAGAAAAGAGCAACATCTTCTACATACAGATCTTTCTTCAATGTTGAGTCTTTAAATTGAATGCATGCTTCAAGGAAGTGTAATTGTGTAACTGCTTGTATCACTCAGGGAGTGATGGAGAAAATCATTATAGCATGCGCAGAATTATCAACTAACTTTCCCAACCCCTATGCCTAAGAAAAAATGAGATAAAAGTGACAATCAAACTAAATAGTAGGTTTAAATTTAAGTGTATCGATAGGGTCTTATATTTTATCAAGTGTAAATTGATTTTTTTTGGTTTCCAGTGTTATGTATTATTTGAAACTAATTTGTTATATTTTACTAGCTGTTACCTATGAATTCATTTACTGAAAGATGAGCAACATTAAACCATAATTATTGTGGCAGGTTTTCTTTAAATATAAAAATGAAATAATCAAATATGAACTATGGTCAGTTGGCAAAGAAAACCATAAAACAATCCCCAAGACTAAAATACCAAAAAAAGTTGCATTAAGGAAAAAAAGACTTTAAAAATCACAGGTATTAGCCATTAACTACCTTATTCAAGTCTGATTCTGTAACATTCTAATATAGATTACAACTGCCTTATTCTTAGGGTGAAAGTTCTAAATTTGATATATCTCCCTGGTCAAATAAGCATTTAAGAGGCTGCCAAATCTGACTATTCAGATCCCAGTCATCTCATATAGTGCAAACATAATAGGGTAGCAGACCTAGAATTAGATTTTGAACTCCTTTCATGGCATATTTAAAAGCTCTAAGTCTGGTACCTTATAACATCAGAGAGGAAGTAGCAGTGCCTTAGAATAAAGTTAATATGTTGCATTTAACATATAAATAAGGCAATTTTGTCACCAGAAGTTATTCATCCATTCCTATTATTTTCTGTTTCCTAAAAATATATGACTGCTAAAACAATCCAATTGCAAAGTTTAAACACACACACACACACACACACACACACACACACACACACACAGACCAGGAGAGATGTAGAGCTTATAATTTAATAAACAAAATTGTGTTTTAAGGAAAAACAATTATATCAGTATCTGGATTAAGAATCAGAGGATCAAGGACGTCTGAGTGGCTCAGTTGGCTAAGCATCTGACTCGGTTTCAGGCTTGACCTGAGCTGAAACCAAGAATCAGATGCTCAACTAACAGTCTGTGCTGACAGCAGGGAGCCTGCTTGGGATTCTCTCTCTCCCTGGGATTCTCTCTCTCCCTTTCTCTCTGCCCCTCCCCTGATTGTGTGTGCTCTCTTTCTCTCTCTCTCTCTCTCTCTCTCACTCTCTCTCTCTCTCTCTCTCAAAATAAATAAATAAACTTTAAAAAAAAGAACCAGAGGGTCAGAGTTTAAGTTTTGACTCAACCCAACTGGTTGTGAGACCTCTGGCAAATCAAACCACTCACAGAGACTCATTTTCTTCACCCTTAATTTGGAAGAGCAGTTCGACTTTACTATTGCCAGATACTTTAAAGACCAAATAAGATTATGTAGGAATACATTGTTAAGTGAAATAGAGCTATGAAAATCCAAATTACCACTTCTGGTAAGCTTGAGGTTTTATCAGTTAACCTTGGCTATATAGAAAAAAAAAGTCATGAAAACCATTCCTTTTTTTTTTTTTTTTTTGCTCAAAGATAATTTTTTTAAAATACTGCTATTAATTATATGCCTGAAACACTTGGTCTGGTATAATGTATCATTTTCAAGTCTTTTAGAGAAAGCCCTTTATTCAATCATTATATTTTCATTTATTTGAATTGAGCCATAAACAATTTTAATGATACGTTTTGAGCCTGATGGTCTTAAACAAGAGAAGGTGAGAGACTCTCTGATCTTCAAAGTAGCAGAAAGCTGGGGGCACAGTCTATGCTCAGAACTTGGTACTAACATGTGTTATCAATTTTAGTTGAAGTTCAAAAAGATGGAACTTGTTTTTAGCAAATGTTTGATATTTCTGCCATCACACCATTAGTCAAATGATGTTGATACTCCAAGAAGACCTCCATTGGCCACTATGCACTCAGTGAAATAAAAGGAATTATATTAGATGTGATTGATGTGTTTTTGTAGGTATTTAGAGAGGGATTATTTTCTGAAAATTAAAAAAATAATAATGCAATTTAACTGTAACTTTGAATCATTAAGGAATATAGTGAGAAGAACATTAGGACAGTTTCTCATAATTAAAACATTTCTATGCCAGTACGAGCATCCGCTTTACACCAAAAGCTTAGTCATTTGTTTGTACTTTTCTATCTCCTGCACATATGATAAAAAATATCACTGAAATAAGATGTCTTTCTGTGGTGACAATGCAAAATTCTTGCTATGTCCTATTTGCTTCTCTCTAAAAGTTTTCTTCTGTGCTTGGCTCAAGGGTACTAATTCCCTCTAGTATTCAATATAGCTGATATATGTTATGTTTATTTTGTTAATAATTTATAGAAGTAGTTTGTTAGAATAAATTCTGGCAACCCAAATTCTCATATGTTCATGACTAATTTGAGAAAGGAGTCGAGAGCATACTCACAGCAACAACATTAGGAAAATCTTTATTGAATATATTGGAGACAAAAATAAGGGAATTTCTATTTTTACATGTTTAAGAATTTTCCTTATTTTTTCGACATTGTCCATTTATATCTTTTGATTGAATTGGCCACATTTGAATTACAAAAAATATGTTGTCTATTTTCCCCATTTAAATAGTATGGACTTATGATATTTTTGAAAGGTTAAATGCAACTTAACAACATTTGTTAGAACATGATACATGTGTGCAAAGACTGACTTTTAAAGAGTGCTAATTTAAATATACAGTAACTCTTCTAAAAAAGAACTATAATTATATACTTACCTAATAACTGAGTAATTGTAGTCATACACAAATTCTTGCAGAAAGTGAGAAAAAGAAACACCCCTATTTCATGAGGTTAATGATATCTTTACACCAAATCATACAAGAATATTTTCAGAGAGGAAAACAACTGTAATGCATGAACAAAAATTCACTAACACTGGAGTAATTATAAAGTCATAGTTAACAATATATCAAAAATATACTATATAATGCTCAAGTTTAGTTTATTCCAAGAAGGCAAAGTTGGTTTACTATTTAATCATTCAGGAAATTCACAACATTAACAGAAAAGAAAAAGTCAATCTTGATAGATACAGAAATAAACATCTTAGTTTAAAAAGTTTTCTTAGCACGTCGTACATAGAAAATATGTATGTTTGATAAATGTAAAAGCCCCCCCCAAAATAAACAAGCCCTGCAAACATCATCTTCAGTAGTAAAACATGAGAAACTTTTATTTTAAAGTAGAAATGAGAATGCTACTATTATCACTTCAATTCATTCATATAAGGTAAGGTAAGGTCTTAATTTCAGCAATTAGACAAGTAAATAAATAAAAGGTAGAAGCTTGAAAAGGGAAAAATGAAGCTGTCTTTGTAAAATCAGACTGAGCACATTCAGATTACTATAATTATTAATTGTTATTGTACTTAATATACAAGTCAGCTTTGTATTAAAAGGGAGAGTAGAAATAATGTTCCTGTCTTCTTGTTTAAGTACAGTTGATATACAATGACATATTAGTTTAAATGTACGGCATATTATTGACCGCATTGCCTATCCTGTACTTTTCATCTGTTCCTGTCTTTAAAAGTATTAAATTTTGTTTCACATTAAGCACAAATAAATTTTAAAAATGTAAAGTCAGCTGAATGTAAAGCATTCAGCATATTAAGATTGATGGAGCATGGTTGATTAGGAAGACTTTGAGAAACTATTTCTTAGACTAATTTTGAAGAGAGAGATTATCCTTAGACACCCTGAAATGACAGACAGGAGATGATCAATTTTGACAGGCACTCTGCTAGGTGCTGGTTTTAGAACATAGACAACGTGGAGTTGGTCCCTGCCTCATTAACTCCTAGACAAGTGGATGTAAAAGGGACCATTTTTGAAATGAATAATGTCTTGATTAAAACAGAATTTGGAAAAGATTGTCCTGTATTTTTATATAATGGGAAACCATGGAAAAGTACTCTAGGTCCTCACAATGTTTCTTGTAGTCAGATATAGTACATGAATATCTAAGGCCAAAACATTTTCTTTCTAATCAAAGGGGATTCTAGTCTTTTTTCCAGAGAGTAATAAGGTATATTTGTCAGGGTTTTTTTGTTCATTTGTTCGTTTGTTTGTTTCCTTCTCCTGTATTTGCTTTTTGGCTTTCACCTTGATTCTGATTCCATGATACTAATAATGAGTACAGGCTGCTAAGGTCAAAGATTTTGATTTTATAAACCACACTCATGTATTTAGAGTGTGTTTAAGTCTTTTGAAAATGAGACATAGAGTATCTGAGATACAATTACTGGTAATAGGAATTAATAGCATTTCTTTGGAAAATGAATTAAATTAATTCTTATTTTTAATTTTATTTTTTAAAGTAATCTCTACATCCAATGTAGATCTTGAACTTACAACCTCAAGGTCAAGAGTCGCATGCTCTACCCACTGAGCCAGTCAGCCACTCCAATAATTTTTAATATTTCAATTATTGATAAATACTTTTTATGATTTAATGAAAACAATTTAATCTAAAGCCAATATTTATTTGATAATTGAAATAAAATCTCTATGTATGGCTTTATATTTATTACATTTTCCTGCTCTTCTTTTTATAGAAAATGTGATTAGAAAGCTGTGGTGGGATACATAGTGTTGAACATGGAAATCTTATGTATTCTGAATCACATTTCCTCTGTCACCAAACAGTGGTTCAATGATTAGTAGTGTATCTGAGCCACTGGGGATAGTTGAGGAAATGAACTGACTGACTGTAACAGACTGATTTGTTTCCCTTAACCCTTTAATTATAAAAGGTTATAATTTTATCTACACTCAAGAATCAATTGAGGAACAAAAAGAAGGATTCCACTGCACAATTTGTTTTGCTCATTTTTACTGGAGTTTCACTTCAGCCAGTCATTAGCCAGCAATAATTTTGGTGAGTTTAGTATGGATATTCAGATGCATTTTAGGATCTCTGAGGGCAGCAAATGATACACGCTTTTGAAAATACATATGAAAGAACATGTGAATTTGAATAGAAATATATTGCATCCATGTACAGATGAGCTGATATTTTATGATTTCCAGCTGTATTTAATACATGTTAGAACTAGTTCTCACCACTGTTGCGGAGAGTTTCTTTAACTTTAACCTTATTTATATAATCAAAAGCACAAGGGAAATGAAGGCACAATAGACCCTTAGACACTACAAAAATAAATAAATAAAACTTAGAAATTAAGGCTTTCTAAGGTAGGATATTTGTGATTTTGTTTATTCTTTGTCTGTACGTTTGGGTTTGCTGAATCTTTGAACTTAATGTAAAGCATATTTTCAGACTTGCCCATCTTAACTTATGTGTTTACAAATACCTAAAGTTTAGAGCTAAATGCAGCCTGATCTGATTTCTGAATGATCATGAGGCTTTGGCTTAATTGACTGGTTTGATTTTTCAGCTACTTTTATTTCCTTTGCCAAACAATCCACTAGACATGCTAACAAGAAATGAAATGGTCATAGGGCTGAGAGCCAGAAGGAAACAAGTGATAAGCAAAGGTCTAGGTAGTACAAAAACACGGTAACTGGCCACTGTAATTGACAGTTGGCTGTATGAGGCGAACTATCTATGACTACACTTAATGTATGCATTGAATTTATCAGGCACATTATTCTTCACAGAATTGTATTAAAGCAAGAACATAGAAAATTATAGTGATTATAGTGATTTATGGATAACATGCCTATGAAAGATTTCATTCATTCATTCATTCATTCATTCGTTTGTTCATCCATTCTTTTAATTTCGGGTCAGTCTCTGGGATCAGTCTTTAGGCATTGGATTTATCAGTTCAAGAGAGATAGAATTTTCCAAGGAAATGTTTAATCTTCGCTTTTGTCTTGAATATTGTCAAATCAAAGCTTAATTAGAATTTGGAAGAAGCAAGTTCTGTAGGCTTAAGCTTTTGGATAAATGACTAGATTAACTAGATATATATGATGGGTTACCCAAAATATATAACTAAATCAGTACCTTAATGGAAGATAGATTGGGATATCAATTGATTGTTACGTATATAAAAATTATCTGAAAATTATAGAATTTAAACATTTTTACCTCTTTTTAAATAAGACATATAGCTTGGGATGCATTCATATCCTAAATATGGCAAGTATAACCTTCATGGTACCAAGCCATAATTCATAACTAGTGTGAGTTAAGAGTTTTTACCTATGAAGGGAAAAAACAACTAAAGAATGCTATTTTCTATCATCAGAATGGCAAACTAACCTTCATGGTATAGAAGGAAAATATGAGGAAAACTTAAAAGTGTACTCGATAATTAGGAATGCATTGATGTTTGTTAAAAAGCCATTTTGCTCAAGGTCTTTCTTGACAGCAGTACTCAGTCACGACTTGCTTCAGGTTCTCTTGACGTGGAAGACAAGTAATTTTCCTTCTTTTTGTTTTCCTATATTTAAAACAATATAATAACAAAAATAAAGAAAGAGAATTATAGTGTAGTTAACAGTGTAGGCTTTGAAATCAGAGATAGCCATGTTAAGGATCTGCTAGAGAACTAGCTAATTGTGTGACCTCAGCTAGTTTCTTAAATCCACAATGTTTTTGGTTGAGGACACCATAAAATGAAAATAATATATATTACTAAAGTATAGGATGATGTGAAGATGAAGTGATGTAATGTATGTAATACACGTGTGTGTGTGTGTGTGTGTATATATATATATGTAATGTTATATAATTCTAACTATGCAAAAAATTTACTAGTGTTTCCCATATATCAAAAATATCCACCTTCCATATTTCTTTTTTTTTGCATTACTTATTTTCCAAGTTGTTATCATAATGAATATAGAAGCATATTTTCAGCTTTGTTAACCTGATATTAAACTGTAACAATAATCTTAAATTCTAGGCTTCAGAATTCTTATTTTAATCCAGAATAATTCATAGAATTGACACCCAACAATTGTCTTAAATCATTACCTGTAGTGGAACATATATTCTATTTGTAAATCTCTATATAAATATACTTGGCACTTCTGTATCTGATGCTTTTTCATATTTTAAATGTTTCCCACAGCATAAATTTCCAAAACTAACAGCATACTGTATTCAGGTTGCTGCTTTTGGTTTTATTACTTATTAGTTGTATGACCTTGGGCATGTTAACTCCCTCTGCATATCTAGTTTTCTCCTGTGTAAATGGAAATTATAATAATTAATAAGTTATCATATATAAAACAATTAAACCAACAGTGCATGTAATAAGACTATATAAATAAATTTAAATGCTTATGAAAAGGTTTAATGGCATTTAAAGCCACATATTCCTAAAATATGGTTATTATAAGTTACCGCCAACAGCAATTTTAATTTTATTTTCCTTTTAAATATGGATTTTATAATTTTTAACATGTTAATTGATACAGATTTTAAAATTTATAGTTTTAATTGTTTTATGAAATTCACATGTAGGATCTATGATGATGGGGACTTTGATTTACTTGCTCTAACCAGCATAAAAAGGAGCACCTAGTCCATAGTTCTATAAGTATCTGTAGAAAATATAAATGACTGTGGAAATCCTGGCTCTATCTTGGGCTGGAAGGCAGAAATACTTGATTTTGTAGATCAGCTAAGATGCATTTGAGGGGGAGAAGAGGGGCGTACTTGATGTTCACAAAAAGCCATGCCAAATAAGCCAATTTAGATATAGGTTACAGGCTGTTGTTCTAAAAACCAGTCTTCTGACATTTTTTTAGTTTTATTTCCTATTGAAAAATGTTTGTTTCTTTGTTTGTTTAGCAACTTTGCAAACCTGGGAAGACAGGGAAAGCTTTTACATTTTTTAATTCATCAGGTATCATAGTGTATTCTGTATATAGTCATCACATATTTGTTTGTTATTTATCATATATCCAGGTAAACCAGTTATGATTGTCACAGAATACATGGAGAATGGTTCCTTGGACAGTTTCTTACGTGTAAGTAGAAAATTTTATATGTATCCACGTATCTCTCATCCCTATCTATCAATATACATATATGCATAAATGTGGAATGAATGTTAGAGATGTTGGAGGCAACCTCTAATATCTTGCCAGCAATTAGATAACAAAGTTTAAAGTGAAACTGAAATTCAGGGGGTACTAAATAGTAAGAGGAAGACTAAAATCGCATCTTTATCTTACAGTGTCCAAGGTTAATGGCTTATATTTTTAAAACAAATCTATGCAATCTTCTCCAGGCTTTTTGTACTGCTAAGATTCACATTGGTTAAAATAAAAATTAAAAAAATATTTTTAGTAAGACACTGATATAAGACAAATATTCTCTTTTCTTCATTTAAAGTAACCTCAGACTGCTATTGGAAGAACATCTCTCTCTCACACAGAGCTTTTGTCTCAGAAAATGACCAAGTATTATAATGCCAAAGTAGTCTCAATTCAGACATATCATTTTGGTATATGTGCTGCTGAAGCAAACACCAGAGACACATTTTGATTATATATATAATTTAAACTTAGAAACTTTATTTTTTTAATTATTTCAGTAAAAATTTGTTCAAAGAAATGCAAAAATTTTATGGATAACAAGGCACTGTCAACCACCAGTAACTGCAGGGATAAGAAGATATAACACTGTCCTCAATATACTTTCAGCACTATATTGGGGTGCCTGGGTGGCTCAGTCGGTTAAGCATCTGACTCTTGGTTTTGGCTCAGGTCATGATGTCACAGTTAGTGCGTTCGAGCCCCACATCAGGCTTCTCACTGACAGTGCAGAGCCTTCTTGGGATTCTCTCTTTCTCTTTTTCTCTCTCTCTCTCTCTCTCTCTGTCCCTTCCCTCCCCATGCTCTCTCTCTCTAAAAAATAAATAAATAAACTTAAAATTTTTAAAAAATAAAATAAAAATATGATTTCAGCACTATAAAATAGAGATCAATTGATAGATGTATAGAAAGAATAGGATAATTAATTATCATAGAAGAGAATTCTAAATTTTCTATAAATGAGAAATTATATTCCTTATTTTAATATTCACGAGGCAAACACAAATTTTTTAAAATGTTTATTTATTTTTGAGAAAGACAGTGAGAGAGAAAGAGAGAGTGCTTGTGCACGTAGGGTAAAGGCAGAGAGAGAGGGAGAGAGAGAATTCCAAGCCGGCTCCACACTGTCAGTGCAGAGCCCAATGTGGGGCTCAAATTCACTAACCATAAGATCAAGACCTGAGCCAAAATCAAGAGTTGGCCACTTAACCTACTGAGCTACCCAGGCGCTCCAAGGCAAACACAATTTTATCAGCAATTATTTTCACAAGCATTTCAAAAATAAATATTTTTCAAATCAGGTCATTGAAACCATTATAATAAATATTCTTTTGAAATGTTATTGTGTACACATAACTAAACATGGAATTTTATGGCTATTTATCCATACATGCATTTATGCACATATTTACAAATGTATGTATGTATATTTGCTTACCTATGATATAAATCATGTATTTCTAATTTTTAAGTTTATTTATTTTTGAGAGAGCGAGAGAAAGAGAGAGCTGGGGAGGGGCAGAGAGAGAGGGAGATAAAGAATCTAAGTCCTGTCAGTGCAGAGCAGGACATGGGGCTCAAACCCACAAACTGCGAGATCATGACCTGAACTGAAATCAAGAGTCAAATGCTTAATCCCTGGTTCCCCTTGTATTTCTATTTTAATCCTAGTAAATTGGAAGTTTTTCTAAATACGGGACTCTGACTTGTGTTTTATTGTTTTCTATTTTATGACCTATAACAGAATCTTGAATAGAAAAACAAATATTCAGTAAATATTTGTGACCAATTCTGAATGAATTATGGTGATTTAAAATTTTAACATCCACCTTATTTGAAGCAATTAATAAAATATCTGGAAAACTAGAAGGAAGAATGAACATACAATCAAACAAATATGTATAACTAAAATAGCCCCAAGATTCATTTCATTTTGTTGTCCTGAGGTTAAAATTTCTGAGGAGTTTGTATGTCACATAAAGACCAGGAAAGGTATAGCTTTAAACCTGAAGTCAAAGAATATTAGGGTCCTTCTTGTTATAGAATATTAGTAATGCAGCTACTGTGCTATTTTGTTTTAGCCTTGTATCTGTTTATTCACATATCTTGTGAGGCTGGAGTGCTTGGAACTGAAATGTATATAGTCAGTCTTATTACAATTCAGTATGTGAGATTTTAACCAAGATTTATCTTTAAGAAAGAGCAACACATCTTAATTGTATATTTGAAATACTTCTCAGAAACACGATGCCCAGTTTACGGTCATCCAGCTAGTGGGGATGCTTCGAGGGATAGCATCTGGCATGAAGTACCTCTCAGATATGGGTTATGTTCACCGAGACCTTGCTGCTCGTAACATTTTGATCAACAGTAATTTGGTGTGTAAGGTTTCTGATTTTGGACTTTCACGTGTTCTAGAGGATGACCCAGAAGCTGCTTATACAACAAGAGTGAGTAACTTTTTTTCTTTTTCTTTTTTCTTTTTATCTTTGTTTCCCACCTTGTGTTATGTTGACTTGCAAATAAATAGAAATCACCTTTCTCCATGCTGTGTCAATTATATCTTTCCCCAAGGGAAATTTATCCTTTAACATTAAAATACTGTTACTTATTCTGTGAAAATAGATGGCCACTGTTTATAAGGTGGTGAACCCCTGCCCAATGGGGTATAATTTTAAGGCATTTTAAAATTCATGTTTATATAAGTAACACATGCTCACATTATAAAAATTTCAAAACAAAGCAATACAAAGGAGTTAAGTCATCCATAATTCTGCCACCCATAGAGAACATTTGTAACTTTGTCAGTTAATTCCAGATTTTGTCTGCATACCTATTATGCATGCCTATGCATGAATATGTAAATAGGATTTATACTATACTGTATAGCCTTTTTTTTCTCTTAGCAATATATCTCTTGAATGTATTTCACTGTCAATAAATAATGTTCAAGTTTTCATGTTTAGCAGTTTGATATATTCTATTACCTGGTTATACCATTTAAAAAATTAACCCCTAATTACTGGGCAAATTATTATTATATCTTGCTTTTCTTTATTATTATCATTGTTATTATTATTATTATTATTATTATTTCATCATGATACGCATACTCTTTAATCCCCATCCCCCTACCTACCTCCCCTCTGGGAAACCATCAAATAGTTCTATATAGTTAAGAGTCTGTTTCTCGGTTTGTCTCTCTCTCTTTTTTTCTTTGCTAGTTTGTTTTATTCTTTAAATTCCACATATGAGTGAGATCATATGGTACATGTCTTTCTCTGACTGACTTATTTCACTTAACATTATACTCTATTGCTGTTGTTGCAAATGGAAAGATTTCATTTATTTTATGGCTGAATAATATTCCTTTGTGTATATATACCACATCTTTATCCATGCTTCTATCTATGGACTTTTGGGTTGCTTCCATGGTTTGACTATTGTAAATAATGCTGCAATAAACATAGGGGTGCATGTATCCCTTTGAATTAGTGTTTTGTATTTTTTGGGTATATACACAGTGATGTGATTACTGGATCATAGGGTAGTTCTATTTTTATTTTTTGAGGAACTTCCATGCTGTTTTTGCATTCCCGCCAATAGTGCATGAGTGTTCCTTTTTCTCCACATTCTCACCAACACCTGTTGTTTCTTGTGTTTTTGATTTTAGCCATTCTGACAGGTGTGGGGTGATATCTCATTGTAGTTTTGATTTGCAGTTCCCTGATGATGAGTGATGTTGAGCATCTTTTCATGTGTCTATTGGCCATCTGGATGTCTTTTTTTGAGAAATGTCTGTTCATGTCTTCTGCTCCTTCTAATTTGTTATTTTGTGTTAAGTTGCATTAGTTTGTTTATATATTTTGAACACTAAACTCTTATGGGATATGTCATTTGCAAATATCCTCTCCTATTCAGTAGGTTGACTTTTCGTTTTTGTTGTTGTTGTTGTTTTTATTGTTTCCTTCACTGTGCAGATGCTTTTTATTTTGATATAGTCCCAATAGTTTATTTTTGCTTTTATTTCTCTTGTCTCAGGAGATATATCTAGGAAAAGAAATGCTAATGCTGATGTCAGAGAGATTACTGCCTGTGCTCTCTTCAAGGATCTTTATGGTTTCAGGTCTCACATTTAGGTCTTTAATTCATTTCGAGTTTATTTTTGTGTATGGTGAAACAGAATTTTCTAGTTTCATTCTTTTGCATGTTGCTGTCCAGCCCAACACCATTTGTTGAAGAGACTGTCATTTCCTATTGTATATTAATTAATGACTCTTTTGTCAAAATGTAATTGACTATATGATTGTGGGTTTATTTCTGTGGTTTTATGTTGTATTCCATTGATCTGTGTGTCTATTTTTATGCCAGTACCATACCATTTTTGCGATACCTCCTATAGTTTTGTTTTGTTTTTTCCAAGATTGCTTTGTCCATTCAGGGTCTTTTGGGTTCCATACAGGTTTTAGGATTGTTTGTTCTAGTTCTGTGAAAAATGTTGGTATTTTGATAAGGATTGTGTTAAATGCAAAGATTGCTTTGGGTAGTATAAGCATTTTAACAGTATATGTTCTTCCAACCTATGAGCATGGAATGTCTTTCTATTTCTTTGCATCATCTTGAATTTCTTTCACAAGTGTTTTATTGTTTTCAGAGGACAGGTTTTTGCCCTCTCTGGTTAAGTTTATTTTCCAAAATATTTTATGGTTTTTGGTGCTGTTGTAAAGAGGATTGTTTTCTTAACATCTCTTTCTTCTGGTTCATTACGGTGTATAGGAATGCAACAGATTTCTGTTATTGATTTTGCATCCTGTGACTTTACTGAATTCATATACCAGTTCTAGTAGTTATTTGTGAAGTATCTAGGGTTTTCTATATATAGTATCATGTCATCTGCAAATAGTGAGAGTTTTACTTCTTCCTTATTTAGATTCATTTTATTTCTTTATTGTGTCTAATTTCTGTGACTAGAACTACCAGTACTATGTTGAAGAAAAGTGGTAAAGAGTGGATATCCTTGTCTTGTTCCTGACCTTAAGGGACTAGCTCTCAGTTTTTCAACATTGACTATGATGTTTGCTGTGGGTTTTTCATGTATGGCCTTTATTATGTTAAGGAATGTTCCCTCTAGACCTACTTTGCAGAGAGTTTTTATCATGAATAGGTATTATATTTTATCAAAGGCTAGCTTTTCAATATTTTATACAAATGTGTAAAGGACCCATCTGTATTCATAATTGTAGGAGTCTGATAATTTTCCTATGATATATTCCTAAAAGTGGATTTTCTGTGTTAAAAGTTTGTGCCTATTTTAAAAGCATACTTAACTATATCCTGATAAAACTAGATATTATCATTCTTTGGTATTTATTAATTTTTTAAAATTATATCTAATTGTTTTAATTTGTATTTAACTTGATTCAAATGCATCTGATTATTTCTTCATATATTTATTGGCAGATTTCTTTGAAAAGACATTCCTCTATAGAATTTTTTTCAGGACAATTTTAGAAAATAAATATATAATGATTACTATGATACTACCAAAGGTAACCAATTTTAACATATTAGTTTTTTCCTTTCAAAATATTTTCTACACATTTTCATCTGTAAATAATTACCAATTATGTATACGATTACAAAAATGGGATCATATTATAAATATATATATATTGATATATAAAATGATTTCCACTTGCCAACCCAGTGTTTTCTTTATACACTTAATGTTGTTATGTAATCTGCCTATTGTAACTTAAAATATAAAATGTAGATTTTTCTACATGATTATTTTTTACAATATTATTAAATAATGTATTGTACTCTATTTTAATCATGTACAATATTTATTTATCCAACACACTATTAATTGAGCAGAATTCCAAAGTTTTGATACTCTTAACAATACTTTGATGTAATCCTGATAAATGGTTCATGTCTGGTCATGATTATTTCCTCAGGATAAAATTCCAGAATTACAATTGCTGAGTCAAAATGTGTACAAACTATGTGTGGATTTTCATATATGAATTGCCCAATTATTATCCAAATAGTTTGTTATGGAATTTCACTCCTAGCAACATATAAAGGAGGCTATTTCCCTGTGCTCTCACCATCCAAGAAAATGGGCAGTTTTTAAAAACTTCTGTTATTTTCTTCCTGTTTCTAATCATTACTAATTAAAAAAAAGAAACTCATTCTTTTCTGTGATCATCAATTTCAACATTTCCATTATCAAACACCAAGTGTGTCACGTGGCATCTATCTCATGTCCTGAGAAAGGGCCCAGTTTGCCAGACTAGAGTTTCATCTACAAAGTGATAAAGCTACAGGGACAGAACCAGAAATTCAGAAGCACAATGTCCCAGCTATTCTTCGATGAATTAATATGAGTTGAAACTCTCCCAGTGCCTTTCTACATTACACTTTTGTTTGCATTTCCCATTTTCAACTAGACTCTAGTGGATTCACTCTATTCAGACATGTATTTGTTAAAATGTGTCCTGCACAAAAATGTTGCTGTTTTAGGCATAACGTTCACTAGGTTAAAAGCAAGGGAAATAAAACAAAATTGTATATCTAGCAGCTAGTTGAATTAAATTTACAACAGTGACCCTGACTCTGAAAAATGAAGTTCTGAAAAAGAAAAAATTACAAAACATGGGTCAATATGCAGATAGTGCTTTTTTTAGTGTTCCTTTTGTTCCTCCTCTGATCTCAAGAAAAATTAGTCAGCCAACATTCTTCAGCAAAGCATCATTTTTATGACTATAATTTATGATTATAAATTCTCAGGAGACAACATATGCAACAGATGATAATATATTTATAGTTTTGAGGATTTATTTTTATTCTACTCACGACTACTCTACATTCTAAAGATATCCTTTGTAACCTTCTGCTACTATATGAGCTTTTAACATACCCATGGAAAGTATCCTTCTTGCTGGCATTGTCCTTGTGGCTACAACAAGCACCTTATATAAGAAATATTTCTTTTTTAATAAGAAAAGTATTTGATTAAAAAGCCTTTATTTGAAATATTAGATTTCTGGTTATTCAGTCAGGTTTTAATCTCTGTGCCATAACCTATTTTTAAACTAGAGCATTCTTGTTTTCAATATTAGTCACAATTTCTAGGACACTCTAAGGAATGATTGTTGTAAGAACTTGCAAGATTCATCCAAATCTGGATCATCTGCTGTCTGGAAAATATATTGGATTCACTTTCAGAGCTTCATTTATACTGATTGTTACTTTGTCAGGACCATGGGGTACAGAAAACCATTTCTTGACACTAGTAGAAAAAAAAGATATTGCTGTGTCAAAATTCTTCATTATCATTTGTGAAATAAAAGTGCAACAGGCTCTTTGCATTTTTTATTCTCAGAAGATTCTTAAAAACTGCACCAACCAAATGGGCTCATTAACTACCAATAAATAGCTGTTTAGAATTTAATATTCATTTAATTTATTTAATATTCATCCTTATATTTTCTCAGAACTTGTCAAAATATCTGTGATGGTCCTGACTTCCTTCTGAGAAAGCTATAATTTGCATCTACGTTTCTAGAATAATTTAGAAATCTTTAATTTAATCTCTTGTAATAACCCTTGTTTGGTAAAATGATTTTATAATTTACCCCCAAATATGAGATATGGTGTAAATAATAGGACTACTATTTTGTTTTTTAAACAAACACTGAAACAATTAAATGAGTGTTGCCATACTAATTCTTGGGAATTTGTACTTAGTGTAGGAACACTGCTATTGCACAAAATGCTTTGGGAATTCCTCCTTTGAGATTATCTTTAAAATTAAATTGTGAATGATATCATCATTCCAAATTATTTAAGCATATAATATTGGGGGAAGCATACTTGCCTGAGATAAAAACCTCTGGTCTCAGTAAACTTAGAGTTAATAAATAAGAAAAGCAGTATGTTGTTGTATAATAAAGTCTGTTTTTTTTTTACCAAAAACAGTATTTTTCAGCTTAGACATCCACTTTCTTTATTTGATTAAGCATCCCATGATTGTGGTTCCTTCCAAAAACAAGCTCGTCGTTGAAAACAGTGTGCCAAGGCATTGTTTTTGGATAAACACATTCTGGTGAATCTGCTTTAAAAAGCCAGTCACATTGCTTTAGTCACACTTAACACATTTCACCTAGTGTCACTTGGATTCAAAAATTAGTATTCAGTGCCTCAATGCACTAAGCCTTTTCCCAGATTGCTCCTCTAAAAGTTACTGCCTTTAGGTAGAGGGTAATTGCACTGACATTTGATTCAATGCCACTAAATGAATATAGGGTGTCTGCTGCTCTCATTTTAAAAACATCTTTGTGGTCCACAGGCAAAGTAGAGGAGTGGGACAGAATTTATGTCCACTAATTATGCATTTTTTTTAACTGGAGGGAGCCACCTAAGGATTTGAGAAAATGCTTAGCCTTAAAACTTGAAACAAATTATCATTTTCCCATGCTGCTTCTGATACTGTCTTAAGTCTATCACAGGTTTTCCTTTCTTATGTCCCAACAGCATTCCTTGAGAGGAGAGAGTAGGATAAGATCATAAAACACACTTTTTTAATGTCTTCTCTTTTTTATAAGGGTATTCAGTAGGAAATCAGAATATTTTTGTTTCTCACTACTTAGTTATGCATAAACTCCAAACATTAACACTTTCTATCATACAACATTATTATGCATCCCATAAACTTTGTAAAATTCCACTGTACACATGGGATTTGAGAGTGAGAAAGGTATAGTATTTTAGTGTTATTATGAAAATAGTTCAGTCTTGCGGACCCTTTGAAATGCTCTTGGTAGACACCCAGAAATGCTTGGACGACACTTGGAGAACCACTGTTACAGATACTATGTCCTAAATCAAAGCATCTACTCTAAAAACTCAATGCCTTAGTATTTATTAAATGACATAAAGGCTTGGCATGTTGTATTATATGATATAGCATGTTTCAAAGAAAGGCCTTGAAAGCATAAAAGCAGCTGCGTACCAAAGGTTGCAAATCATCTTGAAAGGCCTTGGATTTTATTTGGGTTGGAGCATTTAGCTGTGTAGATTTACACCATTAGAGACTTTTCATTGTGGAGAAAAACACACACAAAAAAATGAATTCCCTCTCTTTGATTTCCCATCATATGAATTCAAAGGACAATTATGGCACAGTTTCTATATTTTTGTTGCACTGGATTACCTACTTACTTTATTTCATTTTAACAGAACCATGAAATTATGGGTGAGAACTGTTTACCACTAAAGAATTTTCTAGCCTTTTTCCTTATGAAATTTCATTTTAAATAGTTAGCATTTTTTCTGTGCATGCACGCATCTGTGTATATGAACATGCCTATATTCATATGTTCAAATAGATGGAGTCTAAAATTCTACCATAATGGTTATCAATTTACTGTTTAACAGGATCAAGTTAGAGAAATTATAGGCTTTTATCTAATTTATGTGCTATATTATATAAAGTCAATCCAATTCTCAAGCCCCCAAATTCATTTTAGGGATATAATTACCACATAAACCAATTTGAGAAATTTGAGAGAGCCAGATGATTTGATTTTGGTTGTATCCTTTATTTTTCATTTTTTTCCTTTTTGTTTCTGTGCTGAAGATGCATACTGAGTCATCAGCAGTTAGATTTTTATATTGGATAAGAACCTTCTGCCTTTTGTTACATTGCCCAATAGCCCATTAACATCTATTTAATTTTTAGAAGATAAAACCAAATAAAAACTTATCACAGCATTGTATGTTAAGCAATAGAAGGAAGAAATCTTATTTTACACAATCATTTATTTTATTTTTTTCTCTGTAATTTTGCTTACTTGATATCCAAAGTATTCTACGATAGCTTTATTTTACCTATTTTCATTTGCAAGATAAGATTTTTTTAAATAGCTAAATGCAACTGGTTAAAAGCTAAGTTGTTAAATACTCCTGTTCAGGATAACTCCTTTCTAAGGACATAAATAATAGAAAACATGAACCTTGATTCTCTAGTCAAGGACTAAAAATGATGCATACAAAAACCGATACGATATAAGAAGAAAATTATATTATTTTGATAAGTAATATATACCATATGTCATTTACACATGAATGAAAAAATAAAACAAAATATCTAATCAGTGGCCTTCATATAGTAATGTATTTTAAGCTTTGACCCAAAATAAATAATGTTAGCCATGAATTTATTCCCTACTCTCTGAGAATCAGTATGAACTTGCCTTATGTAGCTTCAACAAAATAAAGCCACATATTCAAAAATCAGAAAATGCTAGAAATTTAGTAATCTCAATTGTCAATGTTGTATCAAAATTTAATGAGAGAGCTAGTACTTTCTGGTCACCCAATTCAGAGAGTTAGATACCACAAATATTTTAACACATGAAAATAATTCATCCAGATGTATGTGGAGAAAAACCATAGCTATAATTTTGGAGTGGAACATAGTAGTGAGAAGGTTGTGTGTAATATATTACACACCATCTCTATCAGTAACAATTTTCCCTAAAATGCACCATTCAGGGGCACCTGGGTGGCTCAGTCGGTTGAGTGTCCGACTTCGGCTCAGGTCATGATCTCGCGGTTTGTGGGTTCGAGCCCCGTGTTGGGCTGTGTGCTGACCGCTAGCTCGGAGCCTGGAGCCTGCTTCATATTCTGTATCTCTTTTTCTCTCTCTGCCCCTCCCCTGTTCACGCTCTGTCTCTCTCTGTCTCTCAAAAATAAATGAATATTAAAAAAAATTTTAATAAAAATAAAATGCACCATTCATTCATTCATTCATTCCATATTTGAGTGCCTACAGTGTACTAGATACTGTTCTAGGACAAAAGGACCCAGCAGTAAATAAAACAAAGCCCTGACCTCATGAGTTTACATTCTAGTGTGGGAATTCAGGTAATAAACAAACAAGGAAACGTATAGCAAGGCAGAGAAGTAAGATGAAGACTATGGGTAGTGGCCTAGTGTGTTATTTTAGTTAGGAAGAGCAAGAGAGTTTCCTTGATAAAATGGCATTAGAGCAGTGAATTGGAGAGAGTGAAGAAACAAATAATATACATATCAAAGTGAATTAATCAGATTTACTTTGCTTTAACTATCTTTTCAATTTAATAAATAATTTTAATCATTGTTCTAAGTCCAACAGGCTCACTTTGCAAGAAGACAAATTAAGTAGTCAGATTAATGATTTAACTCAGACTAGATATCAGGCTAATAGTGACTGGTCTAGTCTATAATGTTGGTGAGCCCTGGAAGCTTAGTAAAACTTACTTTCTCAAATTATTTTTGGTTCACTGTGAATATCCCACATTTTAAAATATGTGATGACACATTGCCTGAAGCTTTACCCATGTTCCCTGAAGCCATTGACCAGCCCCAGGTTTTTTGGCATTGGAAAATACAGTGGTCTTTTTTTATTCTTCTTTTTTAGGAGGGAAGGGGCGGAAAGTGCAGTAGTCTTGATGTCCTATGTCAGTCTTACTTCTTGATGTCTGGAATGACTAATAATTTGACTCATTTCTGCCCTATCACCCCTTTGCAACAATAATTCTATATATCAGGGTTCAAATACACTCCTGTGATTTTTTTTTCTTTTTCATTTGCTGATCACTGCTCTGGAATTCCCCCATATTTCAAGCAGTTTACCAAATATAGACCCTTAAGAGAACCATTGCCATGAATCTAGTCAGAATTTTCTTTTTTGATATTATGAGATTCTCCACCTATCATTTCATCTTTCCTTATTTTTCAGTCATAAATATTAAATCAAACTTACTCAAGGTTTGCACTTTTTAGTTAATTACTAGAATGAATCTAATATTTCTATTATTTTGATTCCAATTATATGATATTCTTGTTACACTGAATAGATCTTCCTGACTTATTTGCTTATAACATTGCTTCTTTTGCAAATTGTGTTCAGAGTGCTTAAAACACACACTATCAAATGAATATTTTTAATCTTTAAACAGAATTAGGGTTGAGTATGTATAAAACACAAAGCTTAGCATTTAAAACCACACTGAACTCTGAAATGTCTTTAGCCTCATCCATAAATTTTGGCATTGTTTTTGTTGAAGATAGACATTATACATCAGATAACCTAATTTGAAAATAACAGAAAGTAACAGAAAAAGTATTTATTTGTATTGCATTGCCCAGATAGCCATAGAGTAACTTAAAATGCAAGGTGAAGATTTTCCTATGTTTTAAGAAATTCTTAAGCATTTCACATAATGTCGAAACATTTCAAAAGTTCAAAGGATAGGCTTTTGCTACCTAAGAGATCATCTATCTCTGATCTCTTGTGGCAATCAACATCTGCTGGAATAATTCTCTCAATGGCTTTTAGATCTGAACTACTGGGGATTAGAACAGATGCTTCCCCTGGGAGTCTTCCTGGCTTGCCCTTCACCGTGTTGTCTACTGTTGTCTACAGCGAGTGAAGTGTAGGCCCCAACAATACATAGATGCTAAATCCTTGAGTCAAATGATTTATCTCTATGGTTCCACTTTTAACCTGAGAAGCCAATATTTGCTTCCAGGTTAAACACTCAATTACTTAGGGTTTACTAAGATAAACTCTCCAAAGTCCTTTGTCACTCTAAGTATGACCTGACAGAGCTCACCGGCAGGCAATGTGAATTGTGGGTCAGCAAAGCATTTACTAAATCAGCAGGGAGAGATTTGTATATATAATTAGAGAAAAATTGGGGCAGGTATGAGATATTATGCCTTAATGTCCAGAGAGTTCAGCAATTATACTCCTTTTCTTAGAAATCAAGACTTGAAGCCCCCTAACCCATAGTGAAAGAGCTGACTTTCGTTGAGCCCCTGAAAAATTCAGGCTTTTAGCCAAATGTCTCTGAACTGTCTAAATTCATTAAGCTTAGAGAACTGAATTACAGGATCTTTTGAGAATAGGTTTACTCTAACTGCTATTTCTGGACAAAGTGAACAAGGCTTTGGACTACTTCAACTAATCCTGGATTTGAATGTAGCAATTATGTAATTCCTCTTCCCAGAAAATCCCAAGTATCTTTACTTGCACCATTTTATTCTTTTTTTTTAATTTTTTGTAAGAATTCGGTAGACATAAATCCAGAGATGATACCCAATAGATATGTAGTAGACAAAGCTTAGGATCGTCTTTAAGAGTCCAAAATAATTAACATTGAAAATGTCAGCATCCTTGATACACATGTAGGTTTAAGACAGAAATTTGAAAGTTGAAGAGTTGACCTAAGAAAGTTGTTCATAGGTCAGCATAGCTGTTAGAGATATACCCCACAATCCTCAGTATATGACTGACAAGATAGCTGCACAGAGAAGTTAAGAAACTTGGCTAGTAAACAGTAGGCTAAATTTAAACTGTAAACCAAGACTCTTGATTTCTGCTAAACTTAAAAATGCAAATGGAACAAGTGACTATAAATTTCCCTGCACCCCCAATTACTGAGTTATACATAGAGGAGACATCGCACTGGGAGACTGGGAGGAACTGGCCCTAGGTTTGGCCATTTAAATATGGGAAGCAAGCATTAACTTCTAATTCTGTTATGGAGTTCCCTCTGCAATTGAGGCTTTCGACACACTCCGTATGCTGTGATTCTGAGCCTGCTCAGGGCAATTGGAGGTTTTTCTCAAATACACAAATATCGGGAAAGCTTACATGTGGATATAGAGACCACCTTAAGTAAATGCGTTCATTTTACAATGTATTTGTATATTGTAAAAGAACACATCATCCTAAATTATCTTTATAACTAGCTGTGCTTTATAGTACTCTGAATGCCTAGTAGCATTTTACCAACCAAACTTGAAATTGTCAACCGATTTCAGAGTTTTAGCTCATTAAGGACAGTTGCACTGGAATAATTTTATTGTGGCAGGAAAGAAGTATGGCAAATGAGGACCTTTTTGTCTCATTGAATCCATATTTGGATAGCTCATTGCAGGATGTGTTTGGCAGTTATTTGAAATGAATCTAAAATTTCAAAATGCTCCCCCAAACATATATAATGGAGAAAGCAATTTCTGGATCTGAAAATGAAAAAAAAAAAAGTCAAACAATTTGAGCTTGAATTTGTTGAGATGGGAGGAGGGAGGTGTGGAGAGGAACTTTTGAAATCAATCAAGAGAAAAAGTATGAATAAACTCTACAATGGACGACTTTTGAAAAATTTAGTTAGTCGACTCATAGTTTTCATTTTATTTTATTTGATAGTCTCAGATCTACAGATGTTTAACTTGAAGTCAGACACCCTTACCAGGAAGTTAGACTAATAAAATATATGGGTTCTTCTCTCATCCATATTTCAGAACGAAATTGGGCCCTCGAGGATGGGTATCCAGTGTCTCCCTATGTCAATGACATTCATGCTTTTGTAGCCATGGATAGTGTTTGCTCTTGGAGTAAAAACTTATTTTTTTTACTTCAGCTTTATAATCTATTTAACTTTTCATAGGCAAAGGATTTCAAATTATAGTTTGGGTACAATAATTTTACTTATGGCAACAAATATGACAAAGCTACTACTTGAATTCATTTTACTAGTATTGAATACAAAGAATTTGACACTATAATGTTGAATTTCAAATTTCCCCTCCTTGAGCATCACTTCAATACCAGTCAAGCGCTCTGCAGGGCAATGTCAATGGAACACATTTTGATGAATAGGCATTATGATTTGGATGATGTGAATTCTTTGGAACATCTATCCTTTTTTTTCTCCTTGTATCAAAAACTTGTACATCCTTTAAGGTTCAATTCATATGTGACTCCTCGGTCTCTCTAGTGAGCATCTCAGGCCCTTGCTCTGTGTCACAGCTGTCTCTGCTACTGCATTCCTACTCACTGCAAGGTCCATGACCAGCATGATCAGCATCACCTGGAGCCTTTTAGAGACGCAGACCATGGCTACACTCTGCAACTACTGAATCAGAATTTCCACGGGAGCAAGCTCAGATGATGCATATACATAGTAAAGGTTAAAAGCAAAGTACTAGATACTTATTTCTTACTACCTTTCATTATTCAAAACAAATAATTATCATTCCCATTTGCCCGATATTTTCCAAACAAAAGGGATAGTGTGTTATTTATATTTGTCTCACCCGGAGTGACTAGTGTAATACTTCCCATATGGTTGCTACTTGACACATTTTATTAAACATATTTATTAAACTGAGAGAACATTCCATGGGAGTCATACCTTCATATCTCCCATAACTCAGGGAAGCAATATTCTCCTCCAGACTATAAGTTCTGGGAATGCAGTCATTATATCTAACTGGTTCATGTGGTGCCTACCTAGGACATGGAAGGTACTCAGTGATTAATGATATAGTAAAGCACTGAGTACTGAAGAGAGTTTTTTAGAAGTATAATTTCATTTTGAATTCATGTAGTTAAATATCAATGAGAACTTTTATGTCAAGGAATCGTATAAGTTCTTCACAAATATTAACTTGCATTCTGAACTAAGATTGCTTGGTCAAGCATAAATCTATGTTAAATCAATAAAGGTTGACTCAGGATAACTCATTCAATTCTAATATACTCTAGCACAAATGACTTTGGGTCATTTTGTTGCAGATGAGTAATTAATGTGCCATAGGTAAACCGGCAGCATTTGAACAATTTTTAAATGTTTGCCTTTCCTCAAATTGATTGGAAGTAAGCACTTCAGTACATAGTATGCCACTCATTTCTGCTTCATATTAAAATAGAGTATCAAGGGGCACCCAGATGGCTCAGTTGGTTGAGCATCGACTTCCACCTGGGTTATGATCTCCCCGTTCCTGCGTTCCAGCCTCTTGTTGGGTTCTGTGCTGACAGCTCAGAGCCTGGAGCCTGTTTTAGATTTTGTGTCTCCCTCTCTCTCTCTCTCTGCCCCTCCTCTGCTCATGCTCTGTCTCTCTCTCTCAAAAATAAATAAACATTAAAACAATTTTTAAATAGAATATCAAGATATTTCAGCAGACCCATATTCCATTTCAGAAGAGAAGCACTCTGACAACATCAGTCGGGTTTCATATTTTATGTTAGCTAGTTTATGCATTGATCGTGCATGTACATGATTTTGTATTCAAAGGGAGGCAAGATCCCAATCCGATGGACATCACCAGAAGCTATAGCTTACCGCAAGTTCACGTCAGCCAGCGACGTGTGGAGTTACGGGATTGTTCTCTGGGAGGTGATGTCCTATGGAGAGAGACCATACTGGGAGATGTCCAATCAGGATGTAAGTATTTGTAGTCAATGAATTATGGGTTCAGATTAAGAGATCAAGCTGTGCAAGGAAGTGGAGCATAATGAAACCAGGTGGCTCCCAGTTTGTGACATTGAAACAGAATACTTAGACGAAATGAAATAGTTTCCAAGTCTTGCAAGGATATTAATTGAGTTGCTTTTACAGCTTTACATGTTTCCCTTAAGCAGGGCTTTAGAAATGAGATAAAATGAAGACATTTGTCACAAGAAAATAAGGAAATAAGTGACTGAAAAGATAACCAATAGGTATAGGGGACTGTTTGAAGTATTTTTGCTACAAAAGTGTTTCTATGTAATATTAATAAGCCACATTACTGCCACCCTTTGTAGATTTAATTAATGATCTATGTCAATGCTTTGTTTACTTAAACATAGTATTTCTCAAAGTCAGACAAAACATCCAATCTCCAGAATGTTGTTTCTCTTAATGTTTTAAACTTGCACATGAATTTAGTTATACAAAGTGAAGTGTCTGGATGGAAAAATGATCTTTAACTTTCTGTTGTAATTGTGATGTGATTTTTCAAAAGGATTTGTGTTTTTATAAGTGAAGCTTTGCAAATGCTTAGTAAAATGATGCTATGGACATGGGATCAGCACTCAGAGATTTTTCTTTATGCTTAGCCAGAGACTGTGAGCTGGATCTCAAAGATTCATAAGATGGAAAGCGGAGATGCTTTTAGTCATTTCCTACTCACTACATATAAAACTACTTTTACTGTATTTGGATATAAAAACCTTTCTGTACTTCTCTAATCAAGCTATTTTTTAAAACAGTATTGGGAAAATCAGTCTCTTCCACATCTCTATTTTCCAAATTTTCTCTATATTAGAAGATCTCACAGTGAGGTCTCTGGACAAGCATCTCTAGCATGGCCTTGGAATTTGTAGTAATGCAAATTCTCAGGCCTTCCTCTAGACTTATGAATCAGAGGAGAACAATCTTTGTATTAATAAGTACTCCAGATTATTCTGATACACAGTAAGTTTGAAAATCACTGGTTTATGTGATTTAAAGGTACAAATGAACTAAGCATTACTTCATTATTCGGCACATAGAATTTTACCTAAAGAATTTACTATGACTTGAAAGGTACCATTTGAACAAAGTATAACTGAAACCTGTAGACTTTTCCTGCACTCATTCATATATGAACAACATTCCTCATACATCTGTATGACCAAATAATATCTTCTGTGTAACTCTGAGTTTCCTAGATCCTAGAATGTTTCTTTTGATTTTATTCTGAAAGGTATCTTTACAAATGTTTCTTTCCTAAAAACACTTCCTTTCTCTCTCTCTCTCTCTCTCTCTCTCTCTCTCTCTCTCTCTCTCTCTCTCAGTCTTCCGGTGTATAACATTTCTGGGCATGAATAATCTCTTACTTATTTGATAAGCTGTTATCCTTTCCAGCAATTTAAAATGAGAACTTGCTCACTTGACTTTAAAATATTCATATTGGTGTGCCCTGCCCATCAAAAATAAAAGGAGTCTCAGCTCTTAAGTCCCTGGACACTGCTTCTCACACAGGTGATCAAAGCTGTGGATGAAGGCTATCGGCTGCCGCCCCCCATGGACTGCCCAGCTGCATTGTACCAGCTGATGCTGGACTGCTGGCAGAAAGACAGAAACAACAGACCCAAGTTTGAGCAGATTGTCAGCATTCTGGACAAGCTTATCCGGAACCCGGGCAGCCTGAAGATCATCACCAGTGCAGCAGCAAGGTGACACTTAGATTTTCCATTCTGCACTCACTCTGAAATTAATGTATTTTCGATCTCCAGGGTTTTCATTTTTTTCTCCCACCTCCCTAGGTGCATTCTTTGAAACTTGTATTCCTGAGGAATAGAGAAAAGGTTTTTTTTTCTTCTTAAAAAAAATCTTCCAAGATTCTTTTGTTATTTAATTGTAATGATGAAATTCAGAGGTATTTTTAATTTCCACCTTGACTAGGACTTAGTCTACATTCAGGCTTGTGTGTAAGTCTTTGGAAAAGAGGAACCCCAGGCACATAGCTTCTTTTCACTCTGTACTATTTAAACAAAATTCTTTTAAAGGAAAAAAATGAAATCTTGAGTGATGGTAAATTCTAGTGAAGTCCTGATTCATTCCTCATTTAAAATAAAGCTTCACAAAATAAAAATGCTTCTAAAACACTGCACCAGCTATAGAAATGCAATTCCCCCCACCATGTAATTAAACAAAGTTTGTTTAACCCTACCATGTGCCAGTTACTTTGTTAGACACTGTAGAGAAGAAAACTGAGAATAAAAGTGTCGGTGTCCCCAGACTGCAGCACAAATGTCAGTACCTCATGGCTATAATGCAACCTAGAATGCATGACTTCGGTGAGGTTTTATGCATATCCTTCCTAGTTAAGAATCACTCAGTTTTCCTAATGATGCCGAGGAATGGAAGTGAAAATATATCTATAAGGTTCAATTATAGAAACAGAGAAGAGATGAATTTTGTCAGGGGCCACGAGAAGAAAAAAAAAGTGTTAATATATTTAGTACTTTTCAGAGAAACTAAAGTCAAAGCTAACTGTCATGTTTAATGATTTATAATCTCTCATTGTACGCATGAGAGAAGAACTGTTCTTTTACATTCTGATGATATGTGCTCTTACAGGACAGTTACATGGTTTTAGTAAAAGAACTGCACTTAGTGTGCATAGAAATCCACAGTATTAAGTGATATGTGTAAATGCTACATAGTGATGATTTACTGTGACTCATGTAAAAGGTATAAAATACCACCTTGTTTGAAGGAATTTGGGGGTTTTTCTGCTGTCTTTATTGATAATCACCGAGAATTATGACTTTCAAATTGATAGAGCATTTGCTATTACTCTTTATAATAGGATATATGATTTTTTACATTAAAAGGAACAATTATATGGAAAATACATGATCCAGCTTTTGCACTATATTTGAATAAAATGAATAAGGGGAATTTGAACCAAAGTCTTAATATCAGTATCTAAAATTTATAGATTATTTGTTGAAAATAGCATTTAGGGGTCATGAAGATGGAACTTGATGCTATATCCTTAGTAGGAAAAACTACTCATAATTTATCCTGTAAGATTGAATATCCAAATCTTCACAGAGAGAAATTATACAGACTGTTTTGGAAATCCACCTGACAGTTTGACAACTAACAGTATAACAAACCTATCCTTCCCTGAGCCATAGGGTCCTCATTTTGTATCCCGAAGTCATTTCTTTTGATCTTCACTCAATATCAATCCTAGAAAAAAAAAATTCCACATCTTTCCAATTATTTCCATATCATAAAAAAAGACATTCAAACCATTTCCATAGAATGGTATTATCAGTATTATCAGTATAAAAACCAACACAAGGGATCAAGGGATATTTAACTTCACTTCTACATGGAAAAATGGTCTTAACATCAAATCATAGTATATCAGGATATATCCTAGTATCCAAATTTTAACATACTTCTTAAGTTCATTTTTCCATTTTTATTGAAATTGAATATTATTTCTCCTAATATGTATTATTTTTTACATGTTTGTTTATGTATTTTGAGAAAGAGCAACCATGAGCAGGGGAGGGGCAGAAAGAAAGGAGAGAGAGAATCCCAAGCAGGCTTCACTTAACCAACGTAGCCACCCAGGCGCTGCTCTCCTAATATATATTCTTTAATACTTGAAGAAATTCTATGTATTTTGTCAGAACACATGTAATTTTAGTGAAAATATTTTTCTAATAAGTGCCATATATCTTGATTCACTTAAATACAAAGGTCTTAGAAATTATGTTTATATGTTTACTTAGTCATTAAAATGCACAAGTGGGTAGATTGCATCATTGTAAATTTATTAGTAACAAACTCAAGTTGCCATGCAACAATGTCAAGACAATATTTTTTTTTTCCTTTAGAAAATTTGCTTTCCCACTTTGACAGTGATTATTTCATCCTTTATCACAACTGATTAAACTCATTCCCTTCCTCCTATAATTTTTCAGTGATGCCCATGCCACATACTCCATTGAGAAAATGAAAGCCATCAAATGGGAAATTCCAGCAGCAAAACAACAAATTACTGGTGCTTGCAACCATGCATCTTATCTTTTTTTTTTTTCTCTTCTCTCTCTAATTACAAGAGAGGAAGAGAGCCTTGTCCCTCTACTTGTCAGAGGCAAATCCTTCCTTTCTCTCCCTCGCTCCTCTCTTTCTCCCTCTCTTTCTCCCTTGCATACCCAGGTCCTTTTGTTGGCAGAACCATTGCTATAGAAATATGTTCTATTACATTGTTTCTCAAATGCCCCTGACAAGAAGAATCACGGGGAAGAGCTAATTAAACATTCAGCTATTCAGGTCTCTCCCACATACTGATTCAGAATGTCTCAGAAAGGGGAATGGAATTTGGATGTTTGATAAAAACTTCAGGTGATTTTTGTCATAAAGGCAACTTAGGAGATGCTGTTTACCAACGTTACCTCTGCCAGTCTCACATCTCTGCCAAATCCTTTCTTATTTATCTGCGAGCCTTCACAGGCAAACTTCTCAAATAAGAGTTCCCAGTCATCTCAAACTTAATATTCTAAAAATGTATGCTTTTATTTTCTCCTGGTAGCCTCATCCTCCCACCACCTTCCTAATATACCAGGATCTATTCATTTGCCCAGTCAGGATCAGACTAATTCTTGGCACCTCTTTCTTGCCTTCCACGCTTTGATCTGGAAGATCACTGGGTCAGCATGATCCGTCCCCCACCCCTTCTGCTGCAAACTCTCTCTTCTATGACTGTTATCCCTCTGGTGGAGACATTGCAGTAGTCTTCTAACTTGTCCCCCTGCTTTCATTCTTTCATTCATTCTTGCTTTCATTCATTCATTCATTGATTCATTCATCTTTGCACATAGCCTTCAGAATTTTCTTATCAAAATACACAGAATTTGCGGTGCCTAGGTGGTTCGGTCAGTTAAGCATCTGACTCTTGATTTCGGCTCAGGTCATGATCTCATGGTTTGTGAGTTCAAGCCCTGCAACAGGCTCTGTGCTGACACTGTGGAGCCTGCTTGGAATTCTGTGTCCCCCTCTCTCTCTCTACCCCTCCCCTGCTCATGCTCTCTCTCTTTCTCTCTCTCTCTCTCTCAAAGTAATAAATGGACTTAAAAAACATATATGATTTAATTTCAGTCAGCTTTTTATAACCAATTTTGAATTGGAAAAAAAATCTAGACTCTTGTTGATGGTTTAAATAGTCATGCTTTTCCAATGTCATTTCTTTTATTCAAAGGTTACTTTCTTCATTTTTTAACAACTATTTATTATATGCTAGTATACTATGTGCCAGGCATGTGTAGACTCTGGAGAATGATGAAGAAGTCAAATATGGTCCCTACCATGCCAGAGCTTACATTATAGAAGATGTGTAATAGACAACAGACAAGCACAGATTATAGGAAGGAAATAAATAGATCGTTGTGATAGATAATAAAAGGGTGATTGGGCAGGAACCCTCTGTGGAGATATTTGAGCTACGACCTGAAGAAAAAAAAAGAGCCAGGTTGTTAAAGAGTCCCCCCCAAACACACACACATGCATACACACACACAACACACACGCTCCTAAAAAAGTATTCTTGGCATAGGAAAAAGCAGCTGCAAATGAGTTTGGAGGGTTCTAGAAAGTGGCAGAAGGACAACATAAGAAAGAGCTGTAGGGGAAGGAAGAGTCTGTCATGAGTCTGAGAAAGCAAACAGAAGCCAGAGTACTTGAGGCTACCCAGGCCATGTGAGGACTTTGGAATTTTTTTGAAATGCATGAGGAATCCATTAAGACATTTACAGCAGAGAAGCAGTGTGATTTGATTTACATGGCTACTTTGTGGAGGGAGGGCCATAAGTGTGAAGAAAGGGGCATTTCTAGCTTTCAGTCTGTGCCGCTTCCAGTCTGTGCCGCTTCCAGTTTGTGCCGCTTCCACTTAAACAGTACTCTATCTTCAGTGGCTAGCTTCAAGTTCCTTCAGAAAGTCAAGGCATTTCAGGTATGGTCAGTAGCACATGCTGTTCTCCTTATGTTAGATACTCAGTTTCGTCCCTTCCTCCCTCTTCCGCATCTTGTATTAATTGAGACATTCTCTGGCAACATCCTATAAAGGCCCACACAATTATTTCTTATACAGAGTGCTATCATAATTTTAATTCGGTTGTGTGTTTTCTCTTTTTAAGAGTCTATTACTCTGATAAACCTAAGCTCTGTGAGATTAGATTTCATGCTTCTCTTGTATCACCGCTACTGGATTGATACCAGCATCTTTTAAGTACTGAATATACACTTTCTAAAATAATAAATGTCCATTCCAATGGATACATGATTTTTAGAGAATATTCTAGGTTTTTTTCTATTCGTTATACAGGTTTCTGCAGATATTAGTCATAATACTAAAAGCTTAAAATTTTCTCCTAATCAAAATTTCATGTCTCTCTCTCTGTCAACTCAACTCCAAAAACATCCTCCTCCAGATACACCTAGATTCACAAACTCACAATCTGAGTTTGTGAATCCACCAAGAATTCAGGTTTCTGAATGGCTTATCTAGATCAATGTACAGAGTTATGCCTAGAAAATCCCTTGGAAAAAATCACATTATTCTATCATTTGTATATAGATGGTGGTTTCCAGAGTCAGCCTGAGTCTCGTTAGTTCGGTGGCAAAATGTATTTCGTATATTATTACAGAAATCCTTCTATAATGCATCATTTCACTTTTGAACCTTCAGTAGAGGTGATGATTCATAACAGAATCTTTACCAGAGAATCTTCCGCTAAGAGTTTCTTGATGAATATTACTGCTGCAAGTGGAAAGGTAGTTGAGCCGATGGACAGGGTGGGCCTACTAAAAACTTACTTGGATGTTGGAAATGTGGTAAGGAGAGAAGGGAAGTTATATTAAATTTTATGCCATGTTTGTTTTCTAGTAATTGATTTCTTTTCCTAAAGATAGTGTAATTGGAGAAGACATACATGAATTTGAAGTTTAGACCATACATCAATATGAAGCCACGGATATTTATTTAGCAATTACTTTGTGCAAGGCATTGTACTAGGCCCTGTGATGATTAGTTGGTAGAGAAGTACCTTTTGAAAGCTGGGTGAAATTTCTGTGGACACATAAAAGGGTAAGACAAAACCATGCTAGAGGAACACTCTGCAAAAAATCAAGACACACAAAAACTTCGGATCCTTCCAAATTTTATTTCATCATACAATTCTGCTGGAATATAGTATGAGGAAAGAGCCTGATAGATTATTTCATCCTACAATGGAAGATATAATGTCTGCATTAGAAAGCTGGGCTTTTAGGGTGCCTGGGTGGCTCAGTCGGGTGATTTGATTTCAGCTCAGATCATAATCTCATGGTCCACGAGATCAATCCTTGATCAGGTTCTGCAATGAGCATGGAGCCCACATGAGATTGTCTGTCTGCCTCTAAAAAAAAAAAAAAAAAAATCTGGACTTCCGTCCTTGAGGAAAAGAGGAGCCACTGAAGATACTTAAGTGATAATGTGGTTCTGTGCCAATGGAATAATTCTCTGGCAGCTATACCTAAGAAGACCTGGACGTAAAGAGGTTCATAATAAGGTAATAAGGATTTAGAAGGTGATTGATTTCAGTAGTCTAAGAAAGGACTTCCTCTAGAAGGAAGGTAGAGCAGAGGAAATAAAGAGAAAAGATGTGAATTCAAAAAGATTTCCTAAAGTATTATAGGACACGGTGGCCAATGAGATATACAGAATGACAGAGAAAGTATCGGAGAGTACTTCCAGGTTTTGAACATGGAGAACAATAAGAACAGTGCTCTCACTGACAGCATAGGAAGGGCGTAAGGAAGAACAGGTCTGCAAGGCGGGTGAACATTTTTGAACAATGAGACCGAGTCTTACAAGAAACTAGAAGTTTACATCTCAAACTGGGAGAGAGATTAAAACTGGGATATCAGTTTAGAGCCTTCTCTCTATAAAGATAAAAAAAACTCATAGAAACTTGCTTAACAGTACAAAGCTCAATCTAGGAATGCTGAGTTTTACCATAAATACACCTATTTTTATTTTTCTAAAATTTTAATTTCTAGTTAAAGTTCTCATATTCCATGGATTATAGGGAGACTTTTTATATTTTTAAAATTTGTTTATTTATTTTAAAAGAGAGAGAAAGAGAGTGCAAGGAGGGAAGAGGTAGAGAGAGAGAATCCCAAGCAGGCTCCACGCTGTCAACACAGAGACAGTTGCAGGACTCGAACTCACAAACTGAGATCAGGATCTGAGCCGAAACCAAAAGCCAGACACTTAACCAACTGAGCCACCCAGGTGACCCTGGATTTTCTCTAATAGAGATTTTAATCTCCAGACACTTCAAGAATGTTGGTTCATATAGATTGACACTGAGTCAACCTTCCTCCCAGTCTTCCAGATTGAGCTTTTGAGCTTCTCCTTGCTGCCTCTGGGGTGCCTATAATCCATGGAATATGAGAACTTTAACTAGCAATCCTTCTGAAGCTTCTAAAATGCTTCTGTCACTTAGTCCAGAAGTCACTTGGTGTACAAGTGCCAAAAAGATAATTGAAATGGGTGTATGCTTCCATCCTATGTAATAGGATGAGTGGTAGCTGATGTGGATTTCAGACCCCTTAGAAGGGGATTGTAGAGCCAATTAATGGCATTGGGTGGAAATCCTAAAAGAAAAAAAAGGTATGAAACATTCAAAAGTATCTCCAAACATTAAGTCACTGCATAAACTTCTACCCAGAGAGAAAGAAAATGGTCTCTTTAGAGCTATGGGAAATAGTACCAATCACAGAGCAGAAGAATATGAAATTGTCAGTAGAAACAAGGAACAGAATTACAAATGTTACTTAGACCATTACTGAATCCACAGCTCAAAAGTGGATAGAATGAAGTGTGTTGTCAAAAGCTGCTGAAGAGTGAGAAAACAAAAAGACAACTGAAGGAAAAGAAGCCATTTAGTTAAGCAGTGAGCATAACATTGGTTTCTTTTTAGAAAAATATTTTGATTATTTTAGAGTGATAAATGAGGTACAAAATTTTTAAAGGTTTAGTTATAATTAAATGATGAAAAAGCAATGTGAAGACAGTGCTTTTGAGAAATTTAGAAAAAAATGTAAATGTAATACACATGTATAAAATGGTAAAAATAAAGCTCCCTCCCTTTTTAAGAATTGAAGAAATCCTTCTTAAAGAAGTTTTTGATAAGCTGTATTACAAAGCTGTAATCATCAAGACAGTATGGTACTGGCACAAAAACAGACACATAGATCAATGGAACAGAACAGAGAACCCAGAAATGGCCCCATAAATGTATGGCCAAATAATCTTTGACAAAGCAGGAAAGAATATCCAATAGGATAAAGGCAGCAAATGGTGTTGGGAAAACTGGACAGTAACATGCAGAAGAATGAACCTGGACCCTTTCTTACATCATCCACAAAAATAAACTCAAAATGGATGAAAAACCTAAATGTAAGATAGGAGACCATCAAAAGCCTAGAGGAGAAAACAGCCAACAATCTCTTTGACCTGAGATGCAGCAACTTCTTACTCCAATGTCTCTGGAGGCAAGAAAAACAACAGCAAAATTGAACTATTGGGATTTCATAAAGATAAAAACTTCTGCACATCAAAGGAAACAGTCAACAAAACCAAAAGACAACCAATGGAATGAGAGAAGATATTTGCAAATGACATATCGAATAAAGGGTTACTATCCAAAATCTATAAAGAACTCATCAAATTCAACACCCAAAAACAAATAATCCAGTGAAGAAATGGGCAGAAGACACGAACAGACACTTTTCTAAAGAAGACATTCAGATGGCTAACGGACACATGAAAAGATGTTTAACATGATTCATCATCAGAGAAATACAAATCAAAACCACAATGAGATATCGCAACTGTCAGAATGGCTAAAATCAATAACTCAGGCAATGACAGATGTTGGTGAGGATGCAGAGAAAGAGGAACCCTTTTGCACTGCTGGTGGGAATGCAAACTGGTGCAGCTACTCTGGAAAACAGTATGGAGGTTCCTCAAAAAATGTAAAATAGAGCTACCCTATGACCTAGCAATTGCACTACTAGGTATTTATCCAAAGGATACAAAAATGCTGATTTCAAGGGGCATATGCATCCCAATGTTTATAGCAGTGCTATCAACAATAGCCAAATTATGGAAAGAGCCCAAATGTCCATTGACTGATAAATAGATAAAGAAGATGTGGTGTGTGTGTGTGTGTGTGTGTACTCGGCAATCAAAAAGAATGAAATCTTGTCATTTGCAACAACGTGGATGGAACTAGAATGTATTATGCTAAGCAAAATAAGTTGGTCAGAGAAAAATATCATATGATTTCACTCATATGTGGGATTTAAGAAACAAAACAGATGAACATGGGGAAAGGAAGGAAAAATAAGATAAAAACAAAGAGGGATGCAAACTATAAGAGAATCTTAAATACAAAGAATAAGCTGAGGGTTACTAGAAGGGTGTTGGGTGGGAGAATGGGCTAAATGGGTGATGGGCATTAAAGAGGACCCTTGTTGGGATGAGCACTGGGTGTTATATATAAGTGATGGATCACTAAATTCTACTCCTGAAACCATTATCACACTATATGTTAACTAACTTGGATTTAAATAGAAAAATTTTTTTAATTTCTTGAAAGAAAATACTTCTATAAAAAAATTGAAAGTGGTCTTACAAGTGATAAATTTTCTCTTACTTCCTAACATGTAATATAGATAGGAGAAATTAGTTATACAGAAAGGAGAAATAAATAAAATTCATTTTTTAAAAGAGACTATTTTGAGAGAGAAGTATTATATTATTTAAATTAATTTTATGATATATATTTATATTATATAAATATTCAATTGATTTTTCATTATATATAAAATATTGCTCCTGAATTTAAATAAATTATTTTTATGAATGTAGCTAAATTAAAAATAACAAAGACTAACAATAGAGAAAAATGAGAGATGAATTAATTCACTTCCATACAGGCAATAAGATGTCCTTTTTAATTTTTGGATATTTATGTATATAGGATGAAATAGATGAATTATTTTTAAATTCAAAGAATTTTCATACTCCAGGCAGTTGGATTCTTTAATAGTATTGTAAATTTATGGAATACAAATTTTTGTTATAAAGAATTAAATATTACATTCCCTATATTTAGAATGAGGTTCTAAAGTGAAGGTAACCAAATTCATGGCATAAGGTCTTAAATAATGTATTTAATAGTAATTTACAGTGAGGTTCTGAAGATCCACTTAATATTTAGCTAATTTATTGAAATGATTTAAATATATTGTTCCATTGCATTAATCACCATCTTTGAAGGGACTCATATTTATTAACTTGCAGGTTAAATAGGAGCAAACACAAGCAATACTAGTAATTTTTCCCTGTTAATGGCACTAAATTAGTATAAATAAAATGCTTCTGATCTCTAAGAGAATGTAATATAATTTGTTTTTGAGAATAAGTGTTTTGATAAAATACTGCATCCTTTAAGAGAAGTCTAATGACCCAAAGAATCTATTTCTCAATGTGACTTTGACCTCCAATTCTGAAACTGACAGGGTGACTTTCCTCACTAATCAAACATTATACAGAACCTTTTAGAGGGAAGCAAATATGCCAAATACCCAGGTGATTTTTTTTTAATCTTAAAAATCAAAGTAGGTAATTTTGCCACTGGGAGGAATTAAACCAGCTATAATAGCTGTAACTGCTAGGATTCTTATCCTTAAGGCCTAGAGATAATTAAAATCAACACAACGACTGTACTTCACCTTAATATGCCATGTATATACTACTCTTCTGTTGGGAACTCTAGATACTCTAAAAGCATTTTTCATTACTGATGACAAATTAAATTTGCTTAAACTTACCTGGAATTTTTAATGTTAGATATAAAAAGATCAAGATTGTAATAAATCCACATTTTAAAAAATTGGTAAATAAAAGATTTTCCCCCTGAAATACAATGAGAAGGCACCATTTCAAATAAAAAAAAATAACAATAAATTATAAAAGATATTGAAAAATTATATTACTAGTTTCAGAAAATAATATAGATATAATTAATATTTTGCCTTTAAGAAACTATTCTTGAATAAATATATTTCTTGAAACTATTCACAACAACAGAAAATAAGTAGATAATTACAGTGGTATGGCATACATCTCCAGTATTATTGATATTTACTTCTAAACTCAGTTGGCATCAACTTACTTATTCAGGGAATGTGTATTAATTATTATTTTTACTCATGAAAGACAAAGCCCTTTATATACCAAAAGGAGTCTTTTCATGTTATAAAAGGATAACATTCAATCCTAGTGATTTGGAATTCTAATGCAATATTGAAATAACACGTTATGAGAAGATATTCTTGCGAGTGACAGTTATTTATTGTCATTGGGTCCCCAATATCAGGTGCTAATTTTGGTATGAAACCATTTGCAGGTAGAATAGGATTTAATCGGAAGAAAATATATGTTTACCTCTTTAATGCAACAGTATGAAAATCCATAAAAGAATAATTCACAAACCTAACTACAAGGAGGGAGAGAGAAGGGGAGGAAAGTTATTTTTTGCTTCCCCTGAGCAAACATGTAATTTCCATGATTTCTTTTTAATGACTGCGGTCTGCGGCCAGTAGGTACTGATTTATGAAAAGCTGTAAAAGATCAGGTGGAACTCTGCAGGACATCGTTTACAGCTGCATGGATTGAAACCTATCTAATTTGTCTAGTAAAAGTGTGAGCTCACGGTGCACATCACCCAGCCTATAAATTTCCCCTTCAGACCCAAGTCTGGGGCTGGGTCTAAAAAAAAGCCCATGCCTGCAGCTGCTCAAAAAGCCCACATTCCCTTGGTGCGCATGAAGAGACATCACAGGCTCTTCACAGTGAGAGACAAATTCCTATCCATTGATAAACTCTCCAGATGTCCTCTCAGAGGAGGAAAGGAACCAATTTTTATTTGAATTCCCAAGAGAAGTCCTGGAAGTGGAAAAATGATACTTTGCAGGGCTGGTTATTCTGAGGTCACTGGCATTAAAATTAGGCCATTCTTTGTCTTCATTGTACTTTGATCCAAGTAATAAACAGAAAAACTCAGTTGGGGTCACTCTAATCCCTAATCTGCACGCCCTGTTCTATTTCAATTTGTTTATACTAATTTTCTCTAAACTCTTGTTGAGTCTGGCTATAGTGTTGAGTTTAAAAATACAAACCATTTTGAACGAAGAAGAAAAAAGCTCTGCATTTTGCTATTAAGCACAGTTCATAAATATTCTGAATAAATGTCCTGGGGTTTGATTCTTCATACCCACAAACCCATAAATAAAGGAGTATTGCTGTTCATGGGACCAAGAGTCGACAAGAGTCGACATTAGAGTCTGTGCTAGAGCTACTGTAGAAATCCAAGCTGTGGTGTGTGCTTGTGTGCATGTGTGTGTGTGTACATGTGCACCTATGCCTATAGATGGTTAAATATTTTATTGTCTTCTCAGTATGACTTCATTTTTCTTATAACATTTTCTTACACCTGACTTAATGTTATTCCTATCATTTTGTTTACTAGTTCAGTAGCTTACCCAGAGGGTCCAATGTTACATCTTATGCTGGCTAATGACAAAGGCTATTTCACGCATGAGGGTCATGCTAAAACAACCCAAGAATATTGTATACATTTGGGAATCTAGACTGTATATCTGTATCTGTAATTCCTCAAAATCCTAGGGAAAAAAAAACAAAACTAAGAAATGTATGATTCTTAAAATAAACCTTTTTTCAGATGAGTAATTTAAAGAATCTTAGAGATTTAGTTATAAATATGCCCCAGGAGAGAATAATTTATAAAATGTTATATTTCATAGTTTTCCAGGTATTCCTTGGGGGAAATAAGATCAATGATTTTTAAAATCGTATCTAAGTTTTGTTTCTTTTTTCTTTTTCTTAGATAACCTCTGATTGTTAGTTAAAACTAAACCATAATACATAAATATCTTACAATTTCTATAAATTTTATAAATTTAACTTAATTTATAAGTTAAATACTTGAGGTAGAGAAGATTGAAATAGTTGAGTTTAGTCTCATGGAAAGAACCTCGAAAAGTACTCCATTTTCAGCTGTCTCCCTCTTTACAAATGATCATGAGAGAAAGGAAACTAGCTATTGAGCTATATTTTCCACACAAGATGAAAATATATACAGAACCAAACTGTCATGTTGCCAATTTTTTCTTCAACTCGGTATTACAATTTCCTTAATATTTCACTTGTATCAAATAAAAAATTGATTAAAAACTTATTTTTAACCAATACATTTCATGTATCCCCATCAAAATCCAGATGGATAGTCAGTTTACATTCTTTAATGTGTCTCCACCAACACATGCAGGGTTAGGACATGTATATCTGTATCTGTAATTCCTCAAAATCCTAGGAATTTGTTCAGATTTGAGAATATTATCTTGTTTCCTATGTATCAGTGAGTGAGTTGGAGAAATACTATCAATAGTAATAGAAATCTCCTAATTAAAAATTGCTTTTAAATGTGGGTAGAGTTGGCATATTTGTAGATTTGCTTTACAGAATGATTTTCTCATGAGAACATGCGCTTCACCACATTTCCTAGATGATAATCAATGGTTGGTATTCATAGATAAAAGACTATGCAGTTTAACTTCTACAGGATGGTTCGTTTTGTTGTTATTTCATGCTATTTCATGGAGTTGGTACTTTAGAGAGCTAAATTTGCTTCTAAAATATTCACAAATGCGTGTGAATATATTCTTCATTTGTTTTGATGTCCTCTGATAATTCTAAAAACTGAACTTAAGCACTTCAAAAAATAGATTTCATTTAGGCAAAGTATTAATTTTTAACACATAAGAAAATACGAAGTTTAATTAACAAATCCTAATATAGGGAATTTCTTAAATAATGATTTTAAAACATTTTAAGCGCTCAATGCTGATTAAATTCAACTGCAGTATCATAAAACATGAAAGATTCTGCATGATAACTCTGAAAAGGTAAAAATATAAATGTACCTTCTCAATTATAAGTTAAAGATTCGGTTATGACACACACAGTTTTAATATTAATAATATACTTTACTGTAGTAATGAAAACAGAGACTACAGAAGTCAGAATAGAATACCTGTTTGCAAGCATTGGTTATAGAATGATTGTGAGCTTGTAAACGTTATTGGCTATTCAAATGAGGCCACCAATTATACCTGCTTTACAAGGTTATTGCCCCATTATGTGCATAAGATTATATATAACTAAACTTTTAATTGCTCAGAAAGGTCATCAACAAGATAGCCACACTTCCAGCAGTTTTTATAAACTGGAATTTTTTATCTTATTTTCTTTATGAAGTTTTAAAACCTTCAACCATTTGACAAGATGTGTTACCTTATGTCAGAGTAACAAATAGCTAACTGATAGCATATTATATGTCCACACATCTCTAAGTATTCCTTGCATATGTAATCTCTTTTAAACTTCATTAATTTTCAGTTGTGTGAAATCTATTGTGATCATCATTCCCATTTTACAGATGAGAAAGCAGACAAGATAAAAAATCACTGAAGATCAAACAGATAGTATGTGCTATAATCAGGATTGAATCCAAGCTTTATGGTTCCAGTGACTGTCCACTGGACCAATACACTTTATGGAACATAAAAGTTAAAGAACTCACATCATGGAACTTAAGTAAATTTAAATACACATAAATTTAAATGAATAAATTTAAATAAATAAATTCAGAGAAACACAGGAAAACAATATGAACAAACTTCCACCTAAATGGTATAGCATAGTGGCCAAGAATGTGGCCTTTGGAATAAAATAACTTGTGTCTAAATCCCAACTCTGCCTCTTCTGGCTGAGGAAACTCAGATTTGTGATTTAATCTCTTTTGGTTTCAATTTCCACATCTATTATAGGGACATAGAATCAGTATCTGTAGAGTTACAACCCTTCATATCTGTGCACTATCTATAGTATAGACCCCAGTACATTAGAAGTGTTCATAGATGTTCAATGTAATCATTATTGCTGTTGTTGTTATTGTTCATCTCAAAACAGAGACCTTTATAAATTCTCTTTGCTCAAGCTCCTTCCTTAAGAGGAGAAAAGAAAGAAAGTCAATTGTCTATCTGATCCCAGTCTTGTGAGTCAAAGGACAATTAACAGGTCATTGAGAGCTGAAAAAACACCCAAAGGGCATTTTACCAAAAGGCTGCAGCTTTTGGCTCTCCCAGAATGAAAGTATGGTCTCTTCTGTTTCTTTCATATCCCTGCTCTTCTGTTGATTCACCAGATCTTGCGGTTGGTCATAGATCTATGGTCAGACCTGTAATTAGATAAAACGATTCTAGAAGCTTCCCTTAATGATGATTGTATTGTGTAATATAAATTACAGTCACAGTACCTATTACCTATTTCTTTCTCTCTCTTTCATCTTTCTCTATATATCATGAAGTCCATTTGATGTTGTCAATATATGTGAGAATTTCATTTAGTGTTACTCATCTATTTTTTCTATTTTTTGTGATTTTTATGTTTAATGACATTTATGATATTATTTACATCTGTGATGACTTAATGTCCTGCTGTAAGTATAATCTAGGGTGCTCCACCGTCCTTTAGAAAGCAGCCTGTACAATGTCCACAAATGAGCATCCATACAGCAAGTGTTCAGTGTGTCATGTCTACTATAACTGTATTCTGAATTACTACCATCTTTGCTAATAATTAAAGAAACTAAATTATAGAAGTATGTATGGATATATTTATGCATTCCACTGGCAAAATTTCAATGATTTACAAGGCAGTCATGAGTGGAACAGGGAAGCACTGAGACAAGATTACACAGTATTCTTGCAAGCTGCCAGCTTGAACAGATGAAGCCTTCATGGCAAATAAATTCCACAAATAAACAGGAACACCACATGAAGTCTGGAAGTTCCTGCTGATGTTGGTGTCAAATTTTGACACACAACAACTCTGCTGATTCCTGATCGCTCTTCTTTTGGTGTTTTCTTTTCTTGCAGGCCATCAAACCTTCTTCTGGACCAAAGCAATGTCGACATCACTACCTTCCGCACAACAGGTGACTGGCTTAATGGTGTCCGGACAGCACAGTGCAAGGAAATCTTCACAGGCGTGGAGTACAGTTCTTGTGACACCATAGCCAAGATTTCCACAGAGTAAGAGAAGGTTTTTAAGACTGAATGATTCTGAACTTTCTAGTGGACATACATGTTTCGGATTAATGAATCATAAATATTAGCTGAAACTCTGAGGTTCATACTGTCTTCTATAACCACTATGCTGGGTCCTGGGCCTCTTTGTCAATGACAAATCCTAGAATTACGTGTCTTGAGGTGTCTTCCTTCCTCACCATCATTCCCCACAATAGGTATCTCCATTGAACTATGACTTCCTTCAGATAGACCAACAAATATATTCCTGTTCCCTATTCCCAGCCCAATGAGCCAAGTTCCTAATTTGGGACATAAGTAACCATAACGTGATGGTTAACTGCATTCTTGCATTTGTGATTTTCTGTTATTTATATCAAACCTTAACCTCTATGGAAATGGAAAATTAGGAACTAAGTGGATAAACTGGTATACAGGAAAACACACTAAATTCCAAAGGTAGTTTTAACATCTACTAAATAATTGTATATCATCACCTATTATTGTCTATCCTGTGAAGGATATCATGCTAGAAAATGAAGCTATAAATAAGTTTAAGACATTAAATATTATTGTTTTCCTTAAAAGGCTTATAATAAGTTTGAAAAGACAGCATATGCATAATTAGCATGCATTAATGAGTGTTAATTTATGGTTTTGTGTGTAAATGTCAAAAATAATCAAGTAGAAAGTGCTGTATTTCTTAGACATGGATTTATGCTAATAGGAATCCTTTGATATGAACACATGGCCATAAGGAAAAAGGGGGTTTTTAAATAATCGAGTGAATCCAGGAATAATCAATAAAAGTAGTCCCCATTCATATGGTATGGTAATTGGGGACTGGAAAATGAAGAACTAGAGCCATATTCTCTATCTCTCTGTGAATGAGTGCCAATTTAATATGCTTCCTAATGCTTTTCTTCTTTATGCCCAATGACTTTTTTTTTTTTTCATTTCCATGAACATGGCTAGAAATGGTTTTCTCAGACCTAGGTCATACAACCTTGGTATGCCCCTCAACTGACTAGGGTCCAATTCTCTTTTGACTAAGTCCTCAGGGGAGAAATTTCGGTGAGCTAGTCCCTCTGGCTTGTACATTGACGCTTCAAAAATCATATGCCATGTGCCATGATCTAATCATTTCTGTTCAAAAGACTTGGGGCAAGATAACATGAACTTAGCTCTAGGGACCCATTTCTGAGGATAAGAGGGAGGTCTGTTCCAAAGAAAGAGGTTTTGTGCCAGGCATATACATTAAAATTATCCATAATTGTGTAGCAGACAGGGTCTCTTTGGAGACCAAGTTCATCTTTGTGTCAGTCTTCTACTTTAATCTTTGTTACATTAAATAAACTCTGCAGCGCCCTCAAGTCCCTTTAAGTCTTATCCTCTCCATCTAATACTTTAATATTTAAATGTTGAATATTTAAATATTTTCATTGTCACCCTGTCAGTCATTTAAACGAAGTCACTCTGGAGAGCAACAGATTAGATATCACAAAGGAGCATGCAGTATAATTAACACAGATACAAGTGCCTAACAAATAGTTAAAGCTTAGCATTTATGATAGAACATTCCAATCAGAAACACAAAAATTCACAAAAAAATCTTTTAGGAAGGGTATGTTACTGTTAAGAAAAGAATTTGTTCCTAGAAAATAAACCCACTCTATGTACCTGACATATGTTGGCATTTCTGTATGAAGTGGAATGTAATGTTTATTGAATACACTTCTGATCCAATCAACAATACTATTTGACTTTCTGTGGTAGTTATTTTGAACAGACACAGTCCCAGGATATATTAATGTATTTGAATATTTTTATAAATTCTTATTTTAATAATATAAAAAATTAGAGTTATACTATACAAGACACCTGCTTTGGAGCACAGAAGCATAACAAAGAACAAACACAAAGTTGAACATTTCAGCACCATTGCCAGATTTTCAAAGGCAAAGGTACACAAATGTTTATTCTCAATCAAATATCAACACTCAGAGCTTCTAGATAATGAAAAACTCTACTGAAGTGGATTAGCAGAACATTGTTAATATGATTAACTGCTAGCTCACAGTTTAAATATAGTCAGATGTTAGAAGCTGTGAATGTGGTAAGAAAGCTACTTGCTTAAAACTGTGAAGTGGGAGCATTTGTTATACTTCCAAGTTAAGAAAGTATTTGTCTCAACACTACATTGTTGGACGGTAAGCTCTTTTGGGTTGGTTAGAATACTTTCACTTAATTATTATTATTTAAACAACCTGTGAGCTTACACTGCAGTTGAAAGCTGACTTTTCCTGGGAGACTCAGCTCTTTCAGGTCTGTCCTTCACACTGAGCCAGATGGTTTCACGTCTCTCTGTATTTCAGTCCCCACAATATTCTTTCTCCTCTCCTTTATCCTCAATTCAGGGACAACATAGAATTAACATCTATCAATCTAAAACTGCTTGAAACAGAATTATTTGTTTTGTGGGTCTCTGCAGCATGTTGTACCTCATGCTCCCAGTTTACAAAACAAAAATGAGAATTTGTAAAAAAAAAAAAAAATATATATATATATATATATATGTATGTATTACACGATTTAGGGAAATCTAATGAGGCAACATTCGCAGCTGAAATTCTATAAAATATCTAAGTCAATATTTAATCCTACCTTCTGTAGCCTTGGGCTTTTTGGTTTAAATTTTATTCTGTTCAGTCCCATTTTTTTGTGTCATCCAGACTCAATTCAGAAATTAATCACTTGACCAAACAACTCTAGAGACTCTCCTGAAATAAGACAAAATACCTAAAAGATTTGATTTTTTTATCTTCTATCCAGACTTTCAAGTCATAGGAAAAGGTCAATAGAGCTTCATATCCAAATAAATAATTATCTATTTCAGTTAGTGTAGGAACTTCATTTACTAATCAAGTCATTTAACTTTCAAAAGAAATCCAGAAAATGTGCTCTTTTGTTCAGTAAAAATAACATTTTTTAAAATACTGTTTCATAGCCTGAGATGAATTTAGGAAGGCTGATGTGAAAAGGGAATGAAAAAGGGCAAGAGGGACTGTAGAATCTGAGAAAGAATTGAGTTCGGGAATGAATATTAGGCAGATTAATTGCTACATGTCATTACCCTGCACCCTTGGATGCCATTTTCACAGTGCCATCACCTACCCTTTGCCTTTGAAGTGCCAGATAGCTTATTAACCTCTGGTCTCAATCTCGAGCTGCGTTTTAGACTTGAACTTTTCCACTGCTCTTCTGAATAGAGTAGTCAAAATGAGATAAGCATGTGGGAATGTTATTTAGACTACAGCAGCTAGATGTTTACAACTAGTTTGGACGTGGCAGGGTGATGGGCAGAAGACATTTTGGTAGGGATAGTGAGAATAGAGGGGACATAAAAACCCAAGCTAAGGCATAACCTAAAGAGATAATTACTTATCCTTTTTTTTTTTTTTTTTTTTTTTGAGAGAGAGCAAGAGAGTGTGCTGAAAGTGGGGGATGGGGGGGAAGGACAGAGAGAAAACAGGAGAGAGAGAATCCCCCAAGCAGGCTCTGCACTGTCAGCACAGAGCCCGATGTGGGGCTCAAACTCACAAACCATGAGATTATGACCTGAGCCAAAATCAAGAGTCAGACACTTAACCGACTGAGCCACCCAGGCGCCCATATATATAATGGCCCATATATATAATATAATAATATATATATTATAATATAATCCTTTGCAAATTATGTGTCTATTTGCTTATGTTGGGTTCTAGGCACAGAATCTGAAACACTCTTATGCACAAGATTTCTTGAGGAGTGCATTTGGGATATAGATCTATTTTAAAAAGTGATGAGGAGGGCATTGAGCTGAAGGAGAAACCGTGGCCCTTTTTATTGGAACAAGAGTCCCAGAGCTGGGCTGGCCCTTCAGAGCTGTCCCAAACTGATCTGTGAACACTCATCATCTTATTTTGTCTAGTTGCTGGGGTATGAGAGCTTCAGTTCCATAGCGAAGGTCAGGGCCAGACATGTATTACTACTCTCTCTCTATGCTTAAATCTCTCAAAGAGCTTGGAAACATAGTATATTAACTGGAAACATTTTTTCCTGCTTTTCATGATTATCATTTTGTCTTTTTAAGTTTTTTTTTAAGGAAGAGAAAAGGAAATCAGAGGAAAAAAAAATTGGCAAGTTATTAAAAAGTATAATGTAAAATTGAAGAAGAATGAGAAAAAAATACAAAAAGAGTGAGGGATTTGTACACATATATTTATATAGGCCCTGTTTTCTGGCTCCAAAGGATAAGTGGGGATACATCTCATATAGCTCACATTCTCCAAAGCAGGGATCAACGTATGTAAAGAACCTATGTTATTTTAATGAGACTTTCATTATTCGTAGTTACACAGAGGGGCAAGCCTGATGCCACCATATCTCCCCACTAGCCTTCCTCATGAAGTAAGGCTGCTGGAGTAAAATCAAAGAGGACTCAGGCAAGGTACAAGTTGTACATTGAGAATTTATCAGCCCCTTGAATGGCAGCAGGGAGGTAACCAGCAGGTCATCAGGATTTCATTCTCAGCCAAGGTGATAGGAATGCAACACAGTCTTGGTGAATTTTATATAGCAGATGACGTTAATAGCATGTAAATTGCTTCTAAAATGGTTACCTAAAGGCGGCTTACACACTATTGTTGTTTGGGAACTCATTTCTTAGAAAACTATTGGTCCATTTTTGTGTAATTGAACTCCCAATTTTTCATTCTTTCCTTTGTGTTCAGTATGAAGAAGCCTCTTCTGTGTGTGTGTGTGTGTGTGTGTGTGTGTGTGTGGGCGCGCACGCACACGTGCATATTTGCATGCATACTTTTTCTTCTTGCCATTCTCATTTAGCCTGGTGCTCCTTGCAAAGTGATACTTTACTCCTCTGTCACCTTCCCTGGATAAACATATTCTAGAGTATTGGTTCATTCCATATTAACTACATATTTAACCCCTACCAATAATAGCCATTGTTCAGGGTGTGGTTGATAAGCAGAATACAAAATGAATAAGAATCCCTGTTCATATCACCAACTTATGGGACAAGGTAGAGAATAAAAATAAATCAGAAAGAAAGGCAATATGCTGCCTGGTGATAAATGCTTTGGAAGAAAATGAAACAAGAAAAGAAAATAGGAAATGCAGCTATGAGTACAGGAGGTTTTATAATATTAGATAAGAAGGTCAGGGAGGGTCTTCTGATAGGGGTATTTTAGAGTTAAGACCTGAAAGAGGCGAATATGTGAACAAATTATTTGCATCAAGGTTATTTAATTAATTGTTTGCACATGCTTAGCTAGGTCTTTTTTACCCCTAAGTGAAATTCCTTTTGTTCTTTTAATCTTTATTTTTAGTGCCTGCTTTCTAAGTTTAACCTATTTTAAATTAAACAATTTTGATAAATGGAAATATATCCTAGTCATTTCTTCTTTTTGGAAAGAAATTTATACTTTAAAGAAGTTGTCCCTGTTATCTGCGGCTGTATAACAAACTACCTCAAAACCACAATTTTATTGTGTATAACAACATCATGGGTTATGAATTTGGACAGAGCTCCGGTGGCTGATTCTTCTGCCCTAGTGTTGGTGTTGACTGAAGCATTCATCTAACATGAATCTGGTCTAGTCCAGAGGGCTTGAGATGGTTTCATTTGTATCTTCCTTGGTGCAAATGGCTACACATCTGACAGTGTAGACTAAATGCTTGGTCATACTCTCCAATGTCATAGTCTCAAGGTAGTCAGACTTACATGCTAGCTTAGGGGCCAGTGATGGTGTCTCAAGAGATAAATGGAACATAACAGTTTCTTAAGACTTAAATACAGAAACTGATACAGCGTCACTTCCAACATACTCTTTCAGTGAAACCAGCCCCCAAACTGGCCCAGATACAAGGCTATAGGGTTAGTGCCCTGCAAAGCACTTCTGATGACTATATTAGTTTCCTAGGGCTGTCATAAAAAATACCACAAACTTATTTTCTTAAACAACAGAAATTTATTTTCTCACAGTTCTGGAGGCCAGAATTTGGAAATCAAGGCATTGGCAGGGCCATACAAAATCTCTAGGGGGTGAATATTTTTCCTTTTTTTTTTTTTTTTTTTTTTTTTTTTTTGCCTCTTTTGGCTTCTGGCACATCATAGCATTCCTGGCTTATGGCAACATGACTCCAATCTCTGCCTCCATCTTTACATGGCCTTCTTCTCTATGCCACTGTACGCTTAAAGGTGGTCTCATTGGATTTAGAGCCCATGATAATCTAGGATGATCTCATATTGATCCATTGTCTTGATTATATCTGCAAAGACTCCATTTCCAAGTAAGGTCACACAGTGAGGTTCAAGATGGACAGACATTGTGAAGGGACACTAGTCAACCCACCACAATGTCTATTCTTCCATAAGAATAGAGGTGTAATGGTCAGGATACGATACATGGATGATGCAAAAATCAGAAAATTAGGTTCAAAGCACTGAGCTATATGACTGTGCAAGCTTTGCTGATTGAAAATCCTCTGCTTATATATTATCCAGGAAACCAGGATTCTCACCAGACATGTTCTTTTTTTTTTTACAGTGATATGAAGAAGGTTGGTGTCACTGTGGTTGGTCCACAGAAGAAAATCATCAGTAGCATTAAAGCCCTAGAAACACAATCAAAAAATGGTCCAGTTCCAGTGTAAAGTGTTATTTCTGGAAGAAAGTGGTGGCTGTGGAAGATGTAGCATCGTTCTACAGACAGATAATAATGCTGGAGATGCTGTTCCAAGCCCAATAAGACACTCAGATATGAATACAAATGCCTTAAAATGGAATTGAAAAACTCTTTATTTTCCCCTATCATTTAATGGGATGGGAGGGGGGGGTGTACTTTGTTTTGTAATTGCTTTTTATATTAGTTGATGGGTTAAATTAAAATTCTTCAGCGTGGAATGATGAAGAACTAGCATAGAGCCATTGACCATAAACTGATTATCATAAAAGCAAAACAAGTGTAATAACAAAATGAATACAGTGGCTCTGTTTACTAATAGCCACAAAAGAAAAGACTTGTGATATTTTTATACACAGAAGAAATCTGTAACAGGTATTTTGTTTCTTTAAAAGCAAGCAAAATAGAGGAATTTATACCTCAAACTATCTGGCCATATATGCTACCTTTTTCATTGTATTATTCTCTTTTATCTATGAAGAGCATATAGAAATGAAGTTTGTAGTTGTTTTAAGTACTACATATTTTTTAATTGTTAGCTTCGTTAAGTGTTATCATGTAAAAATGTGTCTTAATTTTGAAGAAAAGTACATATTTATTTTCTTTTGAATTGTTTTTTATTGTTTTCTATTTATGCTTTGATGATTTAATTTGGAATTGTTACAGCCAAGTGCCAAATGTTGTCTCAAATTGTCAGCAGTAGGAAACATGGTAAACCAGACATAGGGAATGATGGGTTTCTTTGTAGATTTTCTGAACCATCTGCTTGTATGTACCTATATCTCTATATTAATGAAAGAAACCAAACCCCTTCCCTGTTCATACACTACCCAAATCTCTCAGCTTGAATTATCTTATCCATTTTTGTCTCTCCATTGATTACAAACTGTATGTTCCTAATTTAGTGTGATATACTGGCTTGTATGTAATGGATTCTCAATGACATACCTGCCCCGCTCTGGTGCTTAGAAGACAGACCATCAATCCCTCCATTAGTAAAGGAGCTATGTTAGAGCTCCTGCATAGAGAATAGCTACACTGGAAAGAATTCGAATCCTATTTAGATTGCTGCATTAATTGGCAACAAAGCCTACAGGCCAATGCATGAGTCAAAAAAACACTTACTGACTGGCTTTGAAATGTCACTTAATATCTTTGCTTAAACTTGTTGAGCTATTTATAGGGAATAATGAAAATTAAACTACTCAACTGCATCGCTGGGGTTTAGTTAATTTAATTAAACATTGTGATCATCAATAGCAGGTATTAATATCTTTAAAAGTCTTCCACTGAAATGCACCTGTTGTAATTTTGATGTCTAACTTAGAAGCATTGAACCTTGCATTTATTGAGCTAAAAATTTTCAAAATAGCTGGTTATCTATCAGATGACTAAATCTGTCAGCAATGGAGAGATCTCTCATGGAGGAACTTAGATTTACTGCTCCATAATGGCCAAATATGAGTGTACTCAGTAATATTTGAAAAGATGTGCCAGGTGGAGATCTAGCCACTAATATATTGTGAAGCAGCATTTTAGCTCTATCTATATTCTCTCTAATGCTGATATGCTCATGTAATGGAAATAAGAAATAAGAAATGTATATGTCACAAGAATGGAATGAATAAATCAAAGCTGCAACCCTTATGTTCTTATGCAAAATGGAACACTATACAGCTTACAGTCACAGATCAAAATTCACAAGTGCTAATCTGTTGTAAATTTAGTGTAATAAGGCTTAGGTTGTGTTCCTTCATGTATGAGATTATTTCTTAGATTTCTGCAATATCCCTTATAGCCAAATCACCCTACTAGGATTCTGTATTGGATATATAAGAGCATGAACTTTTTTAAAAGATATATGCGATTATGAAATTAATTACAAATTTCACTTAAGCCCGCTAGAAGAAGCTAAAAAACATTCTTCTTTAATCAAATGTTTTGTTTGTGTCGTGGAATATTCATTAAGACCTAAATCTGGCTTCAATCTCATTTTTTCCCATACTAGAATTTACTTTCTTAGTTACTATTCTGAGCATCCTCAAAATCTATGCATTTCGTGAATTAATAGAAGTTAACAATTGTTGAATCTATTTCACTTATTTCGGGTGTTTCCATTTGAAAATAGAGGTTATATACACAGTATATTGCTCTTCATTTTTTCCACAATTTTTTATCTGACCTCTTATAAATTTACTTTACACAATTTTTACCCTGTACATATGTAAGCATAACAGTGTACGATTCTTAACTGTGGAGTAGAGGTAATAGAATGTTGATGGCCATCTCTTTGTACAGGAACTGCATTGTCTTTCAATAAACATGAAGCCACACCCCTTCAAAATGTTATGTACCATATTATCTGCTTTGTATCTTAAATTTGATTTACATATATTATTTATTTCTGGTAACTTGCCCAGTTTATGCTGTGCTAAGTATCAATTAAGCCATGTATAAATGTGATATGATTGGCAATATGTATTTACTTTAAATTTGTGTTTTCACAAATTACTCATTTAGTTTATATCATACAATGTAGATGGCCTCTTACTAATGTAAAATGATTTGTAGTGGAAACATTTATATTTTTATAATAAACATAATGAAAATATTTTTTACAGATTGGAATACAGAAGTGGTCTTTGCAGCTTTTTTAAAATAACATAAAATATGTGCTTATTTAAACAGCAACATAATGAAATTTGTATAAGTCACAAAGAATGTGCTTCTGTTTCTTTTTTCTCTGTTAGTGAGGAGTGTTCATGTTATGTAATACACTTTTTTGTCTAAATCTCATCATTAATAAGCTACAAAAATAACCAGTAAATATTAACTTCATAGTTAAAAAGCACAACTGTATGAGGCAGTTCTCTTTTGACTATAAATGACAAAAAACAAATTAGCTTAAGAAGAAAAAAGAACTTTGAGCCGATATGGCTGAAAAGCCTGGAGATAATTTCCATACAGTAGGATCCAAAAGTAAGTCTCTTATTCTTTGTCTTCTTCACTTGACCCTATTTTTCTCCCAACTGGGTTAGTTTGCAAACTATATCTTTTAAAATACTGCTCTAGTTCATATAATTCTACACTGCAATTATTGTGGGATAATAATTGCCCCTCATGCTTTGCTTGGCTCACAAGCCCTATGTGAATCACTTTGGGCAGGAGAGTGAATTACTGAGATTGGCAAGCACTTACTTAGTCATGTGCTTGCCCTTAGAGACAGTGGGTGGGGTCAAGCGGAACTGATGATCTACAGGATTAGAGGTGTCAAAGTGGTTTATGTCTAACAGAAAATCAGAATATCATTTATGAAAAAAAGAAGGAAAGAATTCCGGACAGGCCAATAAAACAAAAATGAAAACAAGGAAACACACATTACTGCAAATACCACTCTAAGAAACACCTGATTTTTTATAAAGTAGGTCCCTACTCATGTGCAATCTACCTAAAGAAAATTATTATACATGAAAACCAAAAATGCTAACTAACAATATAAGGCAAGATCAGCGATCAAGAATTCCATAGAGGTAAAGTCGAGAGGGAGAAGTCACAGAACAAATCAGCACTTACCTAGAAGGAGAAAAAGCATTTGATCATGTTGACTGGAGTAGAGAGTAACTTGTAAGCAGTATATTAGCTAAATAAAGGGGAAGAGGTAAAGAGGAATATATTTATTCATTCAAGAAACATGTATTAAGTACTACTATGAAATAGGTATCTTGTTATTACCATTTATTTACAAGTTAAGTCTTTCAATCTTTGCAACAATCCTGTGAATACAGATTCCTCACTTTTAATATATGAGGGAATCAAGACTCAGAATGTCCAAGCCACCTTCCCAAGGTAATTCTAGTAAGTAGACAAATAGATATTTCAAAGCTGGAACCTTTCTATTTTGTGTTCTTTCCCTAATATAATTGCTATTGTAATCCCAAAAATGCTCCGGGGAGAGTGACAGTGGCAATTTGCAAAAATGATTTGGGGTGAGGCTCTTTAGACTGTATGATATTATTAGAAATCTACTTTGGTGCAGTAGGCATGAAGCCATGCATTTACTCTGGAATGGTGGCAATAGAATATGAAGAATGAAATGCATACAAAGACATAAAGGATAATTAGCAGAATTTATCAACTTGATATAAGAATTGTTCAAAAGGTTAAGAATCAAAGTGAACCATGAAATGTAGGTTCTGAGTATCTAGGAAATGATGGCACCATTAGAAGCAGAGAATAAGGAGTAGTTTAACATTATGAGTTTGCTAAATTTATGGTGTTAGCCGAACCTTAGTAAGTCAATAGGTCTTGAAAATGTGAGTCTGAAGCTTTAGAAAAAATAATTCAAAGGTCAAATGTGTCTCTGAAACTACGCCAAGATCTATATACCTTTATATATGCTATATACATACATATAACTTTGTCTTGAACCACCTTTCTTAAGTTTATGTTAGCTGCTACAGTAGGTAAATCTCCAGATCTCATCAGCTCAGAATAGCAAAATAACAACGGTTTAAATACAGATTTACCCAAAGTCGCTGTTTGTCAGGTGGCCTTAGAGCAGTGATCAGACTCCACGCCCTCTTCATCTTGTGGAATGTAAGGCCTTTGAACTGTGTGTTCACAGCCCCTAAACTGGAAGGGAGCCTTGTCTGTGGTGGATTTTAGGAGCCCGGCTTGTGAGGGGCACCTATCACTTCTCCTCCCCTTCTATTGACTAGAAGTCATATTGCTGTATTTAACTGCAAGAGAATGTGCAGGAAGTAGTGTGCCTAAATAGAAAAGTAAAAAGTTTTTTAGAGTCTGTAGAACAATTTCTGCCACGAGTACTTTTTACTTACATAGATAATATGTAAGAGGCAGACAGTTCTAAAAGGCTGTTGAAAAAAACATGTTTCTTGGGAACTTCACCCATTTTGTATTCTCTACAGGCATCCATGTTGAACTCTTTTCTCTCTACTGACACCCAATATTTCGATTAATGGTACCTGTGTCTGCTCTGAGCCTGCACTGTTCAGATCTCCTTACAAGAAAGAACTTATTAGAAAGAAAGCAATTAGCTGATAGCCTCGAGCTGTTTTACTTTCAAAACATCCAGCACAGCACCAGGCAGAAATACTAGAGCAAGGCTATTTCTTCCCCAGGGATTGCTCCTGTAACCATCTCAGGCTCATCCTGGAAGAGGTTTTCTCAAGGCTACACCACCATCTGAGCTCTCTATTGATCCTTTCCTCTGCTCTCTCTTTCCATAGGCCTCAGACATGAACTCCAATCTGAACACTCCTTCTGCCTTCTCTTGCTGTCTTCCGGGTTCCTTCTCTGGCACCCTCACGGAAAGATTTCTGGCAGGTCTAATTTCCTCTTGGTGTCTGTTTCTTGAAGAATCTCAACTGAGACAACAATGCTTAAGCTGGTTAACCTGAAAATTAAAATGTCATCCCTCACTCTTCTCTTTATCTCATCTCAGATCACCTACGTGGTGATGCTGCCTTAGGAATGTTAATTTCTATTCTTTCCTCTTAATAAGTCCCACCACACCTCTGTTGGTAACCTCCTTGCCTGTTTTGATTACCGAAACAATCTCCTAAATAATGCACCTGTCTCTGATACTGACATCTCCAATATCATCAGACTAATACATTAGTGCAAATTTAATTATGTAGTTCCTCTTGCAAATACAAATGCCTCAGGGGCTTGGCAGTTTATATAAATAAGTGAAACAAGTGAAGAGTATGATGACTCAATAAAAGTACCCTCCGTTCTTCCAAAAGCAATTTCTCAAGGACAAGACAACATGGATCCAATGTAAATTCCTGATCTTTTAAAAGAATTCCTAATCTGAGTTTTTGTGAGAAACCTTTATATATTTCAATATGATAACCCATCTCAAAATGAAGAAGATATATCCAAGGGCTGAACTTAGCTCCCAACTGCCCCCTTATCATTTCTAGGAGAGAGGCTCTGTCTAATATTGGTACATAGGATCTGCCTTGGATAAAACCCTGCTTCTCTCCACATTCTCATGTCTGTCCACACTATACACAGCTGCACTGAACCATTCACAGTTCTCTGAATATGCCACTTTTTTTTTTCCTTTTTATGCATCAGAGCTTTTGAACTTCTGTTCTTTTGTTTAGAATCACTTAGCCAATTTTTTTTTCTTTATTCCTCTGTTTATCTCCCCAGCACTGTGCTAAATTTCCTTTTTATGTGTGTAGCAAATGAACCCTATGGTTGATCCGACATAACACATCAACTTCTATTGAAATTGCCTCTTCTTTAGGTCCCATCCCAACTCATGGCTAAGGACACTTTACCAGGAACTGTGCCTTGTAAGCCATGGTGCCCCCTCGCCCATTGCAATTCCTGGTATATAATAAATATTCAAAATTATCTTAGTTGACTTAATGTATTAAAACGATTTTTGATAATATAATAAAAGGTCATGTCCCTGATTTCTTTGTCCTTGTAGATAAAAGTATAAATTTCCTTTAGGTCAATAAAAGTAGTTAATGTTCTAGTTGTGTATCTTGGATCACTGAACATACTGATTTCTGCTAAGACTGGTTCATTTTCATAGAATTTTGTGGACTTCTTTCATTGGTCTCAAAGCTCTCGTTTTTCTTAGTGCAGTTAAGTCATTTAAGTAGACCCTTGAACCAGAGCTTAGCTATAAAAATTTAACAAGGTAAATGCCAAAGCTTTTCTGATCCTTTCTACTCTCTTATTATGTACAAATAACATCAACATGCCTACTAAAACCCACTTTCTTATGGGGCATCTGGGATACACATTCTATGGACTCAGGGGATCTAGACACAATTTGGGAAAATAAGTGGTAGAATTAAATACACCATAAAATAAAGATTTTGGAGGTTTACAGAAGTCCTCACCCTGAAATTCTTTGGGAAAACCCAGTTACAAGCTGATGGAGAGTAGTCATAATGAAATCACATTTCCCTGCTAGATGGGCTATCATCTTCTTTCTTTGAAGACAGATAAGTTTCCAGTTAGCTTAGAAATAGTAAAAGAAAACAATAGTAATACTAAAAACAAATAAAAATCTAAAAATTTCTGGATAATTTCTATTACATGTATGTACATATACATGTATGTATTATATTCACCTGTTCCAAATCACAATAAGTGCTATCAATTAAACATTTACTATGTGCCAAGCACTTAATATGCATTATTTCATTTAATATTCCTTATGAGAATTAAGACTAATGAAATGAGATTATCTATGCTTTTAAGTTTATTTATTTACTTTGAGAGAGAGAGAGAAAGAGAGAGCATGAGCATGAGCTGTGGAGGAGCAGAGAGAGAGAATCCCAAGCAGGTACCACATCAGTGAGGACCGCAAGGTGGGCATGAAACCCACAAACCGTGAAATCATGACCTGAGCAGAAACCAAGAGTCAGACACTTCGCCAATTGAGCCATCCAGGTGCCCTTGTTATCCATTTTATAGTTTGAGGCTTACAGGGGTTTAATAATCATGTTACATCATATAGCTAGCTAGAGGAAGAACCAAAGTTAAAATCAACTCCAGGATCCATGCTCTGAATAACCACATTCTATTACCTGTGAGAATTATAGTACTAGTGAGAATAAAATCTGAAGAACTATTAAAAAATGCATTCTGATCTAAGATCTCAGTCTCCATTTTGCCACTTTTCAATGTGCATGTTACTCAGTAACCCTGCTAGTAGAGACACATTTTTGCAGAAACCTTTGATTCTTACTACCATGGCCGAGGAAGGAACAGACAGTAACCTTTGATTTCATTTCTGTGAACTCCATTTCAAGAGCATGAGATTTGTCTGACATATGGTGAACCCTTCAAGCAAACATATTCCCTTGAACATTCAACAAATAATCTAATTTGGAAACACCAAATACCACAAAGAAAAAGTAGTACTGTTGTGCTATTTTCTGACAGATTTCCACACCAATGATTTATGGAAGTGTGTTAAGTTTGGGATTCTTATCTGAAGCCAAGAAAAAAGCTCTTATATTTTTGAAGCCTATCACCCTCAATGATGGAAGCCAAAACCTTGGAATGTTTGCTAAAATCAAGGATGAGAGAACACAGAATGTCATGTAATATCAAGAACTTATTGACTTTCATATGGTTCTCATTTATTTTCATACATGGCAAATCAAAAGCCTTGGAAGGAAGCCAATACAAATTGTTATAGATAACACTATCTGAATTTAACTGCCATAGGTATGCTTCATATAATAAATATATATTTCATATCAGCAACTCAGCAGCACAAAAATGGAAAAAGACTCTAGTCAAAACTAATTTGGATACTCTCCTTTAGACAATGTTCAATTTGCCAATATTATTATTTATCTTGGGCTGGAGATCCCCTAATACTCAATCGTTTCATATTTCTGACTCTAGAGATTTTTGTATATGTGTGTGTGTATGTGTGTGTGTGTGTGTGTATGTATATATATATATATACATATATATATATATCATACTCCATGGAATATTGAAATCATGTTACAATATCTCAGGGTAATAAAATCCTTTCAATACATGAATGGTTAGTATGTGCTTCCAGAATCAAATAGATTAAATTGTTCAATATTTAAATTTTCAAAGACATTTTGCAAACAGGATTTTTTTCTTTGTTTAATTTGGCTACAGTTTCGTTTGAAGCATCATTTCAGCATGGAAGTTTCTCGCATGACGCTGCCATAAATTTTAGTCTAATAGGAATGGATCGATTATCAAATGCTTAACACAGTGCCTGGCACACATAGGTAAGTAGGCACACAATAAGTATTTGCTGAATGAATTTTAAATGTGTTGTTAGAAAACAAATAATATTACCTTTTCAAAAAATATGCTATGAATCCAGGGGAAAACATATAATTTAATTCCACTTAGGTTCTTGTTTCTCTTAAAAATTTAGAGAGAGAGAGAGAGAAAATTTGGTAAAGCCAAGTCTAATCTAACATATAACCTGGTTCATGACTGGTCCATAGAATAGATTTATAATTGTTTATTAAAAGATAAATAATTTTAATACAGTATCACTACAGGTAACAAAAGAAACTCTTTGTATCTTTTCCTGCTGTGAAGGAAGGGAATGGATATATAATAAATGACTTACTAAAATTTAAAGAATTAGTAAATGGCAAGGCCAAGACTAAATCTAATTTTTTCTGAGAAATGCTTTCCTTCTAAAATAGCATCCACATGAAAGAGAATATGAAATACTTTTTAAAAAGCATTTTTAATGAATGTTCTACTTACTATTATTATGTAACATCACTTAATGACTTAAAACATTGTCACCTAAAGTCACTAATCTCATATTTTCTGTGGGTCAAAAATTCAGACACGACATAGTACAGATTGCTTATCTCTACTCCATGTTTTTGAAGCCTCAAATGGAAAACTCAATACCTATGGTTTGGGGGGCACCTGGGTGGCTCAGTCGGTTAAGCCTCCAACTTCAGCTCAGTCATGAGCTTGCTGTTCGTGAGTTCGAGCCACAGTCAGGCTCTGTGCTGACAGCGCAGATGGAACCTAGAGCTTGCTTCAGATTCTGTGTCTCCCCCTCTCTCTCTGCCCATCTCCACTCACACCCTCTCTCTCTCTCCTTGGAAAATAAACATTAAAAAAAAAGCCTATGGTTGGGAATCATCTGAAGTTTCATTCATTCTCAGGCCTTTATTAATGTTGGCTGTCATTAAGGACATAACTGGGCTATTGGCTGAAGCACTCACACATGGCTTATCTTTGTGTCTTGGGCTTCTTCATACTATGGTGGCTACCTCCAAGTACAGGCATCAAAAGGGAGTGAGAGAAGATAGAAAGATATCAAGAATTGTGAAAAGTCTGAGATTTTATCCTATTTATAAGCCAACAAGTTAGCCTATCATACTTGCAGGAGGTTTCTGGATGAGACACAGTGGATGGTTTGGCCATCAGAGCAATAGCAGAATAGAGAGTGTCACTAGTTTCACATGCTGGTTTCCCAAGCCCTGATTTCTACAGAGCAGTGCATTTCTTGAAGTTTTCTTTGATGTCCTTCATCAGAATTTTATAATTTCATCATAGAGATTCTGTATAAACTTTGTTTCATAAGTACTTCATTTTCTTGGGCACATTGTAAATGATACTGTGGTTTTGATTCTGGTTGCTACATACTCATTGTTGGCTCCTAGAAAATGATTATTTTTTGTTTTGATTTTATATCCTGCTACTCCATTGAACTCGCTTACTAGTTTCAAGTTTTAGGGTTTTGTAGATTCTTTAGAAATTTTCTATGTAGACAATCATGCCATCCAAAAACTATAACAATTTTATATCTTCCTCTCCAATATGTATGTTTTTAATTTATTTTTCTTTTTTCATTGCTCTGGCTACAACTTCTAGTACTGTGTTGAATGAGAGGTGAGCAAGCATCTTGGCCTTGTTTTCAGTCTTAGAGAGAAGGCAAGAATTCAGTCTTTCACCATTAAGTATGATGTTAGCTATAAGTTTTTGGTAGAATCTTTTTATTTAGTTGAGGAACTTTTCTTAGTTTTCTGAGTGTACTTTATGGACACAGATTAGAATTTTTCAAATGATTTTTTCTGTTTCAGTTGGTATGATCATATGATTTTCTTCATTAGCCTGGTGATTATACTGATTGATTTTGAATATTAAACCAGTCTTGCCTTCCTGGAACAAATCTCTCTTGTTCATGGTGTAAAAATATTTAATGCATTGCCGGATTCAACTTAATAATAGTTAAGAATTTTGCATCTAAGTTCATGAGAGATACAAAGATGTAGTGTTTAATCTTTGTTTTATTTCTTTAATTCTTTATTTTTTCTCTTTTGGTATCAGGCTTCATAAAAAATGTTGAAGATTATCCCTTCCTCTTTTATTTTCTAGCAGAGATTGTATAAAATTCTTCTTTAAGTGATTATAGAATACACCAGTGAAATTATCTAGGCCTGGAGATTTATTTCACAGGAGATTTTAAATTATGAATTCAATGTATTTAGTGAGTATGGGACTATTTAGTTTGTTTCATTTTGGTTGAGTTTTGGTAATTTGTAGTCTTTGAGAAATTTAAGTTTTAATCAGTTGTCAAATTTAAGAATGTAGTTTGTACTATTTTCTTGTGGTCTTTGGGGTCTTACTAACTAATATTTATGATTTACATCTTCACTATTTTCAGTTTTATTAGTCTTTCTAGAAGTTTAACATAAGTGTTTTTGTTTTGTTTTTGTTTTGAAGAACCATTTTTATGTTTTATTGATTTTCTTTATAGTTGTCCTGTTCGATTTTCATCAGCATTTTCTCTTATCTTTATTATTTCTTTCCTTCTCCACTGCTTAGGGTTTTGTTGTTGCTGTTCTTCTTTTTCTAGTTTCTTGATTGATTACTGATTTTAAAGTCCTTTCCCTCTTTTAAAATAAGAACACAGTATTATATTATTTTCTCTTATCACTATTTCAGGCACATTTCATTAATATTGATATCTTTTGTATTAATTTTCCTTTAGTTCTTTGAATATTTTATTTCCTTTGAGACTTACTCTTTGTAACCATGGATTACTTAAAAGTGTGTTGTTTAATATTCAGATGTTTATAAATATTCCTCTGGTCTTCTGTCATTGATTTCTAGTTTGATTCTATAATGATTAAAGAACCTACACTGTATGCTTTCTATTCCTCTCAATTTGTCCTGGTTTGTTTCATTACCAAAGGTATGGTCTCTCTTGGTGAATATTTCATGGGCACTCAATAGAATGCATTTTATGTTGTCATTAGGTGGAAGATTTTTATCAATATTTATTAGATCTTGTTGGTTAATAGTGTTTTTATTTACTTACTTATTTATTTATTTATTTATTTACATTTTAAAGATAGAGACAGAGCACTCGAGTGGGGGAGAAGGACAGAGTGAGAAAGAGAGAGAATCTGAGTATGGAACCCCACATGGGGCTTGACACCTCGACCTTGGGATTATGACCTGAGCCAAAATCAAGAGTCAGATGCTCAACCAACTGAGCCACTAAGACTCACTAAAAGTGCTTTTTTATGTTATTCTATATTTTTTCTCACTTTTTTCCTATTACTTCTAAATATTCTCAAGAGTGGGGTTTTGAAGTACCCAACTTTAATTGTGGATTTGCCTATTTCTTCTTTGAACTCTATTCATTTTTAGTTTTTGTATTGGAAAACTCAGTTGTTGCTTCATACATATTTAGGATCACTCTCTTGATAGGTTGATTCTTTTATTATAGATTACCTTTCTTTGTCCCTTCTCATTTTTTTTTGTTCTGAAGTCTATTTTATCTGATATAAAGATAGCTACTCTTGCTTTTAAAAACTAATGTTTTCATAATATATTTTCTTTCATCACTTTATTATCAACATACCTGTATCATTATACTTGAAGTGAAATTTTTACAGACTCTTTATAGTTTGGTCTTTATTTTGCAACCACATTGCCAATCTCTATCTTTTCTCTTGTGTACTTAGATGACTTATTGTAAAGTAATTACACTGTGGCTTAGATATATCAATGTAATATTTGTTTTCAGTATTTTCCCCTCCATTTCTCATTCCTTTATTTTTTTCTTGATTTCTTGTGAGTAACTTAATATTTTCTTTAGAATTACCTTTTGATTTATTTTTATTATTTTTGAGTATAACAGTTTATATAATTTTCTTAGTAGTTTCTTAAGGTATTATATTAACATGTGTAATTCTGAACATACATAAAACAAATGAGTCTTTTTTTCCCACGTGTACCAAATGAAAAGTGGTCTAGATATTTTCTATAGGTCTCTCTTGTTCTAACATTCTGTAATATGTGACTAACATTGAGGATTATAAATTTTTATATATGATGTCTCTTCAGGCAAAAGCAAAAATAAACTATTAGGATGACACCAAGATAAAAAATTTTTGCACAGTAAAAGGAAACATTAACAAAATAAAAAGGTAACCTACTGAATGTAAGGGACATTTTTAAATAATATATCTAATAAGGGTTTAATATCCAAATTATGTAAAGAAATTTTTAGTTCAAAACCAAAAAAAAAAAAACCAATAATCTGATTAAAAATGTGCCGAGGACTTGAATAGACATTTTTCCAAGAAAGACAAACAGATGGCCAACAGACACATGAAAAGATGTTCAACATTACTAATCATCAGGGAAATGGAAATCAAAACCACCTCATACCAATCAGAAGGACTAATATTAAAAAGACATGAAATAACAAGCCCTGGTGAGAAGGTGGAGAAAAGGAAAGTTCCATGTATTGTTAGTGGGAAAGAAAATTGGTGCAGCCACTGTGTAAAACAGTATTGCGGTTCCTCAAAAAATTCAACCTAGAAATACCATATGATCCAGTAATCCCACTAGTGGGTATTTCTCCAAAGAAAATTAAAATCCTAATATGAAAAGATATACACACTATTTTTATAGCATCATTATTTTTACCCAAGATATGACAGCAGCTCAAGTGTCTATCAATAGACAAATGGATAAAGAAGATGTGGTATATATTCACAATGGAATAATACTCAGCCATAAAAAAGAATACAATCTTACCAATAATATGGATGGAACTAGAGGATATTTTGCTAAGTGAAGTAAGTCAAACAGAGAGAGACAAATACCATAGGATTTCATGTGTATGTGGAATCTAAAAAACAAAACAAATGGTTAAATGAAAAATACAAACAGACTCATAACAAATTGGTGGTTGCCAGAAAGTAGGAGTGTGGAGATGCGTGAAGGGGATTAAGTGGTATAGACTTCAAGTTATAGAATAAATAAGTCATAGGGATGAAAAATTCAGCATAGAGAATATAGTCAATAATATTTTAATAACTTTGTATGGTGACAGATGGGAGTTGTTGAATAACAATGTTGTACACATGAAACTAATAAAATGTTGTATGTCAACTGTACTTCACTAATAAAATTTTTTAAAAATTAGTATATATAAATAGTGATATATATGAAAAAACAAAACCTTCTGGCTTTGCTACATGTATTGATTTTAAGTGAGAAAAATGCATATACATGTATGCATATGTATATATGTATACATTTATCAGTTATAATAATTTTTTTAAATTTTTTAATGTTTTTATTCATTTTTGAGAGAGACAGACAGACATACAGACAGAGTGTAAGCAGGGGAGGAGCAGACAGAGAAAGAGGCAGAGAATCCGAAGCAGGCTCCAGGCTCCTAGCTGTCTGCACAGAGCCCGACACAGGGCTAGAACTCACAAACCGTGGGATCATGACCTGAGCCAAAGCCAGTCGCTTAACTGACTGAGCCACCCAGGTGTCCCATATCAGTTATAATAATTTTTATATGGTCATATTTTTCGATAGGAATTAAGATTATTGCCTATGCCACCAAGCAGAGGTTTTTGAACTGGTCTGTCCAAGGTTTAAGGAATTAATTGAAAACAGCGTAGAATCCTCTTGGTTGGTTGTAATATTCTAGATTATGACATGGGGGAAATTCTAACTGTTCATTCTTCCTTTTTCCAAAAAACAGCATCTTCACTTAATGTTTGTATTTTTATACCTTTTTTAAATTAAATTTTTAAATGTTTGATTTATTTTTGAGAGATAGAGTACGAGCAGAGTAGGAGGAGAGAGGGAGGGAGACACAGAATCGAAGAAGGCTCCAGGCTCTGAGCTGTCAACACAGAGCACGAGATCATGACCAGAGCCGAAGTTAGACGCTCAATCAACTAAGCCACCCAGGCACCTCAGTACTTTTCATACCTTTACATATTGATAAAAGTAACAGTGCCTTTTTTTTTTCATTTAAACACTTTTTAAAAATTATTTGAGAGACAGAGAGAGGGCGAGGTGGGGAGAGGGACAAAGGAAGAGAATCTTATACAGGCTCCACACTTGGTATCGAGCCCAATGCAGGGCTCGATTCCACAACTGTGAGATCGTGCCCCGAGCTGAAATCAGGAGTTGGACACTTAACCAACTGAGACATCCAGGTGGCCCAATGGCTTTAAATTTTGTAAAAACCACCGTTGAATTTATAAACACACATTTATGATTTGTTTATTTGGTTGTGGATCACTGAACGACTGAGGCAATAGAAACAAAAACATGAAATTGGGTGAGTTGTCTGGTAGTACTAAAATAAGCCAAAAGCCCATGAATTATTGCAATAGCAACAAATAATATGGTTTTAGTTTGTGTGCTTGTTTTGGTATACCTACTCTGGGTCAGGCATTTATTTGAGCCTTGGATGTGTTGGTGAAATAGAAAAATTAAGAATATAGTGAAGGGGTGGCTCAGTTGGTTGAGCATCTGACTTCAACTAGGGTCATGATCTCATGGTTTGTGGGTTCATGCCCCGCATCGGGCTCTGTGCTGACAGCTCAGAGCCTGGAGCCTGCTTTGGATTCTGTGTCTCCCTCTCTCTCTGCCCTTTCCCGCACTCATGATCTGTCTCTGTCTCTGTCTCTCAAAAATAAATAAATGTTAAAAATTAAAAAAAAAGAATATAATTGAGATGTAAGTTGAAGTTCATGTTGAAGGTTGAAAAAATTTAGTCCTTTCTGACTCCTACAAGAGTTCAGATGCTATGATAATTTGCTCTTCCTACATTCCAATCATTGGTCATTAAACTCACATTCACTGCGTGAACCGCATTTTTCTTAGTTTTCTGCATTCTGAAACACCCTTAGCCATGATTCTGTATACTTCTGGAGATTTGGCTATAATAATTTTTTATTTGTATGCATCAGGTGTTTTGAACACTGAAGGGCTTTTAAAAAGTGACCATTTTGAATGGATAAGTGAATAAACATGAATGTCATCAGATATTATATGTCACTGTGAGTGCTTCCTGTTATGCTTGTTAAAATGTACTACAGTGCATTTTCTTTTCAGTACTTTCTTCCTGAAGGAAATCAGGATTTAGCGTTAAACAGATTTGAGTTCGAGACTCTTAGCTGTTTTTACTAGTTGAATTCCATGCCAACTGAATTCTAGAGATGAAGTTTTTTCACCGTGTGTATTAAAAGTAATTATATGAAGCTAATAGAGTTGGAAGGATAAAATGGAAGATTGTAAGTAAAATGTTTCCTTTAGTTTTCCTCAAGTAACTTACCATAATTCTTCTAAGGGAAGTTCTTCTCTCCCTGCTTAATTATCATGATCCAGTGAAAGGTCTGGTTTTAGGATTGATGTTCATCAAAATTGAGATGTAAAAGAAGTAAGCTTAAAAGGTAAATTTTGAAAAAACCTTTGGGAGCTATTGTCAGACGTTTGGCCAACTCTGATGATAATTTTTTTATGTTAAAACTAATCAATAATTACTTTTAAAATACAAAACAAGCCTTCTCCCACTTTTCATTGTTAATAAAATGACTTTGTTTTTGGTATTTGAAGTATGTAATCATAAAATTTATATAACATAGAAAGGTTACTTAAGTGAAACAATATTTTGACTTCCTATGGAAGCTATTTTTCAGTCCCAACTTAAATAATAAAACACTTAATTTCTATTTCCTGGTTTTAAATTATAGGCCATATATTCCTAGTTTACAGTGAACTACATACACTTAGAGGGCTGGAAATGTTGTTTCAAGTGAGTAGATATTAAGTGTGGTAAATGGCTACCCTTTGAGCATAGTTTCCTGCTATGTAGGACATGTAAATTATTAGATTTAGTCTGAAATGATTGAAAATGTTTCCAGTCTTTTAACAATTAAAAGAAAAATGTGAAACTCTTAGAAGATCTGATTCACTCAGCAAATTTGTATTTTGATTAAAAGAACTATTTGATCCTACATAGTAAATGGATGGAAAAAAGTTGGCCAACTATTTGATTCATTGTGGTTGTTAAAGAAGAAAATATGGCTCTTATGAGTGGTTTTAGCCTGCGTAGCTTTGTGATTGTATTTGTTTACCCACGGTGGAAATCTCCTTATTAAATTGTGGGCAACAGGCACTTTTATTGGTTCTCCTAACAGTAACTGCTTATTTCAGGAAGCATTAGATTAAAGCACTAGATGCAGATCTCTGGAGTTGATCTTGTAACAAAGCTAAAGCACACTGACCTGATACTTATACATGTGCAGGAGACAGACAATTTCCTAAAGTCTGGATGCAATTTCTTCTTTTAGTTTTAAAACCAATTTAACAGTGTTTTCTACCCTTAGTAAGGATATGGGCATATACATCAAAAGATGTGGTTTGATAAAGTCTCCTCTTTACTTTACTTTTATGTGTATGCAGCAATTGAAACTTACATGACTATAAACCACTACTTAAAAATAAAAAACTCAGCCCTGTACGTGCAGATGAGCCATTGTTAATTGGTATTCTCGTATTAGCTGCTATCCTATCAACACTGTTATTAACATGGTACTGATCTTGTATTGTTTCCTCTTCTGCACTGCTTGCTGTGTATTCTTGTTCTTAGGCCAGTTGAGCCATACATCTTGTGTTCTAAACCATATGGAGCATGTTTTGGTATGAACTCTCATGATTGAGGACATCTGTCTCAGCCCCTACATTTGCCTTCAGGGGATCTTTGCGTCTTTTAATGATACAGCTAACAGCATGTTTTTTATCATGAAGCTGGCCATGCACAGCTTTACTGGGGCTTCCACTGTTTTCATTACTAAAAATATGCATGGAAGAGACTATATTTTATCTTTCTCTCTTTTCTTCTATCTTGCTTTTCTTCTCCTCTCCTCCTTTTTCTTCCTTTCTTCATTTTTTTAAATATTTACTGAGTGTCAACCATGTGCTAGGCAGAACCTACAATATCCCAAGTTGCAGGTTTTCAATACTGTAAAGATTGTCTACAATTTCTAAATGAAATTTACTTTTCCATTCAATTACTTGTTTGCCCCAAACTATATAGATTATGTTTCCATATATTTTATGTAATATGATTCAGATTAAATTCTCCTAGATTTTTCTGAGAAATACTTTTTTTAAGTTTATTTATTTTATTTTGAGAGAGACAGAGACAGTGTGAATGGAGGAGGGGTAGAGAGAGAAGAAGACAGCAAATCCCAAGCAGGCTCTGCACTGTAAACGTGGAGCTTGATGCAGGGCTGAACTCACGAGATGTTGAGATCATGACCTGAGCTGAAACCAAGAGTCCGATGCTTAACTGACTGAGCCACCCAGGTGCCCGTCTGAGAAATATTCTTAAGGAACCTGTCTGAAATGTCCACAGGCCTCAGAAGCTAACAAAACAAAATGTTACCAGATAGTTCCATACTGAAATTCTAATTCTTCTTACTTAAGAATGTTCATCATTATGTAGTTATAAGCAAGCATGTGTGATAAGTATTTAACTAAGATCAATTTTTTAAATGAGTAGAGTAACACTAAGTAGATAGGAAGTAGAGTGATATGGCATTGAAACTCTCAAAAGCACTAGGAAAGATACAAAATATGCAAAAGTTTTAAATCAATTATATTTTATGTTGTTGCTGATTTTTTACTTTGTTATTTTGTAAAACACTCACTTTCTTGCTTGATGAAAGATAAACTTAATGAAAAATTCATCAACAATGGGAAAAAATTAGACAAATGTAAATTACATTGTAAATTTTAGTCTTTTTTTTCTCATGGGTAAATTGTCACTAGTCTCATTTATTGCTAAATGCAGTATTCAAATATGTTTCCAAATAATTTATATCATAGAGATAAATATATTTAAGCAGTCTCGGGAAAGCATATTGACTCGTGAAATGGAAATACTGGTATTTATTTAATTTCTTAGTGGCTATATTTACTCTTGATAGTGCATAATATTTATTCAACAAAAATATTACTGAATATCAATAGATGTACCAAAAACTGTGTGATAGATAAAAGATAAAATTGAAGAGATAAACAAGATGTAGTCTCTACCCTGGGGGAGGAGTCTACTTTTTATTACTGAGAGTTTGAGAGGAAGCTATAAAGACAATAAAGATACATTTTGTTTTCAAGGGTATAATTTCTTAAATAGAGTATATGCAAAAATTGGTACATTTTTGTGCCAATCATTATTGTAAAGAAATTCATATTTCCATAATGCAAATATAATGCTGTATTATAACTTATTTTTAAACATAACATTATTGAGGGCGCCTGGGTGGCTCAGTTGGTTAAGCGTCCAACTTCAGCTCAGGTCAGGATCTCAGTTTCTGGGTTTGAGTGCCACATCGGGCTCTGTGCTAACACCTCAGAGCCTGGACCCTGCTTCAGATTCTGTCTCCCTCTCTGCCCCTCCCCGGCTTGCATTCTGTCTCTCTTTCTCTCTCAAAAATAAATAAACATTAAAAAATAGAAAAAATTAAATAAACATAACATTATTGAAATATAATTTACATACCATAAAATTGATATATTTAAGTAAATAGCTTACTAATTTTTAGTAATTTATACAATTGTGCGACCATAACCACTATCTAGTTTTCGAACACCCCAGAAATTTCCCTTGCAACTTTTTGCATTTCCCCACTCCCAATCCCAGCCCCAGACAAGCAGTGATCTGCTTTCTATATGTATGCATTTTCCTTTTCTAGAAATGTCAAAATTTTAGTGAAAAATAATATAGTTTAAACTATATATAGTTCTGTCAAAAAAATTTTCATGTGTCTCAACTTCCTTTTTAGTATGGAAAGTATATTTCAGGTGGCATTTTGAAATGTGGAAGATGCCTTTTGACCCTGAACTTTCAGAGTACCAACCCCAACTCTGTCAGCTTGCCCAAAAAAGCTTACAGGTGTAGGTGTGAGGGACATTTTGATTTTCTCTTTTAAAACCCCTGGAGGTCCTGTTTTCCTAATATTACGCTATGCAGAAACAATGACTTGCAATATGATTGCCAATATTGAAGTTCTCAAATTTTAAAGAATGAAACTTTTATTGATTTTGATTTTAAGTTTTCTGACACAGGGGAGAGGGACTAATGTTTTTGTTGATTGCTTGTGTGGAGCAGCACTCCATAGAAAATATTTCTTTTAATCTTTTACCATAATTATGATGTAGATATTATTTTCCTCATTTTATAGACATGAATACTAGGCCTTATAAAAGATCAGACATTTGCCAAAGGGTACAGCTAGTGACAGCTGATATTTAAAAGTATTTCTGTCTAATTCTAAATTTACTATTTTAGTTTCTTAGAAAATTGAAATATTTTGATATTACAAATTCATTGGTTTCGTGAATATTCTTCCTGTTATTGTTTAATGGTCACCATTCAATTTCACTGATCATCAGGGTAATACAAATCAAAACTATAATGAGATCTTACCTCACACCTGTCAGAATGGCTACAATCAACAACACAAGAAACAAGAGGTGTTGGCAAACATGTAAAGAAAAAGGAGTCCTCGTGCCCCCTCAGTGGGAATACAAACTGGTGCAGCCACTCTGGAAAACAGTAAGGAGGTTCCTCAAAAAATTAAAAGTAGATTTACTCTATGATCTAGCAATTGCACTACTGGGCATTTACTCAAAAAATACAAAAATACTTAATCAAAGGGTACATGTACCCTGATGTTTATAGCAAGGTTAACTACAATAGCCAAACTATGGAAGCAGGCCAAGTGTCCATCGACAGATGAATGGATAAAGAAGTGGTATATATAGAGAATGGAATATTAGTCAGCCATCAAAAAGAATGAAATCTTGCCATTTGCAAGGACATGGATGGAGCTAGAGAGTATTATGCAAAGTAAAATGAGCCAGTCAGAGAAAGACAAATACCATATGATTTCACTCATATGTGGAACTTAAGAAACAAAACAAATGAACAAAGGAGAAAAAAGAGAGAGAGGCAAACCAAGAAACAGACTCTTATCTATAGACAACAAGCTGATGGTTACCAGAGGTGAGGGGGATGGGTAAAGTAGGTGGGTAAAGTAGGTGATGGGGATTAAGCAGGGCCCTTGTTGTGATGAGCACTGGATATTGTATGGAAGTATTGAATCACTATACTGTACACCTGAAACTAATTTACACTGTATGTTAACTAACTGGAATGTAATTAAAAACTTCCAGAAAAAAAGATTTAAAACAGTACTCAGCACACAAAGTTTCAATTGTTTGTAATCAGCTGGCCAATAATTACAATGGTTATTAAATACTCATACCAAAACCCGTGCTAATTGCCTGGGATTAAATGGAAGATTAAGAAATGATAAAAACCTCCACAAAGTTTTCACTTGTTTTTATAAAACTTCCATCATGATGTATCTTAAATCATAGGAAATTTCGACTTTAAAACTTTTGAAATCTACATCACATCTGAAAAAGAAGCCTTTTTTGCTGACTTCTTTCTGTCTTCCCTAAAGCAAAGTACATGCCGCTTTGCTGTGCCAAATGATATACTTTTGTTTCGTACCTTGAATGTCCTCTTGTTGTTTTTCTTTTGTGTAAGACAGAAAAACTAATAGGAGAGTTATTTTAACTAAGTCACTCCTCCACTATTTAATTATTTAAATTTTTAAAAAAGTAACTGAAGTTATAATACATTTAAATGCAGTCTGAAACTCTGTTGGGAGGTAATGCTTTTAGAACAAAATTTCCAATCTGGTTTACTGGAAATTTTTAGCAATATGTAAAATCCTAATGTGTTTCCATCTGTAAGACTTTCACACACTTTTTATCAGGTACTAGAGAAACACTGAATGTTAATGCCATCAGATTTTGCTGAATTGGTGTACTATGTAACTCCTTTCATATTAAAGATTTCACCCACTTAACTTCACCAGAAGTAGTGTTTTCACAATGCATGATAATTACAAAGACAGAATGGCAAGAAGAGAGAAAAGTGCCATCAGGTTTGTAGTCAAAAGAAAGAACAACCTCTTTTCTTCTATCAGTTATATTTTCTACTTTAATAAAGAAAAATGAATGCCTTTGCAAAATGCTTTTCAAAATTTACTTAGTCTTTATTTCCAACTTAAATCAGAAACCCTACTTGTGAAACTCTGTGTGTGTGTGCGTGTGTGTGTGTGTGTGCACATGTGTGTGTGTGAGTGTCATGGTAGAAAAGACATACATGATATATTTATTTGACTTATTTAAAAGTTTGCTGTCAAAAATCTGTTGGTCAATTGATGCTAGCAGTAGGATAAATGTATTAATAAATAATATTCATGATACTTTGTATCTGAATTTTCTTGTAAAAGTTTCTTATTATCTTCATTCTTTTCTTTTTTTTTTAGTAGGAATTTGGAGTTAGGTCATGTGACCATATCATTATGTCTACCATTCAAAACCTTTATCGCGATATTGGAAATCGAAAAATAGACTTATGCCTGGATGTGATGCCAAAGAAGAAGGCATAAAACATGGGGGTGTTTCTAAATGCCTTCCAGTAACAATGAAAAAACGGAAGTTATTTGCAATATTAAAAGATGGTTAAGGAAAAAGTGAAACTTGAAACTAAGGAAACAAAAGTTTAGACAAGATAATCCCAACATCAGAGAGAGCATTTGTCATTGTCAGAACTCCAAAGAGCAATAAAGCCTTAATCCATTTCATGGACCCCAGGCCTCATGGTCTTGTAATTCTTATGTCACCAAACCATCATGATCTGTATGAAATCACAGTGTGTCACCACTTTCCATCTGCAATCTTAATGTTTCCGTCGTTTGATTGCATGACAAGAAAACTCTTGCACCAGAGCACTCTACTTCACAGGAGTTGGATAGAACCAGCTGCTCATAATTTTGGATTTTTATAAGGGCTCTTTAGTTCCAGAATCCCTGTCTGACCTTTGTCCATTTTCAGAATTCTTCAGGAAAAAAATGGATGTCTTTTAGTATCTTAACATTTTTTAAGTACTGAGAAAGAGTTCCAAAGCTACCCATTGAATCCTGTCTTCTTCCATTGTTTCTTTAATAGCGTAACAGTTATGGAATCTAAAAAGTGCCCGTTTTACATTACATTCACTGGCGTCAAAACAAAACATTTTTTAGATGGCTTCATTGTTCTCCCAAAAAAGGAGCATTATTGTCTAGAATGAACAATTACCAAAATTGATGTCATAATGGATTATGTGTGTATTTATAAACATTTTTTTGTTACAAAGCATCAAAAGGGATTGTTGACTGCTTTTATTTGGCATGAACAAATAAGGGGAGTTTAGAACTGTAATTGATGAAAAAAATTTCCCAATTACACATAAATCTGCAAACTGCTTTGTGCCCACTATTTCTATTCTGTGGGAATACAAACTTTTGCAAAGTTCTGTGATAGCCTTACAGATGATTAGTGACATTTTATTGAACATTAATTTTCTTCCTACAATCCTGCAAATACATGACACAATTTCCTGTTTAAAAACAGAACTGATCTCAAACACTGTTTGTAATAAGAGTTATACAGATTATATGTTTTGTCTCATATTTTTCTGTGACATCCAGAAATTTTTGGAATTTAAGTGTGTTAGAAATGAAATCATGGTTATTAGCTAGCAAGTCTCTACGTAAAACTGAAAAATTGAATTCTTGTGATGTAACTCTGCTGATTGTAAGTAGGTGATTTTATGATGCCAGTTTGTGCTTTCATTTGTTTCCCTTAGTGCAAAAAAAAGAGAGTAGTTACCACACCAATGTGAGTTACAGTTGATTTATTCCTAAGGATCACGATGCATGCATATTACTAAAATTTATTCCTACAAATTATGCGCATTTAAAGGAAAACATGAAGTATTCCTGGGTTGGGGGTAGATTCAGGTTTACACAAAGCGGTCTGCTTTGGGAAAAGCCATAATGGTATTGTGACTAATTAAGTATGGAAAATGTTTATGCTCTATGCCTGTTGTTGGTGAATCCCTATGTTTTTCTCTGTTAAAGCCTCTAGAAAGTACAACACTAAAAAACATCTGTTTAACCGGGCTTGTTCTACATCATTCAAGTTCATCTGACCACAGAATGCTTTTAACTAGGTATCTGTTTTTGAAGAACACATGCTGGGAAATGCTGGTCTGTATTGCACTGAATCACAACACATTTTGTACTGGGATGATGGTCAAAGGCTGAAAATGGGTTGCTGTTTTGTTTTTTTTTAAATTGTTCTTGGCAAGTTTTTAAATTTGGAAATTTTGCAGCAAAATATATGAAGCACTCCAATTATCAAGAGGCTTCTTTTCTATTATAGTGTGTGCAAACTGTTGTCTCCTGTTCTAAAGTGCAGCATATGCCTTCTCAGGAGAGCTATTGATTCAGCAATAAATTTTTGACCATTTTTCCTTTACTTATATCTGAGTATAAAGGAAGTTAAGATTTCTTAGAAGTAGCTTAATCAATGAGGAGAGAATTAAATACTTAATTTTTCTAGGATTCAGTTGGTATATACAACATATGCCCCTTTATATTCTTTATATAACACAAAATGAACTTCTCTGGGAAAAATATGGATTATCTCAGACTTGGTTGCTCTAATGAGACACTTTGTATGTTGATATTAGGAAAATATGGAGGCACTTTGCAAACAACCAAAATCAAACATTAAGTTTTCATTGAATGAAAATGCAAAATTATTTAAAATGATTGAAAATAACTCTCTTCAAATAGAGAGATACTCAGTTTTCTTTGGAGTGAGTTGCTTTATCCTGAAATAATGCCCAAAGACACTTAGGGCAGATTAGCCCTGAAAAGAATGCTTGCAAAGGCTTTGGGATAGAAATCGTCATTTGGCAGAATTGACATAATAACTGTGCCAGGATGAAGTTTCTTTGCTAATTTAAAGTTTTTCATGCACTGTTATAAAATATGAAATAGGATATTCCTATTCAGTGAAATTTTGATTTGTTTACCTTTCGATCCCATGTCTGTTTGATGACTTATGTAGTTTGATATCACTGAATATGTGAATGGAAAAGACTCTGACATCCCAAAAGGCCTGGAGGAAAGGAAAAAGGAGAAGTAGAAAACAATGCTGTTTGGGTCAAAATTGACCTCACTTTCACTTCCAGGATGGCAGAAAGAGGATTAGCAGGGTCTCCTCTGGAGCCATCAGCAGGTAGTACTGCTTTCCTGCTCCTTGATGAGACCTGCAGCTGTTTCGGCCACCTGGGTCTCCTTGGGGAACGGTGTCGCATCCCGGGGTGTGAGACGAGGCAGGAGGAATGGAATCAGCGGGTCTCTGACCAGTGTTAACGTACAGCTGCTCAGTGCTGGTTCATTGATTGCCAACATACACTCATATGTTTAGAATCATGTTTTTTGACAAAAAATGGAAATGTAAGATATGACATATAAAATTGAAAGGAGTGACATATATCAGAATCAATATGAGGGAAAAGCATCTTCATAAACTCAACTTCTTTTCTAAAGACTATCTCTATCTATTACTTTTGACCCTAGCCTGACCTCTCTTTAAAATCTTGTTACCACAAACTAAAGCAATGAGGTTACGCAACTCTTTCTTGACAGCTTCCTGCTAATGGTTTCGATTCTTAAATATTTCTGCATGTTTCTCTAGGTTGTTTCAGCCAGACCAGCCAGTCATCCTGAGGCATGCAGTGTAAATGCCATATCAAGGCTCCTTATGGCAAAAACATTTTTTTAAATGACAGATGGTACTTATAAAATTGAACTATGTCTAATTTTGTCACCACGTTTGGCAAAACGCATTTGAACATCTTCAAAGAGATTTCAGTGATTACAAACAGTCTCCACCAGGAGCATGGTCAGTGACAGACATAAAACTGCTTGAAAGAAGGAAATATAGGAGAATGCTAATTTATATCTACATTATCAGAGCTGGTCATGAAGATGTTTTTCATAGAGGGTATTTTATCGAGAATCACACATGGCACAAAGTGAAAGCCAGTGTTTGTTTTTCAGTGAGGCTAAATATATCTCATTTTTTAATGTATATCTTCAGGCAATGGGGTACAGCTGGCTCGTGACCTCTTGGAGAAATACTGAGCAAAGTCTTTCATTTATCTAATAGAAGAGATAGAGTATTACTCAGGACTAAGGAAAATTTATCATCGTGACAGGAAAAGATAAAGCATCTAATAACTGAGTGATGCCATATGTAGAATCTTTCAAAAATATTTAGTGTTTCTACCCTATATAACGATTATCTCAGTTTTGTCTGCATCCACTCTTTTTCGTACCTTATTGTGGAAATCAACAATATAAATTCATTGACTTCCTGAACTCCTGTAGCAAAGGCCTGATTGATGGTCCTAACAGGGAATAGGTATGTGCAGGCAGGAGCTGAAAGTTTATTTTCAAGTAGCATCAAGCCGCACACAAATCAGTCACATCAGAACCTGTTGATGTACGGACTCGAAGCTGTTCATGGACAATAGGATGCTTCCACATATCATTTTTAACTTATATCAGGAGCCATAAGTGATTCCAGTCATCTTTGAGTACAACTGTGGAGGGTGAGATATTTATCACTTCATTTCAAAATAAAATTAACCTTTCAAAAATATTTAAGCTCTGTTAAGTATAAATTTTCCCTGATGCACATGTAAAAGAAAGAACATTTCTCAGGCATGAGAGTGTGAAAACAGTATCAGTTACAGCATTCTTGAAACATCTTATAGGATTCTGCCTTCACTCATTCCTATCAGAAATAAATATTTCCTGAGTCTCTACTGCTAGAACTTCAGGTCCGAGAAGCACTTGATAAAACTATTCAGACCTTGTCTTTGGGGAGTTTTAAATGTCATATTTGAGCACTGAAACTCAAGTGACATCCTGGTTATCTAGGGAATTACCTCAGAGGCATGAGAAATAAGTTCTCAGTAGCAGAGTTTTGTTTTCCCAAAATAGGAGATGAAGAGTGAATACTGAGAGCCATACATAATATTGCCATGTGTGTTTGAGCTTGAAATGATATTTGATTACAATGCTCCAAGTTTAGAAATACGTTTTAATAACCTCACAAGCTTTTATTACTTAAAAGAGGCACAGGCATTTTTTAGAGTTTAGTGTAGAAGTCATACACCGACAAAATTTATTTTCTCCTATAAGATCATTGACTAAGTAAAATTACATAAGGGTCGGTTTGTGTGTGCGTATGCTTCTTTCTCCTACCCCGCAGCATTTCCTAGTATAAGACTGCCTCTGAAATGGAAATATGGATGTCTACCCAAAGTTGTGCTACATGCTGCCATTTGTTGATGTATCCCAGAGGATGTTGTGAAAGAGGCTTCTCAAGCCCCCAAATTCTTATTTTAGTAAATTCTTTCATCTGTTATATTTTTGCATCTGTTAGAGTTTGTTGTCTGTCTAATCCAAGATGATGCATTACGTTGAACTGGAGAAATCCACACAGTGACAGGGGTACAACGAAAGAACAGTCTTCCATTTAATAACTGAGTGATACCACATGTCCTGAATGTTTACAAAACTGTGTGGGTGGGTACATGGAATCAGGCTTTTCCCTTGATTTGGAGACCTGTTTACAGCTGCACTCAAGTAGAAAGGGAAATATCACCGGGCTTGATCAAAATCCCATTTGGGAATGGATGACCAACTTGGATGGGCTTTTAGTCTTCAATTTAAAAATAGTATTATCATCAAGTTTGCTTTGCCTATTTCTTCACTGAAAGTTGCTTTAATTATCATGTTGCCATTTTGCAATTGACTTCAGCTTTACACTCTTCATGAACACACATGCATTTTATTATATTTTAACATAGTAAGGGATTTGTGTTGAGTTTTTAAGAATGTAATAGAAGAATTAGCCAAGTAAAATAATGACAGGTTATCTTCGGAAAACATAAAATGGTTATACAAGTAATGTCTCCTAGGTGATGATCAGAGCATTTAACTTTAATCCTCCTTAGACCTAAAGCACATGTCTCCCATTTTTAAAAGGGTATGGAATTGGACATTTGGTTCATCCCCACCAACTGTAGAAGGAGGGCTGCATAAAATTGCTTGGAGAGACTGTGTGACAGGGCCTTCATACTGGTTCAGAGTGTGTTTTCCAGTTGATTTTTTTAATATGAAAGAGTGTATGAAAAATGATTAGAAATGTCCATGAATTTATAGCATACACTGTTCCACAGTCAGTCAGTCCACATACTTGTTTTATTCCAGACTTATAAGAACATTGGTAAGGACCTCCACCTAAGAAGATTCCAGTTTTTATAAGCAATTTATTTTTATCATTCAACCATCATGAAGTATATGATAGTCTTTAATAACTTCATATCTTTGAGACATAAGCTGAGTGATAATAGGGAATTACTTACCCATACTTCTATAAATATTGATAGCTTTAACATTATTTTTAATGTCTTATTTAGCTTTGAGCTACTCAAGCTCAAATTAGTCACTTCAGAATCTTTGTTTTTAAAAAAATAATTTTGATTAAAAGTCTAGCAATGAATACTGTATTTACTATACAATTTAAAAGTCCTTATAAAGTTAGTATTTTCTTCGGTAACGCAATGCCCTGCTATCAGTTTGGTCTGTAATCCTCTTACATTCCTTCCCAGGATTCATGTAACCCTAGAGATGTAAAATGTAATGAGTAATGGTATTTTTCTTTAAATATACTGCTCTATGTAAAGTGTAAAGCAAAGATATTTTTCTTTAGATACCCTGCTGGAAATGATATGTTAGTATTTTTTATAATTTTGCATTTTGTACCTAAAATTACCTTGGACAACAATGTCAGTTTTTTGCACTGTATCTTCTCCTATTAGAGTTGATTCACAACATATCATAGTACTAATTTTTAATTAATCAACCTCTTCTATATTCTGGTCTTAAAAAACAGCATAATATTTAACTAAGAGATCTGAATTGTGCTTTTTAAATGTACTTATCTGAATTTACAGATTAATTTTGAATCATTAATTTTGAAGTTAATATCATTTACCTTCACTTAGAGATCCATGTCTACTGTTCTCGTATATATGCAGCCATTGCATCTCTTGCAGTTTTACAATATATTCACCTTTCATAAGGTGACATTAACTGAGACCTCCTCTTTATATCATAAAACATAACTGTATCTCAATTTGCAGGTTATCACACAGGACAGGAAAAAAGAGATGACTAACTTACACTCCTCTTCTGTGCTTTTTTTAAACTTCTGAGATAAGTTTAATTCCTGTATGTGTTTAGTTTCCATTGCATTGAACAGTTCACATATACTTAAGATATGTGAATTAGATAGCTAGTTTATATAAAGTACATTCTTTAAAAGAGAAGATAAGCTAGCCAAAATGCTGAAGTGAAAGAACTCTCCTCTAGAGCAACTCCAGGAAGAAGTCACAGCCACAGAACTGCTCAAAACAGGCTTAAACAACATGACTGAACAAGAATTTAGAACAATTGTCATAAAATTAATTGCTGGACTTGAAAAAAACATCAAAGAAGCTATTGATAAACAGACGAGGGACCTTCAAAATAGCTGTGACGAGTTAAAAAAGGCTATAAATTAGGTGCATAACAAAATGGAGGCAGCCATTGCACGGATTGAAGAGGCAGAGAGGAGAATAAGTGAATTAGAAGACACA